>CM057454.1:933087500-934292500 GCA_016271365.2 Neoceratodus forsteri
CTCAAACCCAGTTAAAAGGGCAAATGTTCTACAGGTGTTAAAAAAGCAGTGAGCATAACTTCTTCTCCTTCACGAGACCCTTTTGAGCTCTTTAGAGCATCAAAAATTGCTTGAGTTTAGATTTGAATATGTTATGGAATCCTCTTACTGCAATGGATGCCGACGAGACACAGTTATACTCATACTGTACCTAAAACTTCCCCCTTCAAATTGACCTCAGCCTACACAGATAAGAATGGGAGACTGGCTACAGCTGTGGGCACCATTCAGTTAAAAACCATTACAGTGGAGAGTGTATACACCCCGGACAGTGACACATCTTCTATTAAACAGCTCCTTGATTGCATATTGATTGCATATTGAAACATAAGCAAGGAACTTTAATATTGGAGGTGGGGGGTGACTTTAATTTCCTAATGAATCCCTCAGTAGACCCTAGCAACCCTGCCCAGTGGAATCCTCTGCTAGTCAAAAACATCTATGATGCCAACTACGGGACCTTGGTTTCACAGATATATGGTGACTTTTCATCAACGTGATGGACTGCACACTTTTTACTGTCTCTTTCATCATAGTTACTCCCGGATAGATTATTTTTTATTACCACTGAGGATGAGTGGGCAGTAGATGCTCACATTGACTCTATCTATCAGGCTATGCTCCCATTAGTCTGGTTCTGTCGGCTCTGCATGAACAAAGTCGTACCTTGTAGCATTTCAATCCTTCTTTACTAAGAGATCCTGAGTTTAAGTCAATGATGGAAACTCGTACACCACAAATAATAGAGAAAACAGTATGTCAGATATATATCAGGCATTACTATGGGATACTGTAAACATTATATTGTGAGGAGATATTATACATAAGCCTCTAGGAAGAAAAATTGAGAGCAACCAAACTGGTGTAGCTACATGAGGAGCTAAAATTCTTGCAGCTTGCACATATGCAGGGAGATAATACACCAAGAGATCAAATAAAACTGGTGCAGCATAAAATACAAGACATATTGACTTACAAAACGGAACATGCCCTCATGTGGCTCTGCCAATCATTCTATGAGGGCAGGGCCAGAGCAACTAAACTCTTAGCTCACTGACTCTGTCACAAATGTAAGACAGCAACATATCTAAATTAATAGATTCGGACACAGGGCTCCCCTCCATTCGTACCAACGATATCCTTAATAGTTTGAAGAAGTTCTATCACTGCCTGTATAAGGCAGTTACACAACCCCCAAAGAGTGACCTGGAGGATCTTTTCCAAAATATCTATCTGCCAAAGCTTACATAGGATCACAAAGACTACCTCACCAGGCCCATCACCACCAAGGAACTGACCAATAGAATCAAAGAGCTTAAGAACAGGAAAGCCCCGGCCTGAACAGTTATGGGGCAGAATTTTATAAAGCATTGTTTAGAACTGCTACATGACATATAATATTGCTTAAAACTGTACAAGAATCCTTTAATATTTCCCAGAGCCCTGATACATGGCATTATATCACTATTTCAGCAATTTTGAAACCAAACAAGGATCCCACAAATTGTGAATTCTGTCACCCAATTTTGGTTCGTAATGTGGACTATAAGTTGTTCACTAGTGTAATGGCCCACAGACTAGACAATATTCTCCCTCATCTCATACACTCTGATTAATCTGGCTTTATCAAATACAGACAAACCACAGATAATATTAAGTGAGCTATCCTAATAATAAAACATCTCACAGCCAGCAAAACACCCACTCTTATTCTGAGTCTTGATGCCCAAAAAGCATTTGACAGGGTGGTGTGGCTTTTCTACACTGTACTTTATTTCATTTTGATTCTCCCCCCCCCCCCATGCCTAATCCAAGGTACACATGCCTCCCCTAGGGCATCAATAAAAGTCAATGGCTCTGTTTCATTCCTGACTAACCTCTCCAAAGGTACCCATCAGGGATGCCCACTTTCTCCATTCCTTTTTGCTCTATATGTGGAAATCCTGGTTCAGTACCTTTGCCAAACAACAGAAATACAGGGTATAAAGATTGAGGACTCCATGCATAAAGTAGTGTATTACACAAATTATGTACTGTTATATATTACAGACCCTAAAAATTCCCTACCTTCCATGAAGACCTGCTTACACACTATGGAAAGATTGGCTGGATTTAGAATAAACACAGTTAAAACTGAGGAGCTCCAATTGAACTATGACCCCCACCCACACTTAAGGACACAGTATCACTTTAAATGGGATACACACCCCTCAGAGTCTTCACTGGTTCGAAACTTTCAGAGCTATACCAGTTAAACTACCCCACGTGGGGCAAGCGATACAAGTAAATCTGCAGAGATGGGCCCCTATTCCCATGACACTGTTCCAAAAGATTGACATTCTTCATATAAACATATTACCATGATTCCTTTATTTATTTCAAACCCTGTCAGTATCCCCTAGTCGAAATGCTTTTCTTAAATGGAATAAATGGATATCCTGCTTCCTCTGGAGTGGTAGCAGACCTAGGGTAGCTTATAAAAAATTATAACTTCTGAAGATCAGGGTGGCTTGACTCTTCCCAGTTTGGCCCAATATCACCATGATGCACAACTTGGACTTATTTTAAGATGCAAATTACTGTTCCTCAGACCAATACGGGTGGACATCAAGATGGCTTTGCTTGATTTCTCACCTGATTTATTGTTATTTAGTAACTTAACCTTCACAGATGTAAATAAGGTTACCTCGGATGCAACAAGATCTTCATTGCAGCTTTGGTATACTCTTTTACAACAGAGAGGCCACAGCGTATTTTCTCAATGGCTTTCTATCCCAGCATATAATATGAGATTTTCTATGGCAAAGTTAGACCATACATTTCTGAACTGGGCTCATCGTGGCCTAACACATGTCTTTCAATTTAATTCAGATGGTCTGTTCCAGTCTTTTGCACAACTAGAGTCAGGTTATGGCCTGCATAAGAGAGATGAGATATCTACAACTCCAACATCACCTGACCTCCACATTAAGATTACAGATAGATGAGGCAAAATTTCCACCCCTCCTTATTGTCATCCAGATGCTCTTACAAGGACCCTGGTTGGCCCATTTTATCTCCAGTTGTTATAAGATGTTCCAAGGTACCTCCACTATAGATATGTCCCAGCCTCAAAATACATGGGAAGCTGAGCTTGCCATATTCTCCCATCTCAGTAGAAAGTGACATGGAATTGGCAACATAAGGTAACAAGCGTTCCACAGTGGTGGGAGTACAGCTGGAAAACAGCTGTACATTTTCCTGCACCCTCCAAATCATGGCCAAATTTGTTTTGTCCAGAGATGCTTCTTGCTGGAGAGGGTGCAAATGTGAAGAAGCAATGCATATATATACTGTATATATACTGTGGTCCTGCCCAGCACTTACCAGATTTTGGAAAGCGGTGGAGGGGGAAATTAATGCTATGATCCAGACTTTTGGTACATTGACCCCTGAAGTGGCTCTATTACTCAGATACCCACAACATATCAAAAATAAAATACACTTATAACTTTTGGGCATCCTCATGATGGCAGGGAAAAAGTGATAATGAGATTATGACTAGAACCAGAGCCCCCTACATTACTATAATGGGAGAACGTAATCTGGAACATATGTAAAATGGAAAAATTAACTCCATGACTACAACAACAGGAGGAGGACAAGCATCAGAACAAATTAAATTTGTGACTGATGCACGTTACGGGCAAGAGAACTGACATTATTCCTTGAAGTTTATTTTTTTTATTAGCAGGTGCTCTGGCTCCTAAATTCACCTTTCTCAAGTGTTTTAGGGATGGGGAGGGAGAGGGGAGTAATCTCATTTAACCAACAGGGATGCAAAGGGGGACCATTGCTGAGACTGAGCCACACAAACCTATAATAAGTTGTCTATACCTGATATTATCATGAAAACTACTACAGACTGTACCACTTTTATCCTGCTGTGACTTTGTATTATTTGGCAGAATATAACCTTTGTATAATGATTCTATGCCCCTCAAAAACTTTAATAAAGTTTGCCTTAAAAAAAAATAAACATGTTTCTTTAACACCTTATCTAAATGGATGGCTGAGGAGAGAATGGTGGGTGAAAAGAGGGGTATGTCAAGGGTGCCCACTTAGCCTCTTTCTATACATTATTTCTTTGGACCCTTTGATTTGTTTAATTACTTATTCACCACTTATTACTGGTATTGCCCTCTCAGATCGGGCCATCCCAATAAAAACTTTAGTTTATGCAGATAATGTGCCTAGTGACTACGGATCAGTATGTTGGGGAGAATGCCTCTCTAGTTCTAGAGAGTCTCTGTAATTACAGGCTGTGGCATTAACTTTCAGAAAAGTTCTAGCATTTGTTTTGGGAGCATTATGGTACCTCCCCTCCTACTGAAGTGGCAGGGATACAGGTAATGACCACCCCTTGCAGCATTCTGGAAATTTATTTTGGCCCTGGAAACATGGCTCAGTTGAACTGGGAAAATCACTTGCACGTTGGCATGACTAAAGCCCAGCAGTGGAAAAAGTGGCCCTTGAGTAAAAAGAAAAGGGTCTTTATTATTAAGGCTAATTTAATTCATATTTTTCTGTATTTAAGCTAGGTATATCACCCTTCCCCCCCAAAAAATGGAAGTGAGCTTATATAGATGTCTTTTCAACATCTGTGTGGAGCAGCCTGAACCCCATAAAAAGAGGAATAACTTTTCTGGACATCAAATTGGAGAGTTCAATATGCCTAACCCATTGACAAGGCCATTGATTTATGTTTTTTACCAGAAAACCTGGTAAAATTACAGAATTTGGACTATCTGCACACTGGTAAAAACAAAGAATTTCACAGAATCTGGCATTTTGGGCCATATCAGTAGATCTGCAGAACTTGTTTTTCTTTCTTATAATTGCTTCCTCTACTATTTTAAATTTGCTTCAATTAATGCTTTGTATATTAAGCCTTCCTTTATTCTAATTATGTTTAGACACATTCTAAAAGAATGACTGTAGAATCCTGGTAAAATCCAGAAACCAGACTATCAATCACCAGTGCAATTCATGGAATTCCAAGTCATGATAATGGAATTTCAGTATTTTAATCACTGTAAATCGGTGACCTTGCCCATTGGTCTTTTTTTTTATGTAGCATTTTTATTTCTTCCAATCCATGCCCTGTTTTGAAATTATCATCTCAACTCTGGGTACCTTGACTTTTGTACCACATCACATTTGTATTGGGGGAATGACGATCTGGCAGATTTAAACTGAGGGCTAGGAGATCTAGGATCCTACCTGCAGGTATCAGCATGCCTCACTTGGTAGCACATCTGCTTTCTGGGCCAGAGGACTATGGGCTGTAGTTCCACACTGGGATTGGGCTCAAGTGCAGTACTGCGGGGGGGGGGGTGCTGTACTGTCAGGGTGTGCCATCCTTCACATGAGACTTTAAACCAAAGTCTACCCATCTCTGGTGCTGTTCAGGTACTTTTTTGCAGCATCCGTGCCAACATTACCCTTCTTATAAAACCTGTCCATGCAATTGTTCAAGGGTGTGTGTGTGGGTGTTGATGTGCAAAATGGCTGCCACTACACATTCAGTCACTTCACTACTAGTCTCACATTGCTGTAAAATGCTTTGGGATACAATGTTATTAAATATGCTATATAAATGCTGATTCTTTCTTCTTCTTCTACATATATGGATGCCTGTTTTGATAAAATAAAACAATGGGGAGTATCTTGCTAACAGGTTTTAGATCTTCCTAGAAAAGTTTATATGTAGAGATTTTGTCTAATCACTTTCTTGTCCAGCCTAACGTTGTCAGAGATTCTGACCTGCAATGGCATTTATTGAGAAGACTTTAATAGAACCCCAGATAAGTATCAAAATCTGGGACACTATCTGGCTCTGTGTTCATGGCAGACTGAAAGTAAAAAAATAACTTGAAACACAAGCATTCCCATGAATGCCATTGTCCAAGACTCACTTGTACCACACCTTTAGAAACCATGGACCATTTATATTTTGAGTGTCCCTCTATATCAGGGCTTTGGGACTTCAGTAGTTAAAAGATGGAATATGCCTCTATTTCTTACATTAGCATATGATGTATTAATTCTTGGTATTTTTTTCATCAGCTTCGTTGAAATACAATGCAGGTGGTCTACGAGTCCTTTTCACTTAATGAAATATTGGATCTGGCAGGTTTGCTGCAGATTTGTAATACAACAATAATATCTGTCTCAAACTAAATTGTTTCACATTGTCTCTAATGAGACTAAACACATTCAAGATTCTGAAGTCTGAAAAATGGGTACTGAAAAATGTAACACTTGGTGGGGGGCTATTACTTGGATTTAGTACACTGAACAGGATTCTTTAGGCGATAGGTATAGAGTTTAGGATTATGTACTTTTTGATGGTTGGCTTTACTGATTTTAATATGGCTACTGATTTTGCAGTAATTTTCTGTTTTGAGTTTGTTTCTTATTTGTGTTTGCGTATTTATTTTTCTTGTTTCCATTTATTTTAATAAAAATTCCCCTACTCCTCCTGTTGAGGGGGAAGGGGGTGAATTACGCTTCCCGATGGAGGACCCCGTAGTGGATGAGGTAGACATGTCTGCACAGGTGGAGGAGACTGCTTTCCTCCCCACCTGGAGTATCGAGGAAGCCCATAATACTGCTGAATTACTTGTATTTGTTGGTGATGGAGATGGAAAGTCTACACATGATGGCAAGCCCACTTTAGCAAGTTCAATTCTTTCTCCTGATGACCACATGCTGACTGTGCCTAGGTCATCAGCAGAATATATGATAATGACTGTGGAACAGAAAATAGCCAAGCAATTACAGGAAAAAAGACAATACCTGCTAGCAATGATTGCAGATGAGGAGGCATGTTTTGAAATGTCAAGATGCCAGCCTGGTCTTCAGACTACAGCCTGATGCCTGGAGTGTTGGCAATGGCAAGAACCCTTTGATGCCTGCTGCCCAGATCTGTTAGCAGCAGCAGCCAATTATCAGCCTGACAGAATACAGCTGACTTCTAACCCGGTGGGAATCCTGACCTCATATAAACCTGTGTGAAGCTGTGTGCAAGCAGCAGTAGCAACATTGTCTCCTGGAACATCCAGCAAAGACTCTTGTGAGCCCTCCTGTGCATCTGGGCAACACTGGCCTGTGCAACGGGCCTTACTAGCACTGGGTTGGGAACTCTCAGAACTGGGAGGCACCTGGTTATCTGACTTGTCCCCAATGAGAATTTCGAAGGCTGGGGATCCTCCTGTTGAAGAGCCAGAGCAGGCAAGTAAACTTTTTCCTTTACAGTCTCAGGCTGTATCAGTGACGATGTATGGGCGGAAGGGGCGGCTGTTTTTAAACTAATGTTGAACTGCCCCAGACTTACAACTCACTCAGAATCCAGTCCTTGAGGTTTTACAACTAATGACAGTTACTGTAGTCCCTTCTGGGTTAGTCCCCCCGATTCAGTCACACTAGCAGGAAATCCATGTCCTGATGCTGAACCTGCAATTGTCAAACTCAGGAATACTCAGGTGTTATCAGGGGTGCAAGATCAGAGACCACAAACTGCCCCTCTGAACAGGAACCAAGGGCCTTGTCTAGCCACAATACTGTTCCTGATCCCAAACAAGAGGCTCCACTCCCCAAGGCTGATAGAATTGAAAGACCTAGACCACATGCTTCACTCTTCCATGCCCCTATCCTTCCAGCATAAACATACAATGCGGTCTGCCTTTGGTACTGGGGTAGCATGGCTAAGGCACATGACAGGGTATATGTGGCCAGAGAGTTCCTCAAAACCTCAATGCATTTACTACAAGCGACATCTATGCCTTGATTCATGTCAGTGGAGAGCTGCTGTTTTATAGAACTCCTTTTGCAATGCTACCATACTCTCAAAAAACACTCCACTTTGGTCATCATTTCTAGCCATACCACTCACTAAGCCTGCTCACAAAACTGTGACCATCCTTTTTTACGATGAGTTCTCTATAACCAATATTTTGTTCTGGTTAAAGTAAAAGTGCTTAGATTTAAGTGATTCTGAGGGTATTTGGTCTGGGGGCTGGAATGTCAGGTCTCAAACAAACTGAAGCCGGGATAATGGACCTTCCAAAAAGCTTTTTTTTGGGGCATGACATGGGGTTGTTATTCTGTGCTGGTCAGCTAAAGGCATGCTATCACTGCACTTCAGGGAACATCTCAGTGGGGCACGTGTCCAAGTCAAATGCAGCCTTAGTAATGAGATTGGTCATGCCAGTTTGCACTGTATTAATGAGTTAAAAGGCCGTCTTTATGATGAACTGGGTCATTCTACTGAAGTTGCCCTTGGGTGGCCCACAACCAGTTGGGCCAGAGGATCAGTTTGAACAGAGCATCTGTATAACCCTGGACCAGAAGTATGGCACTCAGATGCAGGGTTTTCCTGCATGGAGTGATTTATTTTGACTTCAGAACCCCAGCCACCCAGATGTCAGGACCTCCTTTCTACACCTGCAACTGCCGCAGAGCCTGGAGACCTGAACCTCTCCACCCGGCTGAAGCTCTGACCTGGTCCTGCACATGATACACCTCTACAAACACCAATAGAGGAAGGTGCTGTACCTTCAGATGTGCATAAAAGAGATGACTAGATGGACATTATGCTTCTCCCCTCGACCCCTGACACCAACCAAGGTGCAGAAGAGCATGGAACCAACCTAAATCTAAGATATTAAAGATTGACTTGGTCTCTCTCTCTAATTGGCATCTAGTCTTGCAATTGAAGGAGCAGTGAGGAGAAATCTCCAACTCGGCTTCTCCTCGGTTGAGAATCGGCTCACAAAGCACAAACTGATCCTTAATCAAAAAAAACCAAAGGCCATGATCTTCAGCAGCTCCCATAATAAACATAAGCACTTCCATCTCTCCGTTATCACCAGACAAGGTGCCGCACTGGAACAGGTCAAAAACTTTAAATACCTCGGGATCACCCTTGACCCTCATCTCTCCTACACTGCCCACATCGTCCATGTCGCCAAAGCCGCTAACTCCCGGCTAGGCCTGCTATTCTGTCATAGGAAACACCTGATACCCGAAGCCCTCACTGTCGCTGTCCAGAGCTCCATCATATCCATCATTGATTATGGCATTATCATTTACGGCTGTGCTACAACCACCACACTCAAACGTGTATCCACTGCCCTCAACAAGGCCTGTTGACTTGTCACTGGCTCCCAACGCCTAACTCACACCTGTGACCTCTGTTCTCAAACTGGATGGTTGAATCTTGCCAGTCGAATAAAACACCAAACTTGTATTACTACTAAGAAAATCTTGCTGGGACTTGCCCCCGGAGTCTGTGCCCTCATACAACCGAGAATCCACATCCGACATACCAGGGGATTGAAACCTCAGCTTCTGCAAATCCCACATTTCCGCACAACACAAGGCCAAAGATCCTTTGCTTACCGGGCCACTAGTTGGTACAACAGTCTTCCCAGCGACATCTCATCCTCACTATCGCTCAGCACTTTTGAGACTCGCCTCCGCCTAACACTCACTGCCTCCAACCTCTGTGACTGTTGTGGCTAAACATGTCTTTTGGTTCCATAGCTGAAGATGCCCTTTTTGGTTCCACATCTACTCCTGCACTTTGCCAGCACCCCCTTCCTACCTTCACCTCCCCTGCTGGCCCATGACAAATGCCACCCGGCTGCACTACCTCTATTCTTATCCGCCTTCCACCCCTCCTCTCTCTGTCCCCCCCAACCTACCTCCCCCTTTCTCCCATCCACTTAGTCTCCCTGATTTCACCCTCCTCCTTTCCCTTTCCCCTCCCCAAAGTTTCACCTTATTGTTTCATCTACAAGACTATGTGTTTTTTTTTATTTTATAAACTGTTATCTTTGCTTATGATTGTCTCAATTGTACCAATGACGTGGAACCTTTGTAAAAGAGCCTCGGCTCAAAGGTATTTGTAATCCTAGAACAAATAAAAAAATAAATAAATAAATAAAGGATGATTCTGATGTTTCCTCTGTACCTTCCTCCCAACCTGTGCCTTCCTCAAAGGCTAAGGATGCTGCCACTGATGTACTGAGCAAAAAAAAAAAAGTTTGTAATGTCTGCACTTAATCTCACTTTCTCAACTACAAATGTAAATAGTACAAAAAACTCTTTACGGGTGTCATGCTGTCTTTTCGTTCTTCCACTTGTTGGATTGAGATGACCTTTTTGCAGGACACCAAATTCCGTTCACTGGCTGAGGTATTCCTTGCTAAAAAAGGCCTCACCTGAAGGGCCCTCATTTTGGTCTCTTTGCACAGAATCCTGCTCAGGAGTGGCCATTCTCCTTTCATATCCATAGTACTGAGGTACTTAAATTGATTGACCTAAGCCCAGGCTTAGTACTAGTCAAGTCAAATTCAAGTCAAACTTTTTGTACAGCGCCTTATCCCTGGGGCTCTAAGCACTTTACATAGAGATAATAACAGGCACATACATTTTAAAAACACAGTTTAAGATTCAATACTAGTACTCAATGTGAAAATTCATGAGCACTGTTACTGTTTTTAACTTTTATTCACCACCTTTTAAAAAGTAGCAGGATTGACTTAATGAAATCCATCCAACCTTTTCTCTGTATGTCACTGCCTGTAGTTCTGGGGAAGATTTTAACTATGGCCTCTCCTCATTAGACCATGGTGCTCAAAGTAAAACCAGGAAACAATACTATGACATGTCCTTTCTTTCTAATTTAATCTGGAATGCTGGATTATCAGATGCCTAATATAAACTTAATAACAGGAGGGATTCCACGTACTTTAGAGAACAGATAGCCATAAGAATAGATTTCTTATTCTTGTCTTCATCCATACTGCTTGTATTAGCTGCTACATGGCCTGTGGAATTTTCTTATCAAAGGTTGGTGACAGTCACTACTTGGTCCATCCCTAAATTACCCCATGGGCTACGGATGTGGAAATGGAACCCCTTACTGTTGAAAGATAGAGAAGTTTGGGAGGCTTTAGGGGAATTAGTGTCAGAGAGGGGGTCAGTTTTCATTTGTTATGACAACCCTGCCTTGTGGTGGAAGAAGACTGAAGTAGAATTGAAGGCCCTTTTCCAGAAATGTAGGAAAAGGTGTAGTGTTTGATTATTTTAAATATTTAACAAACAGGACACATTTACAGAAATGTCAGACTATTGACATTGGTGATAATGACAGTTCTCAGGTAGCTAACTTAAAAATGGAAATGGCTCGCTTCCATTTGCAAAGGTCTCGCACAGTACAAAAAGAACACAGACACGGGACTCAGGGTAAATATTCCCTTCTGTGCCTTTACGAAGCATGTGAAAAAAAGTGGAGCATAAATCTCTGTCTGGGGTTCAAGACAAACATAGCAGAACACAACAGATACTAACAGTATGCTTATGGTTAGATCTGAATATGTTAAAATATTATTTAGTTCTGGCTTTACTTCAGTCTCAGGAAGAGATAATTTTTTGTTTGATTTTCCCTTCCACCAGAACCCATAAGACATCTTATCTGTCCTGTCAGCTGGTATTTCAACCAATGAGTTTATTTCAGCCATCCAGTCCCTGAGGAATGATACAGCCCCAGAAGGATGAGTTACCAGCGAATTCTACAGATTAGCGGCACCTGCAGTGCTGGAGAGATTCAACTTTTTGATACAGAAACCCTTCCCTGGGTCAAGATATGAAGGAAGGTCTCTTGGTTTTCCTGTACAAAGCTGGGGGAAGAAGTGACTTAAATAATTGGAGGTCTATTTACCTTTTAAACACAGATTTAACAATCATTTCTAAAATTCTAGCATTAAGGTTGTCACAAGTAATTGGGCATCTGGCTTCCACAGGATCGCTCAGTTCTGGGGAGGTCCATCCAGGACCACCTCATACTTTTATGAGAAATTGTTGAAGGGGGAACACAGATAGAATGCAGGGAGGTTACCGTCTTTAGATCAACGGAAGGCATTTGATCTTGTTGCACATGATTATCTGTGGTTTGCACTTGAAAGATATGGCCTTTTCTTTGGAATTCATAAATTGAATTAAGTGTATGTATTACAATGCCTTAGTTACACCCATTGTCAATAGCTGGCTAGGGACCCCCCAGGGACCACTTATAACATTTCTAAAGTAATACGGCAATGGTGTCCCCTGAGCCCCATCCTATATAATCTCTGTCTAGATCCCTTGCTAATAAAGTTGGAACTAAACCCTCTTATATCACCTTTACAGAATTCTGAGAGCATGGTTGGCTGCAATGCTATTGCATATGCAGATGACATGTCTTCTGGTGCAAGATGAACCATCTGTTGTACACCTCCCTATGATGGTTTAGGCTATTTGGCCTATTTTCTGGTAGTGTCTTACACATGAGGAAATGTGTGGGCAGGATGTTGGGGCAACCACACCCCAGCCTACTTCAGTTGGGGGTAACCTGCTTCAATCTGACCCCCTTGACTATCCTAGGAATTAAATTTAGTTTAGGGGACCTGGCTAAATTGAACTGGGACCATAAAATGGAATTAGGCAAGTGAAAAGTTGCTAGCTGGAATAGATGGAGCTTAAGTGAAAAAAGGAGGGTTTACCTGATTAAACTATTTAGTGCCTATGTAGTCCTCCCTCCCCAATGTCTAGGAGTATGCTGACGGTCACTGTCCATGGGGAGGAGGTAACCACAGCAGAAATTGCACAAGATGGCTTACGTTTACAGGTTCTTCTATAGCCGGGGTGCCCTTCTCTCTCAAGGGTGCTGGGCTAGGAGAGAACTGATGGTTAGTGTCAGTAACAGTCAACCAAGAAACTGAGACAACACTTCACTTCCAATAAAGTGGTTGGATCCCATTTAATGAAATACAACTGTGCAACTCCATGGTGCTGATGAGTTAATAAACTGGTAAAATAGGGAACATGTCATACATGGACTGGGATGGTCACATTAGTTAATTAGTCCAGAAATGTCCATACACCATTAATGCACTTTAGATGCATTCCCCAAACACTTCACTCAGTGACCATACTGAGGGGCATAATCTGGATGACCCCTAAAATTAGGCAGTACATTTAACCATAGGCAGCTTCAACAATGATCCCACAGGGCTATGTCCTCTTCTAGCCCACCATAAGATTCAATTCTCCTTTCCACTTGGAACTTGCTAGCTTCTCAGCTCAGGGCAGCAAGTTCTCTCATCACTAAAGTTCCATGTCCCATGGATCCCCTCTGGGTGACTGTCCCCAAGAACTACAGGTAACGCGTCCACACTGAGGTCCCAGCTCAGGTGCTCCCTCTTGGATGTTAAGTCCATATCAGTATCTCTCTCCCTTGGCTCTGCCTTTGGCATTAGCATTCAAACTCTCTACTCCCATGGTGGCCACTCACTCATCCAGGGCTACGCACTGGCCATGATTCCCCACAGGGGGGACCGCTTAGAATGGCCACCTCTATCTCAAAGGCCAGGCCTTCTTCTCTCCTCCCTTGATTCCAGAATCTAATTCAACACTTTGAACAGGCAATCGCCCTGCTCCTCCTGCACCAACCTCTCATCTTCCCGCTGCACGATTCTGCCAGTAAATTCTGCCCCCAGGGTACTCCCATACCCACAGCAGTCCCCTGGGGTGGTGAAAATGTTAACTCTTTCTGGGCCTGGGTTGAAATAACCCAAAATAAATCCCTATGGTTTATGTTCTGGCACACTAGCTGATGCCCCAACCCCGAGGGGGGGGGGAATACACCTACTGTATATGTCTATATATTAATTAAATCTACCCCCAGCTGCCCAGGAAACATCTGTATTGAACATTTTTTTCCAAGCATTCTGTGGCAGTCGGCTTAATCCACCTATATGGACTATTACTTACTACTCTATTACTGCCCATACATCCTGCGGAAAAGCAATGTCTTTCTCCTAGACATACCCAGGCACATGCCTTGCTATGATAAAGCTGCTCTCAGCTGGCCTGTCCCCTTGCTATGGAACAAACTTCAACTTTCTCTTAAGCTCTGCACACTAGTTAGCTGTAATGCCTTCAAAACCCTGTTGGATTACCACCATGTCGATATACTATATAGGACTATAGCTAGATAGACTACCCTACACAGACCCGAAACTGTAACTAGTGTGACTGATAGTCTGTGTCTATGTTTCATAGACCACGTTCTCAGTAAGCCTGTTTGTATTATCGCTGTATATATTCTTTCTAACTTTTTTGGCCAGTTTGGCTCCCTGTGTATGTCTTGTGTATGCCTGCTGTATTACTACTTCTCTTCATTGCATTGTTACAATTGACTATGCATATTGTATGCATTATATGTATCTGATGTGTTTTTGCTGTCATAACTAGGACCTCCTTGAAAATGAGCATCGTTCAATGGAGCTGTTTTACTGGTAAAACAAATAAATACAATTAAACAGGGAGGACTGGCCATTCAGAATTCAGTGGTTTTCTTTTATGGAATATTTTTCCATTATAATCTGTAACCTTGTCTGGTACTTGCAGGGAAACCTTGGTTTGTAGGGATGTTGAGATGTTGTGGTTTGGTTGAAGCTTTGAGAAGCTGGTAAACTGAGGGTGCTATGGTCCTCTGAGGTTATCCACAATATATGAAAGATAAATTCTCTAAACTTTAGGACTGGGGTGTTACCTATGTTTTTCACTGGGATATGTCCAGGAAGGCTTTATATAATTTAATTCTGGACACCAAATTATTGGTGCCCTCGATACATCAGCCAGTTACGTCAATTAACAGAGAGCAGAATCCACAGAAAATGTGGGACACTGTGGGGCTGTGCTGCCACAACAAACTGAAGATTTGGTGGCAGATACAGTAGTTGGTCAGAGCTCTTTTTTTTATAGCTCTTTATTTTCAATTTTTCTCTTGTACATTCATAACACTGTACTAGTCAACAGACAGGAGAACAACATCATTTTACAGAAAAGAGAACTAGGCAGTGTAGGAGTTAAAAGAAAAATACATACAACCTGACAAGGCACTTTAGTTTCACAGTAAAGAAGCACTAGACAAGATAAAAAATTAAGAAAAGCATACAAATAAGCTGACATGTCGCCTTGGGTAATACACAGTTCATTAACATTTCAGTTTCTTCCCCCGACTGCTTAAAACTATCATTCACTACCCCCATATGGAGGCATCTATGGAACAAAGTTACGGTTAATAACTGAGATGTACAGTATATGACCCATCTCCTCCAAATAATCTCAAATTTTTCCTGTGTCTTATTTATAGTGGCTGTTAATTGCTCCGATTTGTACATCTTGATCATTAGTTCATGCCACTGGTTCGGGGATAATGGTGCTGGGGACAGCCAGTTCTTTGTCATAACCTTTTTTTGCTACTAATATGCATTTAACCAACAGTTTTCTTGTGTTTGGATCTCTATATCCCTTAGGGTAAGAGGAGAAGAGAAATATCTGGGGTGTTAATCGGGGAAACTGTGGGAATATTTCTTTCAAGGCTTTCAAGACTGTTGCCACATCTGCCAAGAAGGGATGCAGACTTGGGCACTGCCAAAAATTGTGACCGCGTGTAGCCCTGGTGGCTCTGCAGAGCCTTCAGCATGCTGCACTACCACCCCCTTTACATTTTGCTTGAACCACTGGAGTTCTAAAATATCTATTTGTTAACTTCCATGAGAACTCCTTTCAATCCATTCAGTTATACCTGACTGCAGGAATTTCAGGTGTATGATCCACATGTTCTCCCCGAGCTCAGTGCTCAGGTCTCTTTCCGAGGTCCTCCTAAGTCTCTGAAGGGAATCCTCATCCAGCTCTCATAGTGCCTGGTCTAAATAGGAAATTATATGTGAAAGGGGAACTCTGCCATGAACAGCCATTTGCAATAACTCTACTATCTTTGGCATAGGCTCCTCCTCTCCTGTTCTCCCCCTGAGGGACCTAATAAAGTTGGTTACATGTAGGACCCTGAATTGGTCCTGGGGCCTGAGGTTATATGCCTCTCTTAATTCTGCATATGTATATGTCTGTCCCTTATTAAGGAAGTGACTAATCAAATGTAAACCTTGTTTCTTCCACTGCTGAAATCCATGGTCTAATCATGCTGGGTGAAATGGTTGGTGGAATGGGAGTGAGTAAAGGCAATATCTATGTTTTGCCAGACTGCTTAAGTTCAGCAGTCATCTCTAGATTCTTATAGTGTTGCTGGTATAGGGGTTGTTAGATATTTCTGATAAAGGTGGTGGTGGTATTTGTAGCAGAGTCTTATTTATGTGTAATATATCTTCTTCCCTCTTCTTCAAATTCTTTCATTTAGCTTGATATTGGGGGTGAAGCCAATATATTGCTATCCTAATCTGGGCAGCCTGGTATTAAGTTTGGAGATCTGGGAGTGACAGGTCTCCTCAGGCCTTCAGTAATTGGAGTATGAAGTATTTTTTCATGGGCTGTCTAGAATTCCAAATAAATCTGGAATTCTATTTTTTTAATTCCCTGATCATGTTAGGTGGTATAGGGACCAGCAGTGTTTGAGCTAAATATAGAAACCTTGGCAGCAGGTTCATCCTTATAGCTTTCACTCATTGTATCAGAGTGAAGGGTACCATCTGCCATCGCTCAAGATTTTGTGAGACTTGGTGCAGTAAAGGGTTATAATTAAGCTAACTAAGTTGGACGCCGTCCTTTGTTAGGACTACCCCCAAGTACTTTAGGCAGTCCAAATCCCAGCGGAAGGGAAATGATTGCTGTGTTAAATGTGATGGGGAATAATTAATTCTTAATACTTCTGTTTTTGCAGTATTAATTTTGTATCCTGCTAAATTTCCGAATTTTGTCAGTAATCGCCATAGTGGAGGCAAGGAGGTCTCAGGCTCTGTAATGTATACTAACAAGCCATCTGCGTAGACTGCTAATTTATGCTGCTCCCCTCCCGCCTGCAGTCCTTTGATGTTTGGATCCTGTCTTATGGCTTGTGCCAATGGTTCCAAGTATATGGCAAACAGCAGGGTGACAATGGGCATTCCTGCCTGGTGCCCCGTTCCAATTGTATGGGATCTGATACTGAGCCATTCATTTTTATATAAGCTCTTAGCCCTTCATATAGGGATCTAATCAACTGTATGAACCCCTCAGAGAAGTCCAGTCTGTCCAGTACAGTAGTTGAAAAAGGCCATGCAACCCGGTCGAAGGCCTTCTCAGCATCCAGACTTAAAAGCAGGAAGGGGGAGTTCGACCGGGCAGCATGGTGTAGAAGATGTAAGGATATTTTAATATTCAGAGGAAACGTGAGGAAGAATTTCTTCACAGAACGGGTGGTGGACAAGTGGAACACCCTGCCAGAGGAAGTGGTGGGGGCTGAAACAATCACGGGATTTAAGAATGCATGGGATAGACATAAAGGAATTCTGGAGGTCAGGGGTAAGAGGTAACACACTTCTAGGAAAACATAAACTGAATTTACAAGCTCAAATGGGCAGACTGGGTGGGCCATAGACCCTTATCTGCCAACACTGTCTATGTATCTATGTATCTTGTGCCTGTCTGGTGGGTATGAATCCACACTGATCCATGTCTATCAACATAGGTAGCATTCCCTCCAGTCTCCTGGCCTTCACTGCGGTAAAGATTTTATAATCTATAGTGAGGACTGATATCGGCCTGTATGAGGTGCATAGCAGTTTGTCTTTACCTGGCTTCAGTATGCTAGTTATAGTAGCATATTTCCAGGTTTCAGGTATTCCTTCTCCCTCCAGAACCCTTGACAGGCTGATTGTAATATTGGAGTTACCTGTTCCCCAAATTTTTTGTGAAATTCGGACGTGTAACCATCAGGTCCTGGGCTTTTGTTAGACTTTAAGTTTAAAATGGTATTCTCTAATTCCTTTATTGTAATCGGGGAATCTAATTTCCTCCGTTGTGTCTGTGTCAATCTGGGCACGTTCAGACCCTCCATAAAAACCTGCATCCCTCCATAGTCTACTTCCCCTCTGGTGTATATACATTTTGGTAGCATTTTCTAAGTATTTGACTAATGTGGAGAGTTTTTTTTCTCTATTTCTCCCATTACTGGGTCCCTAATTTGTGTCATACATAGCTGGGAAGCTTTTTGGCATTGCTGGTATGCCAGAAGTCTGGCGGCTCAGGGTTTCCCCTTGTAATATTTTTGTTTTATGAATTGGAGAGCCTGTTCCGTTTTGATATCTATCCATTGTTGCACTTTTTGTCAGGTGACCTCCAAGAGTGGCCAGACAGTTACATCGCCTGCTGCATGTTGGTCTTGTAATTCTTTAATTTGTTTCTGTAGGTTAATTAATTGGGCCTCCTGCTTCTTCTTATAGTATGCAGTGACTTTTATGATATCGCCTCTTAACACTATTTTAAGAGTATCCCATAGTGTTCTGGCCCCTATTTCAGGTGATCTATTTTCTTGTAAGATCTGGGGAATTCTCTCTTTCATTTGGTCAACAATTCAGGTAAACTAAGCAGGTAGTTATTAAATCTCCATAGGGTCATCCACCTAGGGAGGCCCTAGTCCAGTGTAAGTGTCAGCACTGAGTGATCAGATATGGGAGATGGAGTCATTTCACAACCACAGATTTGGGATTGGAGCTCTTTTGTTATGTGAAAAAAATAAATTCTGGCATACGTCCCATTGGGTGCAGAGTAGTGGGTATACACCCTACTATGTGGGTGCAGTCATCTCCACACATCCAGCCATCCCACCTACGACATAGATGCTTGTGCTATTTTTGAGGGTCTTGATTTCTTTGGAGGTTGAGGATTTGAAGTGTCCAGGTCACTTTATATAAGGTTCATTACAATTCGTTGTGGAGTGCTGTGTGGGTGGATGTTTGTGTTTGTCTGTGTCTGTAGGTTAGTTTTTGTGGATTTACATGTTTTTCTGCTTGGAGTAACTTCGCCATTCTTACACTCAACGTCTGTGAATGTCTCCTGGACTGAATTTCTGCAAAATATCCTCTCTTATTTTCTGCCTTCTACTATTCACATTTTTGAGTATGTTCCATGATCAAGTGCTAAAGTATATTTTTGTTTACTAATGTATGTTACATTGCCATATGTATTTCTCTCTGCATTTTTTGTACTCGTTGTCTTAATAATCTGGCTGTACTCTTTGTGTGTTGTAATTGTACCTCCCGGGTCGTGCCTGAAAACAGTCACTTGCTGACTAGCGCACTTACCCGGTTAACAAAAACTAAATAAATAAATGATCTCCCCCTATGACCAGTACCCCCTTGTGATAATCCATTATTTTTTGAAGGAGAGCTCTCACCTCTTCTGTTCCCATTCCTGGTGGAATATATACGCTCACCAGCATAATCTCCTGTCCCTCATAGATCCCCACCACTATTGCTACTCAGCCCTCTGGGTCTGTAAATGTGGACTTGGTCTGAAAAGGAGTATAAATGGGGGATTAATATTGCTGCCCCTCATCTTTTACTTTTTTTGTAGGAGGAGGCTATGACCTGTGAGAAGCCAAACTTTTGTAGTTTTTGATGTTCTGTCCAGTTTAAATGTGTCTCCTGCAATAGCAGGAATGTGGGGTTTTGCCTCTTAAGCGAGGCGCTTACTTTATATCTTTTTATAGGGTGGTTAAGTCCATTCACATTCTGTGAACAAATCTTTATTTTATCAGCCATCTTTATTTATATCTTGTTAACCTTCTATCACTTCCCCTGTTAAACTGAACTTTACCTCCCCAGGTTCTCATCCAGTTCTCCTCTATAGGGGTTACATGGGTCTCCTGTCTCTTTGTTCATTTTCCCTTCCTGCCAGTGCCTTTAACTAGAGATATCTCAGTCGTGACCTTACTACATGTGGTTAGCCTTAATATACCTTTCTGTACATCAGAATACAACCTTAACTCACATAACACAGCTACAAACATGTAACTAACAGTAAACATAAACTTATTTACAACATAACTTCCATGGTAGGAGGGCTGCTTCTTCTGCCCTGTAGTTGTACCTTTAATAGCCCAACACAGGGATATTGCAAGGTATGGGGGTAGTGTGGTGGGAACTCCCACCAGGCCCCCTGGGTCATGGATCAAACCAGACAATAATAAGATGACACATAAAAGGATTCGCACCACCTTCTGGCAGTCAGGTGAGACAGCATCTCTCCCCATGTAATGGCTCGAGCGAGCTTCTAGTCAGGTACACCGTAAATCCAGTTAAACTTGTTCTGTAAATTACAGCCCGGTCTTGTTGGACATATATTCATCATATATTACACTCCCGAATCATTGTATTGACATTTTTCCTTTATTGTAGTTTGCTGGAATTCTCAGCTCCCCCCTCCCCGCTCCCAGCAAGTCATGCCCGTTAGGTTTTGGTGACCTAGAAAAAATGATCAAGTCCCTTGTTTACAAGACAGTTCTTTGTCAAAGAATATGTCATTATGTTTAAAGTTGGGTGCCTCTCGTATACCTTATATGCCCAGTCAGGGTCTTTAGGCTCAGCATTGTGTTGTTACTATCACTAAGAAAATGAAGATGGTACCCACTCTGCTCAGAAGAAAAATTAAGTGTCCCTTCTAGTAAGTGAGTCCCTCAAATGGACACAAGGCTTTGCTTTAAGACTAACCTTCACCCTTCAGGTTTGCTCTCTTGTTGTTGTCTGTGTCCCTTGCCTCTTTTCTTGCATGTTGTGGAGCAGAGAATGGATATCTTGTATGGTGGACGCAGCTGCTCATTTCGCTGTGTTGCGGTGATGATGCAGAGCTTCGGGAATCCATCTTGTGCTGGGTGGTTTCAGTTTCTGGTCCCTCGGCAACTCTGCAGATTTCATCCAACCTTTTTCTTGCATTGCTGCTGATGCCTCAGCCGCTGTCTGGTAAGTAACCAGGCCCGATTCCCAGAGAACATTTAGTTGTGCTGGGTATGGCATTTGAAACTTTATGTTATGTGCTTTCAGCTCTCTTAAGATGCTGTTGTAGGCCATGCATTGCTTTAGAATGTCTGGCGGATAGTCATGATCAAAAAATAGGTGGGCTGCATTATATTTCACCAGCTTTATTCTCCATGCCATTCGCAAAATCTCTTCTTTGTCCCTGAAACTTGAAAGCTTGAGGACAACTGAGCATGGTGGGGCTTTCAGATCTGTTGGTTTGGTGTTGAGCGCAGACAGTGCACTCTTTCTACCTGAAACTGGAAAGAGGGGGTAGCTCCAATACATCCCGGAGGAGGTCTTCTAAAAATTCAACCATTTTCCCGGTCTCCGCACCTTCGGGCAGCCTGTAGATCCATATATTGTCCCTGCGGGATCTTGCCTCAGCATCCACCAGTTTCTGTTGCATTGTTTCCTGATTATCTATAAGGAGGCCCACTGCTGACCGGCGGTTGCTCCATATCATTTTCCACCTCGTTGATACAGGTTTCCGACTCTTCAATACAATCTTCCACCGCTTTCAGCTGTTGGTGGATTGCCTGAAATTCTCTGTGGTTTCCCCCCAAAAGGGTTTGATCTCCTGCAAGTGCCTTTTGAACTGGGACCAAGATAGGTTCTCAAATTCTGTATCGGTGTCCTGCTCATGGGCCTCCATGCTCGCTGGGGATGAGCTCCTGCTGCACGATCTCTGTTCCGCAGATCTGTCCACATCTGAGGTATCTAGTAACTTTTTACCTCGAGACCTGTTTGATTTTGTTCTCCCAGTTGCTTCTGTAGGCATTTTTATTGAGACTGAAGCGTTTTACAGTTGTACCGGAGAACTTTATTTAGGCGATCTGAGACCCGCTCATTTAGCGTGCTGCCATCCAGACGGTGACGTCACCGGAAGTCGTTGGTCAGAGCTCTAGATTGATACCTTGGTGTATGGACACTAGAGTCCCTCCTGGGTTAAATAGAATACCAGTTCATTAGATGTACTATTTACTTGTTTTAAGTGGCACCTATGGCTGAATAGATGCCACTTTTCCTTACTGAAGAAAATGCTTATTCAGCCTGAACTGCTTAACATAAATGTCTCAGAAATTAAGTCTGTTTACTGTACTGACTCTAAACACGCCACCTCTGCTGTATTGGACGACAGAGCGTGAAATATGATTGGGGTGTGAAATAAGCAAGCCTGTGGCCTGAATAATGCACTTTTCTCTTTGTACTTCTGTTTTTTTCTCTTTGTTGTTACATAAAATTAATTATGTTTATTTCTGCTTCCCTCCCCCATTGTTTACTGGGTTGATTTCCTTTTTTTGTTTTCATATCCTTTTATTTTGAACAATTTCTGGTTGCATTTATTGGGGATTTTGTCTCTTTATTTCATTGTACCATTATTATGTTTATTTTGAGGTACTGTATACTTTCTTTAATATATTGTTTATTTCAGTAAAAATCCTCCTACTGTTTCTGAGAAGTGCCATGGGATTTTTAACATCCACCTGAACCAGCACCAGAACAGGCAGATGGAACTTCAGTTTCTTTCCATCCCCAGCATCCATTAAAACTTCTCTGTACCCTTTTCCATCCTCCCTACTCTGGTTGTATTCCTACCTCTCCCTTTTGCTTGTCTGAAACTTATTTATTACCCTATCCTAGGTAGGGTGTTTCTTGTTTTCTCTTTTCTAACCCGCCTACCTTTATCTAACTTGCCCTGGTATCTACTACTCTTTATCCACTCTCTTTATCCACTTGCCCAAACTTTATTTGTTACCCTACCCTAGATAGGGTGTCTTATTTTCCTTTTCTAACCCTCCTTCCTTTATCTTCCTTATGCTGGGTGCTTACTGCTACTTTTCCACTTCTGGCTTGTCTCTAACATGCAGCTACCTTCCTTGTTACTGGTTCTTCCAAGAGTCTGTAAACAGTAATGTGTTTTCTCTTACCTGATCTGCTGTCTCCACTGTAGCGTCTCCTGCAGAATACAGTTCCACTCATGTGATGGAACACAAGTGTGATGGGACATGCTGGAGCAGATGGTTTAAATCCCAGACTTGCTGCCTTCTGATTGGCTCCTGTTCTGTGAAGTCCTGCCTTAAGATGGCCAACTTTCAGGCTGGCCCGGCGGTGCTGAGGGTTGAGGTGCTGGACGCCATACCTCGCACCATGCTGGTGACTCGTGTTCGTGAATGGACACGGGCACACGGGGTTAGGGGGGGAAGGATGAGCATCCGGAGGACTGCTCTTTCTCTGGGAAGGGGGACGTGCCTGGTTGCCCCCCTAGCAGAGGCTGGGGAGCAAGGTTCTGTGCGAGAGCATGGGGGGAGCCGAGTGCGACACATTGAAGGGAGTGTGCACGGAAGTGTGTGAGTTCCTCCTCGGCTTACGTTATTGCATGCACTCAGCTCTGGAGGGTGCACTCACAGAAAAATGCTGGCTCCTTGCGTATGAGCCGCTCCTGGTGCCTGTCGCCTCTGGCCACGATAGTTCCGCTTATGGTGGCCCACTTGGGGGGGGGACTTCCCCGAGTATGACGGGGCAGGTCACCAGGAGACAGGTGAGCCTGCTCAAGGGCTAGGGGAGCCAGCCCAAAAATAAAAAAAAATAAAAAAAAGATGGCCAACTTCCTATGAGCCTGAAACAAATGAAAAGTTAGCCCCAAATACTGAAAAAGCTGCAAAATGACCCCAAATTGTTAAGATTTACTTGTTATCCCTATAGAAACATAGACTTTGATGGCAGATAAGGACTGCTTGGCCCACCTAGTCTGCCCATTTCCCTACCTACAGTATAAGCTGCAGATCCTAGTTAACCAACAGCCTATTTCTTGTTACCCCCCCACAAGAATTGCCTTATGTCTGTCCCATGTATTCTTGAATTCTCCCTCAGTTTTAGACCCCACAACCTCTTCAGGAAGGCTGTTTCATGCGCCCACCACCTCTCTGTGAAAAAATACTTCCTCACATTGCCCCTGAACTGCTCCCCATCTTTAAATTGTGTCCCTTGTTCTTGCACATCTCTTTTCTGAAAGATGCAACCCTCTTGGACTTTGTTGATTCCACTGAGGTACTTAAAAGTTTCTATCATGTCCCCCTCTCCTTCTTTCCTCAAGGGTATACATATTAAACTCCTTTAGTCTCTCCTTGTATGGCTTCTCTTGCAGACCTTGCACCATTTTAGTTGCCCTCCTCTTGACTGCTTCTATCCCCTTGCTGAGATGGGGTCTCCAGAACTGCATGCAGTACTCCAGATGGGGTCTCACCAACTGTCTGTACAGAGGGATAACAACTTCCTGTTTTCTGCTGGTGATGCCTCTCCCTATTCATCCCAGTATACTCCCAGCCCTCCCAACTGCCTACTCACATTGCTTGCTAACCTTGAGGTCATCTGATATGATTACCCCACCCCGGTCCCTTTCCATTTTTGCTGTTGTTACTACCTCCCATACATTGTGTAATCTTCCCCCGGGTTTTTGTTTCCCAGGTGCATTATTTTGCACTTCTTTGCACTGAATCCAAGCTGCCATACTTCTGACCATTCCTCCAAGTCCAACCTTGCCAAGTCCCTTCTCATCCTTTCCATGCCTCCTTGTGTATCAACTCTGTTGCAGACCTTTGTGTCATCTGCAAAGAGACATACTTTTCCTTCCAGTCCCTCTGCAATGTCACTTATAAAGACATTAAAAAGGACTGGACCCAGTACTGAACCCTGCGGTACCCCACTAGTAATCCCTCTTTCTTCAGAGTGGACTCCATTTACAATTACCTTCTTTGTCCTGCTGTCCGGCCAATGTTTTACCCAGGCTACCACCATGGGGCCCACTTCCAGGCTGGTTAATTTGGCAATTAATCTTTTGTGTGGGACTGTGTCAAATGCTTTGCTAAAGTCTAGGTAGGCCATGTCCACAGCCCCTACCTGGTCTACTGCTTTGGTCACTCAGTCAAACAAATCTATTAGATTCGTCTGACATGACCTTCCCGCTGTGAACCCATGCTGCCTTGGGTCCTATGCCCCACTGGCCTCTAGGTACTCAACAATTCTTTCCTTCAGAAGTGATTACATAATTTTCTCTACCACAGAGGTCAAACTGACAGGTCTATAGTTTCCTGCCTCTGTCTTGGTCCCACTTTTGTGCAGGGGAATCACATCCGCCTTCCTCCAGTCCTCGGGTACCACACCATCCTCCCATGATTTGTAAAAAAGAGTAGTCAGTGGTTTCACTAGTTCTCCCCTTAATTCTTTTAGAATTCTGGGGCGAATTCCATCAGGCCATATTGCTTTGTCCACCTTCAGTTTTAGGAGTTCTTTCAGAACCCTTTCTTCTGTGAAAGGACTGGGATCGACTCCCCCTATCAAGAGTGCTTCTTTTAATTGGATTAGGCATCTCCCCCTCCTCCTCTTTTGTGAATACTGAGCAAAAGTATTCCTTCAGTATCCCTGCTTTTTCACTGTCCCTCTCTGCCCTCCCACTGTCCATTCTATTCAGCCTCACTATCCTTCCCTTGGTCTTTCTACATTCCCTGATGTACCTATAAAAGGTTTTATCCCCCTTCTTAACTGAGTTGGCTATCTTTTCCTCAGTTTGGGCCTTTGCTATTCTGACTTTCCCCCCACTTACTTCTGCCTTAACTGGTACAGCTCTCTGTCCTACTCCTTCTGTGTTTCCTTATACTTCCTGAATGCTATCTTTTTCTCCCTGACTTTCCCCACCACCTCTTTTGAGAACCATAGTTGCATTTTATTTTGTTTTGATTTGTTTATTTGCTTCAAACAAAGGCTTGTTGCCTCTGTGATGGTAGTTTTGATGTTTCCCCATTATTGCACCACCCCTCCTTCTAGCCTGTTTGCTAGTGCTTTCCTAAGGCACTCTCCCATCTTGCCAAAGTCAGCCCTCCTGAAGTCCAGTACCCTCACTTTTGTATGGCTTGACTCTGTAGCTGAGTTTATCGTAAACCACACTGTTTGATGGTCACTTGTTCCCAGATGGCAACCCACTTCTAGATCTAAGATCCTCTCACTGTCCTCATTTGAGAGTACGAGGTCTAAGATTGCTCCCCATGAGTGGGTTCCAAACTAGCTGTCTGAGGCATGCCACCTGTAGGGCATCGAGAATGGCCCTGTTTTGGATGTGGCTGCAGCAAATGTGCTCCAGTTAACATCTGGCATATTCAGGTCTCCCATCAACAGTATCTCCCTTCTCTGCCATCCTAAGAATGCTTCTATCATATCCTTGTCCACTCCTTCCCCTGACACAGGGGTCTGTGATACAACCCTGTGCGGATTGTGGTGCCATTTCCAGTCTCTAAGGTGACCCAGAGTGCCTCCTCTCCTTCCTGCCTCTTTTGCTCAGTTGCTTTTATCCCTTCCTTTACGTAGAGAGCTACTCCTCCCCCTCTTCTCCCCTCCATGTCTCTCCTGTAGGTTATGTACCCTGGTATGTTAACATCCCAGTCATGGTTCTCTGAGTACCATGTTTTTGTGACTGCTATGATATCCAGGCATTCCTCTTCCATCAAGGCCACCAGTTCAGGGAGCTTGTTGCCCAGACTATGGGCATTGGTACCCATTACCCTCCATTTCCTGATGGCCTTACTCCTTTTTGTCCCATCCCTGTCCTTATTGCCTTTGTCACTTTCTCCATTTACCCCTACCCCCACAACCTGTTCAGTGCTCCTCTCACCACCACTGTGCCCCATGTCTCAAACAGGTACAGTTTAAATCCCAGACTTCCCATCTCCTGATTGGCTCCTGTTCCATAAAGTCCCACACTTAGACGGCTGACTTGCTGTGAGCCTGAAGAAAATGCAATGTTTATTTATTTATTTATTTGCTTTTGTTAACTGGATAAGCACAGTAGACAACCAAGTGCCTATTTTCAGGTGCGACCCGTTAGCCCCAAATACTGAAAAAAGCTGCAAAATGACCCAAACATGTTGTGATTTACTTGTTATCCCCACAGTCTGCTCAGCACTCCCCTTACCACCACTGTGCTTTTCCTGTTGCATTCCAAAACTGAGTCCCTGTTGCTTTGGAAAATTTTTACCCTTTACATGCTGAAATTGTATCACTGTGGTATTCTGAAAATGGTTACAACTTTGACATGCCAAATCCATATCCACCCCTTCATTCAAAATCACCTCCCTGCCACATTCTAGAGTACAGTACCATGCATCTGAAAGTTTTGGAAATGCATGCGCTGCACCCAATCCAGTGCCATTTTTTTCTCAAATGATTACTGCAACTATAGTTTGAAATGAGCCCTATAAGGTTGCTGGCAGGTGGACTAACCTGTGAGTTCTGGAGCTGGTATTAAGAGTAGCTCTTCACTGAAACCAGCTGTTTTGAACATGCTGTGAAATCAGGGTTACAAAATGGCGCATAACTTTTAGTATAAATCATGATATCATTCTTAGCCAATAAGGATATTTTATTTTTGAACATTCCAGGTATACTTATAACCACAAGAGGATGCCTCATGTAAACAGTTCTTAAATTCTGAAGTTTTAAGTTTATCTGGGATAGTCCATTTCTTAAACAGGAAGGCAGCATAGTGTAGTGGTTAAAAGCACTGGACTGCAAACCTGGAGACCTGGGTTTGAATCCCATAACCACCACTTGTGTACTGTGTGACTGTGAGCAAGTCACTTAACTTCTTTGTGGTCCCAGGGAGCACCAGGAAACAAGCTGCAGTGTAATGTAGCTTTCCTGGCCAAAAACTGTAAAATAAAATAAACTGGGGTTTGTCTAATTTTAAGCAAAGTAAAATGCATTTATTTTACATTCATATTCCTTTTTTTAAAACTAAATACATTCATCAGAATTTATAGTTTGTTTATATGTGTAGTTACTGCATCTTTTTTGACTGTAAGAGTTTCTTCTCAAGTCCTTTGTGTGCCAGAACTCACCCCATGAATTCAAGAATGCATTCCTGTAACCATAAGAGACGCAGTTACTATATATGTGTGTGTGTGTATATATATATATATATATATATATATATAAACATTTAAAGGAAGTAATTTTGAGATCTCATTTTTGGTGAGAGGGTTATTGGGGACACGCTGATTCCTATTCTGCAATTTAACATTTTTATCTGACCCTCCTCTTTAAATTTTACTACTGTTTTGGCATTGACCACCTCCCTTAGCAGCTTAAGTCATTTTTCCACTACCCGCTACATAAAGAAATTATTTTATGTCACCTTTTTTTTTTTTAATCCCCCACCAGTTTCATAGACTCCCCCTTGTGCCCTTTTCAGGATTTCTTTCGTGTCTGTATTTACTCTTATTGTGGACCATTCATAGAAACATAGACTTTGACAGCAGATAAGGCCCACTTGTCCCACCTAGTCTGCCCATTTCCCTACCTAAGGGATAAACTGCAGATCCTAGTTAACCAACAGCCTAGTTCCTCCTACCCCCCACTAGTATTGCCTTATGTCTGTCCCATGCATTCTATTTTGATCCCACAGCCTCCTCAGGAAGGTCGTTCCATACGTCCACCAATCTCTCTGTGAAAAAGTACTTCCTCACGTTGACCCTAAGCCATCCCCCCACTCTATCTTCAAATTGTGACCTACTGTTCTTGCATATCTCTTTTTCTGAAAGATGCTCTTGATAGGGGGGTCGATCCCAGTCCTTTCACAGAAGAAAGGGTTCTACAAGAACTCCTAAAACTGAAGGTGGACAAAGCAATGGGGCCTGATGGAATTCATCCCAGAATTCTAAAAGAATTAAGGGGGGAACTAGTGAAACCACTGGCAACTCTTTTTAATAAATCATGGGAGGATGGTGTGGTACCCGAGGACTGGAGGAAGGCGGATGTGATTCCCCTTCACAAAAGTGGGAGCAAGACAGAGGCAGGAAACTACGGACCTGTCAGTCTGACCTCTATGGTAAGGAAAGTGATGGAGTCACTTCTGAAGGAAAGAATAGTTGAGTACCTAGAGGCCAGTGGGGCACAGGACCCAAGGCAGCATGGGTTCACAGTGGGAAGGTCATGTCAGACGAATCTAATAGATTTCTTTGACTGGGTGACCAAAGTAGCAGACCAGGGAGGGGCTGTGGACATGGCCTACCTAGACTTTAGCAAGGCATTTGACACAGTCCCACACAAAACATTAATAGTCAAATTAACCAGCCTGGGAGTGGGTCCCATGGTGGTAGCCTGGGTAAAACATTGGCTGGACAACAGGACACAGAAGGTAATTGTAAATGGAGTCCACTCTGAAGAAAGAGGGGTTACTAGTGGGGTACCGCAGGGTTCAGTATTGGGTCCAGTCCTTTTTAATGTCTTCATAAGTGACATTGCAGAGGGACTGGAAGGAAAAATACCTCTTTGCAGATGACACAAAGATCTGCAGCAGGGTTGATACACAAGGAGGTGTGGAAAGGATAAGAAGGGACTTGGCAAGGTTGGAGGAATGGTCAGAAGTATGACAGCTAGGATTCAATGCAAAGAAGTGCAAAATAATGCACCTGGGAAATAAGAACCAGGGAAGAATACACAATGGGGGAGGTAGTAACAACAACAAAAAGGAAAGAGACCTGGGGTAATCATATCAGATGACCTTAAGGTTAGCAAGCAATGTGAGAAGGCAGTAGGGAGGTCTGGGGTATACTGGGATGCATAGGGAGAGGCATCAGCAGCAGAAAACAGGAAGTTGTTATCCCTCTGTACAGACAGTTGGTGAGACCCCATCTGGAGTACTGTGTCCAGTTCTGAGACCCCATCTCCACAAGGACATAGACAGGATAGAGGCAGTCCAGAGAAGGGCAACTAAAATGATGCAGGGTCTGCAAGAGAAGCTGTATGAGGAGAGACTAAAGGAGCTTAATATGTATACCCTTGAAGAAAGAAGGAGAGGGGGACATGATAGAAACTTTTAAGTACCTCAGTGAAATCAACAAAGTCCAAGAGGGTAGCATCTTTCAGAAAAAGAGAGATTACAAGAACAAGGGGACACAATTTAAGATAGAAGGGGGCGTGTCTAGGGCAATGTGAGGAAGTATTATTTCACAGAGAGGGTAGTGGATGCATGGAACAGCCTTCCTGAGGAGGTTGTGGGGTCTAACTCTGTGGGAGAATTCAAGAATGCATGGGACAGACATAAGGCAATTCTTGTGGGAAGCGGGTAGGAAGAAATAGGCTGTTGGTTAACTAGGATCTGCGGCCTATCCTGTAGGCAGGGAAATGGGCAGACTAGATGGGTCAAGTGGTCCTTATCTGCCGTCAAAGTCTATGTTTCTATGTTTCTATGCTACCCTCTTGTACTTTGTTGATTCCCTTGAGGTACATGAAAGTTTCTATCATGCCCCCCCCCCCACCTTTCCTCAAGGGTATACTTATTAAGCTTCTTTAGTCTCTCTGCATATGGTTTCTGTTGCAGACCCTGCACCATTTTAGTTGCCCTCCTCTGGACTGCCTCCATCCTGTCTATGTCCTTGCAGAGATGGGGTCTCCAGAACTGCACGCAGTACTCCAGATGGGGTCTCACCAACTGTCTGTACAGAGGGAAGGCAACTTCTTGTTTTCTACTGGTGATGCCTCTCCCTATGCATCCCAGTATCCCACCCCCCAGCCCTCCTTACTGCCTTCTCACATTGCCTGCCTACCTTTAGATCATCTGATATGACTACCCGCAGGTCCCTTTCCATTTTGTTGTTGTTAGTACCCCCCACTGTGTACTCTTCTACTGAGTTTTTATTTCCCAGGTGCATTAGTTTGCACTTCTTTGCATTGAATCTAAGCTGTCATACTTTTGTCCATTCCTCCAACCTTGCCAAGTCCCGTCTCATCCTTCCCACCACCCACTTGTGTATCAACCCTGTTGCAGATCTTTGTGTCATCTACAAAGAGGCATACTTTTCCTTCCAGTTCCTCTGCAATGTCACTTATAAAGTCATTAAAGCAGATTGGCCCCAATGCTGAACCCTGCAGTACACCACTAGTAACCCCCCTTTCTTTGGAGTGGACTCCGTTTACTATTACCCTCCACGTCCTGTTGTCCAACCATTTTTTACCCAGGCTACCACCCTGGGATCCACTCCCAGGCTGGCTAACTTGTTTATTAATCTTTTGTGTGGGACTGTGTCAAATGCCTTGCTAAAGTCTAGGTAGGCCTGACCACAGCCCCTCCATGGTCTACTACTTTGGTCACCCAGTCAAAGAAATCTATTAGATTCATCTGACATGACCTTCCCGCTGTGACTCCATGCTGCCTTGGGTCCTGTGCCCGGCTGGCCTCTAGGTACTCAACAATTCTTTCTTTCTTTCAGAAGTGATTCCATCATTTTCTATACCACTGAGGTCAAACTAACTGGTCTGTAGTTTCCTGCCTCTGTCTTGCTCCCACTTTTGTGAAGGGGAATCACATCCACCTTCCTTCTGTCCTCAGGTACCACACAACACTCTCATGATTTGTTAAAAACAGTAGTCAGTGGTGTCACTAGTTCTCCCCCTTAGTTCTTTCAGAATTCTGGGGTGAATCCCATCAGGCCCTATTGCCTTGTCCACCTTGAGTTTTAAGAGTTCTTTCAGGACCCTTTCTTAATAAGGGAGGTGCTGTCGTGGTCTGGCAAAAGGAGCTATACATCACTGAAGCCACACAGCAACTCTCCGACACCAGGTTTTATTCTTCTCTTCCACAGAACCCCACTGTTGACTATCAGACTGAGGTCACCACCACCATCACCTCTGCTATTGAAAACAAAGAGCTCCCTGCTTCTGCTAAGAGACTCACAGTTAGCATCCCCAGACATCCAGGTTTTATCTCCTTCCCAAAATCCACAAAACAGGTAACCCTGGTTGTCCTATTGTGTCTGCCTGCTCCTGCCCCACATCCCACATCTCTGCATTTTTGGACAGCCTCATGAGACCCCTCGTTGAGTCCCTGCCCTCCTATGTTAAAGACACTAACCATGCTCTCCAGTTATTTGACAGGTTCAGATTTAGTGACTCTCATCAACTCATCATCTATGGACATCAAATCTCTTTACACAGTGATCCCCCATGATGATGGTCTGACAGCCTTGCAGTATTTCTTGAATAAGTGGGAAGTCCAGCAGACACCCACCCACACACTAACTCATCCAGCAGAACTTTTTCTTACACTCTGTGCTTTTTCTTTTAATAACAGTTTTTTCAGCAGGTCAGTGGAGTTGCCATGGGTACCAAGATGGGTCCCAGCTTTGCTAATCTGTTTGTGCGTTGGGTGGAGGAATGTTTTTTCTCTCATTCACAGGGACTGTGCCAGAACTCTACAAATATTATATAGATGACTGTGTGGGGGCCACCTCCTGCTCCAGGGAGACCCTCCAAGTCTTCCTTGACAAGTTTACCATGGCCCATCCTTCCCGTCAATACACTGTTGAAGTATCCTCCTCTACACTGCTTTTTCTGGATATCCAACTGTCAGTACAGAACACTGGTCTGAAGAGATCAGTATATTACAAACCCACTGACTCTCACAGTTTCCTCTCCCACAGCTCCTTCCATCCTAAATGTGTCAAGAATGGCCTGCCTTATTCACAGTTTCTTAGACTTTGCAGTTTATACAGTGAAGAGGATGATTTTGCTGAGCAAACCCAAATAATGCAGTTTTTTTATCGACAGGGGACACCCTAAAAGCACAGTGGACAGAGCACTCTCCCGGGTCAGTGACATGCCCTGTAACCTTGACCCATGCAGGAAGGATACTGTCACACAAGAACAATGGCGAATTCCACTAGTGCTTCCCTTCCATCAGAGCACACCTCCTCTTCATAGGATCATCACCAGCAACTTTCCCATTTTGCAAACCGACCCCAACATTGGTGGTTCCTTTACAGAACCACCTATTGCCTCCTATTGCTGGACACCTAACCTGTGGAATCTCCTTTTTTTTTTTACCAATTATTTTACCAGGTGAGACATACTATGCTGAAAGCTTGTTTGCAGGTGCAACCTGGGAGCACAAGGAAGTTAATTGACTTGCTCAGGGTCACACAGTATGCATCTAGGGGGCTGTGGGATTCAAACCCAGGTCTCCAGATTTGCAGCTCAGAGCCTTAACCCACTGCGCCATACTGCCTCCTGGTTAAAAGCAGCCTACCTACTCCTAACAGTTCCTCCCTACCAGGTACCAAACCTTGCAACAGACCTCACTGCTACACCTGCAAATTTATTTCCAGTGTGACTGAAATTTGGGGGGCCTACATGTGTTTTTCACATCACCAAGGAGTTCTCATGCACCTCCACTAAGGTGGTGTATTGTATTCTTTGCAGGAAGTGTACAGCTATTTACATCGGAGAGACTGGTAGGCGCCTTGCTGACCATTCCAGGGAACATTACAGAGCAGTCAGGAATGGCGACACTGCTAAACCCATTGTATCCCACTTTATCTCCAGGGACCACAGTGTCAATGACCTTTCTGTTTGTGTCCTTCAGCAGGGCTTCTGGGATTCTGACCATAGAAAAAACATGGAAGCCAAGCTGATCATCTGCCTTGGCTCCCAGCAGCCCTCTGGTTTAAATGATAGTCTTATTTTCCACTAACATCTTTCAGCCACCCATTATTTTCTCTAAAGTCTGTTTGTATCTGTACACATTTAATTTCATTTTCACCACAAGTATCCATCTCTCTCTCCTTCACACACATTTGCCACCTTTCAGCCTTCTTACTAGGCCCTGTTAATTAGTCCCCACCTGGGGACTTCTCTAGCTCTTTCACTCCTATTATACTTTATCTTTCCCAACATCACTTTTTTGTTTCACAGATTCTCTCTTAATCTTGCCTTTTATCACTTCGTCTCCCTGAGCCTCCCCCTTACCTTCCCTGTACACTAACTTTGTTTTTTTCTCTTTTAGATATTTCCTGAAGAAGACCTAAGGTCGAAACGTAGATTTGTAACTCTATTTTCTATTTTCAACATGTATTTAATATAACCCTTTTGTTTTGCTTTTAGACCACATGCTGATGCAGCGCCTTTTTTTGTTTTTTACATTATTTATTTAGCTTTTATTGACCAGGTAAGCACACTAGACAGTCACAGTGCCTATTTTCAGGTGTGATCCAGGTGAATTTCAAGGCAATACAAACCCAAACAATAACAGTACAATGACACAAGCTGCAGAATAGCAGATTGGCAGAATGAAGTTACAAGTAACAGTGAATGTAAACCAGTATACATACTCAATCAGGTGCAGTATTAAAGCAGTTCAAAACTTGGTATACAAGATTGTATACATTGTGGCTTGTGATTATTTTTTAAACTTTGGAAGGTGTCTTGAGAACTACTCAAGCAACTGTTTTCAAACTTGACATAGATATTCCTTGAAACAACCTGTTAATAAGTCTGCTTCATGTTACTGTTAGAATCTTGGCATTGATGAGTTATGTATGTCTATGTTCTGTCTTGTGATTGGCTGTTACTATTTTGGCTATATCATGAACAACAATTATCCTAATTTAGTTAAACGTGATATACATGTTCCTTAGTATCTCTTCTTAAGGCTAACATAATCACATCCATAGTGACCTAATTATTCATAAGTTCTTGCTTCAGACTGGTTGTTCAATTTTAAACTCTCTTTTAGCCTAGATCTTCAAAATGAGTTATACAGTTACACTCAAACTTGGTATCGATCTTCCTTGCTGCTAATTCTTAATGCTGTCAGCTCATCCATCATCATCACCAAATTATGTATGCAGTTTGACTTGTGATTGACTGTTAAATTTTCAGCTCTGTTTTGGTCTATTTTTGAACAACTTGTTCAGCTACAATCAAACTTGGTATGGATATTCCCTGCTACTTTTTCTTGATGCTGTCAGCACCTCAGTCATGATGACCTAATTACATAAGCATTCTGGATTGTGATTGATTGCAAAGTTTTTCATCCTATTTGAGCTACAGTATATCTTCTTTGAGAATGGCATCTAATTGTGATGAAATATGATATGGATAGGCAGTACTGCTAATTCTGGGAAGTATCCCAGTGACAGTAGCAGCAAAGGAAAAATGATATCTGGTGCATTTCAGGTGCAGCTGGCACAGATAATGCATTACATGGGCAGAGTCACACACTGCAGTGCAGCTCAAGTTATTTATGTATTTGTTTCCATACATTTTCCCATTTTTATCCCATGCACACCTCCCTTAGACTGTTGTAGCATTCCTTCCCTAATTACTGTGTAGTTATTATGCCTTGCATATTTATTATTTTATGTCCCTTATACTCTCACTCCCTTAATAGGTGCAAGAATCCTTCCCTTTTCTAGTTACTTAAGTTTAGTGACATTAAACGTGACCCATCAAGTTTTTCTCTCTGTTATCCTAACACAGAAACATAGAAACATAGAAGTTGATAGCAGATAAGGACCGCAAGGCCCATCCAGTCTGCTCATTTTTCTACCTTATGAATGTACCATAGGCCTTTACTCTGTCAATGGCCTATCTATTCATACTTATCTGTATTGCTCCCTTATGCCTATCCCATGCCAGTTTGAAGCCCTGCACTGTATTCAATTCCACCACTTCCTGAGGTAGACTGTTCCATGCATCCACCACCCTTTCTGTGAAAAAAAACTTCCTCACATTACCCCTTAATCAGCCTCCCTCTAATCTCATGCCATGCTGTGTCCTCTTGTCCTGCTGTTTTTCTTATATTGAAACATGTTAGACTCTTTCACCTTGTTAATGCCCTTAAGATGTTTGAGTGTTTCAATCATATCACCACTCTCCCTCTTTTGCTCCAGGGTATACATATTGAGCTCTTTTAATCTGTCCTCATATGTTTTCTGATGCAGTCCCTGCACCATTTTGGGTGCCCTTCTCTGGAGTGACTCAATTTTGTTAATGTCCTTCTGCAGGTGCAGCCTCCAGTACTGCACGCAGTACTCCAGATGGGGCCTAACCAGTGTTTTGTAAAGAGGGATTATTACCTCCCTTTTATGACTTGCGATACCTCTACTAATACACCCAACATCCCTCTAGCCTTACCTACTGCTTTAGTGGTCTACTTGGATGATTTCAGGTCATCTGTGATGATGAAGCCCAAGTCTCTTTCTTCCCTTATGATTGCCAGCAACTCCCTTCCCAGCCTATAGATGGCTTCAGGGTTTCTCTTCCCTATGTGCATAATCTTGCACTTCTTTGCATTAAACCCCAATTGCCACTCTTTAGACCATTTTGCCAGTTTTTCCAGATCTCTTCTCATTCTGCCCACACCATCTGGATCATCTACTCTGTTGCAGATCTTGGTGTCATCTGCCAACAGGCAAACCTTACCCTCCAGTCGATCTGCAATGTCACTGATGAAGATATTGAAGAGGACTGGCCCCAGAACTGATTCCTGAGGTACCCCACTTGTGACTTGCATCTCTTCTGACTGTATACTGTTTACCACCACACTCTGTTTTCTATCCGCCAACCAGTTTGCCACCCAGTTGACCAACCTCTGACCCACCCCTAGCCTACCCAGCTTATTAATCAATCTTCTATGTGGAACAGTATTGAAAGCTTTGCTGAAGTCAAGGTAGGCGATATCAGCTCCACCCCCTTGGTCCACCACTCTGGTTACCCAGTCAAAGAAATTTATGAGATTAGTTTGACAGGACCTTCTTGTTGTAAACCCATGCTGTCTTGGATCCTGCGCTCCTATGGATTCCAGGTGTTGAACTATCTTTTCCTTAAGGTGTGCCTCCATAATCTTGCCCACTACCGAGGTAAGACTGACTGGTCTGTAGTTCTCTGTTTCCTCCCTGCTGCCACTCTTGTGGAGCAGGATCACATGAGCCCTTCTCCAGTCTTCTGGGACCTCTCCTTTGCACAGAGACTCACTAAACAGTTCTGCTAATGGCTCTGCTAGTTCCACCCTTAGCTCCTTTAATACCCTGGGATGTATGCCATCAGGTCCTATTGCCTTGTCCACCCTGAGCTTAATGAGCTCTTGTAGAACCCTTTCTTTTGTGAAGGGACTTGTACACACTTCCCTATCCTGTGTCCATGGTGCTGAGCTGTGGGCCCTGCCCTACCTTCTCCTCAGTAAACACTGAGCAGAAGTATCTATTTAGGATAGATGCTTGTCCTTGGTCCTCCTCCACACACTCCCCCTTATCCCATTTGATCTTAGCAATACCCCCTCTGGACTTTCTCCTTTCACTAATGAATCTATAGAAAGTCTTGTCCCTTTCTTTTACTGTTCATGCTAGTGTTTCCTCGGTTTGGGCCTTTGCCTGCCTTACTGCCTTCCCTGCTTCCCTTAGGGAAGTTTGGTATGCCTCCCTATCTTCATCCCACTGCATTCCCTTATATTTCCTGAAGGCCAACCTTTTGGTTCTGATCTTTTCTGCTACTGTTTTTGAGGACCAGAGTGGTTTCCTCCTTTTTTTGCTCTTGCTTGTCTCCCTAACACGATGGGATGTTGCATCAAGTATTGTATCCTTAAGGCTTGCCCACTTTGCCTGTACCCCCTTCACCTGTATTTCTTCTTGCCAGGGCTAGCTTAACTCTGTTGGCCATCTTATCAAAGTCAGCTCCTCTGAAGTCCCATATTTTTGCCTTGGAATAGGATGATTTTGTTCTAATTGCCAAATTGAACCATACCATGTGATGCTTTCTGGCCCCCATGTGACCTTTTACCTGGAGATCTGTGATTCTTTCCCCACTAGTCAGTACTTGATCCAGGATAGCCCTGTCTCTTGTGGGTTGTTGTGCCAATTGTTTGAGGTTCTCCCCCTGCAGGAATCCACTATATGTCTAGTTCTGGTGGATGTTCCTGCTGGTACTGACCAATCTGTATCTGGTATGTTGAAGTCTCCCATTATCAGAACCTCCCCTTTAGCTGTCATGTTTTCTATATCTTTGTCCTCCCACAGATCTGGAGGCCTGTAGACAACCCGAGTTTGTATGGCTGTCCCATTTCTTGTTTCCAGGGTGACCCACAGTTCTTCTGGCTCCTTATGTGTATTCTGAATTTCTGTAGCTTTCATATTTTCATTGACATAAAGGGCCACTCCCACCCCCTTTTTGCACCTCTGTCTCTTCTAAACAGTATATAGCCGGGTACTGAAGCCTCCCAAGTGTGGTTATTGGTGAACCATATCTCGCTAATGGCTACTATGTCCAGTTTAACCTCTGTCATTGTTGCCTCCAGCTCTGGGATCTTATTTCCCAGACTGCGGGCATTTTCGTACATGATTTCCCATTGGCCAGATTTCGGTGCGTTAGTTTTTGGGTGAGGTCCGGCGTTTCCCTTGTGCGTCATATGGGGAGTCGGACCTTTTTCCTTACCTGGTGATGCAAATGAACTACAAACATGCTGAACTCCTGTTTGATCACTAGCTGAGGGAGGAGGGGTGTTCTTCCCATTCGATGTATCTGGTGCTGCATCCCTCTCCCCATTTGCTAGTTTAAATATTCTGCAAAGACATCAAACTTCTGCCCCAATACACTGACTTCCTCCTTAGTCAGATGCAGTCCATCAAATTTAAAGAACTTTTGCTCCCAAAACTGTTGCCAGTTACCGACACATTTGTGTCCTTTTTCCCGGCACCAGCCCTTGAGCCACATGTTTAGCTCTCCTGTCTCCTCTTCTCTAACCTTCTGTCCATCTTCCCCCCCTCTCCCAGACCGGCAGGATAACACCAACTAGAAAAAGTTTGTGATTCTCCTGTACGGAATACCACTAGTATCTTCTGATTGCTGTACACCCTTTGAACTTATTTTTCAATGAATGCACAGTTTCATGTCACATTGTTTAGAGTAAATCTTCTCCATAGAGCACTATTCTTTGGTCTTCAGACCGAAGGCTCTAGGACCATACAAGAATTGAACATTTGTGAATGTCAGGGTCAATGCATGGTGCCAACACATGTGTCATCGTGCACCACACAGCATAAAGGGGCTGCCATTCCTAACAGCCTCAGTTTGTTTTTTCCTCCCTTTGACAGTGCGCTGTCCTCACTGGAGTGGAACTCCAGATTCAGCTTGCATAGGCCTTGTTTATTTCTGTACTTTTGTGTTCCTGTCGAAAGCATGCTAATGTTGTTCAGGAAGTATCCTGTTGGCAATAAAATTGTCAGTATCGACCGTCATCCCTTCTGCATATCCAGCCATGGTGCCAGCCATGGTGTTCTGCATTATCTGTGCTGTGGGGAGATGACAGAAAGGACTCTTTGAGAAAGTGCTCTTCTTGCACACACAGCCTTCTTGACCCATGAGTGACTGGTCTTGCCTGGGTGCCTCTGTGATCCTGTCTGATTTGGAGTTGTCATCACCATCTCCCACCTCCAATCCTGTTTGGAATGGGGAAACAGCATCCTCCTCTCCAATACAAGGAACCCCTCTTTGCCCTCTGGGGGACATGACAGTGTTTCCCTGGTTCTGTTTTCTTTGAGGTTGAGCACAAGAGGAGTATGGTGGGAAATGGAACACTGTTCTTATAGGAACATCTTCAGCCCCCCCCCAAAAGAAGCTCTGAATACATGAAAGAAATGATGGGGGGGCCCTTTAAAAATTCAATGCACTCACTGTGTTGTGTAATATCTTATTTTTTATTCTTTCTTGATTCCCCTACGTTTCACCCATACAATGGGCTTGTTCACGGGGTATATACAATCTCTGTAGTCTTTATTTTATCTGTAAACAATTATAGAAAATATTCAATAAATGTTACTTAATCAATAATGCTTTTAAAGTAATTTCATGAATATTAGCCAGTCCTCATACCCGAGTAGAAATGCTGCCTGTTACCACATAATTTGGTTCTGTCTATTTAAACCCTTTTCGGCTTCTCAGCATACATTTTTCAAACTTTCTGTGAAAAATACATTGAAAAAGTGAAAAGACACTCTGGCAGTCAATTATTGTTCACTGTTATTGAAACTTGTGCTCCTTAATAACAAAAGTACTCATTCTACCTGGCCCATGATGCTATTAGGTGCAAGGATGTTTATGTTTTAAAACTTTTTAATTATATTCTGTAAAAAAAGGGCATAATGAATATATTTTCAAACTCCTGATTAGAAACATCTAAGGCTTATACCACTTTAAAGCCATAAACCATTTTTATATACTTACAAAACGCATAGACAAGATTACTTTTAGTCAATTGCATCTCTCTGCACCACAAAAGATGGCTGCTTCTGTTTATTACTGCTCTGAGAGTGCTTACTATCCTCTTGTGCCTGTTTTGCTGAAGAATAAAAATAAGATATTACACAACACAGTGAGTGCACTGAATTTTTAAAGGCCCCCCCCCCCCATCATTTCTTTCTCTGACATTGACCCTCTCTGGGTGGTCGCTGCCAGTGCCACTGACACATCTAACCCCTCTTTTTAGGAGTGCGTCTTAGGGTTTGGCACCTTTTTTCACTCAATCAGTCACCTTAGCATGCTCCCCCGTGCCAGTGATTTTTTTCCCCCCTCAATGCCAATCACAGTGCCTATGCTGGCAATGCCCTCAGCACTTTCTACAGCAGCTCTCTTGTGTCTAGTTCAGTGCCATTTACTTCGGGTAGTCTTCCAAAAATCAGTCTTCTCCATAGAGTCCCACTCTTTGGCTTTAGGGCCAGAAGCACTTGGAGCCTGCAGGAGCAAATCTTCAGCCTGAGCACCAGCACAAGCTATTGCTGGCAGGGCATGTGTAATGGTTCATGGTGGGATGCACTTACCAATAACCATTGCTGATGCTCTAACTTACCTAAGTTCTGTTGTTACCACCATCTAGTGCACACCATAGGAAAGAGTTGTATCACAATTTAACAGCCCTTTCTTGTTTTATTATTTTACCATCGGAATAGCCAGGTCATCTTCCAAGAAGAGCAGAGAAAATGTCTCTCACTTCCAGCATTAACCCTGCAGGATGGACATTGTTGGCAAGAACCAGCATTACATATTCATGACCTGCCTTGGGGAAGACCACGATGTGGATTCCTATGACACCTGCTTCTCGTTTGACTGCAGAAGCTTGAGAAAAAATGTTTGAAGCCGGGTTGCCTTGTGTCCAGGTTTGGTGGCAGGCATCCGACCAGAAAATCCCAAGGTACTTTTCTTGACCTTTTCCCCATGTCCTCTCACCACTCTTTGGAGTTGGCTGATGTGCAGAGCTCTCCCAACCCCCACTGTGCTGGGGTGAAGGAGTGTCCATGGTGGCATTGAGCAGATGGTTGGCTTCTTTTGGAAGTCTAAGATAGAACCCACTATAGCCTGCCCACCTTCAGTGATGGGCCTCCCAGAGTCTGGACCAACATCTATGGTCTTGTTCACTTCTTTGGCGATGTTAAATCCCAATACTGATACTGTCATGCAGTATTGGGGGGGGGTACTGCACTCCTGAGGTGCTGTCTTTCAGAATAGATGTTAACAGGAATCAGAAAGTCTTTAAACTGAAAAAAATACTTCTTAAGTAGTATAATTCATAGAAATACCCCCTTCCCACCCCTAAATAAGGAGAATTTTTTTATTTTAAAAAATAATTAAGCATGTATCCTAGTCTAGAAATAATGAACCATAGTCAAATATGAACATAAAACAAAACAAAAAAACCCTGAAACTAAGGGAAGGACACATTAATTCATACAGTTCACTTAAAGAAAACCCTCTCCCACCCCTAAACTGTTTGCCTAACTATGGTCCTACACTCTTCATATATAGTGGTAGTCTCCATCCAGTTTGATGAGAAAACCTATTTAAATCAAAAATGTTATCCAGTATCTAACCACAATATCTTATCCCACCAGATTTTATAGAGTTCTTTAGGCAATCGCTGTCTGTCTGCATTACAAATTGATATTATTTTATCCTGTAAAACCCAAAAGAGTTGTTCGGGCATAATATATATCTCCCTTAGAGACCATTGACACTTACTACGCTAAATTTGATATTTAACACAGCACAAAAATAAATACGAAGTATCTATGTGATCACCCTGCCATGACCTAGGTATTATTCCCCAAAAAAGAATATCTGGGGTTATTATCATAAAAGGAGAGGCATTCCAATGCATAATTCCAAAACTGTAGAACATAGGGGCATTCAAAATACAAATGTTCCATTGTTTCTATTTGTTGTGTGCAAAAATTTGATCTTGGACATATTCTTTCACTCTTTTCTTTATGTTTCAAATTTCCTTTTACATTCAGTTTTTTGTGTATGCGTAGTCAAAGAACATCCCACATATATACTGGTGTTCTATGTCGTGTCAACATTTTTTCTATGTGAGAAATCTGCTCTTGAGGCTTGTCATAAAAATGAGGTTGTTCCCAAAAAAACTGGGCTAAAACATTTTGGTATAGCGTTTTTCGAGATAAAGAAATACAAACAGATTTCTGTAGTCTCCAAAGCTTTAACTTTCCAAAACACTGCTGCATGTAGAAAGATAATCCTCATAAAGATTTTTGCTTAGGAATAGCCTGTTCCATGTCCCATGCTTGTAACCAGGGGCCTACCTGATTCCATGCCCATACACTCCAAATGCACCTCGTGTGTTGTAAGAATGGTCTAATATTTTTATAAAAATACATACAAAAGAAAAAAGTACTGGATGTACCATCCCTAGCCCACCTTTTTTTTTACTGGTAAATAAGTGATACTCCTCTTTACTGGATTGAGGCGGCTACCCCAGATCTCCTGAAAAAGCACACTATACATCCTGATTTCTAGTTGTTGAGGAAGCATATAAATAGTACTCAGATGAAGAAACATACATAATAAAAATGTCTTGATCATAGATAACCTCTTCTATTTGGCTAAAAATCATTTATTCCATTTAGAAACTTTATGTTGGGCCTCTGTTAGGGTAATATCCCAGTTAAAAAGACTCATATCACCAGCTCCAAAATATATCCCTAATATTTTACATGGAGAACTAGACAATGGCACTCCTAAAAGTGCTGCTGCATCTGAGTACAACTCACTTATTGGAAGATGCTTACTTTTCTGTAGATTTATCTGTGAGTCTATTCCTCGAAGCTTCTAGTACTCCACCAGAGGGCAGGTCTGCTAAAATAAAACATAAATCATCAGCATAAGCTATATATTTTACTTCAGCATCATCACTAGAAAGAGATAAACCCATAATATTCTTCTGTAAGGAAACCTTATGTAATAAAGGTTCTAAGCATAAGGACGTACAAAATAGGACTTACAGGACATCCTTGTTGGACTCCTCTTGTAATTCTGCAAGAGTTACCTATATAACTATTAAGAAATGGGTCTGTATAAGCTATGTCAGAATAAGTTTATAACCATTCTATAAAAAGTCGGGGAAATTAAAATTTTTGTAAACATGTCCAGAAATATGAATGCGCCACTCTATCAAAGGCTGTAGTCTGATCCAGGCTAAGTAAAAACCCTGATAACTCCCCAGTATTACCTCTTTCCATTACTTCTCTCAATAATATTAAACCATCTGTAATCTGTCTACCGGGGGCAGAACACAATTGTGTGGGAGAAATTATATCCAGAAGAACTGCTGCCATCCTATTACCAAGAATCTTAAGATGTCAGAATTCAATAAGGTAATGGGTCTCCAGTTCTGAAGTATCTCCCCATCTCTGGATTTATATATTAAAATCACTAGACCTGTGTTTAAAGTGGCTGGTAAGCATTTTTGTGTAAGACAATCCTTAAACACTTGACCAATCTGGGAATAGATTTCATTTGGAAATCCATCCGGTCCTGAGGACTTCCAGTATGTAATTGCGCTATGACAGTCTGTATTTCTATTGTAGTAATGGGGCAGTTAAGGAACTAAAACAATGTTCTGGTACTTCCAGAAGATTACACTCCTGCAACCATTGCTGTATCCAAGAATCCTGTAACTGCAGATCTGCAGAAAAGGTCTTAACAATATATTGTTCAATTTCCTGTAGTATGTCTGCTTGTATATATCTAATATCTCCCTCTGCTGTCTGTAATCATTTAATATCTTTCTGTTTTTGCTGGTGTTGACAAAATTCAAAAGGATTACTAAAAGCTTGTTTTCCTCGGGTTCCTAACCTCTGTTCTAACTGTAGGGATTTCTTTCTCTTGTACTGTATATTTGTCATATCATGCTTAAGTTGTGCAAGTCTCTCCTGAGAAATATCATTGCCTGTGTTTTGTAGTGTGTATAAACGACTGAGTTAATTTCTGAGGATCCAGTAAGTGTCAATTTTACATTTTCCCCTAATTTTTCCTATTGTTTGAAAATATTCCCTTATGTTATGTTTCATATCCTCCCACCATTCTTGTGTAAAGTCATATAGAAAATACACTGATTTTCTGGCATCAAGGACATATCAAAAACCTTCTTGTACTTCTGGTATTTCTAATAAGGAAAGATTTAATTTCTAAAACCCAGGGCCTCTAGATGTTTCCTGAAAATTTGAAATAGTTATTGTTAGCATTCCATGATTAGAAGTAGCAACTAGCTGTACCTTCATTCCTCTAAAGCATAATGTAGGGATCAAAAATATAATCAATTCTAGTATGTTTTTTTCCCTGAAAAAAGGTAAATAAAGGTTGTTGATTCTGTCTAAAATAACTATCTCATAATCCTGCTTTAAAAAGTAGATCATTAAGAAAACTAGCATCACAGTGTAGTTTATCATTTGTTTGGCCTCTATCAGTGAGTAATCTACTAATATTAAAATCTCCCCCCAAAATTATATTCTTACTTGAATACAACTAAGGCTGAATTAATTTAAAGAGTTCTAGCCTCAAAACCTTACCTTGGGGAGCATAAATATTTATTAGTCGAAAATCTACCCCTTGTATCTTAACATCTAACAACAGTACCCTACCTGTTATCAATATCTACCATATGAATAATTTTGAAGTCTGAAAATGTAAAACATATACCTAAGCCACAACAGACTTCAGTGCCCCCTGACCAGTAACTTGGGCCCCAAATCCAAGAGTTTGAGGCTGTTGTAAAATCATCTGAATCATACAAATGTGTGTCTTGCAAACAAACAGTATCGCGCACATAATCAGAAAATAATGCATATGTAGCCAGTCTTTTCTTTTTTGACCTAATACTGTTCACATTTAAACTAGCTATAGTTAAGTCATGCTTTAGTTGTGATTGTTTCCAAGTGTTTTAAACATAGAAACATAGAATTTGACGGCAGATAAGGACCGCTTGGCCCACCCAGTCTGCCCATTTCCCTACCTACTGGATAAGCTGCAGATCCTAGTTAACCAGCAGCCTACTTCTTCCTACCCCCATCCCCCAGAACTGCCTTATGACTATCCCATGCATGCTTGAATTCCACCACTGATTTTGACTCCACAACCTCCTTGGAAGGCGTTCCATGCATCCACAACCCTCTGTAAAAATACTTCCTTAAATTACCTCTGAGCCGCCCCCTCTATTTTCAAATTGTGCCCTCTTGTTCTTTTCTCCTCTTTTTGAATGCTACCCTCTTGGACTTTGTTGATTCCCTTGAGGTACTTGAACGTTTCTATCATGTCCCCTCTCCCTTCTTTCCTCGAGGCTATACATATTAAGCTCCTTAAGTCTCTCTTCATATGTCTTCCGGTGCAGACCCTGCACCATTTTATTGCCCTCCTCTGGACAGCTTCCATCCTGTCTATGTCTTTGTGGAGATTGGGTCTCCCAGAACTACACACAATACTCAGATGGAGTCTCACCAGCTGTCTGTACAGAGGATAATAACTTCCTGTTTTCTACAGTGATGCCTCTCCTAAGCATCCCAGTATCCCCCAACCCTCCTTGCCCTCTCACATTGCTTGCCCATCTTTAGGTCATCTGATATGACTACCCCCAGGTCCCTTTCCATTTTGTTGTTGTTAGTATCTCACGCCCCCATTGTACTCTTCCCTGGGTTTTGTTTCCCAGGTGCATTACATGCACTTCTTAGCATTGAATCTAAGCTGCCATACATTTGACCATTCCTCTAACCTTGCCAAGTCCTTTCTCATCCTTTCCACCCCACCCTGTGCATCAACTCTGTTGCAGATCTTGAGTGTCATCTTCAAAGAGACATACTTTTTCCTTCCAGTCCTTCTGCAATGTCGCTTATAAAGACATTGAGGACCCGATCCCTATACACTGAACCCTCGGTACCCCACTAGTAACCCTCCTTTCTTCTGAGTGGACTCCATTTACTATTACTCTCTGTGTCCTATTCTCCAGCCAATTCTTTACCCAGGCTGTCATCTTGGGACCCACTCCCAGGGTGGCTAACTTGCATATTAATCTTTTGTGTGGGACTGTGTCAAATGCCTTGCTAAAGTCTAGGTAGGCCATGTCCACAGCCCCTCCCTGATCTACTACTTTGGTCACCCAGTCAAAGAAATCTATCAGATTCGTCTGGCATGACCTTCCCGCTGTGAATCCATGCTGCCTAGGGTCCTGTGCCCCTCTGGCCTCTAGATACTCGACAATTCTTTCCTTTAGAAGTGATTCCATCATTTTCCCTATCACTGAGGTTAAACTAACAGGTCTATAGTTTCCTGCTTCTGCCTTGCTCCCACTTTTGTGAAGAATCACACTGCCCTCCTCCAGTCCTCGGGTACCACCCATCTCCCATGATTTGTTAAAAGGGTGGTCAGTGCTGTCACTAGTTCTACCCTTAGTTCTTTTAAATTCTGGGATGAATCCCATCAGGCCCCATTGCTTTGTCCACCTTCAGTTTTAAGAGTTCTTTCAGAATCCTTTGTTCTGTAAATGGGCGGTATCAACTTCTGTATCCAAGTGTTACTACTGTTTGTTTTATGTACCTCTCCCTCTTCCTTTGTAAATACTGAGCAAAAATATTTGTTTAGTATCTCTGCCTTTCACAGTCTCCTCTGCCCACCCTTCCCACCCCTTTATTAAGCCTCACTATCCCTCCCTTGGTCTTCCTTCGCTCCCTGATGTACCTATAAAGAGTTTATCCCCTTCTTAACTGAGTTGGCTATCTTTTCCTCGGTTTGTTAGATTATTTATGCCTTTTTTCACGCACTTTTCCTTAAACCCAAGCTAGGCCCCATTCTTTTCTTTTTTTTCTGGGCTTTGACTGAGTCAGGTTGGTTGACCTGTTCTGTGACTATTTTCATTTGTGAGGAAGTATAAGACTCAGCATCAGACACACTCTCCTCTTCCATCTGATCCTGCAGCAGCACCTCAAATTTATTGGAAACAGAAATACCCCCCTTATCGAGGCAGGGCTCAAGAACAGCAGAACTGGAAACCCCTTTTGTTGGAATTTGTTGTAACTCTGGTACAGGCACCGGTGGTGGGGCCATAGGGTTACTACCTTCTGTCTGCTGTTGCTGGGTGACCCAAAGGGGATCTTTAGATGTAGGTGGTAAGGCGTGGACATTTTCATAATTTGAGTGAGGTATACTAGATGAAGTGAGGAGGGGCTCTCTGTTTTGCTGCTTCTGCATATGTACGACTAGCGGGTGGAGGTGGAGTTTGAGTCATAGGGGAAGGACCAGAAGCATTCTGATTTCTGAACAAATGGGTCACATCTCTGGAGGCTTTAGAAAAATAATAATCCTGTATGCCATAGTCAGCATCATCCATATTATGGGCCGCCATAGGGCAATCTGCAAAACTGTGTCCAACATCTCCACATAGGTTGCAAGTAGGGGTATTGTCACAGTAATAGCCAGAATGGCCCAGTGCGCCACAATTAGTACATCGAATCACATCACAGGAATTGCCCATGTGTCTACCAGATCCACATATATAACACTTTCTCGGTTGCTCAGGATAGAAGATAAACCCTTTGTCCCTTCTGAGAGAAAAACAGTTAGGCAAGTGTTGAAAGGCAGTCTGCTGTTGAGACAGCTTCAGCTTTAAACGGCACCCCCATTCCAAAACCCTTCACAGTCAAAAATAGGTTCAGGTAAGCCTTCCACCTCACAGTGTCTTTCCAACCAAAAAATAATATCCACCACATTAACCCCTTCACTTCTGAAAAGCACAGTTATAAAATGAGCCACTTGCTTAGTGAGAGGGATCACCTCAAAAGGTGTCCATAAGGGGTTCATTTCTGCAGAGAGTACTTGGCTCAGAAATGTTCCAAAAGATCAGGGGTCCTAAAGCTAACACTGAAGGAGTGTTCCCCTGTGATGCGAATTAAAGCATACACATGCCCAGGTGTGAAGCTCAAGAATTGTTTCAGTAATATTTGCCCTACACACTGCCTATCTGGAGGTTCCTCCAACCCTCCCAGGTAACACAATCTGATGGCATTTCTGTGTTTAGCAAGTTTTACTGAAGCAGTTAGCCACTTGTGGTCTATTAGTGGGACGTTCCTCACCATTGTTACATGGGGGAGCATCCACAGAAATGTTTTCTGTGTTATCTTGAACTGTTTGAATAGGTATCCCTTGGTCCTGTACAATATCCCCTTGAGTGGTATCAAAAAATAACTCCTGTTGTGAGCCCAATGGTGAAAAGGGTATACTACCTGTAGATGTCAGAGTCATATTAGTAGTAGGTGATGCAGGAGCTCTGGAATCCATGGTTGTCAGTGTCACTGGCCTCTGTTCTGGTAGTAGTTGACCCTTATACTTTGGATCAGCAACCCACTGTCCTGTCACAAGACGTATCCAGCCTGCTTTCTATAGTACACCCTCAGGCATCCACTGCTCTTCCTGTTGTTTTTTCCTAGTGCTTTCTTTCTCTACTGAAGCCATCGAGCCATCCATATCCTTTGAAGAAGTACCAAAAATGAATAAAGGTGAAACCAGCACTGTGGAAATAAAAGCTGACTCCTCAGGTATGCTGCTGTGGTTATTGTCAGTCTCCTCCAGTAGTTTTTTCACTCTGGTATAGTCTCTTTTTGCCCGATGTAGGTTCTCCACTTATTTCTGCTTCTGATCCACCACACAAATGGCAAAAGTTCATTATTCCTGGGGTTTTCGGAGACAATCTCCGAAACAGGCAAAACTTCTGGTGGAAGTACCTCCTGCATTGTAACCTAAGCATTCTCCAAGGTGCTTCCCAAAGCAACATGTAACTCCACAACCAATGCCATTCTGAAGCCAAGCTCCATTGTCTGCCAAGTTGACAGCGCCCTCTACTGAAAAGAATAGGGGAATTTTCACGGTGCTCTGGCCAAATTTCCTCCCATTCACTAAAAATACCACCAACAGCTTAATCTGGCTCAAGGTCAGTTGGCATTCATCTGTATTCCCCACCCCCAGAGTGTGCCTGAAAATAGGCAGAATTTGTCTAGTGCACTTACCCGGTCAACAAAAACTAAAAAAACAAAAAAAAAATGTTGACTGTTGATGTAGTTGCTGGAGTTTGCATCATTTGCAGTGTTGGCTCTGATAGCAACACCAGCATTTGTCCTGACACAAGTGCTGATACTGCTTGCTGTTTGTTCAGGTGTCAGTGCTGAAGTCACTGCTGATGCTGGTGCCGATGTCAGTGCCTCAAATGGCACAAAGGTCAAGGTTGATGTTTTTACTAAAGTCAATGCCACGGGACATTCTGTCATTGGTGCTGCCATCCTTGATGCCAACACTACTTGCAGTGTAGGCTCAGGGAGGGGTGACAGTGCTGATGTTGTGCCCCTTGCCAGTGGTGATGCAGGCATTGATGCCAGACTGAGAGTAGGTCACTCAGCAGGGCCTACCCAGTTGGGGGACATTTGTCATCTGCTTCAGGGCTCCCCCAATTGACCCCCATTCCACAACATTCTTTGAATTAGGAGTTTTGGCCATAGGAGATTCTCCCTGCTCTCCCCCCCAGGCTGAGGAAACTGTCAGAGAATGGTCCAGCTCAAGGCATGGGTTCCACAGCTTCCCAGTCATGCCTCATGTTCTTCTGACCTGGTTGGACAAAGTGGCTGTGACCATTAGGTTTGTGGGCCCATTGTCACAGGATCAATACAGTCTCTGGATGGCAACTTCAGAGGCATAGAACTGAGAGACAGACAGGGCCCAATTTCAGACACTCCCCCTCTCCCCCATTCCCCATCTAGGTGGTTTTCCGGTTTCTTCTTCTTCTTCGGTGTCCTCCCCTTTTTTTGAAAATTTATTTTTTTTCAATGTCAGTAAAAACATTACAGATAATATAATTGTAAGGGCATATACTCAGACATGCAAAACACAGTAATATAGTGGCAGGAGTGTGAATCGCAGCACTTAAATATGGAACAAGTAGGTGGGGTGTTGCAAACTAATACAGAAACATGTAACTCTGAGAACTACACCGTCATCGCTTGGGTTGAAAAACAGACATTTGATATACAAGCACTTTTAACTGGTTTAACCTATAAATCTCATAGCCACAAAACTTCTAGAACTGTCCTGTTTCATGTTGAAATGCAAATCTCCTGCTTAAATGGAGCATTATTGAACTTATCAAATAATACAAGAGAAGTGCACACGGTGTGGTGGTGCAAAAGAAAACACCTACAGTAGCAATCACAGTTTCAGCACTCAGATCACCTCAAAATAGTAGGATGCCATGGAAATCTATATTGAAATGCAAACTTTTTATTAAAGTGGAGTGGCTTCAATAAAAAGTTTGTATTTCAATATGGATTTTCATGGCATCATATTATTTTGAGGTGGTCTGAGTGCTGCAACTGTGATTGCTAGCATTATTGAACTGCAGAACATAGTGCATAAGCTGCTCCAGTAATGAAAAGAAGTCCAGGGTAATAATGACCATGGCAACTAGTAATAATTGAACAATGCTGAATTGCAACTGCTGTAAGTAAAAGGAGAGTCTCATCATGTCCTGGAATGGCAGTTCATATGGCGAGAGTCACATATTTAGTCCAGCTCAAGTCTCCATGAACGGTCCAGGAGACCTGGAGAAAAAGAGTGCAATATTACACTATCTCACATCACCATTTTATTATTCCCATACACATGTGGCAAGATAATACGTCCTTGGGCCTTTCAGCTCTCATGCCACCATCATATTCTTAAATCAAGTGAATAGCCAGCATTTGTACAGCAAATTATAAAAGTCTGTCAAAGCCCCAGTACTTACATATTCAGTGCAATACTCCCATTGATAAACAAGGCCTAACGTTAACTAACCTGGTCACAGAATGTATTTGTAACCCCTATGAGGGGGCTTACCTTAAATGCCTCCTATTGCTCTGGTTCCCCCCACTTTGTCCCACTGCCTGGCCTGAGTCCTGTTGTGCTCCTGAAGCCTCTGCATGCTCCTGCAGTGTTTTCCTCTTTCAGTTGGGGCCAGAGGAGCTAAACCGTGGAGCTGCTGCACTCCATCAGCACAAGTGTTCGAGCCGGTGGTCCGCACATGTGCACTAATGCATTTGGGTTTTCTTTTATCATAATCATGGCTAATCTAAAGCCTCTCCGGTGCTTCCGGTCCCCAAGTCTGGCAGGTTGGGGGTCAGTAACATGGAGGAGGCACAAAAGGAGCCTCTAAACTTTTTAATTAAAGAGCTCCAATCACATTGTGGATCAGTCTCATGAATATTAATAAGGCATGGTAAATATCAAAGAGTAAGCCTGCCTAGTGCCTGGGGACAGTGAATTTTGGCACTAGTGATAGGCTGGGGATTAAGTTCAAATATTGGACTCTGCAGCCTGGGGACAATTCACAAAGGCTGCCAATAGACTATGGGAAAATGAATGAATAAAATTGTTTATTCTGGACGGCACCAGGACATTGAAGTGGGACACTGTATGGACTGTAATTGGAACTGTTTTATCAGCAGCCATATTAGCAGCCTTTGATCTGAGCTTAGACAGTTGGAATGCTAGGATTTTTCAGAGGGACTTATGGGACTGTGAAGTGGACTTGTGGAGGAAAATCCTGGCACTCATTTGAGCTTCTACAGGTAGTTTGGTCAGAAGCCTTGCCTAGACCGCCAAGATTTGTCTTCAAAAGTGAGAAGAGAGACTCTCTTCTGTTTGTGAGCACCTGCACATGAGGAAAGTGATGTCCAGTATTCTGGGACTGTTCAAGTAAAAGGTGTGGGCCTTTAGTACAAGTTAATGGCTTTCGGTGCAGCCCCTCGAATGTGCCTGAGTCTCCCTGAGACTGTGTCTCCAGTGAGATTCCAGAGACTGTGCTCCGGATATGAAAGGACCATGGCTGCTATGCTGGCAGTGTGGTTGAACATGCCAATGGTATCTAAAGTTGTCTGAATGCCAATACAAGAAAAAGTGCTGCCATCAAGGTCAGCGTTGGGAATCCACCTGGTAGTGTAGGGCACTGCCATTGCACCTCCCCTTGAATGGTCATACCTGGACGTGGGGTTCTGAAACATGCCGGCCCAAGTCCCTGTGCTGGTCTGTGTTCCAGATTGTGACTTTAGCCTAACCAGAGTTTCAACTCCTAGAGGAGCTGAGAGATGTTCCAGCCTGCTAGAGCTGCAAGAGTCTGACACAGGAAAGGGGACACACTGCAAGCCCTTGCAGCACATCTCAGCCAATTCAAGTCCTACCGATTGTGTCCACCCCAGATTCTATAGCCCAAAGATTCATCAGCTGCATCAGCCAGTGGCTGTTCTGCAAAACTGTAATAAAGCAGGGATGGTCCTGCATCTGGGGAACTGTAAATAGTTATCTGCAGATGGTTTAAGTGTTAATAGCCAAAAATGGAGTGCTGTCAAGTTTTCAAGTTAAGAACCCACCTATAGAATCCAAGTTTACCAAGTAGTTATTGCAACCATAAGACTCAAGTTGAATTAAACAAGCCAGCACCAGCCAACCAGCTGCACACATAACAGGCCTGCAACGATTAATACTGGGTACCCAAAGATAGGATTGTGGGGTCTTTATCTGGACTGGGGACTGGTATTAGTTGAGGTTTGGTCACAAATCTCAGGCAGCTAGATAGCTAGCAAGTTAACTCAAAACCAACACAAGGCTGGTGGGTGGCAAGCACTGAAAAATGTTTAAAATTGAAATGATTGTTTCTAATGCAAATACCAAAAACAATGCAAATGTTGCTTAACCTCTGTATCCAACTACCCATTCCAACCCCCCCTCCCCGCTAATAAATTGTTGGTTAACTGTTTTACAAAATTTGACTCGTGAGCATATTATTAGTACCCCATGTGAGCATATTATTTGTACCCCATGTGAGCATATTATTAGTACCCCATGTGAGCATATTATTTGTACCCCATGTGAGCATATTATTAGCTCAAATCAATAATTTGAAGTTTTGAAAATCTGGTTTATGGTAATCCATGTGTGGGGTGACTATATGGAGTAGTGGGTAGGTACAGCATCTCAGGGGGTTGTACTGCTAAAAATCAGACCCACTTGTGATTTTATTCTGGGTGGAGACACCACTCTATTTATTTATTTAGTTTTTGTTGACTGGGTGGGTACACTAAACAGCAGAGCTGCCTATTGTCAGGCACAACCCGGGAGGTTACATACAGCAGTGTAAGACTCAGCAGTATAATACAAGGATAAAACTGGTGAACAAAAGCCTAACATAGTACTTAAATACAGTGTACACATTACAGTGGCAGAGGACATAGGGAACTGGCAGAACAGTAGCATCAAATGTAATCACAGATATAAATAGCACAACAAAGAGTAATAGGTACCAGGATCAAGTAGGTTCTAGTAGAGTGCCTTAAATCAGTGTAAGGAACAAGTGCCAGGGCAGATCTAAGAGGGGCAGGTGAGGGAGTGTCAGCTCCCCCCACAGGGGCAGTGGTCTGATCTATCCAGTAACTTGAGGAGATTCAGTTTCAATATCCAATGAGTTTGGGAGTGTTTAAGATCCAGCGGTAAGGTGTTCCAAACTTTCAGAGTGCAAATGGAGAAGGCGTTTTTACCCATTTTGGTGTTACACTTGGGTATGGCAAGGAATGACGTAGCAGCTGATCTCAGGGAGTAGGCAGAGGGATCAGGTTTTTAGCAGGAGAGCCAGCTTGTCCAGTTTCTGGGCTTTGATGATGTTATTGGTAAAGCAATGAGTGGAGAATTGAAGGAATGCTGTGGGAGAGAGCCAGCCAAGGCTGGAGAAGAGGGAGCAGTGGTGAGTGAGCTTGGGTACAGTGCAAAGTGGCAGATGCTATTATAGCAGATGCCCCACTTATGGAGAAAATGTTTTGAGGATACAGGAAGGGCACTCATACTATGGGTTAGTTTAGGTCTCAGGACCCCCTGAGCGATAGCCAGTCTAGCTGCTGCAGTCAGATTGTGCCTCAGTTTGTACGTCAACCCTAGCTTTATCTTGACAGCTTTGACTGTGGTAGAGAGATGAAGGTCAAAGTCCAGGGCTGAGTCCAGGGTGACACCAAGGTATCTAAATGAGGAGACAATATCTAGTGGGGACTCATCAGATCTTCTGATGTTTAGCGTCAGGGCAGGAAAGGTCCTGATTTTGGGCCCGGATCTGAAGAGCATGGATACTGTCTTATTGTTGTTGAGGATGAGTTTGTTTTGTAATTGTTCTATCTTGGGAAAGAACTCTTTGTACATCAAAAATAGGAACCCATGCCCCATAACCTTGGTTAGGCCTACAAGGCAGTGGTAGTAGCCCGTGGGGTACAGCATCACCCAGGTTACATATTAGGAAGAGCAATTTAAAACTTTAGAAAGATAAACTGTTTAAAATCTGCATTAGAAGTCCAGTCTAAATGTCTTCCTCCTGTGAAACTTCCAAACTGTCCTTCATGGTTGCCATGTGGTCTTCTTCCATCAGTGCTTTCTATCCCTGTCCAGCAGCTCTGGGAGTTTCATAACATCTTTGAGGTCAGAAAAGCAGCAGTTTACTGGGAACTTTGAGGTACAGTCTAGCAGGAGACAATGGGGCAAATGGAATTTGTTTTGAGCACAATTCTCTTTTAACCCCATCAAACACTTTGCACCTTTGTCTTGTTGCAGCCAACGCATCCTTATAGAAAAGTCATGTTTTTTTATCATCCACCATTACTGAAGTTCTTTCAGTAGCAAGGAACACCCTCTCCTTGTCCCTCATAGACAACAAAGTGATCAGCAAGACTCTAGAATGTTCCTTGTGAGCAACCGCATGCTTTTAAGGTAATCCGATATGCTTTGTCCAGGTCAGGTGTCTCACTAAGGTTCAGTTCCTTGTGGAGCCACTGGTCTATGAATTCTAAAATATTATCCTCCTCTATATCTTCAGGAAGGCCCAAGACTTTGATGTTTTCAGCTCTCAAGAGATTTTCTGAATTTTCTAGCCTGATCTGAAGATTCACATTCTCTTTTACTGCAATGTTAGCTACTGCTATATCGTGGTCCACTCTTTCATTTGCATTTGCTGCCGTGACTTTAACAAAGTCCATGTTCTGTTCCACTGTGGTTAGCCTGAGTGTTATTTAGTCAAGCTTTTTTATCCATCATAGCAATAGAGAAACAGAGCAGGACCATGGCATTTTCAAGGACTTCCATGGCTGCCTCAGTTCAGTCCTCACCACCACCCGAGCCCGAATCTTTAGTGATATCAGGACGGCTGCCACATGGCTAAAAAAAGTTAAGTGCATTCTGGTTCTGCATTGAATCTTTCTGAATGTTTCCTGTTGCAGATTGGCAATAGAATTGGTATCAAAATGTCCCTCTATGCTAGCGTTGTTCAGTTCCATTGGGTAAATTGATGTTTTCTGCAGTTTGTAGTGTTTATAAGGTGTTGCTCAATCTCCAGGGCAGGAGCTCTGCAGAAATGCTGCCACATAGCCGAATCGCTAGCTCCGCCCCTTAAAGTCCTCCTCTGAGGACACCTGTGTTATCCATCCACCTGCCTTCTGCTCCTAAGTATATGTACCAGTGATTTGTAGGAGAGATGATGAAAATGCTGGACATACTCAGCTATTTCAGTCATGATCCCCTCACCTTGCCTCTAGTATTTGTCATTTTATTTATTCATTTTGACAAGCAGGTGAGTGCACTGGTGCCAAGGTGCTTTTTTCTGGCACAACTCGGGAAAAGTAACATACAAAGTCAGAACAATTGTGCAAGAAACAAGTAATCAACTCATTCAGCCATAGGTACAAATATGAGAAGAGAAATACATGATACATAATTAAGTGACACGGTGAAGGTCTCCTTACTAGGGAGGTGACAATTCATCCCTGGGGCTCTGAGTAGCCCAGCCTCCAGTGTGTGGAGTGGGGGCTCTGGGGGGGGGGGCATAGTCTGAATAGTCATCTGTTAACTTGTTGAAAAGTTTGGGTAATTACCATTTTTTAACCAACCCAAACATCTGAAAGCATTCCTCATTTTTGGTCTGTAACACTTACTGTGAATTTAAACGGGACAGGATATCACAAAAAATAATGACAGTCATTGATGTTCATGCTTTGAGAGTTAAAAAAGAATGTAACCATCCATGGAGCATTTAGAAAATAACAGGCTCTCTATGGAGCCAGACAGCAAGCTGCATTTCCTCTTTGTACCACTTGGAGACTGTATTAGCAGATGGACATAACCCTAAGCACATTCCATGCTTGAGTGCGTGTCACCATACCTCTCAACTGTCACACATTACGAGGTACATCACTCATTTTAACCCTCAGAAATCCTTTGTCCCACATCGAGGTAGTGATATTCCACATTTCTCATAGAGGTTTTAAAGCAGAAATTCGTAATTATCTCTTGTGTTCAATTATCAGCAAACATTATGAACACCTGTGCACTGATAGCCACAGTGTTCTGAGCTTGCAGTGCCATGTTTGATGATATGTCCCACATTTTACTCATTTGTCACACATCTTGTCACGCATTTTGGTGAAGAAAGGTTGAGAGGTATGCGTGTCACCACATGGATGATGTCATTGCATCACTACTGATACACATGAGGTTGTGCCTTATCCTGGTGCTAGCCAGACTATAAATAGAGGGTATCTGGGGATGACAGATGCTCCTAGAAAGCAGAACACTGGGTACCATGAGGGGAGATAGCAGCAAAGTAGTAAGCCTTCAAATTAGTTACTTTGTAACAGAGATAAACAGATACATTTTTCAGAATAAGTTGGCAGAAAGCTTATTGGTGGTGTTCTTTGTCTTCTGGGCAGGCTACCCAGTAAATGAAATTTAAGGCAGAGTTAGCCAAGTAAGAGCAAACGTTAAAGTTATTTGAGTAATGGATGCACAGCATGTATTTATTGCACCTTGATTTGGGATACAGTGAACACAATGTGGATGCTTATTAAGGTGTTTCATTTTAAGGAAGCACTTAGATTTGGGGCACAGATAATTTATTACTGTGTGTGTATAAGGAAATGTAATGAACTGAATTTATGTGTTATTACAGACACAAACTATTAATATGTGAAAAGAACTGAAGCATTATGCCAGATGAATAATCATTTTTTGTTTGTATTTTATGGTGAAAACACCAAGGTTGAAAAGTGCTGTAAGAATTGACACATACACAAATCTCTCTCTCTCTCTCTCTCTCTCTCTTTCTATATATTATATATATATATATATATACTTATACAATAGGGTTGGGAGCTTTCTCAGTGAGATAAACTGTGTTATTCTCACTGGAGTGAGATAAATTCAGCTGACATCAGCACAGTGATAATAAATGCCATTTATCCACATGGAGCTTACCTTGTCAGCATTTATTTCAACTGTGCTGATGTCACCCAGCAACACTCAGATTCTACCTAAGTGTTGGAGCTGCTTTCATGTAGTTAATGACAAGAATGTAGCTCACCTGTCACACTTGCACCTGTAAGTCCCTCTTTCACTTTCATCTTGTGCACTCTATGAAGGCCCCAAAGCAAGCAAACAGCAGCCTGAGTTTCCTACTGGAAAAGAAGCCAAAAAAGAGTGAAGTCTTCCACATCCACGACTACCTCAACAACCAAGGAATACAGCCTGCTTCATCCCAAATGGCAAGGCAGTGTTTCAGCTTGTTTTAGAAGAATTTTCCTTTTTTGTCCTGTGTCTTCTTTGTTTATTCCACAAGATAAAGTGAAATAAAAAAAAAGTTCTGGAAACCCCTATTGTATAAATCACACACATGATGTGCAGTTGTGTGCTTTGGAAAATATTTTCACTCCTGCAGAATGACCTCTGGATACTCTCACTCATGGCTTTGCCACTCATGAGTATCCAGAGGTCACTCTGCAGGAGTGAAAATGTTTTCCATATCACACTCCTGCTCATCATGTATCCCCTATATATTATACTGGTGCAGTAGTGCCAGTATATTATGGTTGAGTGCAAACTTCTATGTTAAACCTGAAATTTAGAACCTTAATAACTTTAGACTGTTCAACAGATTTGCATGAAATTTGGCATGCATACTCTCTAGGGATAGGTACCCTAACATGCCAAATTTTGTAGGAATCTGTTGTGTGGTTTTTGAGATAGAAACTGTTAAAAAATCCAAAATTTACCAGTTTTTTACATTTCATTGTCCACCTGTATCTCAGAAATGCCTTTATGTTATGGTCTGAAAATTTCAGGGTAGAATGCATTTGGGTTTGGTGAAACATACTAATCTATTCAAAAGTTATAACAATTTAAGTTTCCCATTATTTCATATGGGGAAAAATAGATGTAGAAGTGAAAGTGCTTTTCGCACACTGTCATCCAGTTTTGCATACTTTGCACCTTAATAACTTTGCAACCCTGCAACGGATTTGCATGCAATTTGACATGTGTAAGCTTTGGGGAGAGATCTCATCATGTGGTAAATGTCATGCAAATATGTTTGTTTGTTCTGAGATACTGTGTCTCAAACATCCTTAAACTTAAATGTTTTATTGCCATTTTTGCAGTCTTCCAGTTTTGCATATTTGCACCTTAATAACTTTAGAACCCTTCAATAGATGTGCATGACATTTTGCATGCATAATCCCAGGGGGTTTATCTGTTGATGTGATAAATTTCATTTGCGCTTCTTGTGAGTTTTGTGAGATATTGTGTCTCAGACATCATTAAACTAACGTTTTTCCATTTTTATTGTTTTCTAGTTTTGCATAATTTGTACTTTAATAGCTCTGAATCCCTACAATATATGTGCATAAAATTTTGCATGCGTACATCTGTGGAGTTGGTCTGTAGAAGGGTTTAATTAAATTTGAATTGCTTGTGTGGTTTCTGAGATATTGTGTCTTAAACATCCTTAAATTTACATGTTTTTTTCCATTTTCAGTCTTCCAGTTTTGCATACTTTGCACCTTAATAACTTTGCAACCCTTCAACGGATGTGCATGAAATGTTGCATACATAATCTCATGGAGTAGTTCTATTGATGGGACTAACTTAGTTTGAACTGCTTAATTGCAACATTGTTTGCCAAAAGAACTAGGGTACTGCTACAGTTTGTGACACTGCTTTTCCAAGATGTTTTCTTTGTCACTTTAAACATAGACAACATAGACTTTGACAGCAGATAAGTACCACTTGACCCACCTAGTTTGCCTGTTTCCCTGTCTATTGGATAAACTGCAGATCCTAGTTAACCAACAGCCTACTTCCTCCTATTCCCACTAGAATTGCCTTATGTCTGTCCCACTTTATAACTAAAAACAGTTTGGGCTTTTGGGCTGAAATTTGCAGGGTACAAAGGACTTGCCCCAAAGATGTGCTTTTAACTGGTTTGGTGGGAAAGTGTTACTGCACGGCAGAGTTATAACACTTTGAAGTTTCAAAATTTCCCTTAGGGTAACATTGTGATGGTTAGGTAACTTTTCAGATGCCATCTCGAAAATGCTTTGAGCTACAGCCTCGACAATATAAGTAGTGTAGTGCACTTTTGGGTGTACTAAGTTCTTTTGCATGTTACCAGGCCCTGTTTCAAACTACACAAACAGAGAAGGGTCACTCCTAAGGGGAAGGTGCTTGAAAGTCCAGCATTCAATAATGAGAATGACCAGGACTCAGCACACATTCACCAGCAATTAGACTGCAGACATGCCAGTCCATCCAAACTTTTTTTCCTATGCTGTACCCATCTTACCTTACTTACTCATGGAATGGGGTGATCATTAGGGTTCACAACTCCAAAACACACCCCTCATGCCTGTTCCTGCATGCACAGTGGGGGTGGTGTCTTAGGCTTGGGAGCCCTAAGGTCACATTTCTCTACTTTTGATGCTTCAACCATAATGGTGCATTAATAAAGTTTTTGCAATGAACACACACACACATATATATATATATATATATATATATATATATATATACACACACACACACACACCAGGCACTTGGGGTAAATCCCAGTACTGACACTGTGGTGCATCATGGAGGAGCATACTGCACTCCTGAGGTGCTGTCTTTCGGATGAGACATTAAACTGAGGTCATGTGTGCCTATTCTGGTGGTTGTTCAGGTGGATGTTAGAGATCCCATTGCACTTCTCAAAAAGAATAATAGAATTTCCCTGGTGTCCAGGCCAAATTCCCCCAGTCACTAAAAATACAGTTGTCCCTCATTATAATGAACACCTTGGGAGCCGTTAGCATAGTTTGTTATAGCGAGTATTCGTTATAATGAAAAATGAGAGAAAACAAATAAAAGTTGCAATGACTTTAATTGCGCTATTTCTTAAATACTGTAACAAAATTTATTATAAGAAACATATAGAGCTGTAGTAGACATTCTTAATTTATTTAAAATAACAGTCCATTTTTTGGGGGGTTAGACCGTTGTTAAGAACATCCTTGTTACACAGCAATATGAGCTGTCTTAAGAAGGACACAAAGGACTGCTGCTCCAGATACCACAACCCTGTCTCCAGTCCTGCTATTCCTTTGGCTGAGCTTACTTTTATTTCTTCAGTGCCTGTTGCCCCTTCGCCTGAATCTTCGCTCTCTGATAGAGTGCGGTGCCCAGATTTCACTTCAACCACAATGTCTTTGTCTGTTAGCGCACCCGACACAGCCACAGTGTCATCCTGAGCAAACCACTGCTGAAGTTGATTGTGGGCGTCAGGACCAGTCCCTTCAATAAGCCCTAATTGTGCAGCAATGGTTAAATCCTCTCTGTGTATCTCATCATGCTGAGTGGACACAACAGGGGTAGAAGTGGTACTGTCCTCGAATATTGGCTCAAGGCCACCGCGCCAGCAATTGGTCACTTTCTCTGCCGTAATTGAGTCCCACGCAGTACCGGCAACGTACATCATATCCTTAATGTTGTATGCTTTTAGAAATTTTATCAGCTCTGTCCTGTTGTCTTGTGAAATAATTTCCCTTAACAGCTGCTTCAGGTACAGTTTTTTCAGATTAGCTATTACACCCTTGTCCATCGGCTGGATGATTGATGTGGTGTTACTGGGCAGGTAAAGAACCTGAATTTTACCATCTCTGCTCACCATTTCTTCGGCTTTTGGATGTGCAGGGCACTGGTCTAGTAGGAGAATAGCCTTAGTGTCCTTACATTTAGATTGAAGGAATCTTCGTACTGAAGGTATAAATTCATTATTGAACCACTGTCTAAAAATATCCCGGGTCATCCATGAGTTGGCACTGTAGTCGTACAAAAAAGGGAGGGAATCTCTGTTTATGTGATGGAAACATCTTGGGTTAGCAAAGCGACCGATACATAGTGGTTTCAACTTATGTTCTCCAGTTGCATTTGTACAAACAAGCACTGTCACTCGGTCCTTAAAGATTTTGTATCCTTTTGAGGCATCTGTCTCAGTTCGTGCAGTGAGGGTTCTGTCAGGCAAACACTTATAGAACAACCTTGTAGTCATACAAAAAAGGGAGGGAATCTCTATTTATGTGATGGAAACATCTTGGGTTCTCAAAGCAAAAGATACATAGTGGTTTCAACTTATGTGGTAGATACAGCTTGGGTAATAGAACTGCCATGTGTTTGGTGAAAAATTATTAATCTGTTGCAAAGTTATTCAGTTTTTAAGTTCCCATTGTTTTCCAAAACAGAGGGAGAAAGTTCGACAAAGAATTGCTCTTGTGAAAAAGGATTCTTTCTCAAGAGATCTGTTCCTTTTTTGACAAGGAAAATTCCTTTTTCATGAACTGCCATCTTGTTTTTTTTTCACCGACCTAAAATATGTGGAAAATACATAAAAATGTAATTTTACAAATCAAACACCAGAACCTAACTAAACACGCACTGTTTTGCTAGATTCCGGTATTTGATTTTCATAATTAGGGCCAGAAATACTTTTACTGGGCACCCAAAAACCCGGTGCCCAGCTTAGTGAGAGGAGCGCTTCCCTGCATTCTCTGTTTGAGAAACATAGGACATAGAAACATAGACTTTGATGGCAGATAAGGACCGCTTGGCCCACCTAGTCTGCCCATTTCCCTACCTACAGGATAAGCTGCAGATCTTATTTAACCAACAGCCTATTTCTTCCTACCCCCCACAAAAATTGCCTCATGTCTGTCCCATGCGTTCTTGAATTCTCCCACAGTTTTAGACCCCACAACCTCCTCAGGAAGGCTGTTCCATGCGTTCACCACCCTCTCTGTGAAAGAATACTTCCTCACATTGCCCCTGAGCTGTCCGCCCTCTTTCTTCAAATTGTGTCCCCTTGTTCCTGCACAGCTCTTTTTCTGAAAGATGCTACCCTCTTGGACTTTGTTGATTCCACTGAGGTACTTAAAAGTTTCTATCATATCCCCCCTCTCCCTCCTTTGCTCAAGGGTATACATATTAAGCTCCTTTAGTCTCTCCTCATACGGCTTCTCTTGCAGACCCTGCACCATTTTAGTTGCCCTCCTCTGGACTGCCTCCATCCTGTCTATGTCCTTGTGGAGATGGGGTCTCCAGAACTAGACGCAGTACTCCAGATGGGGTCTCACCAACTGTCTGTACAGAGGGATAACAACTTCCTGTTTTCTACTGGTGATGCCTCTCTTTATACATTCCAGTATCCCCCCAGCCCTCCCTACTGCTTTCTCACATTGCTTGCTTACCTTAAGGTCATCTGATGTGATTACCACCAGGTCCCTTTCCATTTTTGTTGTTGTTACTACCTCCCCCCCATTGTGTAATCTTCCCCTGTGTTTTTGTTTCACAGGTGCATTATTTTGCACTTCTTTGCATTGAATCCAAGCTGCCATACTTCAGACCATTCCTCCAGCCTTGCCAACTTCCTTCTCCTTTCCACGCCTCCTTGTGTATCAACCCTATTGCAGATCTTTGTGTCATCTGCAAAGAGGCATACTTTTCCTTCCAGTCCCTCTGCAATGCCACTTATAAAGACATTAAAAAGGACTGGACCCAATACTGAACCCTGCGGTACCCCACTGGTAACCCCTTTTTCTTCAGAGTGGACTCCATTTACAATTACCTTCTGTGTCCTGTTGTCCATCCAGTGTTTTGCCCAGGCTTCCACCATGGGACCCACTCCCAGGCTGGTTAATTTGACTATTAATCTTTTGCATGGGACTGTGTCAAATGCCTTGCTAAAGTCTAGGTAGGCATGTCCACTGCCCCTCCCTGGTCTACTACTTTGGTCACCCAGTCAAAGAAATCAATTAGATTTGTCTGACATGACCTTCCTGCTGTGAACCCATGCTGTCTTAGGTCCTGTGCCCCACTGGCCTCCAGGTACTCAACAATTCTTTCCTTCAGAAGTGATTCCATCACTTTCCCTACCACAGAGGTCAAACTGACAGGTCTGTAGTTTCCTGCCTCTGTCTTGCTCCCACTTTTGTGAAGGGGTATCACATCTCCAGTCCTCAGGTACCATACCATCCTCCCATGATTTGTTAAAAAGGGTAGTCAGTGGTGTCACTAGTTCTCTCCTTAATTCTTTTAGAATTTTGGGGTGAATTCCATCAGGCCCCATTGCTTTTTCCACTTTCAGTTTTAGGAGTTCTTTCAGAACCCTTTCTTCTGTGAAAGGACTGGGATCGACCCCCACCCCCATCCAGAGTGCTTCTGTTAATTGGATTAGGTACCTCCCCCTCCTCCTCTTTTGTGAATACTAAGCAGAAGTATTCCTTCAGTATCCCTGCTTTTTCACTGTCCCTCTCTGCCCACCCACCATCCATTCTATTCAGCCTCACTATCCCTCCCTTTGTCTTTCTACACTCCCTGATGTACCTATAAAAGGTTTTATCCCCCTTCTTAACTGAGTTGGCTATCTTTTCCTCAGTTTGGGCCTTTGCTATTCTGACTACCCTCCCTGCTTCCTTCTGCCTTAACTGGTACAGTTTTCTGTCCTGCTCCTTCTGCGTTTCCTTATACTTCCTAAATGCTATCTTTTTCTCCCTAACCTTCACTGCCACCTCTTTTGAGAACCATAGTGGCTTTTTCTTTTGTTTTAATTTGTTTATTTGCTTCACACAAAGGCTTGTTGCCTCTGTGATGGTAGTTTTGATGTTTCCCCATTGTTGCTCCACCCCTCCTTCTAGCCTATTTGCTAGTACTTTTCTAAGGCACTCTCCCATCTTGCCAAAGTCAGCCCTCCTGAAGTTCAGAACCCTCACTTTTGTATGGCTTGACTCTGTAGCTGAGTTTATTGTGAACCACACTGTTTGGTGGTCACTTGTTCCCAGATGGCTACCCACTTCTAGATCTGAGATCCTCGCACCATCCCCATTTGAGAGTACGAGGTCTAAGATTAATCCCTCATGAGTGGGTTTGAAAACTAGCTGTCTGAAGCATGCCACCTGAAGGGCATTGAGAATGGCCCTGATTTTGGGTGTGGCTGCAGCCAAGGTGCTCCAGTTAACATCTGGCATATTCAGGTTCCCCATCAACAGTATCTCCCCTTTCTCTGCCATCCTAAGGATGCCTTCTATCATATCCTTGTCCATTCCTTCCCCCTGACATGGTGGTCTGTATACAACCCCTGTGCGGGTTGTGGTACCATTTTCAGTTTCTAAGGTGACCCACAGTGCCTCCTCTCCTCTCTGTTTACTCTTTTGTTCAGTTGCTTTTATCCCTTCCCTTACATAGAGAGCTACCCTTCCCCCTCTTCTCCCTTCCCCTCCCTGTCTTTCCTGTAGGTTGTGTACCCTGGTATGTTAACATCCCAGTCATGGTTCTCTGTGTACCATGTTTCTGTGACTTCTACGATATCCAGGCATCCCTATTCCATCAAAGCCACCAGTTCAGGGAGCTTGTTGCCTAGACTATGGGCATTGGTAATCTTTACCCTCCATTTCTTGATGACCTTACCCGTTTTTGCCCCATCCCTGTCCTTATTGTGTTTGTCATTTTCTCCATTTACCTCTGCCCTTCTCCCTATCGACATCTCTATCTTGGTGTTTACCTCACTTACTACCCTGATCTTTTGGGGGGGCTAGGATTTCCATGATCCTTTCCAGTGCCTCCCCCCTTGGCTAGTTTAAATGCTTGCCAATGAAGCATTTAAACCTGCCACCTAGGATCCTGGTTCCCCTCCTGGACAGATGCAGACCACCATGCCAGTATAGGCCTGCATCCCACCAGGTGGACCCCCAGTCCCCAATGAAGCCAAATCCCTGAGCTCTGCACCAGTTTTTCAACCACTGATTAAATTCCATGGTGTGGAGTACCCTAGCCTCACCCATACCATAGACAGTCTTGATTCTGCAGCTGCAGCAGAACTCATGCTGCCACCTGCAGTGTGAGTGTGAGCCCCCTTGGCCTGGTCTCTAGTGGCACCCCTCACTCCTCAATCACTGTCCCCCTAAATAAAATATATATTCCCTGGTATCTAGTGGCACCACCCACCCTCCAATCACCATCCTCATATTTTTATTTTAGTCCCTGGTGTCTAGTTGCACTCCTACCTTCTGATTACCATTTCCCTTATTTTTATGTTTTATATTTATATTTATATAATCCGACACTGGTATGCCCTCCTCCAGTGTTGAATTATCCCCCTGCAGCCTGTTATTTTATTTATAGTGCCGACATCAGGGGGCTCAATCCCTGTGTCAGCATCAAAAGTCCCCCCAGCAGTGTGAGACACTGGAAAGCCCACCCCCAATGTCCCAAAATATTTATTTAGTTTGATCCTGTAAAAAGAAAACAGTCCCCCAACATCTTTTTTTTTTAAATCTGAAAAAAAGAAAATGGTCCCTCATTGTCCCCACTGTCCACCTTCCCATACCGACCTTCCCACTGGGCATCCACCACCCCACACCTCCCATTACCCTATACAGTGGAGCCCACTTAAGTGCACATCAGATAAGTGCACACACCGCTTAAATGCACATTTTTTCCACATCCTGATTTTGTTTCCTATTCATCCAATGTTAAATGTACCTCTTAAGTGCACTACATGTAAGTGCACATTTTGGTTAAATGCAAATTTTTTTTTTTACTTTTCCTATTGATTTTCAGTCCAACCCAACTTTTAAGTGCACATTTTGTACAGTGCTTCCTTTAATAGTCCACCTTAACATCTTAACTGCAGCCATGGTGCTGTCTAGTATGGCCACAGTAAGAAAATTCATTTTGTCAAAATAAAAAAACTTAGTTTAGTCTTCTGTTTAATTTTGAATCCTACACTGAAACGCACAAAGCAAAACATTGCTATTTTTTTTTAAGTAATACCGTGTTGTAGGAGAGTACAATAATGTCATTTTAACTTGAGCGCCTGGTATTTAATAAAGCACATTACAGAAACAGTGAATTGTGCCTAGAAGTGATTTTTTGGTTAAATGCACAGCCTGCTTAAGTGCACAAAAAACATTTATCCCAAGGGTGTGCACTTAAGAGGGCTCCACTGTACTTACCACCGGAGGTCATCGGCTGTCATCTTCTGTGGACTGAGACATGTCTGCACTCTTCAAAGCTGAACCATGAACTGAGGAATCAAGCTAAGTGCTGTATAATGTATTTCAAAGGTGTTTTGAATTTATGTTCATAACTTTACCATTTTAAGGAATTTTTTCACCAAATTTTCAGCATGGCCTTTTTGGGACCCCACCTCATGAACACTGATACTGTCACTTCATTATTCAGGCCCAGAAGGTGATTTCATGGTTGCTGCATACAATCACCTTTTGGGAGGGAATAATGACATTTCACCACCAGTGTTCATGATGTGGGGTCACAAAAAGGCCATTTTGAAAATTTGGTGAAACAATTCTTAAACATTGCTGAGTTATGAGCATTCATTGAAATGTTTCTAAGCATGCGCATAAGTTTGATAATTTTCAATATTTTGTCTCCAAATTTTCAACATAGCCATTTTCTCACACCACATCATGAACAGTACAGCTGTCATTTTTCACATCCCATCTGAAATGTTTTTGCACCTGTGGCATAGAATGGCGGTTTAACATGGATTTGAACATTTTCACTTATGGGGTTTATGAGGTGGGGGTCATAAGAAGACTATGTTCAAAATTTGGGGTCAAAATATGAAAAAAATGCCAAACTTATGATCATTCATTGCAATTTTGCTACACCCACTCGTAACTGGAAATTTTAAATATTTTAACCCCAGATTTTCAACGTAGCCTTTTTACTACACCACCTCATGTATGTCACAGATGTCATTTTTCAAATCCTGCCCAAAATGTGTTTTCACACCTGTGGCATGGAATGGTATTGCAGTTGCACAAAATTACATTTTGGCAGAGATTCTAAAATTTTCTGTACCGGGTACATGAGGTGGGGTAATAAGATGGCTATGCTGGCAATTTGGTCACTGTTGTCCTATAAATGGAAGTTCAGGGCCTGGAGGGCCCTGTGCTTCCACAGCTACATACATAAACACATCTACAGAGGGATGGAAGTACAGGGTCCGAAGGACCCTTTGCTCCCACAGTAAAATAAGGATACTATTATACAGTCTCAAAAGGTAAGGCAATAAGTTGCTAAAAACTTCATTAATGCTCCAGTTAGTGTCAAAGTGACAAAATGTGGGAAATGAGGCATTAGAGTTTCCAGCCCTAACACCCCACCCTCCCAAACCTAGCAGGAGAGCAGGTATGGGGTGTGTCTTGAACTTCTTAAGCCTAACGGTCACCCCATTCTTATAAAATCTACACATCTGACCATATTTACAGATGGAATGGGGTGAGAGTTAGTCTTGAGAAGTCCAAGCACACCCACCTGCTCTCCTGCCAGGTGGGAGGGTGGTGAAAACCCAACACCTCATTTCCAACTTTTGCTGCTTTGACCCTAACTGGAGCATTCACAAAGTTTTTTGCAACACACATACACACATAGAGACACACACACACACACACATACACACACACACACACACACACACACACATATGTATGTATATATATGGAATATGACATGGCCTGACTGAAGATATCATATTTATCTTCATGAGAGGTCAATGATATCTATCTCACGAGTGGCAAAGCCACAAGTGGGCTATCGTGATGTCACTGGCCTCGAGTGAAGATAAATATTATATCTTCAGTCAGGCCATGCCATGTTCTATTTATACAACACATGTTTTGGGCCCCTTGAAACACAACCCCCTCAAGATAACCCCACATATACCCCACCAACATAAGAGATGACACATGTTATTTAAAGAAATTATCTGGCTGATCCTGCCAGTTTAAAGTTATTTAAAGAAAGTTATCTGGTTGATCCTGCCATTATTTTTAAATAAGTAATAATTTTAAAAATGTGGGTCCCTTAAAGGGACACTGTCAACCTGTTTTGCATCATATTATTTCTAGTTAAAAACATGCATCATATGGTTGCTTACCTTCTCTAAAATTCATTGATGTTGCTGTTTGTTTTGTCTGTCTCCTTGTTTAGTAGAACTGAAATGCATGTTAGAAAATGGCAAGAATCAATTCTCAGACCTGACTGGCTGAGACAGGCTCCAAGCTGGGCACTTATTTTTCAATAGATGCCCAGCTAAAAATAAGAGCCAGTCCAAGTGCCACTTCACAGAGTAACATTCTCCAGTGGTACCCAGCCTGCTCTGTAATTGGCTGAAAGCATCCCAGAAAATTTGAAATGCCCGCCATGTTTTTTTTCTCTTGCTTAGTGAGAGCTACAGGTCCTCCCCATTTTGTAGCCTAGCTAAACCAGACGACAAATGGAAGAGGCCACCCCCCCAGAGAAATCACCACCCCCACAGCTCTACTAGGCAATGTAAAAATAAGTAACCGAAAATACATTTTAAATGAAAATCAAACTTTCAAAAAAGCTTTTCAAAAGCTTGCCTATGCAGCACTGAAACAAGCCAGCAACCACGCTGCAGATCTCCAGAACCCAATGTAAGCAATTCCTGTCTCCACTCCTCAGTAAATGAGTATCCTGTCAGAAAACACACTGTCCATGTATTTCTTACCTCCTCATACATCCTATGCTTACATGGCTGACTGTTCCTCTTTTTTTTCTTTAAACTGCGCCCCACTCTATACCCGCCAGTAGTCCTGATGATAGGTTTCCTGCCACTCCCAATCACAGACTCCTCACCCGCTCTCAAAATCATCAGTACCGAGCTAGTGAGTCAAAACTTTTGCCGTCTTAAATAAATCAGCTTGTTCCGTGGCCTCGCATCCCTTCCCAATGTGTGACATAAGACTACAAGTCCCATAAAACCACAGAGCAGCATGCAAACAGACTGTCTAAACAAGAGTGCCCTCTACTAGTACACTTACCACAATACAGGCACTACTTTACAAAAAAAAAATTTATTCTTTTCTTTTATAATTATTTAGACTTGTTTAAAACATTTTTATATGCTATTAAAATATTACTTATGCCCATTTTCTAAGTGTAATAATACCCTCCAGGGTGGGCATTATTGGGAAATACCAGACCTTCCAGGGCCTATAAGGCCCTCCGCCTGTGGCATCAGGCCTCATTATGCCCCTGGGTGGTCTGGTATTTCCCAATAATGCATACCCTGTCAGGGATTATTACTTATATAATGTATATTTATAAACAACCTTGCTTTGTTTACAATCCTGGATCTGTTCTTACTGCATACTTCCTGAACATTAGAAACACCCCCCAAACAGTGCAGTCACTCATGAGGCAGTAGCTACCTAAACTGCCAGTGCATCATGACTGGCTAGACTGTGTTGGAGGTGTTCCTAAGTCCAGGAAAGATGCAGTGGAAGTTGATCAAGGAATGTAAACAAACCTGTTTTGGTGCGGTAACACCAGTTTGGTGGGCAGTCTGTTTTTCTCTTTTTAAAAGACAAAAAGAATCACAATCAAACTACTAGCTACATCAACAGTGTTTACAGAATGTTAACAGGCATAAAATGTGTTTTATAAACAAGGGACACTCTGAGGCATAAGGGGGTTGACAGTGTCCCTTTAAAACACAAGCCCTCAGAGACAACCTCACATTCCCCCACCAACATAAGAGATGGCAATTAATTTAAATAAATTATCTGGTTGATCCTGCCAGTTGAAAGTTATTTAAAGAAAGTTATCTGGTTGATCCTGCTATTATTTTTAAATAAGTAATAATTTTAAAATATATCTGGTTGATCCTGCCACTCTGCCATTTGGTAAGCCCACAGTACTTTCACTTTCTCCCCAAAATGTAACGTGATCAAGTGGTATGAAAACTGACACATTACGTGCTGTCAGACCTTTACAGTAAGGCACTCTGTGTCAGAAATCCGAGAATACTGTACATTTGTACATTTTAAGTGTCTTTCTTGAAAAGAAGCGCTCAACTCTACCAACTGGACAGCAGGTGAGCCAGCAGCTTCAGAACAGGAGAAGGAAGTGTGAGTGTGTGTTTCTATAGCAATACACGCTGACGATTCCTTCTTCTGTTCTGAAGCTGCTGATTCACATGCTGTCCTGCAGGTAGAGTCAGGAGCTTCATTTCAAGAAAGACACTTAAAGTGTACAAATGTAAACTGTTTTCTAAGATTTCTGACACAGAGTGCCTTACTGTAAAAGTCAGACAGTGTTTAATGTGTCAGTTTTCATACCACTTGGTCACACTACATTTCGGGCAGAAAGTGAAAGCACTGTAGGCTTACCAAAAGGCAGAGAGTCTCAGGATCAACTAGATATGTTTTCAACTTATTATGTATTTAAAAATAATGGCAGGATCAACCAGATATCAGAGGTGTGTGTGTGTGTGTGTGTGTGTGTGTGTGTGTGTGTGTGTGTGTGTGTGTGGGTGGGGTGCAGGTCCTAAACAATGAGTCACATGTGATAGAAAGTGAAATACTTTCAGTTTCCTTTGAATGACGTATAGGAACATAGAGATATCACCATGACATATAGGAACATGGAGATATCACTATGACGTATAGGAACATGGAGATATCAGCGATATCTTCACTGCCTGACTAGGATATTAGTTTTTATCTGTGGATTCATCCCAAAACATATGTTGTATAAATATCTTTATAAAATGGGCTTCAGAAATCCAGCAATCCGATTGGCTAGTACATCTTCTGAGCTGTGTCCTTATCAGAAGATGTACTAGCCAACCGGCACTACCCTCCACTCCCGAGCCCCATAGCAACAACAAATCAGTGAGCTGTGCCAACTGTAAACAAAAACACAGACTAGCACAACTCACAGCACAACAGTGGGAAATGGCACTTTCTGCCTGGCAGCATGGCACCAACAGAGAAAGCAGAACAATAGCAACGAGTGTGTTGAAGGTCCCACTTCCTGCACAACCACTAAACTGTTAATGCTCTTCTTATCTTATTTTATTTTTACTCACTGCCGGTCCATCTGTTCATAGTAGCAGCAGCTGTCAGTCCCGCTGCTCAAAAGCCTGCCCAGTACACACGCGTGTCTGCCATTTCCGGACCCGATTCTCAATTTGCCCCTATTTCCTCTTCCTCTTCAAAAACAACCTGTATCAACCCCAAGATTCCTATGTAAAACTACATTACCCATTACTGTGACCAGAAATGTAAAAAGAAGTTTGTTTCTCTTCCTCACTGATGGTTACTGAGAACCGCAAAGCTGGAAACTACTGTATATGGAGCCTGCTGTGGGACACGCTCGCTCACAGTCAAGCCAGCCATTTAGTGAGAAAGTCATAAAGTGAATTTAACAAAAGCTGTAAACAAAAGAAAAAAAAAGAAAGAAATGTAAAACGAGAAAAAAAAAATGCTCTATGTGTGGGGGAGGGACAAGAAACATCACATCAACTTCACCACCCGAAATGGGACACGCTCGCTACTGCTGGCTCTGAAATTGGATGGTCAAACTAAGAAATATTTACAAAAACAATGTGGTTTTCAGTGTTTCTGTGGGTTGGTGGGGAGTGCAAACACAGACAGACAGACAACACCACCCTGTAGTGACTTTTAATTAAACAGCTCCAGTCCTTCATTCCAACACAATGACAAGGACTACTTTTTTTCTACTGATATTATCACATTTTTCTTACTCTTTTAGCTACACTTTTTATGTTAATTTTTTAATTAACTTCTTTACTGGGGGGGGCTATTTTATAAGCACAATAACGCACTCCGAGGTGTGGGTTATCTCCTGATAAGAGCATGCCCAGGTGCATAAGGCACTCAGCACAAGCACCTTGTGCCTCATAACTCACCTGGTTATTCTCTTATCAGGAGATAACCTAAACTTCATCATGTGTTATTGCTTGCATATATATATATATATATATATATATATATATATATATTCTATTTGTTAGTAGAAATCTATGAATTATTGCACAGTGTAAAAGGATATCAGTTAAAGTACCAATAAATGTAAGTGCAGGTTCTCTAGTGTTATTCAGCTGTTTACCATATTTTGTTTAAAGTTATAGTTACTGTAAATATGTACTAAAAAATGTTATGGTAAATTGATTTTTTTGATAATTTCATTTAATTTATTTTTGTAATTGCAGGTTGATATACTAGAATATTAAAATTCCATTTTCAGGCATGACCTGAGGTCAAAGATGTTAACATACAAAACTTACAGCAATAATAAAAGCACACGACAGTCAATTCATCAATCATATCATTTTATACAGTTGCGCACATTTGGATTTTTGAAGTGATTACATACAGCCTTTGAGAAAGTGCTAATAGAGGATGAATACTTAATGTCAGGCAAAGAGTTCCACACTGTGGCAGCACAATAAACAAAAGACCTTTTCCTTGAGTTTGTGCATACTAGGGGCAGGGCCAATTGAAATTTTTGGGATGAATGTGAATCATAAGGAGAATTATAAATATCCAACAGATTACATAATGTAGTAGGAGTACCTGAGTGTAATATCTTAAACGTGAAGCGTGATAATGCAAATTTATAGTTGTTTTGAAATGATAACGAATCAAGACTATTTAACACATTACAATGATGTGTCCTGTGAGGTACCAAAAGTGCAGACTTTCCAATTTTATTTTAAATCTCCTTTCTAGCAACAAAAGAGGCAGATGAGTTATTATTCAGTTATTATTGAAGCATAGTCGAAAACGGGAAGTAAGCTCTGTTGTGTGATTATTTTATGTAATTCTTTTATCAGGAAATTAGAAAGAAGATAAAGGGTCCCAGTCCTTGAATGTAATGTAGCTGTAACTTTATCCCTATGAACATTAAATTTCAAGGATGGATCCAATATTATGTCAAGATATTTAAATGATTCAACGACACCAATTGGGCCGCCCTCAAGCGTATGCACTGGAAATCTGCTTATTATTTTCTTAATTTTGGTTCAGAGTCAAAACAATGGCCTTTGTTTTGATTTTATTTAGCACCAAGTTATTTTGAGAAAGCCAGATTTGCAATTTACCAAATTCTCTACTCAATGTCGAGTTGATAACAACAACAGGTGAATTGTGAATAAATAGAACTGCATCATCGGAGTATAATATCAAGTCACTGTCTTTCATTACTTTTGTTACAGGGTCAGTAAAGAGTGAAAAAAGAAAAGGGCCCAGTATGGAGCCCTGAGGGACCCCACACTGGACCCCATGAAAAGTTGAGTAAACACCATTTACTGTAACACATTGCATCCTGTTTGCAAGATAATCCCCAAACCAAAGCAAAGTAGAATTTCCCATCCCCGTACTCCTAAGGTGGTCCAACAATAAAGTATGGTCTACTAAATTGAATGCCTTTGTTAATTCTACAAACACTGCCCCAGTTAGACTACCAATTTCAGTAGCTCTGTGGACAGTGTCTGTGAACCCAATCAAGGCAGTCTTGGTGCTGTGTCCCCCTCTAAAACCATGTTGGAAGGGGGAGATCAAATCATGAGCCTTAATGTAATCACTGAACAACCTATATACAATGTTTCTTGTATTTGTGAAAGTGCAGACAAGGCTGAGATGAGGTGATGATTACAAAATTCAGACTGTTACCAGTTGCCCTGATAAAGGGGTAAACCTCAAAGCACTGGTATTTGTGGCAAGTTGTATATTAAATGGCGAAGAATCTATTGGTTAAATAAACTGAGCCTCTTAACAAACAACCATTTGGTGAGCGAGCCTATTAACCCAGTGTTATAGGGTGTGAAACATTGGGATACCTCCTTTGCTGTATCAGCTATGTTGAATTGTTCTTTTTATATATTGTTGCCAATAAATTGTAGCTGTATGCACTGAGAAGCAATGATGTGTTCTAGTTCTGTCGTGTGTGATGAGTGTGAGTCCTGTTCTGTAGCTGCATTTGGTGAGTGAGCCTATTAATCCAGTCCTTGTAGCAATATTCTAGCCTTGATTGGATTTTGGTTCCTCCCCCTGAAAATAACTTGTTTGTGTTTAAACCAAGGTAGGCTGAGCTGGAGACCGAGATCTTTAGTAACAGCAAGTAACGTCTCCTCATGGGACTTTGTAGGCTTATACTGCAAAGTTTCTTCCCTATTGCTTCAGCTTTTCAAGGTTCTCTGCTATCTCTGTTCTCCTTCTGCACACCTCTGGGGCTTGATCAGGGGATCACCTTTCTGTCTAGGGGCTTCCCTTCTCAAGCAAGGTCCAGACAAACCTCCTTACAGACTCTAACCCCTCCCTGTGTTTTCTGGGACCTTCATTCTTGCATTGCCAGACTCCCTCTACCATGCCATTTCCTCCTCAAGGTGTTCTCTCCCAGGCTGTCTCATCTCATGCCATTTGAGACCTTCTCTCTCCTTTTAGCTCTGCTAAGAGTTTGGGTCTCCTTCCCAAAATCATTGATTTCACCACAGTTGCTTAGTGTTTTACTGTGCTGAAGTTCTTTATCTCTGGGTATGCTGTTGGACTCCCTATTCTCTACCTGGCTATTCTCTGTTCATACTTGTTTTAGAGAGATGAACCCCAGAGTAACCTAAGTCCTTTCTGAGCTCCTGACTGTCTTTCTTAGCTCTGCACCGGGCCCTGGCATCTCATTCACTGTAGGATGCACTCCTTCCTTCATACTCTGTTTCCTGGCTGAAGATGCTGAGTTTAAGCTTTTCCTTTCCACCATGGGTGCTAACTTGCAGTGTTCTCTGAATTCTCTTCCAAACACACATACAGAATTTACTGCTCATTAAGGGGACCCCCACTCTGTTTTGTTGCTCATGCTGCCTTAGAGATCTGTGCTTGGGCAGCTTGGCAGTCCTCTTTTCCCCTCTCACCCACTCCTACCTTGTCTATCTCGTACCTAATTTGAGTGAGTGTCCCATGATCTTCTGCTGCCCTGGTCTTTTTTCAGGCACAGGTAGCAGGTGACCTTTCCTTCTGTCCTTGCCAGTTCCTAATTCTCTAGAGTTGACTAGAACTGACCCTCTGATGTAAACATCCTATGCACTGGACATCTTCATACTATGCATTGTGAACACTCAGTCCTATGCAACCAAGTTTCAACTGCATGTTTGAAAACATTTACGTTCCTCCCTTCTGTCCCTTTCGGAGTCCCCATTACTCAAGCCATCCTTGAGTTAGCAGTCTTTGGCAAGAATGCTTTCTACCTTCAGCTTCAAATGACATTTGATGCCACAGACACTTTGACCAGGAATGCAGCTTTTGCAGTCTCCACTCAGTGGCATGCACTACTATGATCCTCTCTGTCTGACCCATAGTGCAGAGCCATAATCCTGTACTCCCCTTCTCAGGGTCCTTCCCATTGGCTGAGATTGTGCTACGCATCTTTGTTCAGTGTGCTTTTTTAGAACCACTCTGATACCCCTGGGGTCTCCTTTAGTCGGCCTTTGGATCCTCCTGGACCTCCCATGACAACATTTCCTTCTCAGATGGGTTCTGCTACAAAATTCTCTTCCCAGATCTTTATCTGAACCTTAGTCGGTTTTCTCTTATCTATTGTCTTTGCTTTTCTGCTTCTAGCCCAACTGGTGATGTGAACAATGCTTGTTCTATGTAATGACTCTCTTGTTTTGTAGATGTTAAACTTATAGCCAAACTGGTGTTCTACCAGTGTTGTGCTGTTGTGCCATCTCCTTGCCCTATGACCCATTTTTTTGCACTGCTTATTTACTTGACCAAAGAGAGGGGCTGGATGTAGAAGATTGATTCTAATAAGATATGAAAGTCACTTATCATAAATTTTGATCTTCCAGAGTCTCTTCTCTGTACAGCTTTACTCGATCCTCCCTCCAGCCTCCAAAGGTAGTATCTCTCTTGGCAATACTAAGGTTCATACTAAGGTAGTGATAGGAACAAAAAGGCTGAAAGTCCATAAGTGTTCCGTCCTTGTTAATAATACCTTAAGGATGCTCCATTTAATATGTATTTATCAAGTTTGGATTTAAACTCAGTTCGATTTTGGGCAGCAATTACGTTTAAGGGAAAATTATTCCATAAGTTTACAATTCTGACGGTATAAAAATATTTCCTGGCAGTGGTTCAGAAACAAACTCCTTGAATTTGTAGAGGTTGTTCCTGGTCACTTGATTAGTGTTTTGAAAATCTATATCAAGCTGACACATAAGCTTAGGATCCTGTAATATGTTGTGCAGCAGAACTAAGTCTCTGCATGCCCTGCGTGTTTCTAAAGACATTAATTTAAGTGAATTAAGTTTATTTTTGTATGCTACTTCATGAAAACCCTCAACAATCTTTGTGTACCTACATTGTACCCTCTCCTATCACCAACTCTGTAGGGGTTCCAGATCTGGGAAGAATATTCCAGATGTGGCCATACATATGATCTATACAAAGGAATCATGACTTTGCTTGACCTAGATGTAATGTTTTTCTTTATCGACCATGCCACTCTATTTGCAATACTTAAAGTCTTGGCAATGTGCTGTTTGGAACTTAAGTTATTTGTTATTGAGACACCCAAGTCCATCTCACAGTCTGTTATGTCTAACTTGTGGCCTTCAATATAATAATCATATTTATTATTTGATCTTCATATGTGCAGCATTTTGCACTTATCTGTGTTGAGTAGCATATCCCATTTTTTGGTCCAAAATATTACTTTGCCCAGTTCTTTTTGAAACCTTTTAGAATCTTCCATTCTTGTGCAAGGAGCACATTGTTTGGTGTCATCCACATATTTGAAGATCATACACTCAAGTTGTGTTGTCAAATCTGAGACAAAAATATTAAAGAGAACGGGGCCCAAAACTGAGCCCTGTGGTACTCCACTATAGATTGGTCCCTCACCTGAAACATATCCATTGATTGTTACACCTTGTCACCTATTTGAGAGTCAGTCTGCCACCCAGTTTACCAGATCAGTGTCAGTTTTAAGTTTAACCATTTTCTCTAGTATGGACCAATGCGGGGTCAGGTCAAAGGCCTTAGAGAAGTCCAAGTAGATTATATCACAGGGGATGTTATGAACTAGATATTCGCTAATGTGGTTATAAAAGGTCACCAAATTAGTTGTACAACTTTTCCCTTTGACAAAGCCATGTTGTACTGAATCATATCATTGAATAAAAGAGAGGATTTTATCTTTAATAATACTTTCTAATATTTTCCCAGTTACACTAGTGAGACTAATTGGGTGATAGTTTTGCACAAGCTCTTTTTTTTTAACCAGGAGAGACACACTAAAGTGAAAGCTTGTTTACATATGTGACCTGGGAGCACAAGGAAGTTAAGTGACTTGCTCAGGGTCACACAGTAAGCAAGTGGGGGCTGTGGGATTCAAACCCAGGTCTCCAGGTTTGCAGCTCAGAGCCTTAAACCACTGCCCTATACTGCCTCCCTTTTTAAAGATTGGGACTACATGAGTTAGTTTCCAATCATTGTGGACTTCCGATTTGGAGAGGGATAGTTCAAACAATATTTTAAGTGGCAGTAATAAGTGTTTAGCCATTAATTAGAGAATACCAGCAGATATTTTATCTGGTCCAGGGGATGATTCTTTCCTAAGGTTCTTAATTGTGTCTAGTACTTCAGTTTCAGAAATCTGTATAGCTGAATCAGATGTTACTTTATCCTTTGTAATAGTTTTTTTACCTTTTTATAAACACTGCAAAAATAAGTGTTAAATGCCCCAGCCATAGGTTTATTTTCAGTTATTGTATCAGTGCCTATTCTGATAGGTCCTACCTCATTTTGTGGGTTTCAGAGAATCAATATATGAGTAAAATTGCTTAGCATTGGATTTATTGGCATTGGTGGTGTCTAACTTCCATGTTCCTCTTTGCCAGTCTAATTTTGGCTTTGCATAGTTTTTGATGTTTTTTGAAAGTTTCATATGCAGTACTGGTTCCATATATTAGACATTTTTTTATATAATCTAGCTTTTTTTATTAGTTGTTTATGTTTTGAGTGAGCCATCTGGGACTTTTGTAAGAGCTTGCCTGTTCAACCTGTGGAATATTATTTTTTGCAACCGTCAAAACAGTATTTTTGATAGTTTGCCAGGCCTCATCAACCATCTTATTCCTCAGTATAACAGCCAAGGGTATGTTTTCCAGATCCGTTTTTATCCCTGCATTGTCTGCTTTATTAAGAAGAAATATTTTGGTGCAACTTCTCCTAGGTATGTAAATATAATTTACAGTGAACCATATTGTTTTATGATCACTGTTAACCATTGGGGAATCAGTCAAACAATTTGTGATGGATATGCTAGGTGACGCCAGCACCAAGTCTGATGTTTCTGTACCTCTTGTTCGTTCCTTGACATATTGCTCTAGGTTTAACTCCACACAGGTGTCTAAAAGCAAAGTACCAGGACTAGATTTTGGAATACCATCTACCCAGTTGATACCAGGGATATTAAAATCCCCCAGTAGTACAATCTGACCTCTATCCCCTGCCTTAATAATCTCAGCCATAATTTGTTGTGTTAAATCAATGGTACTATCCGGTGGATGACATAAACATCCAAAAATGACTGGCTTATTATCAATACCCTGGACCTGCACCCAAGTGGATTTGTATGTGATGTCAGTTTTAATTTTGGGCATAATATCAGTGCTAAGTAGGGTGTTCTTAATATAGAGTGCTAGCACACACCCTTTCCTGCCTTTCCTTATGTTCTCAAATAAGTTGTAACCATTGATATTATTTCTCACGATTCCCCAACATCTTGGGTCCAGGTTTCAGATGTTGCTATTATATCAGCAGTTTTTGAATCTACTATGGCCATTAAATCATTCATTTGTTTTGTATACTTCTTGCATTAAAGGAAAGAACAGTTAGTTTGGACTTTGTCTGCTTATTTATTTTATTTATTTATTTATACATCAGTTTACAACCTTTGAGCCAGAGGCTCGTTTCCAAAGGTACCTCATCACAAAGAGGACAAACACAAACAACATTTCATTACAACATTGTAGATAACAGCATTTTTATTTTCTTTTTACACATCATAGCAGGCAACAGTTTAGGCAGATATATGCTGTAGTTACTTTGTTTACAATAACAGTATAACAGGTTAGGTATTTACAGGTTTATACAGTTATTCAGATAGGATTGAGAGGTAAGCATACATTGGTTAGGCAGACAACAAGTCATGAGCAGGGGCTGCTTGAATAGTAAAAACAGGTGGCTAAGGGACGGGGTAGAAAAATGAGAGGAGGGGGCGAGCCACTTTGTGAGTTTTGTCAGTTGTTGATTGTGAAGCTACTCAGTGAGTTTTGTCTGGTACAAGGCCTCAACACCTATGACCGGGGACAAGCACAGCTACACATATTAAACAGTTGACTTCGAAGTGCGGTTTTGAAGCTGGAGATTGAACGGGTATCGGTGATGGAGCTGGGGAGAGTATTGTACCAGGTGGGGGCTCTGTAATAGAAGGACCATTGACCATGGGTGGTCCTGGTTCTTGGGATAGACAGGGTGGCCCTGGAGGAGCTATGAGTTTGGACTAAGGGTCGAGCTAGGTGGATGGAGGCAGTCAGACCGGGAGGGGATAGACCAAGGAGTGTTTTTTTAGTTAGGAGGCAGGTTTGGTATCTGAGCCATTCATCCAGGTTGAGCAGCTTAGCAAAGTCATATAGCTGGCAGGTATGGGTTAATCTGGTGGCTCCCATGATTAATCTACAGGCCTTGTTCAAGGTGTGTCGAATTTTATTGAGGGCGGTCATATCCGCGGCACCATAGACAGGCAGGCCATAGTTCACAAGGGACAAGATTGAGGAGGTGACAGCTAGTTGGAGGGCCTCAGGGGGGAGGCAGTGTTTATGGTGATAAGGATACCTAGCCGAGTATTTGTAGCTGAGGCTGGAGTATCAATGTGGTTGTGGAAAGTGAGGGCAGAGTCAAAGGAGACCCCAATGTACTTGTACAGGCGGACTTGCTTGAGAGGAAGTTTAGAGCCAGGGAGGATCCGGAGTGGGAAATTACTGAGTTTGTTTTGAGGGTGGGCAAAGAGCATGGATTTGGTTTTCTTTAGATTGACCACAAGTCTGTGCTCTTTGAACCAGGCTTCAGCATCATTGAAGGCTAATTGCAAGGATTCTTGAAGGGCAATGGGGTTTCGGTGGGAGGCAAAGAGGACAGCATCATCTGCGTACAGCAGGATTTTACCCATGCATGCACTGGGCAAGGTATTGAGGTATAGAGAGAAAAGAAGAGGGCCTAGGATGGAACCCTGGGGCACTCACGTATGAGTTTTACATATCCTGCCTGTAGTCACACCCTCCCCCCAGTAGCTTGTTTAAAGCTACCATTCCCAGAGCACGGTTGATGTTTATTGCTAGTTGTCTAGTACCCCTCCTATTAAGATGTAGCCCATCCCTTGCATACAATTCCTTCTTGTCAGCAAATGTTTGCCAGTTATCTATTATTTGGATATCTTTGTCTCTACACAAGTTTCCAAGTCGAGCATTTATCCTTTGGATGGTAAGATTTTTTCTTTGTGTGCCCTGGGAACAGGAAGAATGTTTGAAATAATCACTTTGTGACCCTCATTCTTTAGTGAGGAGGCTAGTGTAATTAACTCATAACATATATCTTTTTTATGTATTTTACCCACATCGTTGGTACCTATATGCAATGTAATAATAGAGTTTTCTGGGATATTAACTGTTGGCACACATCTCGCCATATCTGATAATTCTTGCCCCTTGGTAACATGATACCATAATCTGGTCCTTTTTATTTCCACATATATAGGTATCACCATATTTAATACTAGAGTCTCTGAAGATGAATTTGAACATGTCATCCCTAACTAAGGTATCATGGGCAATTGCCGTACTAAAATTCTCAAATGCTCCAAAAGTAGCTGGGAGCAGGGTCGTCCCTAGCAGAAATAGAAACTGTAGTAACATTGGTATCTGTATTGTCATTGAGTTCATTTTCTTCCAGAATTTCACGTTATTTATTTCTATTGTGAACGTGGGTTTTGACTTTATTCTTTTCCTGAGAGTAATCCTGGCCCCTACTGAAGGTTCATTATCTATATGAAGCTCTTTATGTTTTTTTGGATTCGGTGCATGTTCTGGTGAAGGGTCAAGGCTTGCTGGCAAGTCAAGTGTTCTTTTTCTATTATTTGTTATTATTTCACTTTCATGATCAATTTTAGTGACAAATTCCTGTATTTTAATTATATCTTTAAGTTCTTTAACCTCAGCACATAGGGCAAAGTTTTCAGACTGAATGGAACCCAGGAGATCACAATTTGTACAGTTGTAGTCAACAGTTTCCAAGTTGAAGTCACTATTCTTCCTAATCATCAGATAGACAGTGCACAACACAAGTTTTCTCTGTGTTAAAAGAGTATTTATTATGCTTTCATACATATTTGGGGAAAGTGCTTCCACTATATTGAAGTGTAAATAATAATGATGTGGTAAACTTCATTTTGACATACACACAAAGATATACACAGTAATTGTCCCCTAAGAATGTCCTACACCTTCATAGATTCGTAAACCAGCACCTTCAATCCTAACACTAATAAGGCTTGTATCACAGCTGACAACTCCTGTATCAGGGCAATTCAGTAGACTCTGGATATGTTACTACATACAACTAGAGCATTTGTCTCATACAGTGACGTAGAACTTTCACAAGGGTAACAGATACTGGGTGCCACTCACAAAATATGCTTTGGAAGTATGGGACTCACTATGTAGCTTCTGGGCCCTTCTTTGTTTGTTTATATAACATGCAATATTTGTTTACATAACATAGTTTAGTTTTGTTGTGTAATGTCTTCTACTGTATTGATTCTATGCTGCCATTGACTGTCTTCCAGGTCGCCCCTGTAAAAGGGACTTGCTCCCAGGATGCTTACACAGTTAACCAAAACAAACTGATAGTTTTGCACTCTAGCTTTCATGCTGTAGTGCTTACCTAGGGTTTCTTTCTTTCTTTTTTTTCATTGGGCTTCCTGTTGGGTGGTCCACAGGTTGCTCTTTTTTGGGAAAATATAAAACACAACAAAAAATGTGCACGTTTTTGGATTTTGAAAATTATTTTTTACCATTCCTTTTCAGTAGTGTTTATCAATTATTTTTCTTTTTCTTAAAATATTTTTCTATCTTTTATTTGGATTTCTCATTATTATTTCTCTCGGACTGAGAAAAGAAACTGAGGTGATTGTTAGTGCCATCATCTTTGCATTGTGTAGTGTGTGCTAACGTGTGCCAGCATTATACATTGGTACCAACGTTATCAAAAATTATACCCCCACAAGTTCCAGTGCCTCCAGCCCTAAGACCAAAGAATGTGGCTCTATGGAAAAGATAATCTAGAAGATGAAGAGTTATGGTAAGTAACTTTCCTTTTTCCACATTCTTTAGCTAACATATACAGTATTGACAACAATCATTGCAGTTTCTGGGTTGTTCTAGGTTGTCACAGAGTTATTCATATCTGCTGGGTAATTATGTTATCCTACAAGGGACATTAACAAAGTCATAAAGCTGCAACATTATGACAGAACCTTGCCTGCATCAACATTCCACTGACAGTTTCCAGACAGTTACTGTTGTTTTTTTAAATATTTTTTTTTCTGTGTGTGAATTTAGTGCTCATGAAAGGTGCTGGATTGACAGCACTGGAACCTGAAGTCCTCTGTTTATCCACATGATGTCACATTGCAAGCTTCCCCACACTGCCCCACCAGCATGCCTCAATCCTGCCCTGGAGGGGCCACCACATAGGTGAGAAGGTAGTTCAAACTCCATGCTGATTCAATCCTTGGCCTCTCATATGAGACTGTCAATGAGGGTGCCAATTAGCACCAGTTGTGTTGGTGGTTTTGTGATGTGGATATCTGTCCACTGGGAACTGGATAGAGACCACCACAACTCATTTCACACAGGCCACTGAACAGCCCTCATGTAATAATGGCTTTTGAAAGCTACCGACCTGTGCTGGATTTGAACCAGTGACCTAGAGGTGAAAGGTTGCTTAACCTGTTACCAATCCACTGAGCCATCCAGTTCCACTGGATGATTATTCTGTGACAGTGTAGAAGGGATAAGTCACATACCTTTGAGGATTATCATCTTGATCTGTGCTTTGCAGCTTTTACTGTGTTTCTTCCTTTTAGTAACCCACAGCAAAGAAATTCTGTTTGTTGTCAGCAAACAGTACTTTTAAATTCAAAGCATGCCTATTGTTAGCCTGTTAAATTGGTGTTCCTGTTATTTTAACCCTGGCTCAGCTCCGGTAGAGATCTGGTTTTCTGCCAGCCCACCTGCCTAAATAATTTAAGTTTGTCGAATAAAGACTAAAAACTATTACTGTAAGTGGTCTGCTTTCTAGTCTGGTGTCTGAGTTAAGTTGGGGTAATTTTTTCTCCATCAGGACTGTTAGTCTTCCTTAGCATCATGTGCCCAGTTTTTCTAAGGTTAGGATTTATTTTATTGCACGTTAGTTTGGGGGCATTCTGTAGGACAGTCTACATCTACACCACTAGTTTGAGGGTATTGTGTGGGATAACCTACATATTGGCATTTTCTTTCAGAAAAAGAGATGTGTAAGAACAAGGGGGCACAATTTAAAGTTAGAGGGGGGATGGCTCAGGGGTAATGTGAGGAAATTCTTTTTCACGGAGAGAGTGGTGGATGCATGGAACCACCTTCCTGGAGAGGTTGTAGGATCTAAAACAGTGGAGGAATTCAAACATGCATGGGACAGACATAAGGCAATTATAGTGGGGGGTTGCAGGAAATAGGCTGTTGGTTAACTAGAATCTGCAGCTCATCCAGTAGGTAGGGAAATGGGCAGACTGGGTGGGCCAAGTGGTCCTTATCTGCTGTCAAAGTCTATGTTTCTATTGGCTAGTATATGAGGTTGAATTTTTTTGGGGGGGATATTCTGTTTTTTTTGCCTGTCTGTTTTTGTGCCTTTTTTCTATAGTTAACCAAACCAATGTATTCCAGTTTTTTTTAACATTTAGTATGACTTATTGAATTGTCAGTAAAAGACATCGACAATACATACATATGGTACATTGGATGGAATACAGAAATTAGACAACAACATCCCACTTGTTATTCACCCCTTCAGGTAATGCATTACATTCATTTGACCATGCTGGAACTGAGCAGTCCATATGTTATAACAGTAAGTTAATCACATAGTTGTGGATTGAATAACTGGACCACAGTTTCCCCTTTTGGTTCTACTGTGGATCCTGCCTGGGCCACCAAGCTTAATGCAGTAGTGCTATACAATTTGGTTACATAATCATTAATAAAGTAGATAAGGTTTCCCATCTGGAATGATATGGTTTGTAATGATAGTTCTGGCTAGTGATGGTCTTTTCAGCCTTAAGCACATAGAGACTTTCCCTACTCGATTCTGTTCTTGTTGGTATCTCCTTGTGCAATCAATGTTTAAGTTTTACCAATTTTGCTGTTGCATGAATCATTGCAATGGTCCCTTCCTGGGCCTAAAGACTTTGTTGGCATAATGCCCTATAGTACAAATCTCTAGAAAGAAGGCATCTTGTAAGCCCAGTAAGTCTAGGTACCACCTCCACAGATAGTCTCCCCTCCAGTGCCTATTATGAAGCCCATAATAGTTATGCTGCCTAAACACTTAGTCCACATGGCACCCCCTGATAGACTTTTGTCACCCTTGAGCAGAAGGGAAAAGAGACATTGTGTTTCTCTAGGGAAGTGGCCTAGGTGGTAAAGGAAAAATGATGGCATTCAGGAGCTGTAAGGAAACACAGAGGGAGGAGGACAAGAAGATATACCAAGTAAAACACAGGGGAACAGGAAAGACAATGAGGGGACCAAAGGCACAGACAGAGCAAAGGACAGCCAAGGAGGTAAATAAAGGGACTAAGACTTCCTTCAGGTACATAAGTGTGAAAAGGAAGGCAAGGGGAGAGACAGTGAAGATTAGCAGGAGAGTGGGGGGGAGACTGTTGAGAAGAGGTCTAAGAAAAAAGAGACATCATGAACAAGTAGTTCTGCTCAGTCTGCACAGTGGAGGGAGATGGACCCCCGGAAACCAGCAGGAACAAAGTGGGGGAGGATGAAGATGGACACAAGTCCATTTTCAGAGGAAAGAGCCCTGAAGGGACTTGCAGCTCTGAAATCGGACAAGACTATGGGACAACATGAGATACACCCAAGGGTACTAAAGGAATTTAGGGAGGTGCTAGCTGTCCCACTGATGACCTTATTAAACAGCTCTCTGGAAATAGGCATAGTTCCAGAGGACTAGAAGACAGCAGACATGGTCCCTCTACATAAGAGTGGCAGGAGGGAGGAGGCTAGCAACTATAGGTCAGTCAGTCTAACCCCAGTGGTGGGAAAATTAATGGAAACTCTGCTAAAGGTAAGGTTGGTAGAGTATCTTGAATCCAATGGGCTGCAAGACCACAGGCAGCATGCATACATGGGAGAGAGGAGGTCATTGCAGAAAGTCTGATTGTTTTCTTTGACTGGGTGACCAGGGAAATAGATCAGGGAAGGGCAGTGGATATGGTGTATCTGGACTTCAGCAAGGCCTTCAACACTGTGCCACACAGGAGACTGATAAAGAAAATGAGCAGCCTAGGGGTGAAATCCAAAGTGGTGAACTGGGTTAGAAACTGGTTAACAGATAGGAGATGGAAGGTGGTGGTTAATCATACTCACTCTAATTATAGGAGAGTGATCAGTGGGGTGACACAGGCCTCAGTAAGCAGGAGCGTGGAAGTGTTGTTGCCACTATATCGCTCGCTGTTGAGTCCCCACCTTGAGTATTGTGTCCTGTTCTGGAGGCTGCACCTCAGAAAGGATATAGACAGGATGGAAGCAGACCAGAGGAGGGCAACTATAATGGTGCCGGGGTTGCACAAGAAGCCCTACAAGGAGAGACTGAGGGATCTCAATATGTATACCCTGGAAGAAAGGAGAGTGAGAGGGGACATGATAGAGCCCTACAAATACCTCACTGGCATAAACAGGGTACAGGAGGGTAGTCTCTTTCAAATGAGAAAGAGCACTAGAACCAGAGGTAAGGCAATGAAGCTGGAGGGGGCAGTTTAAGAGGGATGTGTGGAAGTACTACTTCACTGACAGAATTGTATAAACCTAGAACAGACTGCCAGTGGAAGTGGTGGAGGTGAAAACATTAAGGAGCTTCAGGCATGTGTGGGATAGACATAGAGGGAATATTAGTAAATAGGCAGGGAGGAGGAAGCGTCCCAGGAGATCAGTTAGAGTCTGTGGAGACAGACCAGGCAGGAACCATCCAGGTAGACTCTTTCTTTCTTTCTTTCTTTCTTTCTTTCTTTCTTTCTTTCTTTCTTTCTTTCTCTCTCTCTCTCTCTTTCTTTCTTTCTTTCTTTCTTTCTTTCTCTCTCTCTCTTTCTCTCTTTCTTTCTTTCCTTCCTCCCTCCCTTTCTTCCAAAAGTTTCACCTGAAAAGACATACTGAATTGGTTGCAGTTCATTTCCAGATGTATCCTGGGTGGAGGGGGAAGGCAAGACAATGAGGAATTCTAAGAACAATAATACAATATCAATTATACTACAATTTATCTGCCCTTGATCTCTGAAGTGAATAAAATTGTGCTAAAAAAACAACCACCAGATAGGAAATAGAGAATGTAATTCATAATCTACTCATGGGACAATCAGCTGGATTTTTGACAGACTTGCTTAATGAAGCCTTTGTAACTGGGTAATAAAATTACCTTTCTCAGGTTCTTGTTGGACCTGCACAAAAGGAAGAGATGACAGACAAGTGGTGTCCAGATAATAAATAAAATTTATTACTGGCAAATAATAATAATACAGGCTTACAACCAACAGTGCAATTTCTGGGAGAGTATCCAGCTTCCTTACCTATGCAGATGTGGTCTCTAGTCTCAGTAAAGCTACGTGTTGCAAGGGGTCTTATACCCCAATAATTATCATGGTAACTACTAAAGAAGATACATAAAAAGTAAGCAATTGGCTAAAAACAGGTGGTGTCAGTAGCCATCCTAACTAACATAAGAAGTTGCTTAGCTTGCAGAAGATAAGTGAACAATAAGGTGTGTGATGCTTCCAAGGTCACTCGCAGTTACAGTTGTGCACAAGTAGTAAAGACGGCACTACTGCCTAACTTATGATTATACAATAAAATATAATGGATAACATTTCCCAGTGGCAGAATACATTATAAAACTATAGTGAAGAATAATATGCATTAGAGAAGTACAGTAGAACTCAGATCCTGATACTTATGCTTATACAATAAGTGCCTCTGCCCTAAGATTAGTACAGATACCTACATATGTGTTGCTATCCGTGAGGTGGGGGTACAATCGGGGTGCTGGTCCATGGATAACTTTCCACCCCTCAGAAGGGGCAACAATGTCAGGTAAGTAGTGGGATGGAGCTAAAAAGTCATTTACAAGCCTGACGCACGAGCCTTGTAAAGGAATTCGAGTTGTTCTCAATGTTGTCTTAGAGTATGTCACAGACAGCAGAGGGTTAGTATCAGGAAATCAATCAAAAATGCTTGAATAATAACAAAAGTTTTAAATGTGAGTTCTAACCAGGTATTGGAAAGAGCAATACTTCAATCACCATCATGAATAAGATCATTAAGAGCATCGCCAACTTTGGAAATATTATTGCTAATGTAAATCAAATGTGATTCCTTTCTAGCTAAAAGAGATTTTGAAGAAAGTGTCAATGGGTTAATATGCATGTTAAACATGGGCAAATATTGAGACAAGGCAAGCAAGTATTGCGGATTGGTATCAATAACATCTGGTTCAGGGAGAGGAACAGGAGTGATCACAGTGTGACCAATGACTGTTTTCTGCTGTTGAGTAAAACAGAGGTTAGGTGCAGAAATAACACAAGATTTCTGACCATAAGCAAATGATTTATGATTTGTCACTACACAATACTGCCCATCAGAATTGTAAGTCACTCTTACAGTTGGTACCCATCGCTGTAGACATATGGGGCAAGAGAAAGACAGGTTGGTGAGCCATGAAGTGAAGCAATATACCTCTACCATGTAGCTTTGAGATTTAGCTGTTTTAGCGCCAGTTGCAGAAGATGCAGCTCATGGAGATTTGGATTCATCATCCTTGTCAACATCAGAAAGGTTATATGGCAATTCTTCACCCAAAGTGTAGGACCAGTCAAGGTGTTCCAGAGAGTAGTCACATGCAGGTTTCACAATGTCAATGACATCACAGTGGCACAGGTAGTAATATCCTTTCTAGGCACAACAGTTCATGTGGGGTGCCACCCAGGCTTGGAGCACAGCATGGTAGACAAGTAATGAGGGTAAGTCTGTTCTTTCTCAATAGATGTCATCATCAAGGTGTCTGATGGAATTGATAGCAGCCAGTTTATCAAAAACATATGTTTCAGTATATCAAAGCAGGGTAGTGAGACAGTAAACGTGACAAACATGTTGTCATGGATGGAACATGTCTTAGTAAAGTAGCAAGGGGCTTAGTTTGGATATCTGGAGACATATCCAAGGTTTCGAGCTGTAGGCATAGAAATGTTAACAGTATTTGCTAAACAAATAGTAATGCAACCATTGGATTTGCAATGAGGACAATACCATTTACCCTTTCTTCTATCTTGGATGAGATCTGGAATGCAGCCTGTTTCCAAGTCCCTGAAGAGATTGTTGACAGTGGCAATTACATAAGAACCATAAGCAGAGCATTAAAGTTCATTGGCAATATATTGCTTGTCTGCCTCCTTATTATTTTGAAAAATCAGTTCATTAATCTTATTTTTAGTATCATTGAACCCTTTGGCAATTTCCTGCATGTTACAGACTGTAAACTGTTATTCCTTACTTAAGCCATCTACACCATGTAACAGTGAAGGCAGGATATCATTTTTAACAGCTTGTTGAAAATTAAGAGTTTGTGTTTTAATAGCAGCTATATCTGCTGTATTCCAGATGGACATGCCTGAGCCAAAAAGGCCAGAAATGGTGCCTGCTGCACCGGTTACATCTATAGTGTCATGCCTAGTGCATGGTCTAGCTTTAGCATTAGGTGCAGGTCTGAAGACCCCTACATGATCAGTGGGATAGGGGCTACTGACAGGATCATTAGTGCATGTTTGGTATGCAGCTACAATATCTGTAAGCATCATACTGTAAAATTTAAACATATTGGTCATATGACAAAGACCAATCTCAGCCATATTCCAATGTATAAAATTGAAAATAACTGGGATATGCATAAATTGTACATTATTAATCAGGGCTCCTGGAAGGGAAGTGACAATCAAACCACTAGGAGGACCTTCCTCTTGGGGAGGACAGTCAGCCATTTCTTCTTCGGTGGGTGGGATTACAGAAAGAAAAAGAGCTTCAGTAGCTACATAATTATGAAGACAGAAAGCATGTAACTCCTCAGAGGGAAGGCGGTCACACCAAGCAGGATCAATAAGAGCAGTAAGGTTATAGTGGCCAGTATGTCTGGGGGAAGTCTGTTGAATGGAAAGAGTACCATCTGTAGATATATCAGTATTGGGCCATCTGTGGAATGTAACTTTGGATAGGTGGGCTACAGGGAGTGTGTAGCCATTAACATCAGTTTCCCATTGAATGGAAAGGATGGATTTGTCTGGAGCTACTACCATAGCATCAAGATAGGTGTCTGAGCCTTCTTTAACAGTAATCATTTTGTTGGGCACATTAATATGAACTGCCATGGGGGCTGAATGTTCAAGTTGCTAAGCAAATGCTGTACACGTTGTCTGTGGGTTCATAGGGGTTTATTCTGGGATGCAGTCAGGGAAAGTAATAGTAGTAGTCCCACCAAGATGAGGAGGTGCAAGATAGTCATCTTGCCAGTATACCTGTAAGAAAACAGAAAAGGTTCGTTAAGTGTAGGGTACTATTCCACCCTAAGCGGGTTGGGAAAAGTAAGTTTAATCACTTTGTACAACTTGAGCTGATTAGCATGGAACCACTTCTCGGTGGCCTTCTTTTGCTATTGAACTTGGACCTGATAAACAGCAGGGCTGAGTTTATTGACAATGGGGTACGGACCTTCCCATTTGCTGGCAAATGAATGAGTTTGTTGTCTGTATTGGAGAAGTATAACTTGGTCTCCAACTTGACAGTCAACTTCTTTGATGTGTTTATCAAAATGAGCTTTAGCTTGTTGTTGAGACTTACCCATTTGATTGGCAGTGAACAGATGTGTCTTCATGATGTCATCATGAAGCTTCTCACTGTACTTGTCTACAAATATTCTATCTGCAGTAGGGCTGTGGAGATCAATCAACAGGCGCTCAGGTAATCTCATGGCTCTACCAGTCATAACCTCGTAAGGTGTACACTAAGTGATTGCTGCAGGAGTGCCCTTGATTGCCATCAATAGTAGTAGCAAGAGGGAATCCCAATCCTTGTGATTGTCATTGATAAATTTGTGTAACATTTGTTTGATTCTTCTGTTGGCTCTTTCTACCTAACTTGAGGATTGAGGATGGTAAGGAATGTGGAATTTCTGGTTTGCTCCAAACAGTTGGAGAAACAGTTGGAGTGTCTGCTTCATCAGCTCAGCTGTAAAACTAGTTCCCTGGTCTGAGTCAGCCTTTAAGGGTAGGCCCCACCTGGAGAGCACTTGATCCACCAGGATCTTGGCAGTTGTCTTTGCTGTGTTACTCTTAGCGGGACATGCTTCTACCCACTTAGAAAACAAATCTGTGACAAGTGCATATTTGTTCTTGCTGGAGTTGGTCAAGGTGCCAAAGAAATCAATTTGTATCGCATTCCATGGTCCAGTTTACCTTTGGGGAAAAAATCTGGTGTTTCTTTTCACCAAAATTGGATTGTTCTGGGCACACACTATGCAGTTGTCCACATAGTGCTCTATATCTTGCCATGCCAGTCCACCAGATGACAGTTTTGAGTCTCTGATAGTGTTGTCTTCCCCCTGGTGTCCATCAGTGGGGGTATCTTGAACCATATGGATTTGGTTCACAACAATTGTGGTGCAAACCACAATTTCTCAACTGTATCCTCTTTCTGATACCAGATGAGTTTCTGATCACTAGACAAGTGTATGTTGTCAGAGTGTCTCTTGTATGGACTACCAACAGGTAGTGATTGTTCAATTCCTTTATCCAGGAATTTGAACATGTCTTTTAGTTCTGGATCAGATTTCTGTGCAGTAGAAATGTCCAGTGGAGGTTCTGGTACTGGTTTCTGCCTGGTGTTAGCGGCTACTACAGCTGCTACAGCTATTGGATGAGTCATTGTCCACGTCTCCCCCACTCGAGTGCCTGATTTGGCAAGTGAGTCCACTTCATCATTGAATTCATGGTAAGGGTCAGATGTACAGTGAGCCTTTACTTTTTGGATATACAGTTTATGAGTAAACTGATGTGTTAGGGTGTGTATATACACAAATAGATTCCTGTATTTGACAGGTGTGCCGTCAGAGGATGTGAAGTTATTTTTCTCCCATAATGGTAAAAACTCAGTAAGGGATGAGCAGACCCAATTAGAGTCTGCAAAGATGATAGCATCCTTGTCACCGTGGGGCATGACCTCCAAAGCACAGGTCACAGCTGCCAATTCGGCATACTGTGAGGCGATAACTGCATTTCCTAGAAATGTGTCTGAAACCACCATCTTTGTCTAAAATAAGCACCCCGAATCCTGCTACCTGCTCTCCATCTACATAGGAGGCAGAGCCATCCATAAAGACATGATACATGATGGTATCTTCTAAAACATCAAGTGTAGCCAGTAAGAATGGTTCCAGCTCAGGTAAGTCAGGAGGCTGGAGTGCGCAGTCATGGGGCATACCTGTGTAGAGTAGGCCATGAGCCAATATTGAGGGCATTTTAGCAGGCAGTACTTTGATGTCCCTGTCCTGCAAAAGCAAAGACCAGTGGGTGAGTCTGGTGCTGGAGACCGAACCATCTTTTTTTTATCTGAAAGCAAAAAGTTAGTTGGGGTGTGACAGGTATGCAGAACAACAGGAAAATACACAATGATGTACAGAAAATGTCTGACAGCCCAGAAGGTGTCCTTTTGCAAAGACTGTATTGTCTCTCTACTGGGGACAGCATTTGATATGAGTAAGCAATGGGCCTGTGATACCCATTGTGCTTTTGCACCAGCACTGCAGACATGGCCACATCAGAGGTGGTAGTTTCCAAATGGAATGGGAGGTTTGGGTTGGGATTGATCAGTACTGGGGCTGAGACTAAGGTGAAGGCCTGCTTAAGCTGTGTCACAGCTTCAGTGTGAGTGGGGCCCCATGTCCATGGGATGTCCTTTTTTAGAAGTTCATACAAGGGAGCTGCCTTCAAGGCAAAGTCAGGGATGAAGTCTCTGGAGTAGTTTGCCATTCCTAAGAAGCATCTGAGTGTTGCTACGGTCATATGAAGTGGCAGATCTTGCAGGCCCTGGATCTTCTTGACAGCGGGGCTTCTGCCTTGGTCTGTGATATGTAGGCCAAGGAAGATGACCTCTTTTTAACATAGTTTGTTTTGGAGGGCTTGCACTTGAGGCCTGCTCTCTTGAGGAGAGACAGAAATTCATCTAGGAGGGCCAAATGATCTTCTTTTGTGGTGGTTGCTAGAAGAAAGCCATCCATGTACTGCAGGAGACACTGGGGAGTGGAGAACCCCTGCAGGGTGTCCATCATGTGGAGATGGAAGAGGGAAGGGCTGCTGTGGAAACCCTGGGAAAGGCAGGTCCAGGTATACTGGCATCCATCAAAAGTGAAAGTGAATTTGTATTGGCTTTCCTGTACTAATGGGAGTGACCAAAACCCATTAGAGATATCAAGAGCTGTGAACCACTTTTTGACAGGTGTCAACAGCTTGAGTACATCAGGTGCTGATGCTACTATTGAGGCACAGCTGGGGGTAACCTGATTAAATTTCCTGTAATCAGTTGTGAGTCTCCAAGCTCCATTTGGCTTTTTCACAGGCCAAATAGCGAATTGACAGTGGAGACACAAGTCCTAATCACTCCTTGTTGTAGCAGTGATTGGATGGTCTCCCTCAGTGATGGCAAGGCTTCAGCAGGAAGTGGATACTGCTTCTGCCTCACAGGGTTGGGTCCTGTGATTTCAATGGTAGTGTGCATCCTACCACAATCATGCTTGTTGGTGGCAAGCACATCAAGGTGTTTTTGCAACAAAGGTGCAAGTTCAGAAAATAGGCCATGACTTTTGAATAGAGCCATGACATCATACTCCTTGTTGTTATGGGAGATGGCTGCCACCATGTGCAAGTCTGGAATGGTGACAACATGATATTGTCCCTTGATTTGGAGAAGTAGCCTGTTGTCTAGGTCCACTACACAGCCATGTAGTGCTACAAAGTAAATTCCCAATATACTGGGGTGATGACATAATACCATGAGGTCAAAGACAAAATTAGTCCTGAGGTGGCTTACTACCACAGGCAGAGGAATGGATCAGTAGGTGTGTAGCTGAGTGCCATCTACACTCTGGGCACTGGTCTTCCAGCCAGTAGACCAGTCAGATGAGACTGGGTCCTCATCATGGAGGACTGACATGGCTGCTCCGGTATCCAGAAGCATGGTAAGGTGGAGGCCCCCGATCGCGGTCTTCACACAAGACCATCCATTTGTGTCAACAAGCAAGTCACTCACAATCCAGACTGGGGCCTGTAATTGTCAATCTGCATTTTTAGAATCATTTTCATCATCCTGTCCCTGGAATCTGAGGCCTGCAGGATCTCTCTGGGCCTCCTGTATGTCTTGTATAGGATGTAAGTGTGCCCATGACATCACAGACATGACATCGGCCTGCACGGATGTTTCCTCCTTGGTCGTTGCATCGGCCTGGCCAGTAGCTGATGCCACAAAAGGATTCTTCTCTTGGCTACTCATTTGTTCTGTAGCTGAAGGCAGGAAAGGATTCCCCTGGCTGCATGGTTGTCCAGTGGCCAGAGCGAGGGCTGCTACCATATGTGTAGGCCTAGCCTCTCTCTCATCACGGACCTCCTCCTACAATTTGCAGAGGGTCTCGTTCTCATCTTTTAGGCTTCAATAGCTAGGGCTGTTGTAGCTCCAGCTATCAAATTGGGCATTTGGATTTTTCCAATTGCTTCTGTCTCTGTTTCTGCTGTTTTTATAGTTCCGCTCCCCCCTTGTGCGACTGCTTGTCGTCAGAAGGGGTGTCGTTCTTCTCATTGTTACTTTCCACAGTATAGTGTGTAAGTGTGTTGGAGGCAGGCTGTACTGCAGCTATCTGTGCTGCTGGGGTTTGAATGGCAGCAGTTTTGTTGGTTTTACTGGAAGCGAGATTACGGAGATAGACCTGATAAGCATGCTCCGTTTTGGTCAGAATTTCTGCAAAAACGTCGGTATTCGGGTAGACATTAAGCTTAACCTTTTCCCACAAGGCCAGAGTCATGTTCTGGATGAACAAATTCTTGTACTCGATCTGGTCTCGGTGTGCAACCTTGCCAGCCAGGCCTTTGCCAGACTCGTAGGTGAGCCGCAACCATTTATGGTAAGCTGCGGGCTTTTCCTTCACATTCTGCTTAACCTTGTAGGCCAAGCGGGCTCCAACGATGCCTGGGGTATTGGCAGCAAGGAGTGCCACAGTGATGTCATTGTAAGCGAGCATCTTGCAGTTGTATATGGTCTCTGGGAGTTTGGCCCAGAGGGTAGGATCGATTGTCTGTTGCAAGATTTGAACCTGGTACTAGGGTTGGAGAGAAAGCTTCTCGCAAAGGGATCACACCTTTTCCAAGTGACAACTAAGATTGTCAGTTGGGCACATCTGTCCAATACTTTGGGAAATTTGCTGGACAGAGTGAGCAACTTGTAAGGGGTTGGAAGTACAAGGAATTGTGTTCAACTCAATACGTTCTATGGTGTCATGAAGGGCAGCTTCTGCTGCCGCATCAGCGACTGCTTTGAATGCATGATCCTGGCTGACAGTATCCTCAAACATTCTATCAATTTGATCCTGGATATCTCTCCTCCGCTCATCCAGTGCAGTGATATTAGTAATGGCTTCCTGAATTAGGCCGTGCACCTCTGCTGTATCATCCCTGGAGAGGGGGGCAAGCAGAGGTGCACCACAGAATACAGGCCATCCACCTGTGTTATGGGGGCTGCCATCTTGGAGTTGTACGTTGTTTGTGCCATATTTGTGAAGACGTGGCAACATAGAGGGTGTGCGGACATAGGCACCATCTTGGGGATGGCTGGAGAAAATGACAGCCCTATGGGGCTGGACTTTTGTGTGACGTGGCATGCTTCATCATCAAAGTCAGAGTTGTCATTGCTAACGCACTGTCACTGGGCATGTACTGGAACCCATTCAAAGCCTTAACATGGCCAGCAAGAACCTCTTGTTGATGGCACTTCTTCACCATTTTTGCTGTACATTTCTTGTGACGAACTCTTGCAGTGCCCTGCTCAATACCCTTCTCAACCTCACGCTGCAATACTCTGTATGCAACACTCAATTCAACGTTTTCCCTAAGTTCTCTAACTCACGATTCATTCACTCATTCTCCTCTTTCAGCTTAGCATTGTCTTCTGTCAAACCCTCATTCGTGTCACTCAAAATATCGTTCAAATATGCTAACTGTTTCTTATCACATTTCAACCTTTCGCAATCATCTTTCAACATACAAATTTCTTGCTCAGAGTCTTGAGCAGTACAATGCAACAATCTGTTATTGGCATCATGGAGTGACTGTGTTTCCTCTGCTAGTTTCTGTTCCTTTTTCTGTAACTCAGATGCTGGCCCTATACTGGCTTCGGCAACTCCAGCCGGGTTCTCGGTAATACACCGTCCAAGGCAGGATCGTAGGGGCGGAGGTGTGACCATTATGTTTAAATCTGAACTGGGCCTTGTGGATGTTCCATTGGGGAACACCAGATCTTTTGAATATATCCTGGGTGAGGGTGCAGGTTGTGGGATTCTCCTCGTCTACTGTCCACCAGGTGGCGGTGGCAGTCCACAGGAGATTGCAGACTTCATTGTCGACCTTGTGTTGAGGTTTCCCAGATTAATTCTTCTGGGCAACTTCAACGCTTGGGTCAACGATGAATTCTCTCATTTTGGTCAAAGTCTCCTCCAGTTGATGAGTACACTGGGCCTGACACAGGTTGCTACCTCCTCTACCCATATTGGAGGTCATTCACTAGATCTGGTCTTTCTCTTGGGTATGGAGATCACTGATTTGGGGGTGGAACCAGTCAGTTGGTCGGACCATTACACCATAAGGTTCAGTTTCAGGGCCCCCTCTAACAGGTCTGCCCCTACGGAGATGGTCCAATACCGCCCTTTAAGGGGTGTTGGCCCCAGTGACCTTATGGCGGTACTGGACCTATCGAGTTTGTCGGGTGAATGCATGAGTCCAGAGGATCTTGTACTTGCCTATAATAAGGCTGTGGGAGATGCACTGGACAAAATTGCTCCTGTTCGTGTTCGGCCTCTCACCATCCATCCAAGGAGTCCATGGTTTGATGGCTCCTTGAAGGAATTAAGGCGAGTAGGCCGAAGGCTGGAGAGAGCCTGGCGGAAATCGGGCCTTGATGTTGACAGGCTTAGATTGCTAGCCCATTATGATGGCTACCAATCAGAAATCACTCGTAAGAAGGCAGAATTCCTGTCCAGAGAGATTTCTGCTGCAAAGAACCGACCGGCTCAGCTTTTCCGGACTGTGGACAGGCTGTGCAATCCAGTCTGTCTTCAGCCTAGAGAAGCTTTTTCTCAACTTAGATGTGAGGAGTTTGCTCGCTTCTTTGCAGATAAGGTTGCGACATCAGGTCCGGCATCGGTCCGACTCTCCTTTGGGGGTCACGGTGGGCAACCGGTTGTACTTAATCCCGGCCTGCTTGGATGGAGTTTCACCACCTGAATTCGTAGACATTGTGAAGATTATCCAATCAATGCATCCAACTAGTTGTAGTTTGATCCGGTCCTACACCTCTGTTAGTAGGATGTGTTGAAGTCATCTACCCAATCCTTGCTGACATCGTCTGGAAGTCCTTGGAGAGGGGTTTCCTAATCCCTTAAGGAGGCAGTTGTTCATCCACTCCTTAAAAAATCCTCCTTGGATCCAGACTGTCTAGCTAACTACTGGCCGATCTCTAACCTTCCATTTGTTGGTAAGGTTATTGAAAAGGCAGTTGCACTGCAATTGGATGAATATCTCACCTCTCATAATGTCTATGATACTCTCCAATCTGGCTTCAGAAAAAGGCATAGTACTGAGACTGCCCTTGTTCGAGTCTTGAGTGACCTCCTAATGGCCAGAGATCGAAAGGCTTATACCATTCTGGTCCTTCTTGATCTTTCTGCTGCATTCGACACTGTAGACCATGAGGTGCTATTGAGCGCTGCGGGTTTTTGTGGACTGTCTGGTACAGTCCACGTAATGGTTCCGTCTTACCTCACTGGTAGGTTTCAGAGAGTTGTCACTGGAATTTATTCCTCTGACACCTTCTCCCTTCCATGTGGGGTACCACAGGGTTCCATTTTAGCTCCCATGTTGTTTGCAGTGTACATGCTGCCATTAGGAGAAATCATCAGGAGATACAGTTTGAGTTTTCACTGCTATGCGGATGATACTCAACCGTATTTATCCTTTCTCCCCGATCAGAGTGATGCACTCTCTGTACTTAACAACTGTCTGGATGAAATCAGAATTTGGATGAGTTCGAGCTGGTTGAAGCTTAATCCGGATAAGACCGAGGTATTGGTTGTGGGCCCAGATCATCCTGGAGGGCGATTAAAGCACATCCATCAGGCTTATCACTTGGTGGGGTGCCGCCTCTAGCTCTCGACAGGTGTGAAATCTGGGCGTTATCTTTGACGACGGTCTGACCCTGAAATCTCAGGTCTCAGCTGTTGTCAAAACCTCTTTTTATCATCTGAGGAATATCACCCAGGTGAAACACCTGATTCCCCAGGAGGATCTTCTGACTTTGGTTCACGCCTTTGTTACAACCCGTTTGGACTACTGTAATTCCCTATACCTAGGGCTTCCAGGGATTGATATCTGCCACCTGCAGCTAGTGCAGAATGCTGCAGCCAGGCTTTTGACTGGGACCTCGAGAACCAGTCATATTACACCTGTGCTTCGCGAACTGCATTGGCTGCCTGTGCGGTGGCGTATCATCTTTAAGGTTGGTTTACTAACCTTTAAAGCCCTACACGATCAGGGACCCGGTTACCTGAAAGATCTTCTGATTCCCTATCGCCGCCTCCGCCCCCTCCGCTCCGCCAATGAGGGATTGCTAGAGATTCCCAGGGTTCGTTTGAAGTTATCAGGATCTCGTGCTTTTGCTTACTCAGCTCCTACCCTGTGGAATTCTCTACCTCATTGGTTGAGAGAATGCCCGACCGTCGATAGTTTTAAAACTGCTTTAAAAACTTATCTTTTTAACTTGGCTTTTTCTTTATAGTTTATTTGTTTTTGTTGATCTTGATTTTATTGTCTTGATTTTATTGTCATGTACAGCGCCTTGATTCTGAAAGGCACTTTATAAATAAACACGAATTGAATTGAATTGAATTGCAAGCCCACCTCTTTTTTTATAGAGGCATATTGCAGTTCAAGGGAGGCACACTTCGGTGTGAAACTCTCAACGGCAGTATGTAGAGCCGCAACTAAAAGACCTTTAAGGTTGTACTTTTTGGTTGTTTATTTGGACTCTAGGTAGTGTTCCAAAATGAGCAGCAATGGGTTGTCTGCAGACTTCACATCCAGCATAAAATCTGTCCATCCACCATGGGATGTGAGGTGGTTCGAGAAGTCGAGTCTCAAGTCAGTGCAAAATTCAGGCATGACAAACAAGGGGTACAGAAACAAACAAAGAAGCAATCAGAAGAATGGATAAAATTCTTGGTACCATCACTCAACAGCTTTCTGGTCCCCCATGGGCAAATGGTGGTTCCAAGGTGGTACACTGTCACTCACAGAGGGAGTGTAAAAGGGCCTGGTGTGGGTGTGCCGTGCTCAAGACCAACAACCACTGTAAGTATGAGTAGGTCCAAGTAGGTGAGAAATGCACTACCCTACTTGACATTCAAAATTAATTCAATGGAATCTTCACTTTGTACATTCCAACCTGCAGACAGTCGCCAAATGTAACTGGGTAATAAAATTACTTTTCTCAGGTTCTTGTTGGAACTGCACAAAAGGAAGAGATGACAGACAAGTGGTGTCCAGATAATAAATTTAATGTATTACTGGCGAATAATAATAATACAGGCTTACAACCAACAGTGTAATCACTTGGAGAGTATCCGGCTTCTTTACCTACACAGATACAGTCTCTAGTCTCAGTAAAGCTACACGTTGCAAGGGGTCTTATACCCCAATAATTGTCATGGTAACTACTAAAGAAGATACATAAAAAGTAAGCATTTGGCTAAAAACAGGTGGTGTCAGTAGCCATCCTAACATAAGAAGTTGCTTAGCTTGCAGAAGATAAGTGAACAATAAGGTCTGTGATGCTTCCAAGGTCACTTGCAGTTACAGTTGTGCACAAGCACTAAAGATGGGACTGTTGCCTAACTTATGATTATACAATAAAATATAATAGATAACATCTCCCAGTGGAGAATACATTGTAAAAGTATAGTGAAGCATTAGAGAAGTACAGTAGAACTCAGATCCTGACACTTATGCTTATACGATAAATGCCTCTGCCCTAAGGTTAGTACAAATACCCACATATGTGTTGCTGTCCGTGGGGTGGGAGTACAATCAGGGGTGCTGGTCAATGGATAACACCTTACAGAAATTACGCTTAACCTTCTTCCAGGTGTGAGGCAGGGATTACAATAATTCATAAAAAAGGACATGGACTCCCTACCCTGCACTAACTATAGACTAATCTGCCTCTTAAATAAGAAATGGAACATTTTAGCAAAATTACTAGCAGTCAGATTTAAAAATTTGCCAAGTTCAGTTATAGGAAGGGAACAAGTGGGGGTTCATCAAAAATAGGTGGGGAGTGGATAATGTCTGTAGGTTAATCTCAACTATCTGGGCATGTAAAACCAAAAATCACCTATAATGACTTTATCTCTTGATATGCATAAAGCTTTTGATTCATGTGACTAGGAAATTGTAGATTGCACCCTCAAATGATATAGATTGAGAAACTTCAGATCTATGGTCTTGACCCCATATAAAGGTTCTTCCTCTGCTGTTTCACAAAATGGTGTTATCTTGCCCTCTCCCCCCTTACAAAAAGGAACAAGACAAAGATGGCCACTTTCCCATCCTTATGTTTAATAACTATAGAACTCCTAATTAGGTATACCTTAAATAACAGAGAATTCAAAGGGTGAGAGTCAAATCTATTAATACAATTTGCACTTACAGTATGCTGATGATTGGCTGCTTACCCGGGAAGACCCAATACCATCTTTTAACTATCTAAAACATGCACTTATTAAATTTGGCAATTTTGATGACCTTTCAATTAATTGGAGCAAGTGTAAAATAATAGTTTTTGATAAACATGTTGAACAGTTAGCATTCTACAAAAGGAAGCTCCCTATTTCTTGACCTGATGATAGCCTAAAATATTTTGGCCTGAATATTTGTTCTGACCTCTTAAAATTAGTCACAATCAACCTAAACCCCTTTCTGATGGCAATCCCAAATTATCTTACCTAATAGGAAAAATTGTCATTCTCTCTATGGGGCAACATTATTTCAATTAAAATGATTATTTCCATAAAAATCGTTTACTTATTGAACAGTCTCCCAGTCTTTATTAAACTTGATTGGTTTACAAATTTGGATCAAGTTTTTCTTAAAAATTTATGGAACAACAAAACTCCTAGACATAGATTAGTCAAACTTAGGAGCCCCCTGGAAATAGTGTGGTATGGGAAAGCCTTGGTGGCAATGCTATCACATTGCTTTCCTTCTAAAAACAGGCTAAGTTCTGGTTCCCATCTTATTGTAATCCTCGTCCCCCTCTATGAGCACTGATTGAACAACAAATCTCATCCCAACACTGAATGCTGGTCTTTTTATGTTTTAAAACTCCAATAAATCTTTCATTTCACCCATGCCTAAAAGGCATAATATGGGCTCTGAAAAAATTAAAAGAAATTCAAAAATGGGAGACTCTTCCTTCTAGATATATGCCCATATGGAATAACCTGGAACTAAATCAAAACTATGACATGAGCAACACTGAGATTTGGAAGAAGACCTTATATTGAATATATAATATTGAAGATATCATTGATGTCAACATGTATTCTTTATATTAATTTGAACAAGTAAAACTTAGATGTGGCCTTCACAAATTTGAATTTAGAAGTTATCTCCAGATCAGAGAAAATTTACAAAAAACTTCTTAGTCAAGTTTACTATTCCCAAGACCTCAGATTGCAATTAATTTATCAAATTAATCGCTCTTACTATGGGCTAGGGTCTGATTTACAGATACTTCATGGAAACTGATGAATCCCTCACATCAGAATAAAAAAATGGAAAGAATACCTTATTTTATGTGTATCTGTTGACACTTGCTCCAGATTGTGGTCTTATGCTTATAAATACTGCAAGGACACCCAAGGATGATCAATTCAGTTTAAAATACTTCACTATAATTGTAAAAATCCCAAAAGCTTGGTAATTATCGGCCTTTCTCAAGATGGTCAATGTTGGAGATGCAATGCTCCTCATGCTTCACTAGGTCATACGCTGTAGAGCTGTCCTTTGGTTAGAAACACCTGGTTTACAGTTTGCTCCATATGTTCCAGCATTATCTCTAATAACTTAAATCTTAACCTGGAACTTTGGATTCTAGGCAACAGCAGGGTTATACCTTACTGCCATCAAAATTGGATTTTACTTGCAGCCTTCTGCCTAAAGAGATTCTTAGCAATTGGAAGACTGGGGAGCTCAACCTTCATTGATACATGGTGGTGTAGCATGAGTATGCTGGCCCAGAATGAGTGTGTCAGTTACTTCTTTTCAGATAAAACTGAACAATTAAACAAGATTTGGTCTCCCTAGCTGGCCCAGTGGAGCAGAGGGTTGAGGCACTGGATGCCTTACCTCGCGGGATGCCGGCAACCCAGGTTCGGGAATGAGCTCAGGTTGTCGGAGGCTGGCAGCGGGAGGGGAGGGTGGAGCTGGATTGAGCTGCCGACAGGCAGGCTCTCTTCTCTGAGGAGGGGATGTGGCACCACTCGGCCAATAGTGACCCCTAGTGGAGGCTAGAGGTAGCACAGGCTCAGAGGGGTCAGGGCATTAGGCCATGGGGTTGGGGGAAAGGAGCTGTCATCGGGGCTGTAGGGTGCATGCGTGCCTCCATGCATAAGCGCTCCTGCTCCTGGGGCTCCTGGGAGATAACGGAGGGAGAAAATGACGGCAGCAGCAGGATGATGACCGACTGCCCCCAGGCTCTGCTCCCAGGCCAGGTACAAGGTAAGCATCGGATATTCTGGGGACGGGGCTGGGGGGGTCAGTTGGAATGAGACTGCCAACCGGAGGAGGCAAAACATTTTAAACGATAAAAAAAGATTTGGTCTCCCTTCTTAAACTTCTTAAAAACATGATACTGTATAATGTTATTTGTTGTGCACGTTATGTACTTAATGGTATTAACGTTGCATTAATATTAATGTTATATATACTGTATATATTTGCTATATCAGTGTACCTTTATTTTTGTATATATAAAACCTAATCTTCAATAAAAAGAATAATTAGGGTGCACCTTTGGTGAATCGCTGATCGTAGCAGTGTGAAATATGTCAGGTATCTGTGGGGGTGCCCATGTATGGCCTGCTTGGACTATGCACTTTGGCTGTGTTTACACTAAATAAAGAAAGCATCTCAACAGGAGAAAGCATTCCTGTGTGTTGCTTCTGAGTGATGAGTGAGCTATAGTTCTCAGGTACCAGCATCCATCTATACAAATGTATTTACAAAAGAAGAATGGGGAGCACCTAGACAACTGGGCATGAAGGATGAAAAGATGGTAGAGGCTAGGAAGAAAAAAAAGCTAATAGGTTTTGATTAAAGCATCAATCTGTTTAAAGTAAAAAAAGTAAAAAAGGTTTCAACTAGAACACCCAGCAGTACACTCTGGTGTATGAATGTCTATATGCAAACTCCAAAGATACTACTATTCTAGTGAGCTGGCAGTTATTTTTGTATTTATTTCTTGTATTCTTGGATTAAATCTTTGAGAACAAGCTCATTACATAGGTTCCACATCAGAGGATTAAAACAGACAATTAGTGACATTTTATTACAGAGATTCAAAGGCACAAGGAATACTTCAAACTGTACAAAATGCATTACAACAGAGAATAACAGTACAAATAGCAAAATACAGTGCAAGCCATGTTACATAAAATGTATATACAAATGAAGGGCAGAGGTACAAGAGGGAGGTTATATCTGCTGAGCACAAACACAAGATGGGGATGGGAGAAACGGACTAAGGCATAGACTTAGAAACATAGACTTTGACGGCAGATAAGGACCACTTGGCCCACCCAGTCTGCCCATTTCCATACCTATTGGATAAGCTGCAGATTCTAGTTAACCAACAGCCTACTTCCTGCAACCCCCCACTATAATTGCCTTATGCCTGTCTCATGCATGTTTGAATTCCCCCACTGTTTTAGATCCCACAACCTCTCCAGGAAGGTGGTTCCATGCGTCCACCACTCTCTCCATGAAAAGAATTTCCTCACATTACCCTGAGCCGTCCCCTATAACTTTAAATTGTGCCCCTTGTTCTTACATCTCTTTTTTCTGAATGATCCCTCCTGGACTTTGTTGATTCCCTTGAGGTACTTAAAAGTTTCTATCATGTCCCCCATCCCACCTTTCATCAAGGGTATACATATTAAGCTCTCTCAGTCTCTCTTCATATTGTTTCTGATGTAGACCCTGCACCATTTTAGTTGCCCTCCTCTGACTGCCTCCATCCTGTCTATGTCCTTAGTAGATAAGGTCTCCAAACTGCACGCAGTACTCCAGATGGGGTCTCACCAACTGTCTGTACAGAGGGATAACCACTTCCCTTTTTCTACTTGTGATGCCCCTCCCTATGCATCCCAGTATCCCCCTGGCTCTCCTTACTGACTTCTCACATAGCTTACCCACCTTTAGGTCATCTGATATGACTACACCCAGATTCCTTTCCATTACTGTTGTTGTTAGTACCTCCCCTGCTATTGTGTACTCTTTTCCTGGATTTTTATTTCCCAGGTGCATTACTTTGCACTTCTTTGCATTGAATCTAAGTTGCCATATGTCTGACCATTCCTCCAACCTTGCCAAGTCCCTTCTCATCCTTTCTACCCTCCCTTGTGTATCAACTCTGTTACAGATCTTTGTGTCATCTGCAAAGAGGCATACCTTTCCTTTCAGACCCTCTGCAATGTCACGTATAAAGACGTTAAAGAGGACTGGACTCAGTACTGAGCCCTGAGGTACTCCACTAGTAACCCCCCTTTCTTCAGAATGTGTTCCATTCACTATTACCTTCTGTGTCCTGTTGTGCAGCCAGTTTGCTACCCAGGCTACCTTCATGGGACCCACTCCCAGGCTGGCTAACTTGATTATTAATCTTTTGTGTAGGACTGTGTCAAATGCCTTGCTAAAGTCTAGGTAGGCCATATCCACAGCCCCTCCCTGGTCTATTACTTTGGTCACCCAGTCAAAGAAATCTATTAGATTCATCTGACATGACCTTTCTGCTGTGAATCCATGCTGCTTTGGGTCCTGTGCCCCGCTGGCCTCTAGGTACTGAACAATTCTTTCTTTCAGAAGTGATTCCATCATTTTCACCACCACTGAGGTCAAACTAACAGGTCTGTAGTTTCCTGCTTCTGCCTTGCTCCCACTTTTGTGAAGGGGAATCACATCTGCCCTCCTCCAGTCCTCAGGTACCACCCCATCTTCCCATGATTTTGTTAAAAAGTGTGGTTAGTGGCGTCACTAGGTTCTCCCTTAGCTGTTTTAGGATTCTTGGGTGAATCCCATCAGGCCCCATTGCTTTGTCCACCTTGAGTTTTAGGAGTTCTTTCAGGACTCTTTCTTCTGTAAATGGACTGACGTCAACCCCACTACCCAGAGTTCTTCTACTGTATTGCAGACAACAATAATCTACTAGGGGAGAGGAAGCATTAGCCAAGGGCCTCGTCAGGGGTGAGTGGGTATAAGTCAGAGCTATGGCGTGATTGAGGGGCAGAACAGTGGGTTGACAGAGGTGGAGAAAGGGGGAGGGTGAGGTACGGTATGAAGGAGGGGGAAAATGGAGGGGAGGTGGAAGGAGGGGGAGGACCAGGTGAAGAGTGAAAGGATAAGTGGTTAGGAGGTAAATGGTAAGGCTAAGTGCAGATCAACTGAAGGAGGTAATGGTCTGGCTAAGTGCTGGTCACTTGAGAGAAAGTGTTATTTGAAGCAGTCACAACTGGCATCTGCAACTAGCTGATGCCTACGTTTTCACTTCAATGAGGCCAGGATGGTAGTAGATGAGATGTCCGGGGGTAGGGTGTTCATCCAGAGAGGGGATCAGAAGGCAAAGGACCTTTGATCCAGTGGGGTTCGACAATGGGGGATATTAAAAATCTGGTTGTTTGAGCTCCTGGTAAGACAACAGTTGTCAGCGGGGTAAGAAGCTCTTGTACCATGGGTGGCAATTTGCCTAGGTTTACTTTTTTGGCCAGTAGACTAGTTTGATACCTGAGTCTACCTTTGAATTGGAGCCAGTTAGCCTGTGTTTACATGTCACATGTGTGGGTCAAACATGCGGAGCTGGTAATGAGTCGACATGCCTTGTTGAGAGCTACTGTGATGCGGTGAAGAGTTGTTTCAGTGGCTGACTCATATATTACTAGGCCATAATCAATAAGCGAGTCTAACGAGCTATGAATTTCTAACTTAAGTGCCTCTGGGGTTAGACATTGCTTGTGCCTGTACAGCAGCTCAATGCATGTGTTAACGGCCTTCACAATGTTGTCAATATGCTGGGTATAGGTCATCGCACTATCAGCTGTTATTTCCAGATATTTAAAAAGCTGAACTTGCTTCAGGGGAGAACCCTCTGCGTTGGTGATAGAAAGAGGGTAGGTATTATGCTTATTTTGAGAACTGGAGAACAGCACGATTTTAGTCTTTTTGTAATTCATTACTAACTTGTGGCTATGGAACCAGCTTTCTAAGACTGAGAAAATGCTGTAAGCCTGGACTCAAGAGGCTTAGGGTCAGAGTCACTAGAAAACAGTACAGCATCGTTGGCATATAGCAGGATGCAACACTGACATGAGTATGGGAGATTATTGAGGAACATGCTAAATAAAAGTGGGTCCAAGATGGACCCTTGTGGAACTCCAGATAGTAAAGGTCTCCCATCCGAGAGGATGTTACCAATTTTAACCTGTTGAGATTGGTTATGAAGGTAACTTTAAACCATGTTACGGGGTCACGAGCTAGACCAATAGAGGCAGGTTGTTCAATCAAGAGGGCATGATTCACTGTGTCAAAAGTTTTCATTAAATCAATAAAAGCCACCCCGATAAGGCGCCTTTGGTCTAAGGACTGGTGAATAAAGCAAAGGTGGTAGTGGTACTGTGTCCAGATCTGACTCTGTGCTGTTGTGGGCTTTGCAATTGATATTTCTCTAAGTATTCAACCAACTGGTCAGCCACTATCCACTCTAGAGCCTTTGAGAGAGGAGGTAGAATAGAGATAGGCTGATAGTTCTCAGCAATAGTGCGATCCCCAGATTTATGAACTGATGTCACTATAGCAGATTTCCAAATTTGCGGGAATTGAGAGAATCTGAATGACATGTTAATAATGTGTGTTAAAGCCAACAATATTTCATCTAATGTTAGTGCAATAAATTTATAATGCAGGATATCACCACTAAATCTCGATTTTCCAAGTACCTTAAGAAGGTACTTCCTGGCCTCGTGAGCTGAGAGAGCTTTGAAATAGAAAGGAGGATGAGAAGGGGGCTGAGCTTCAACCCCCGAGTATTCACTTGTGTTGGGGTGACAGAAGAAATCAGGTGGGAAGAACACCACTAAGGTCTGAGAAGGCTTAATTAAAGGTGTTAGCAATAATTTTGGAATCAAGTGTTGGTACACCGTCTATGTTAAGCATGGTGGGGGCAGTTTTGAGGTCTCTCCCGGTGACCTCTTTAAGGCTGGACCAAAATTTTCTGCCATCATTCCAAGTCCAAAAGAGGGCTTCCTTATAATATAGACTTTTAGCTGCACATATAGCCCTCATGCAGCTGTTTCTAGCTGCTTTATAGCACTGGATGTTGGCCTGTTTACCCGAGACCTAGCCCTGTGCTATAGATGGTCCCTAGCATTTAGAAGCTCAAGGAGGTCCTGTGAAAACCAAGGGTTACATTGGCCTTTTACTTTATGCTTTTTGTATGCGGCATGCTTATCACACGTGACATTGAACTGGGCAATGAATTGATCAAGGGCATAGTCCACGTCACAGGTGTAGAAAACCGTGGATCAATCCTGTAAGAATTTAGGAGTAAGGACCTTGTGAGCTGAAAAAAGGATGGAAAAAACATAAACCAGGATCACAATTATTCATGCAGCAGAGAGAGAACACCATGATTATAACAAGCATTTGTCAATGCTGAATGTTTGCCCCTTGCATTCCTGTTGCATGCACTGTTGCCTTGCCTGTAGACATATTTACTGTATTTATTTATTGAAAATTGATAACTGGGAGAGGTATACTGAGCCAAAGCTCATTTCCAGGTGCGACCCAGGGGAAAGGAGAAGGGGAAAATCACAATTACAAACAAAATACAGCCAGTCAGTTGATATGGCTACAATGAGGATGACATAATATTTACCCAAGATAGACCAGATGAGCTGTAATATGTCATTTGCAATAGGGTCCTGATTTTACAGTTTTATATTGCATTTACCCAGGATAGTAGAGGTGAGATGCAATACCTCATTTTTAGTGTGGTCCTGTTTTTATGCTGTATTTTTCTAGAACAGATAATTGTAGATGCAACATCTCCTTTTCAGTAGGGTTCTGCTGTAGGGTTCTGTTTTTACACAGTTTTCAGTATGTTTACTTAGGATAATGCAGCTGAGATGCAATATGTCATTTTCAGTGGGGTTCTGCTTTGACACTTGTTTGTATTGTATTTACCCAGGAAAGCAGGTACTGGGTCACTATAGCGCTGCTGAAACAGTGCAGGAATAACTGCGCTGCAGAAAGTGCTACTCTTTGTACAGCGACAGGGAGTTTTCAGCGTACAGTAATAACCACTACCCCTGTCACTGTATGCTCTGATGGGGAGTGTCAAGGATGCTGCTTATGCATTGCCTGGTCAAGCCGCTCCTGTTGGAGTTGCTAGGGCACCAGCATCCGGCGGCGTAGGGGACCTGGGGCCGCTGTTCGCCCAGGTCACATATTGTTGCGGCTTTTTTTTTTTACTTAAAAATAATTCCCCCCCTCCAGTGTTTTGTCCCATCCCTGAAGTCCACACCCCCTCAGAGTTAGTTATAATTAGTCCGGGGGGCGTGGGGGAGTGAAGCGAAGATAGTAATATTTGTTTCAATGGTGTGCATTGTTTCGGTTGTGGTTGTTGTTTTTTTCTCAACCTTATTTCAGCCTGCAGCATTTTGTTTTGCACGGTTTCATCTGCAACATTATGACCTTGTGCTGGATAGCACAGCCAAAATGCAGTATCTTGTTTTTGATGGGGCCCTGCTTTTACCATTTTTATAATGTATTTATCCAACACAGCCCAGCTGAAAGACAAGTTACTTTTTCAGTTGGGCCCAGCTAATACAATATATTTTTCCCTGGATAGAGTAGCATAGTGTCATAGTTCATTGGGGTCTCTTCTGTATTGGTGTCCTGCTTTTACACATTTTTACTAAATGCTCACCCAGAATATACCAGATGATATGCAATATTTAATTTCCAGTGGTGTCCTGCTTTTACACATTTTTGGATCGTATTTACTCAGGGTAAGCCAGTGGAGAGGCAATATCTAATTTACACTGGGCTCCCATATTTTGACCTCAAATTTCCAACAGTCTTTTTATGACTGGATGTTATGATCAAGACAAGTGGAATTTCTTAAATCCCATCTGAAAAGTGATTCTGCAGTGCAACTGCAAAAACAAGTTTCAGAGGGGATTTGAAAAATGACACCTGTCATGTTCAGGAGGTGGGGCAACACAAAGTATATATTGAACATTGGAGCCGAAATCTGCAAAAATAAAGTTATGAGTAAATGTTGGAACAGTTCAATGTTTCTTCATAGCTTAGTTTTTTTTTCACATTTTGACCCCACATTTTCAGCATAATCTTTTTATGACCCCTACTTCAAAACATGACAGGTGTCATTTATAAAATAGTGTCTGAAAAATCATTTCACACCACAAGTGCAAAAACCCACTTTGGACAGGATTTGAAAGATGATAGCTGTCACATTTATGAGTTGGTGTGAAAAAAGCTATGTTGAAAATTTTGGGTCAAAATGTTGAAACTTACCAAGTTATGAGTGTGTTTTGAAAAATTTCAAGTACGCTCATAACTTTGTGGTTTTTCAATATTTTAACCCAGATTTTTAACATAGCCTTCTTATGATGCCACCTCATGAACAAGGGTGGAGAAAATGTTCAAATCCCACCTAGGTGATTTTATGCAGTGACCACAAAGTCACCTTTTGGTACGGATTTGAATAACTTCACTGTCCTTGTTCATCAGGTGAGTCCCAAATAGGCCATGTTGAAAATTTGGGGACAAAATATTAAACAATTACCTTGTTATGAGCAGAGGTTCAAAATGCATTGAAATATATTGAACCACATACCTGATTTCCTCAATTCCCAGTATGGCATTGAAGAGTGAAGACATGCCTCTGGTCAATATAGGATTGTGGTGTTGAACCCCTAATAGGTAAGTAAGGGTGTGGTGGGGATGGTGAGTGTGAGTTGGGGGTTGGCCAGGGTAAGGTAACAGTGGTGGGGATGTGGCTGCAGCAAGAGACATCAATGGACCATTTTCTTTTTTATAGGGTGTATAAAAATGAAAAAAGACTACAAGGGATGGTTTTCTTTATTTCTGTACTGACACTGGGGTTTGGGTACCCCAGTGTTGGTTTTAATCTCTATGGCACAGGAAGTGACAGAAGATGGGAGGGATACTTAGCAGAGGGTGTGATTACAGGGATTTAAGAAAAATAAAAAAAGACCTTGAGGGACAGTTTCTTTATTTCAGGTATCGACACTGGGGATTGGGCAACCCACTGTTGATGTTATGTTTGGCGGCACTGGGGATGGGCTCCCCGGTGTTGCACAGTGAAAATGGGCAGGGTGGGAGTACTATCTGACACTGAACATGTACTGTACACAGGTGGTGGGAGGCAGAGTTGTATTTTTTATACTGCCTAATTATAATGTTATGTGTTATATGCACATTCTTTTTCTTGGCAACACAAGCAATTTTTTTTTAATTGCAAAATGCATAATAGATTTGACAAGGAGTGCTAATAAGTATGGTTTTATTGGTTACTCAGTTAGAATGATTCACACGTAATACAGACTAGAAAAATATATACTAGAAAAATATGCCACATTCCATTATTTGCCTGTCCCTTGATCTGTAGGAATAATCGACTGTGCATTGAAAACTTGAATACCTATCTGACTGTTGTGGACCACTGAATGGCAAACAAACTAAAATAAAAAATATAACAAACAGAAGTAATTGATTTTTTTGCCCTTCGCTGATGTTACGCTGCAGTAGCAAATGAGCAATTAACTACTACTTATCGCTAGCACTGGCACACAGATTGAATTTGTATCTCTGCAACTATGTCAAGCAACCAAACTGTGCTGCACTATGGAGAATGGAAACACATTCAAACAACAAATGCTTGGTGCCAGTTATTTTATTTGTGCCCACTAATGCACATTAAAATACACATATTAAATAACAGTTGGACCTGTGTTACCACATAAGTACAAAAGAGATAAAGGTAATTCTCTTCCATGCTTGTTTGGTAACACAGGTTCAACTGTTATTTAATATGTGTAATTTAGTGTGCATCACTGGGCACAAATAAAAGAATTGACACTGAGCATTGTCTGGACATGTTTTCAATCTCCAGAGTGCAGTGGAGTTTGGTTGCTTGAGACTGTTCTGGGAGGTAGCCACCCCATCCAACTGTACCCCTCCAGTTCAGCTGTACTGCAGCCTGGTGCCTGCAGGCAGTATCTGTGTAACTATGAGAGGGAGCGATCATGGTTGATAGATTATGCGGTCTTGAGTAATAGCTGCTGTAAAAGTTTCAGATAGTAGATGGCACAAAGACACATGCTTGTGCTTGCACTACTTTTCACAAACCACGAATGATGTCATGCTGTTACACTGCTTGGCAGCTCTGCTAAGCTGGTTGATGGGAGGTGTCATGCAGGTGAAGGAAAGTAGCTGCTGCCTGATAGGCATGGCAACCTCTTTTCAACTTCATGAAGTTTCCGCCCATCAACTGGCAGAGCAGCATCATGATCAGCCTTGCTGACCATTGGGCTGTCACTGTCGAGCCCATTGCAGCTTGAGCTGCATTGGACCCAATAGTGACACACCTCAGAAATCCAGTATCACAGCATTATGTTCGCTTTGCATAAGTGCAAGGATGAACGTAAAAAGGGACAAAGTCTCATTCATTATTCAAACCCCATGGAGTAAGGGTTCATAGGATTTAAATCCAATGTGACTGTATTCATAGCTGGTCTTGAGTTCTGTTTACTTCTTAGGGTTTTGGTTTCATAAGCTCAATTAATATGAATGGGAGATGTGTTGGATTGGCCCCATGTTCGAGTGCCAAATATGCCCCCACTGATGAATACATGTTTGTGGCACAGCCATGGGGGCAGCAATGGCAATGATGAGGAAGTTGGATGGGGATGTGAATTTACTTTATTTCAATTTCAGCAAGGCCTTTGCTGCACAGGTGATTGCTGAAAAAATACAGGATCTGGGAGCAGCAAGGGACATGGTAAGATGGGTAGGAAATTGGCTGAGGGGGAGGCAGCAGGAGATTGTGGTAAATGGGGTCAAATCAGAAGAGAGGGAGTTCACAACTGGTTGCCACAGGGATCTGTTCTGTTATGTTCATCAGTGACACTGGGGAAGGAATCCAGGGCAGACTGTGTTTCTTCGCTGATGACACAAAGCTCTGTGGGAGGGTGGATTGCAGTGAGGGAATTAGGGAGATGAAGAGAGACCTGCATAGACTGGAGAATTGGTCTAACACCTGGCAGTTGAAATTCCACACCAAACAGTGTGAGGCGATGCACATAGGGAGCAAGAACCTCAGGACAGGTGGGGTAAAGCTGAGCACTATGATTGAGGAAAGGACATAGAAGTCATCATTAGCAACACCCTCAAACAATCAAGCCAATGTAATAAGGCCTGTAGTAAGGCAAACATGATGTTAGAATGTATCAGGAGGGGCACTGAAGTAGAAGAAGGGGTAATAATAATAATGCCTCTTTATAGATCAATTGTGAGGCCACACCTGGAGTACTGCACCCAGTTCTGGAATCCTCACTTCAGGAAAGATAAGCACAGGCTAGAGAAAATGCAGCGAATGGTGACCAGGATGATACAGGGCCAGCAAGGCAGCTCTAATGACACTAAACACGTACTTGCTTGAGACCAGATGGTAGAGGGGTGATATGATAGAGACCTTCAAATTCCTGAAAGGAATACATAAGGTTTACTGTGAGGAGTTATTTAGCAGAAGCACAAACTCAAGGTCATAGGGACATGAGTGCAAACTGACAGGAAGAAGGTTCAAGAGGGCTATGAGGAAATATTATTTTACAGAGAGGGTGGTGGAACCTTGGAACAGTCTGCCAGCTGAGGTAGTAGGAGCCAAACCATAAATGGTTTCAAGCACAGTTTGGACAGAGTGAAGGGTACAATGGCTATTCAGAGCAATAGTAGCAGGGAAAAGATTAGGAAGGAGGATAGTGAGGGCTAGTACCCTGGAGGCCATTTAGATGCTGGAGATTGATAGGGAACCACAGACAGACTGGATGGACTAGCAGTCTATTTCTTTCTTTCTTTTTTTTGTATAATCTTTTTATTATTTTACTAAAAAGACAAAGTAAATCAAAAGGACCATACATGACTTAAACACCAAATTTACAAACCAAATTACTATTCCTTCTATAACACTTCCAAAGTTACAAAATTGCAGTGACAGAGGATAAAGACATTAACAAACTAGACAGACAAGAACTAACTATTTAAACAGATAAATAACTAATAAGGAATGATCCACAGATAAACTAAGGAACAGGTCTATTCCAGTAAAACAAGCTAAGAGTGGTGTTATAAATAAAATAAAGTGTAAATATGTGATCCTATAGTGGTCCACTTCGCCGGGGAAGCACCCCCATACCTCCATACAAAGAATATATTTCCATGTCTCTCACACAGCAACACTCTTGTCCTGAGACTTAGCATACATCCACCCTGAGAAGCCTCTGCCAGGGAAAGGGAGCTCAGAAAGGGTTCCCATACCTGTAGGAACCTTTCTTCCTTCCCCTGAGGACAGTATGGCAATCTTTTCATTGCTAAAGATTGTATCACCAAGGTTTTCCATTGCTGAATCATGGGTCTGATACAAGAAACCCAGGTATTAAGTATATATTGTCTCGCAAGGGCCAAGAGAACCCTAATCCATTGGGGATAAGAAACCCACCCCATCTCTCCTAGATCATCCATATCAAACAAAAAAGAGACTGGCCCCACCAGTAGGGGAGAAGGAATGGTTAAGCCTGCTTGCTGTAGAGAAGATCACTGTAAGTTTTGCTATTGTTTTTTAAACTACAGGATAGAAGGGTTAGTTATTTCTACTTGCTGTTGAGAGAGTTAATGTATAGAGGATTTTTGTAAGTTTTGATATTGTTTTACTTATTTTTTAATTTAGCTTAAAGTGGAATTTAGCTTAAAGGCTTCTGTGGCTGGAGTGACTGTAAAGCCCTCCCACCCACCCACTCCTTCCACCAGCCTCCTTCCACCAGCCTTCTTAAATACTGAAATACCACTGGGGTTGGGTTTGAAGGCTGTGAGGGGGAGTTTAGGAGTTGCAAACTGACCTGAACCATCAGAGCAGGTCAGGAAGGAGGAAACAAGGAACAGCCATATGAGCTAATTCTTAAAGGTATATATATATATATATATATATATATATATATATATATATATATATATAAAAACTTATGAGTAGGCCTATAGTCCATATGAGTAGGATTGTGGTTTCTAGTTAGTACTGTAGTTGGCTGTATTATGCTGCATGCAAGGGCATTTGGGATTAAAATTTCTGTTACAGGCTGGGCTAGGATTAGTTAATTCTACTTGCAGTAGGGAGGGTTAGTGTGGCGAGGCTGTATAGGTAGTGTGGACCATGGGTAGGATTGTAGGGTGCAATGGTTGTGGGGGCAGCAATGCGGATGAACATACTGTGGAGGCTGGGAGGGTGATCAATATGCCACAGGCTAAGGAGGCTCAAGGAAGAGGTTCAGTGACTTGGCAGGGAGCTGGGGAGGTTGAGGGATGAGGGTAGGATTGCATCGGTAGGAGGGCTAACATCTGAGAGTGTTGTGGGGGCACCACAGAGAAGGAACAGTGGGTCAAGAGAGGGGTCAGGGGGAGGGGCAAACTAGACAGAAAGCCAGCTGATGAAGGGTGGACTCTAGTAGAACCTAGAAAAAGAGGAGCAGCAGTAGGCAGGAGGGAAGAGAAAACACATAATAAGGCAAAGGGGGTAGGGAACATGTTTGCTTTACTAGCAACACATGGGAAAGAGGATGCAGGAGGAGATTGTACAAGGGATAGCACTCACAAAGAGGAGTGAGTGAGGGGCATTACTAGTGCAGAGATTGAGCATAATGTGGCGGGGGAGGGATAATACTCGGAGAGGTTAGGAGGAGAGGAGGTTGGCAGTCAAACAGAGGAGGGGAAGGGAGGGTCCCAATTGAGAGGGGCAGGGGAAGACACTGGGGCACATGGTAAAAGCACCATCTTGAGTGGCCTCAGAAATGAGAACCTGGGTGGGGGTGGTGACAGGCACAAGAAAAGAGGAGGGGGTGTACTGGTGTTGGGGGACTCCATACTTAAGGGGATCAGATGGGGCAGCAAGGGGGAGAGGCACAGTTGTATATGGGTGGAGTCCATACCAGGATTAAAGGCAGACAATGCAGGACAGACAATCCTAAGGTGCGTAACGAGGGGTAGGAGGAAACCACACATTGTGGTACATGTGGGGACAAATGACCTAGTGGGGGAAACAGTGGCTGTAACAAGAGAGAGGATTGAGGAAGTGGAAGGTTGTGCCAGGAGTATGGGGAGCTGCTGTACACCTGGGTGTTTCCTGTGCACTCTCTGTGCAAGCACAGTGAGAAAGGAGAGGATTAGGGAGTTGAACACATGGTTGGTAGAATGGTGTTGAACTAAGGGGTATGGGGTTGTGGGTGGTTGGGGCAGTACCTCGGATAGTAACAATCTGTTTGCAAGGGATAGGCTGCACCTGAGAAGGGAGGTGAAGGAGGTATTAAAGCAAAGACTGGGGAGGTATATTGCAACAAAGGTGGATTTAAACTAGATTTGGGGGTGGCAAGTGGACAGCAGGCAGGCAGGGATCCGATAGAGTGGTGTCACAGCCTACCCCCATGCTAGCAGGGAAGGACTCGGGGTGGCCAAAAAAAGAAGGAGTAGAAGGGAGGAGATGGAGGCCAGTGAATGGAAGGGGGCAGGATGGAGGGTGGTCTTGTTGAATGCAAGATGCTTAGGAAACAAATCAGCTGAGCTACATGCACTCTTAGCAGTGTGGAGGGTGGATATTGCAGCTGTCACAGAAGCGTGGGCAACTGAGCACCTGGACTGGGATCTGGCAATCCCAGGACACAAATTATGCAGGAAGGACTGTAAGGAGGGGAGTGGGGTGGGGTGACAATCTATGTGAGGGACGGGATCAAATGCACAAGGGATGAGGGGGAAGAAAGGAGAACAGAGGCAATCTGGCTGCAGTTCCTAGACTCAAAGGGTAGGAAACTGAGGTTTGGGATGGAATACAGGCCATAATCCTAGTCTGAGGAGCTTGACAGGGAATTAGTGGAACAAATCAGAAAGGTATGTAGAAAAGGGGAAGGTGGTCATCGTGGGGGATTTCAACTTGCCGGGGGTGACTGAAGCATTCTGGTCACCTCCAGTGCTAGGGAGCAAGTGCTCCTGGACGTGATCCAGGAGGGTCTCCTGACACAGTTGGTTAGTGTACCTACTAAGCTAAAGAGCACTTTAGATCTGGTATTGTCGAATGGGGAGGCAGTAAGGGAAATAAAGGTGGAGGACCCACTAGCTGACAGTGATTACCAAATGGTGTGGTTTAATATCATGATGTGCGGGGAGCCAAAGAAATCAGTTACTCGGGTGGTAAACTTCAGGGGGGTGGACTTTGGGAGGATGCAGGAAGTACTGAAAGGAAAACTGGAGGGCACAAGGCAGGAGATGGATGCAGAGCAGAAATGGGATATTATTAAACAGGGGATTACAGAGGCAACAGAAGCCTGCACCAAGGCACAGAGTAAGAAGAATAGAGCAAGAAAACCATGCTGGCTGAACAGCAAAGTTGTGGAGGTAGTGAGGGCAAAACGAGTGGTGCACCAGAGGTATAGGAGGATGGGGAAGGAAGTGGACAGGGAAGAATATGAAAGATGGTCTAGGGAGGTGACCAGAAAAGTGAGAGAAGCCAAGGCCCAGAGGGAGCTGAGATTAGTGCAGGAATTAACGGGGGGACTTTTTCAGATGCATCAATGAGAAAAGGAAGTACAAGGAGACAGTAGTGAGGATAAAAAGGGGTGGGAGTGGATGGAAAAGGGGAGGAGCAGGCAGAAGCACTGAATGAATACTTTGCTCAGTGTTCATGGAAGAAAAGGGGACCGCCACCACCATGGGCTGGGAGGTGGGGACAGGGAAGAGGAGGACAGATGGAAGAATTGAGGCAAGTAGAGTCCTAGAGGGATTGAGGGCACTGAAGGTAGACAAGGCACCAGGGCCAGATGGCATCCACCCCAGGGTGCTGAGGGAGATGGCGGAGGTGTTAGCGGAGCCACTGGAGGATCTGTACAGCACCTCACTGGAGTCAGAATGTGTGCCACTGGACTGGAGGATGGACAAACAGAAAGTCAAAAAAAAAAAGAAGAAAAAAGCTGAAATCTCTAGGTGGTTGGTTGGAGTTTACTGAAGTAAAATTTCTATCTGCCGCCTAAGTTTAAAAAGTGTTAAACTCAAGTTTTAAGTTTTAAAGTGTTCTTAAAGAGACGAGGATGCGCTAAATTTAAGAATAAGGATTTGAAATTATTTTGTTCATTTTATATTTTGATTACGGCACATATTCCTGTATATGCCTGTATATGCTAAAGAGCTAAATATATGCTAAGTATATGTTAAATATGTGCTAAGTGGTTATTAGCATATGTACATTGATGCAGGTGACGAAGGACACATTTGGCCTACAAAACTGCACATACATGACGTTTTCAGACAGAGAAGGCCTAGCCGTTGGGGGGAGAAGATGCCACACAATACGCTGCACAAAATGCAAGTTTTTGCCTGCTCACTAACCACGCAATTAGCTCAGACTATTTTGGTTTGCGCAGTCTTGCATTGACAGACCAATAAACCAAAAAGTTATAATTCTGAACTGAGCAAAGTGAACAGTTTTATCGCAATTGTGATAGTTAGCTGTTTTTGCAAGCAACAGGCATTTAAATACTCATCAAGCTCTCTCTGAGGTGGACAGTGTACTCAATAAAATTTAATAAGATATGACCCCTGTGTGTAGGGCTGAGTGGACGGTGATAGGCCCCCTATTTGGAAATCGTTTAATGCCAGTTGGATTCCAGATTTATAAAAAACTTTTCTGCAATAGCAAGCAAGTAAGTAAGTAAGGCATTTTAGTACCAATTAAGTCCTTACTTCATTTCTAAAGCACATGAGTCAAGATACCTGCTTAGTATACAGTACCTGCCAGGTATATTTGGTGATCAGCTACAAAATAGAAATTAGGAGGCTATTTTTAAATACTAAAGGTTAAAATTTAAGATAAGCAGGAACATCGATGTGTGACGTTCGATAGGATATCTGGATAAAGGAATATTGGTTTCCCAATGTACTAGCTGCATTTGACTTCGGGCAGTAGGTAAACAGTGAACTGGTTTATCTAGTATAAACAGAAAACAAGGAAGTTATGCCAAACTGCTAAATTGTTAAATTTTAAGTGTTAGCTATTATAATAATTGGAGAATAATTAATCAAGAGAACCAAGATCTAGTCTGTTTTATTTTATTATAACAGTGGAAAATATTTACAGACTCTGGAGACTGTATCAATGTTTGGCTTTCAACTGGGAATCTGGGACATAAAACGAAGGAGTCTTCAACTTGCTGACTCTATTTTATGAACTTTTAAAGAACACTTTTGTTAAGATAAGTACAACTGCCTTGGAATCACTATTGTGCAGTGACACTTTTGCTTAACCCTGCAAGTGTGGACTGGTTTTACTACTCTGAAAAGTGTTCAGAGCACGTAATTAAGCAATCAAGCCCAAGCAGAGACTAATCTGATGCAATATATCCTGAAGCAATTCAATCTGTTCTCCTTTTTGATTTATAGGGCACCTCTTTTAGTTTTAAGTACATATTATATAGTATGCTATGTGTTATGTGCTGTATGTTATATATTAAGGTTAAGATATATTTGTGCTCACAAGCTGCTAAATTTGCTCATTTAAGGTCATAAGGTGCTATTTTAGTCACAAAAGCACGTTTATAGGCATACTTAAGGTTACATACTACTAAATTTTACCATTCTAGCTTTTGTGTATGACTTGTTGAAGATTTTAGATCTAAATATTGGATAAAGAAATAGTTGCATTGCAGATATTTGCCAGTGGTCGATATAGAATTTTGGGGGATTTGAAATTTAATTTGAGGAAAATGGTTAATACTAGAAGTGGACTTTCATGCTCACCAAAACAACATTTAAAGCCCAGAAAAAATTAAGAAAACTGGGAATAGAGGAATTTGATTTTTTTTTATTTATTTATTGAAATGTTTCTCCAGGAAGGCACACTGAACAACAAGTTGCTCATCTCCTGGTATGACCTGGTTGGGGGGGGTTACAATTGGATAAAGAATTAGACATACAGTTCACCATTTAACATATCCGAGAAATTAAACATTCAATTACATTTCTAACAAGACATACAGTTAAAAAAATATCATAAATAATCATACAATCCCATTTGTGACATAACATACAGTTAAATATATCATGCCTGTGGAATACACATTTAATTACAAGTGGCATATCTGAGGAATATAGTACAAAAATTTAATGTAGCCTTGGAGCCAACTCCTTGCAGGAATGAATCATAGTTAAGAGGTAGATCATTTAGCAATTATTGAATGAATGAGTTGCAGTAAGGGGACATCAAGAAGGGTAGAAGGGTAGACAGGGGAACCCAGCTAGGGGAAGGAGTGGATAATGATAGGGGGAACATTACCGGAGCAAAGTGAGCAAAAAATCAGTTGTAAGGGGCAAGTTAACACAGGGCTAGAGCAATCTGGGAGCACCTCAGACAGAACAAAAAGTGCAAGTTATTAGCTCAAGTGAACTAATTCCTTTGTTTAAGTGCAGGGCTAGAAGGGGGCTCAGGAGGGAGGTGGGGGTAAGTGATAGGGTAGGGAAGGGTGAGTCATACCTGAAACTGGCCCCTTCAGAGTGCAGAAAATGCTCCCAGTGGTGGATGAGTCGAGGACTTAGAATAAGGGGCAGAAGTAGGCAAGGACAAGTTAGGTTGAGATAGTAGAGAGGATGGTAAAGGGAAGGAGTAGGAGGGATGGGAGAAACTTGCCTAAGACTAGGCCTCTTCAGGATGCTGAGAACCCTGCCAGAGAGCAGAGTCAAGCGAGCACTAGTTAGGCAGAAAGGATGGAGGGGAAAGGGAAGGGAAGGAAGAGTCATTTCCCAGTGCTGGACCCCTCCAGGATGCTGAAAACCCTGCCAGGGGGCAGAACTAGGTGAAGGTATGTTGGGAAGAAAGAAAAGAAGGGATGAAGGGAAAGGAGGGAAGAGGAGGGAAAGAAGAAGCTTGCTTAAAACTAGGCCACTCCAGGATGCTGAGAACCCTGCCAGAGCACAGAATCAGGTGAGGACTAGTTGGATAGAAAGGATAGAAGGGAAGGGGGAATGAAGGAAGAGTAATTGTCCAGTGCTGGGCCCCTCCAGGATGCAGAGAACCCTGCCAGGGAATAGAATTAGGCGAGGACAAGTTGGTCAGAGGGAAATAGGGAGGCTAGAAGAGGAAAGGAAAAAAAGGAGGGAGGGAAGAAACTTACCTGAGAGTAGACATTGCCAGGGTGCTAAGAATCCCAACAGATGGCAGATTTAAGTGAGGACAAGTTGGGTAGAAAGGAGAGAGGGGGACAGCAGGGGGAGGAGGAGGCTTGCCTAGTGCTAGACCCCTCCAGGATGCTGATAACCCCACCAGAGGTCAAAACTAAGCAGGGGCAAGTTGGTAATGGAAGAAGGTTAGGGTTAGAAGTGAGGGGGTAAGCGGTGAAGGGAGAGGACAGCATGCTGAGAAGCAGGCTTGGAGGAGGAAGATTTAATAGGGGATGTGAGTCATGGAGAGGAGCAGAGGAATAGGAGGACGGTTAAGGAGGGTTAAAGCAGGAGCAGTTAGATGAAAGAAAGTTGTGTAAGGCAGAGGCAAGGGAGGAGGAGGAGGAGGAGTGCCATATTTGGGGGGAGGGAGTTCCAGATTTGTGGGAAATGATGGGTGAAGCCTGTCTGACCTATGAGAGTGGTTCAACAGGGGACCAACAAAGTGCGAGTGTCAGAGGCTCTGAGGGAGTGGGGGGGGGAGAGTGAACATAAGAGGTAGAAAGGAATTTCTCTTAGCCAAAATTTAGAAGTGAGTTTGGCACAATGAGTGAGGCACCTGTTGGCAAGCAAGGGAAGGGACAGGGCATGGTAGAGGTCACAGTGATGTGTGCGTGATGGAGCATCAAGGGCAAAACAACAGAAGGAGTTAAAGAGAGTGTCCGGTCTGGTTAGGGAGGATTTGGGAGCAGCACCATAGACTACATCACAGTAGTCAAAAATGAGAGGATCATCTTCTGAACTAGTTCACTCCATGCAATAGGAGGGATACAGCTATGGTTCCTGAATAAGGCACCAAGCTTGGAGTGCAGTTTTTTCAGGATGGCGCTAATGTGGCCAGAGAAGTTGAGGTGCTGGTCCAACCAAACCCCAAGCTACTTGAATGAGGATGTGTCCTCTAGGATTGTCCCATCAAGGGTATGGAAAGAAGGTAAAGAGTGGAGCCTAGAGACTCTCTGTCTAGTGCCAATGGTCATGGAGACAGTCTTTTTGGCATTTAAGAATAGCTGATGTGAGGCAAGGATAATGTTAAACCATTAGATAAGCTGAGTATGGCAAAACAGCCTAAAATAACATCTTATTTTAAGAATCTAGAGGCAGATATACCTAATAGTTCAACACCAACTTTAGCTACAGGAATAGTTTTGACTGATTCAGTAGGTGGATGAGGGGGACATGAAATTAACACTGCTAAACTGGATTTTAATAAGGACTATAAAAACCTCCAGGATGATCTATCTTTATCGGACAACTATAGTTTGAGTAGCTGGTCAGAAAGATCAACTAAACCAGAGGTACCATATGAAATAAACTCTGAATCCTTCTTTGATTCCGACCCTTTCACTACCCCAGAAGTAGTAATTAAGTGAAAAAGTGTAGAGAAAATCAAACAAGACGAAGGTGCTACATCAGACCTTAACTTTAAGTGCAATAATAACAATATTAAATCTCCTCAATCCAGACCGGTGAACCTCACAGTTTTAAGTAACCATGGAAAAGCCTGTCACAAAAATAAAACATCAGAAAATATATCTCAGGTATTAAAAGAACTAAATCAGACACTACAAGGACTGAGGCAGCTGGACTTAAGTCAGGATGAAATAGGCTCTTTATTGGTGTCACCAACATTAACATTCTCTCCAGCCCATTCAACAGCAGAGGAACCAAATGAAGTGCAAAAAGCTTCACAAGAAAAGGAAGGAATAAAATATAATAAGGAATTTTTTACCAATGATGGGGATTTTACCTCGAGCTCTACACTTTCACCACAAATTTGAGAGATTATTAAAAACCAGTATTAAGCTAATATAGTAATTTTAGAAAACATGTGGGCTCATAAAGAGGAATTAGAAAACTTAAGGGGAGACATTATATATAATAGAGAAATGTTTGATTCAATAGTTAATCCAAAAAATAACACTGGCTCAGATTCAGTCCAAATGTAAGAGGTGATTCCTGTGAAAAGTTTTTAGGAAATTACAATTATTAAAGCAACACAGATTAATTTACCTCTTCCTTTTCAGAAAGGAATGGAAGTTATTCCAGAACTCAGTATGGTGGGGTCTAGTTTATATAAGCCAGGAAAATCTCACAAAAGTTAAAGGAAAGGAAAAAAAACCTAGAGCAAAAGATAAGGGGAAACAAACCAAGATAAAAAATCCTCAAACAAGGGAAAGAAAAAGAAAACCGATAACTCAAACTCCCTATTAGGAGGTAGTGCTAATAATCAAGATAGTTTAGGTAATAATAATTATGCTGATGTTACAATGGCTGGAAAAAGTGGAGGTTTAAGGGTTGATGGAACACTGGATGATTGCCATAAACAACTTATTGAGAATCATAATCTGAATGAGGAATGTGTGGAAGATCTGACTCTGCTCGGAGGGGAGACCAAGGGATGCATACAAAGGTCCCAAACTTCAGAGTCCAGAAAATTGAATAATGATTAAAATTGGTGCTCAGAAAAATGTATCCAAAATATATCTCCCCCTACTAAAGAATTTATTATTGAAATGTATGGGGTATGTAGACTATGGGAAGAGACCCCATGTAAACTACTGTATAGCAGCTTATATTGGCACCCTCTTTATTTGGTGCAGAGTGAGATGCAGTACTATTCAGTGCCCTGTTAAATTAGCACATCAGCTTCATGATCAATTACAGCACTATGCTCCCTGTAATATTAGCGATCAACTTATTTTAGCGCTTTTGTTAGTTAAGCTAATATAGCAAAAATAAACTGAAAGCTAATATTTCCTGCTATACAGTATATGAATGGGTTAACAAATTATTCTACATCCCTGATTGTATAAAGAATATATTTATATTAAGACCTCCAAATCCAGACTACAAGGACTGTGTGCTGATATACTGTACACAACAAGAATGGGCACAGAACATTTGGGACCTAGAAAAATAAATGTATTCCAAGGCAATTTATATGTTACCACCCCAGCCAGTACCATTCCCTTATGATGAAGAAATTAAGGTACCAAGTCGGGGAACAACAGATAGCTCTTACGTGGAAAAAGTAAAAGATGTAATTACCACTTATAACACCTCAAGAGTTACTGAGTGGGAAAACAGAACACTGCTGCTCTTTGGATGGGATGTGCCTAAAGGTTATACAATGTATTCCTCTCCTGTGCATTAGGAATGAATATTAATAGAAGGAGTATCAAATATATTCATGTCCACCAGGTTGAAGAGGCAGTATAGCACAGTGGGTTAGGGCTCTGAGCTGCAGATTTGGAGACCTGGGTTTGAATCCCACAGCCACCTAGTTGCATACTGTGTGATCCTGAGCTAGTCACTTAACATCCTTGTGCTCCCAGGTCACATCTGGAAACAAGCCTCGGCTTAGTGTGCTACGTCTGGTTAAACAATGTTCCCTTTCCATTTCCCTACCTCTAATTCACCCCAGATCGATATTACATTTCAGTCAAGTAAGTTAGCAGCATTTGTTTTTGCAAGCATCCTATGTTCTTGATTCACTTTTGATTTACTTATGAATGTTGAGACTTTGTCCAGGCATAAGGAGAAACAGATTACTAATATTGTGGCAGGAAATCAAATTATGCTGGGAACCCCAAATCCATTTGCCCCACTTTTAAACTCAAATGTAAGATGACTGAATCTAGTTACAGGGAAAGATCAGGGGTCTAATGTTTATGAAATATACATATTGACATGAAATATAGAAGGTCTAATAAATAGACTTGTAGATGATGACTTTCAATCCTTTGTGATGAAATCAGACCTTTTGTGTTTCCAAGAAACCTGGCTGGTAGAAGACACCCCTCCATTATTCCCTGTTTTTTCTTGTTACATGTTTCAGCCATAAAGTAGAAGAAAAATGGTATGGCCAAAGCTGGTTTAGCAATATTTGTGAAAACAATGTTAAACCTAAAAGTCACACCAGTTAAAGTGGACCTTCATAACTGTCAAGTTCTGAGGTTAGTGAACCAAAATATGCAAATAATATTAGTTAACATTTACATATCTCCAAGTAATAATAAGTCTAAAGAGGAATTCTGGAAACAGTTCAAAATAACACTGAAAAATTTAGAGGGGAATGAGGACTGGTCAGCCCTCGGGACTTTTTCTGAGGGGCTCCCAGACCTATACCTTTGAACGGGTGCGGGACCTGGGGGTGGTGCTTTACGATGGGCTGACACTGTGGTATCAGGTGTCAGCAGTCATCAAGTCATCCTTTTATCATTTTAGGAACATCACAAGGATCAAGCACCTTGTTCTATCTGGTGAGCTTCCTATATTGATCCTCGCCTTTGTGACCTCGCACCTTGATTACTGCATCTCCCTTAACTTAGGGCTACCTGGGGTTGATATCCGCCACCTGCAGCTAGTGCAGAATCCTGTGGCCCAGTTGTTGATGGAGGCATCTCGTTTCTCCCATATTACACCAGTGCTGTGTGAGCTGCACTTGCTGCCAATTCAGTGGCAGGTCACCTTTAAAGTCAGACTACTGACATATAAAGCCCTACATGGACTTGGCCCTGACTACCTGAAATAGCTCCTGGTCCCTTACTGCCTCAAGTGACAACTCTGTTTGGCTGATGAGAGGTTGCAAGAGATTCAAAGGGTATTATTGAAATCTTCAGGGGCCCATGCATTCATGTACACAGCCCCGTCCCTCTGGAATTCTCTACCCCGTCAGCTTTGAGAGTGCATGGCCATGGGGGGATTCAAACAGGCATTTAAGACTTATTTATAGCATCAAGCCTACTTTATTTTAACTTGATTCAATGGATCTTTACAGATCTTTTATTGTATGCATTCTGATTTTATTGTTGTTTTATTATTTACATTGTACAGCGCCTTGATATTTTGAAAGGTGCTTAAAAATAAAGATTATTATTATTATGAATAAATGTTGTAAATATGAAGGAGTATCTAGCAGAATTAATATAATCAATGGGAACCTATGTTACAAGCATAATTCAAGGGATAGAGTTAATAATACAAATGGGAAAACCTTAATGGAAACAATGACAAACCTAGATTTTTGCTTGTTTAACGGTCATACCAGAAGTGACCCATATGGAAACTTTACTTATTTGGGTCCCCTTGGATCATCAGTAATTGATTTGGGCTGGGAAAACTTGGAGGCACTTGACAAAATTCAAGATCTTGAGGTGATTTCAAGGCCAGAGTCTTCTCACTTACCTGTTTGTACTAGATGGTACTTTGATATGATAAATCCAGGAATAAGGGAAGGTTCTCACCAACAAGAAATAGAAATCAAAAACTCAAAACAAATGAGATGGCAGAACTCAACTCTATCCCAGTTTACAGAAATACTAAGTTCAGGGTACATGAATAGTCTAAGAAATGTGATATTAAATGTAGATACAGATATTGACCCTATCATATATTGGGAGAATATTTGTTTCTACATTAAACCATTCTTTTTCCAATCCTCATTAAAAAAACAGAGTATTCAAACATGGTATAATTTTAAATGTAGGAATGCTAAACGGGAGCTGAACAGTTTGGTTAGACAGCATAAGGACAACAGCTCAAAGGTATACCATAAAACTCTAAATGAAGCAAGGAAAGCATATAAGACAATATTGGAAAAGGAAAAATTAAAATATCATCAGGGGATGTGGGACAAATTAAGAAAATCAATAATTAGAAAAGATATCAAACAGTTCTGGATATTGGTAAGTAAAGGGTATGATAAGTATCCCAATGCCATTGAAGCAACAATTACCCAATTTGTATGGGAACAACACTTTAAAAAACTATATTTTTCACAAATGGAAGATGAGAGACAAAGTCATTTGAATACACTGGGACTTTATTAACATTATATATTACACAACTGGAAATTTACACTGCATTAGAAAGGATATCATCAAATAAAGCCACAGGACCAGATGCTATATTGGCAGATATCTTTAAATTATTTAAAAAATGGTGGATACCAATACTATACAAGTTATTTAATTTCTTCATACAGAGGGGTAAGTTCCCAGAATCCTGGAAGGGAAGTCTGGTTTGCCCGATCTTTAAAAAAGGAGATACAAAAGATCCTGCCATATATTGACCTATTAATTTGCTGGACACATCACAAAAATTTTGTTGTAGAATAGTTTTAAACAGGTTACAACTTTGGGCTGAAAAGAATAATATATTATCAGAATGCCAACATGGGTTTCGAACCAAAAGTTCAACTGTTCAACATTGTTTTGTGTTACAGCACCTTATCTGGAAATATGTAACACTTAAAAAAATCAAAGCTTCATTGTTGTTTTGTAGATTTGAAAACAGCTCTTTATTCAATTAGTAGGAAAATTCTTTGGGAAAAACTTGAAAACTATAATGTGGAACCAGATATTCTAGATGTACTGATACAATTATATAATGATACATGGCTTAAAATTAAATATGATCAAGAAGGAAATTGAACATCAAACATTAAAACCAATTTAGGAGTCCATCAAAGCTGTTTGTTAGCCCCATTATTGTTTGATTTATACATAAATACAATTTTGATAGAGTTAAATAACCCAGATTTCCATTCTCCAAATATTTTAATGCTCAAAGTTTCTTGTCTGGCTTGTGCGGATGACATGGTTTTGATTTCTACTTTTTTATCAGCCTCCAATGGAAAGTCACACATTTTGCCGAGCTCTGTAAAAAAGGTAAATTGGTGATAAATCTGAATAACACAAATTTAGTCATATTTGGTAGTAAAACAAAAAAAAATTGTCCCTTTATATAGGTCAAAATAAAACTGAAACCCTTCTCACTATGACTGTTTAGGGCTTAGGTTTTCGTATAACCTTTCATGGATGTCACCCATAAAAATAATGACTCAAAAGTTAAAAATGGCATTTAATGCCTTTAAAAAGTTTAATTTGAAAATGGGGCAGTCACCTCTCAAAGGATTGTTAAATGTAATAACCACTAAAATAAAGTCGATTGTACTTTATTGGGTGGAAATATGGACTCCAGTTAACATAAAACCATTAGAAACAAAAATAAACAAAATGAACTGTTACATATTAAAAGTGCAACAATCTGTGCCTGCAGAAACACTAAAGAAAGAACTGAGACAACTTTCATTAACTACATTGGCAGTAGAGAGAAGGATTATTTTTATGTTAAATCTGTTTCTCCTTCAGTATAATAGATTCCCCAGAATGTGCCTTGAAGAACAAATTCAGTACCATCAGAAGAATTTTACTTCAAGTTCTATTCTCCCTTATGGGATGGGAAACCTACTTTACAAAATTATGCTACACCCTTTGAGGAAATAGTTGCACAGGTGAAACAGAGGGTAAGAGCCATATCACTGTCTCAAAATCAAGAAAAAATAAACAGTCTCTGACATTATAGATGGTACAAAGTTATAAAACTAAACATAATTTAGAACCGTATCTAACTAGTCTGTCAAAGCCAGAAGAGCGAAGGATTATAACAAGATTTAGGTTAGAACTCAGTGCTGCTAGTTACATCCTATATGATCAAAGAAGGGAGGAGGTTTCAAAGCCAAGGTATAAATGTTATATGGTTTTGAGGATGATCTGAAGCATGTTGTACTACATTGTCCTCAATATGAGGTTAAAAGGAAAAAGTGGTTGCCACCGATTTTGAGCACCCTTGGTCTCCACTCCAAAGAGTTAACTCTTTTATTTAATGCTACTGATATTCACATCTTACAATCACTGTACAGATTTCTACAAGCTACAAAATTATGAGATCTAAGAAGTCAAGGGTTTTATTATTGAATTATAAGAATCTCTGGAAATATGAATGCTGTAATCGATGAAATATGAAAAAAATGCATATGATTTTAATGGTGCATAATATTTACTTATGTTTATTGTATTGTCCATTGTAAAGACTGAATGTTGATCAATAAATATTTACCTACCTACCTAATGACATTAGCTATGCTTCTGTTTTGCACTAAACCTGTCACCACCTTCCTCTAATCAGCCACATGCTTCACAGGTAGTAATCACTTAGCTGATAATAGGCTATAATTACTGGCAAGCAATTTTTCTATGGACTGTGCCAGTTGATATTCACCGTAAAAACCTGCGGGTTATTACGGTGAACATGCACTATGTCCATCAAAACTGAGCACTTCCCTCATTGGCTGTTGTACTGTGTGTGGGCAGGCTGAACACTTTGTTAAACATGGCAGCTCCCAATCTCCGTTAGTGAGGAGCCGACACAGCAGTAGTCCTCACCTCCTAATTTTTTATGCTGTCCTCATAATTTGTATATGCCTGGCTTCTCTTACCTGTAAAATATTAAAAAGAGCAATGTCTGGTTGATCCTGATGTTCACCAGCTTAAGGGGATGCAGAGTCTGAGTGGGAAGGGGTCCATGGCTGATAGGCTGCTGTCCGAGGTAAGCGCACTTGCAAGATCAAAATGCAGCAGAAAAAAATAAATAAATAATTCTAACTGTGGAAACTGAGGGAGGGAAAGTGTGTGTGTATGTGTGTGTGACAGATTGAGACACTCTGCCTATAACTCTCTGCCTGAGTGTCTGTGTGACACAGCTACAAGAGAGGCTGAAAAAAATTGCTCAGCAGCAATTATATAAAATAAAAGATGAGGAAGTATCTAAATTCAAATTTAATGCACCCCTCAGTGTGGGATGCTACATAAACCTCTTGGGCTTCACCCTCGGGGTATATCAAAGCATCCCACACCTCGGGTGCATTAAATTCTCATATCACTCACTTCCCCATCCATTATTCTCTATGTAATGTTTTACCCAGCAAATTCCCCACAGTCTACTAAAACTTAAAGAATTGCCCCGAAACACTCAAATGCTCTTACCTTTACCCAGGCACACTGCCTCTTTATGTAATAAAATGCCTTTTATCTGTAGGCTAAGTACATTTCTATCTGCTTTGTCTCAGCTCCTCACCTTTCCTCTGGTTAGACTAAGGTTGAAGAACATAGAGCGGAATGGACATTACAGAAAGTGGCAGCAACAATGTTCTAGCCTATGGACTTCCTGAGGGTGTCTTGCATGCTTAGTGAAACTGCACTAGTGTGACCTCAGAAGGAATGCTAGTGGTAAAACTACAAGTAACAAGTAAATAACTTGGACATTTCTGCTCCATGTTGTCACCCTAGGCTGCTGCAATAATAATTTTTTGTTTTATGGAAGCTCTGGTTCCCTGTGAAGTCCTGCTGACTTTTACTTTAGATCCCCTAGCCCTCATCCATCCCTAGCTGGGAGCTGCTTCCCCATGAAGCCCCTATGTGCACAGCTGGCCCATGCTGAGATTCCTCCTTCCTGACATTGCCAACATGCCTCTTGAGACTGAAATCTTCATGTTATGCAGGAGGCAGGGCAATACCAGTGTGACTCAGTCCACATAGTTACCTTTTGTCTGCGATACCAGTGGGTAGCCACCACCCTCCTTACACAGACACTGAGGACATCCACCTTGGCTGTGGCTTGCCAGCTGACTGGGACCCAGGTCATTGTAATTAAAAACTCCCTTACATGATAAACTGATTCCTTTACCATTCAGCAACCACAGAAACTCCTTGTTTAGATGTATTATTAGGAACATATGCATACTCTTCTGCCATCATAGAAAAACTTTGTCATGCATCTCCAGGTCTAAGACCTGCAAAACTGATTGGTCCTTTCTTGAATCAATTACAGATCTAGATGTTTCCTTGGAAAGCTCACAGTACTCCACGAAAAATGGAGATTGGGTCAGCACCAATATGAACAAATGAACAGACAGTTGACTTAGTTGATAAACATAACAAAGCTTTTTTGAAAACTTAGGTACTTATAAGAAACCATTTAAAACAGGATAAGGCTTACCCACACATTGTGAGGCTGTTAGCAATGGTTTATAGTCCACAAAAACATCCATAACAGCTCGCCACAAAACTTGTTTCTATTGTGACTGAAAACCTTATAAAGAAGTGAGGCGCAAAGTAGAACAGTTTGAAATTACAATTGCTATGTTAGCTAGAAGCAACCCCCCCCAAAAAAAAACACAAGCAGTATTCCAATAAGGCAATAGTATGTGGTGCAGTGGAAAACCAAACTGCAAAGTGCAATTTCAAACTGCTCTACTTTTGTGGAGTACTGTGCTTTTTCTGTCTAACTTAACTCCTGGGTATAAGTGCATATACAGACTTTATTGTGAGCCCCCTGAACTGTTTTTTTTTTCATTTCCTTAGAAAGATTTTGTATATTATTCAGTACTACCTGTGATAAATATATCCTTAAGAAAAAAATGAGAATACGATCCCCCAAAAAGGGATGGATTACTTAAATTAATGAAAAAGAGAGATAGGGCTTGGAACATTTATAGGGATTGTAGAGAGTCCCAATTTCTGATTGATTTTAAATATTGCTGTAATAAGTGTAAATCAGAAATTAAAAAGGCAAAAGTTAATTACTTCGGAGAAAAGTAACAAAAAGATCTTGGTAATTCAAAAAAGATATGGACAATTCTTAATTCCATCCTCGGAAAAGAGAATAAAATAGAAATTTCTCCACTAAGAAAAGAACAAGAAGTTATAAATGATCCTAAACAAATCTCAGAGATGTTTAACAAATATTTTGGAAATCTAGATAAGTTTAGGCCCGAACCACCCTTAAATTTGCCTTGTTCCAGAAATAGGAGTTTAATGGAGACTAATACCACTAAATTTTATTTTCGAATTATCTCCCCCAGCACTGTCTATAAATATGTTAATAAGTACATCCCAGGCCTAATGTTGATGTGGATGGGCTTGATTTCAAAATACTTAAATTGACAATTTCCAAATTAGCCAAACCAATCTCCATGCTTTTTAACCATTTTCTTAGGTTCAGTATCTTCCCGGCAAAATGGAAAATGGCCACAATCAGACCAATTTTTAAAAATGGAAATAGCGATGATGTTGTTAATTATAGGCTTATTTCTCTATTATCCCCCCATTCCAAAATTTTTGAACGAATAACATTTGATCAGGTTACAGCCTTCTTGGTGAATTATAATATAATTTCAGAAACTCAGCATGGTTTCAGGACCCAGCACAGCACCACGGCAGCCTTGGTGAGGTTAACAAGCAGCATACAGAGTGCAATTGATAAAGGCTACTTTGCAGCTGGAATTTTTGTTGACCTCATCAAGGCTTTCGATTTAGTGGATCATCCTTTGTTGTTAGAAAAATTGACCAAAAGTCACTTTTCGGTTGATACCATTAATCGGTTTTCAGGTTATCTCACAGAAAGATATCAAGTAACCTCTGTTTCAAGATGTTCCTCTGACCCATTACCTATATACTGTGGAGTACCACAAGGATCTATTTTAGATTCCCCTTTTATTAGCACATTTTCTGAATTTTTTACCAACATCTTGTAAGTATTCAGAAGTAATTTTTGTACGTGGATGATATGGCAATAATAAGCTTTAACTCGGATGTAAACAAAGCCATTGACCAAGCACAAACTGACTTTAATTCACTTCAGGCATGGTTAATTAATAAAAAGATGATTCTTAATACCAAAAAAATGAAATATGTGATATTTGCAGGTCCAAGGATGACTAGGCCCATAGAAAAAGCGATATGTGATTTAAACGGTAACTTACTGGAACAAGTGAATTGTTTTAAATACCTTGGTGTGAGTATTGATGAGGCTTTGACCTTTGAATATCACATTGAATCAGTAGTTAAGAAGATCCACCAGAGGTTGGGTGCCCTTTTTAGGATTAGGAACTGTCTTACCCCAGACTCCAGGAAACATTTAGCTAATAGTTTCCTTTTCTCTATGGTAGACTATGGACTTATTGTTTATTATGCTGCCAATGATACTGCAATTTCAAAGCCGAGAGTGACCTATAATAGTATATTCAGATTTATTACCAATTTACCAAGACATATCCATCATTGCGATTTACATTCTACTGCTGGCTGTTTGTCATTGGACGACAGGTTTAAATCAGTGTGATCATGCTAATGCATAAAAATTCCTTTGGTTTACTCCCCAAAATCATTTCAGCCTTATTCAAGACTAATTCATACACCCATGATACTAGATCAGGCCCTCTTAGACAATACATTGTCCCCTGTCTTAAAAAATCTCGTAGTCACAGGTCTTTTTTATATAAAGCTCTGTTATAACTCTCTTCAGGCAGAGATTAGGGATGTCAATTCTATTTCAATTTTTAAAGGCCTAGTATATAATTATCTTTGTCTAAAAACTTTGTACCAATGTTTTGATACGGATTGAAAGTATTGATTTGTTTGTATCTGTATGTGTAATTTAATGTGTGTTATGGTTGTAAAACTTGTTGCTAATGAAAACGGGCATTTATGCTCATTGGCTTACAAGTATAAAAAATTTAAATGAAATGAAGACCATGACGTATTTTATTGAGCATTAGATCTTGAATTTCTCTGTTCTAGCTGAATTGTTACATTATTGCCATTACTTCCCTTCTTTTCCCCGGTAGAGCCGTAACCTTTCTTTTTGTCTGCACTGCTGTTGGCATCAGATTGGATGCCCTACCATGTGAGGAACCTTTGACTTCCCATATCTGGCCAGTCCTGAAAGACCACATAACCTTCCAGGGCTCCAGCTGGTACAAGTAACCTCAGTTCTGGGATGAGTTCCTATCCTGTCCGCCATCCCTTATGCTTAATGCTCATGTGACCAGGAAGGCATCTAGCAGCTGGTGCACAATAGTGTCAGCCTGCTGCAGCTCTCACTTCTACAATAGGTCATTCTGCCACCAGTCAAATCACAGTTGGCAGAACTAAAAAATACAATATATTTTAAGCAATAACAACAAGGGTGTTTGTGTGATATAGGGATCGTTGTGCCTTACAGTTCACTTGTTCCTGCAGCATACACCCTTACGTATGGGATAATGCTCATTTTGTGACTTTACAGTCATTTCCATGGCAATAGATTGGGATGGCACATGTAGAGGATTATGCCCTCAGCTAGGGAGTAAGCATCAGGAAGAGACATACGTCTCGATTTTCAAGGAGGGGACACAGGGCTTGCATCAAGCCTTGTGTCAACCCTGTTGCCTGGCACAGCTGCGTCCAACTCCTTTGGTGCATCTGCGCCTGATTTTAGTACAGCGGGTGCAGTTGTGACACTTTCCATACTTCACGGCAGCTTGTGCCATATGTTTGGCACAAGCCTCGTAAAAAGGGTCCCCCAAATGGTGCAACATCAGTCTTTATTCTTTCAAAGTGCTGATACAGTGCTCTTGCAGTTTCTTTAAGTAAAAGATATTAAAGGAATAATGCATGACAGGGTATGTGTTGTGCTGGGATAACATCATGCCTGGGGTGGTTGGGCACGAGGCCACAGGCCAAGTGCATCCAACACCCCAGGCATGAGGTTATCCCAGCATGACACACACCCTGTCATGCATTATTCCTATTATACAATGGCTCGTTTGTAAAGCAAACAAAACAAAACAAAACAAAAAAAAAGATGAAAAACTCCATTTAAAGTGGATTTTTTGCCATTTTTTTGGGGTGGATAGGGTTACATTATAAAAAAAATAGTGCGTATTTTTTTCTTGGCCCCGTAGGTGGAGCTGCTGTATTTTTTGTGTGGCTGTGCACTTCATATAGGAGCCTTTCTTAATGCTGCTAATCTTTGTTCATGTGCCTGTTTCCTCATTGTTTATTCTGTGCTTTCTTCCATGGTTTTGAGTTTACTTTTTGCTCTCTTTGGGTTTTTGAAAGTCACTATTCATGCTGCTGCTGTTATGGATCACAGATTGCTGCCCCCTCCCCATGCTTTTGCGAGCACTAGCCAGCTCTGTGCCATGAGGATATCTGTGAAATTCAAAAGGAGGTGGTATGGAGACTATTTTTCAGTTGTTGTACTTTGGAGGTTTTATGGAAAAAGAACTGAAGAAAATTAATCTGTATAGCGAGCGAGCGAGCAAGAGCCATGCAGTGAGTGTTTGAAGACACGGTAACTCGTTCACTCGCTTGGCATGCTTGGTCTGGCAATGATGGGTTTCAGCTATTTTGTAAAAAAATATGAAGAAGAAACGTTGATGAATTGGGGGAATTTCTCAAGGTTACAAGTGTCTTTTAGGCTGGTTTCTCTGTTGTCGGATGGAGTGATTAATACTGCTATGAAAGTGATCAGAAACCCATGCTGTGAAAGCGATCAGATGGTGATTGGAAACACAGCTTTCAGCTTGATTCAGTATAGAGTGATTTTGTTTAGTATTTTGATGCAGTCTTTTGTATGCTGGGACTAGATCCGTGATGTTACGCTGGGATAACATCACGGGTTCAGTCCAAGAGTGACCAATCAGATCTCAGCATTCTTTCTTGCCATTGTATAATCAACATCAATCACAAAGCACAATCAATGAAAAAAAGCCCCATAAAGTCCATTCTGTTCCAGTTCATTTATGTGCGGCGCGGCTGTCATAGGGAAGCCATATGCTCAGACTCACCTGAACTGATCGCCACCTGATGCATTTTCATGCTATTAGCGCCTGTCTTAAAAAGCGCTAATAGTGTGAAACGCATCAAATGGCATCAGTAGAAATGGGGTCTGAGCCTGTAAGCCTCTATGTCTGGCGGCATATATGAATGAACTGAACTGAATGGAATTTATGGGATTTTTCAATGACTGTGCTTTGAGATTGCTGTGGAATATCTTTTACTTAAAGAAACTGCAACAGCACTGTGGAAGCAAAGAGGAACCCTGCAACTGCTGCCCAGTTAGCCTAACCGCAGTGGTGGGAAAGCTGATGGAATCCCTGTTAAAAGAGAGGATATTGGCATTTTTAGAAGCAAGAAACCAATTCGACCCAAGGCAACTTGGCTTCAGGGCGGGAAAATCCTGCTAAACAAACCTGGTTGACTTTTTTGACTGGGTCACTAGGACGGTAGACCTGGGGGGAGCAGTTGATGTGGTCTACCTGGACTTTAGTAAGGCCTTTGACTCTGTGCCACACAGGAGATTGGTCAGTAAACTGGAAAATATTGGAATTGGGCATAAAATAACTAGCTGGGTGCACAATTGATGGAATGGGAGGACTCAGAAGGTATTAATGAATGGTACTCTGTCAAAAGAGGGAATGGTCACCAGCGGAGAACCACACAGGTCAGTGCTGGGACCAATCCTCTTCAATATATTCATCAGCGACATTGCAGAAGGTCTGGAAGGCAAGGTGTGCCTGTTTGCAGACAACACAAAGATCTGCAACAGGGTAGATACACCTGATTGGGCACAAAGGATGGAGTCCAATTTCAGGAAACTAGAGGAATGGTCGATTAACTGGCAGTTGCAGTTCAATGCAAAAAATGTAAGGTCATGCACCTGGGAAAACATAACCCAGGAAGAGTGTACTCAATGGGAGGGGAACAGCTAACAACTACGAATAATGAGCGTGATTTAGGGGTTATCATTTCAGACTAATTGAAGGTAAGCAAACAATGTGAAAAGGCATCACTGAAGGCTAGTGGAATCCTGGGTTGCATAGGGAGAGGAATCACAAGTAGGTGAAGGGAAGTGATCATGCCACTGTATAGATCACTGGTGAGGTCCCACCTCAAGTACTGCATGCAGTACTGGAGACCACACCTCAGGAAAGACACAGATTGATTGGAGACAGTTCAGAGACGGTCAGCAAAGATGGTGCACAGCTTGCAGAGAGAACCGCACAAGGCAAGGGTACAGAAGCTCAACATATACTCCTTGAAGCAGCGTAGGGATCGGGGGGGGGGATATGATACAGACATTCAAATACCTGAAGGATATCAACAAGGTTTAGATGCAGAACCGTTTTCAGGTAAACAGCTGTAGCAGGACTAGAGGACACAACATACACTTCAAGGGAGGCAGATTCAGGAGCAATGGGAGAAAATACTTCTTCATAGAGCGGGTGGTGGAGCCATGGAATGGCCTACCCCAAGGGGTCATGGGAACAAAGACAGTGAGGGAATTGAAACTAGCATAGGAAAAGCATAAGGGGATCCTCAGAGATACAACAAACTAAGGGCGGGGGGAGGAGAAGAAAAGGGCAGACTAGATGGATCTGGTGGTCCCCATCTGCCAACACAGTCTATGTTTCTCCGTTTCTATGTGTCAGCACATTGAAAGAATAGATGGATGTTGCGCTGTTTTCCCTGGAGTCCATGGCTTGTTTTGATGCAGAGGAGCAGGTATGTTTTTTATGTAACCTTTCAACAGGCGCCAGTCTCCTTTTTGTTCTGATTTCATTATTGTGACTGAGGCATTACTGTTCCCTGGCTGCGGTCCTACCCTTTATATACTGATCCCCCAAATGGTGCAAGTTAGACCAGGGAAAAGCTGGTCTAACTTGTGGCATTTGGCCCTCAGGATTGAAAATCCCAATCGCCAGCCGGGAGAATGCCGCAAGCCCCATGCATCAAATGATCAGCACACCAGGGGATTGCGGCATTCTTGGGGCTCTGAAAATCGAGCCCATACTCTTGAAGGACAGAGATCCTGATTTCATAAAAAATATCCTTAATAATAATAAAAAAAAAACAGAATGACTCCATATATAGTACTTTAGGGGAATGTTGTATGGCTACATTCTGCTGATGCCTACTGTGGATTTGTAACTGAAGGCAGGAGTTTCTCTTTAACCTTTTCTTTCCTAAGATGGAGAGCAGATGCCTAATACTGTACATAACTGCATATGGTACAGCCTCTGTACTATACAACTTGTCCCTTGTCTCATTCCCATTCACCACGATATGCAGTATATACAATCCTGTATTATTCAATGAGGCTGCAGGGAACAGGTTTTGGGATCTTATTAAGAGTTAATCTTAGGACAGCATCCTGCTACAATGTTGCTTTTATGCATAAGCACTTGTATGACTTCAACAGTATTTATTTTCTGAGAGGTGGTTTGAGTTTAGTTTTTTGTTTGGAAAGGGACTGAAAAAACACCCAGTCACTTCAAGTTATGCAGTAGCTGTGTGTTCTTTGCTAGAGTAACTGACGACACCATAATTTGTAGCTCTGTTACCTTATTCATTTGCGTTTCTGCAGAGATACTGGTTTCTCCAAGGCCACTGTGATTTCACAGAATTAAACAATAAAGCCTTTGGTGCATATTTAACATTTCTTGATTATTGCAAGCCACTGCAGTAACAAGCAGCCTTGAATGGTCAGCTAGGCAATCTAGCACACAAGACCACTAGTATTGTTTTGTTTAACAAGGCACTTGGTACTAGAGCTATAATTTAAAGTATATGATGTTTTTCTTTTGTCCTTTGAGGGCAACAAATACTGGCTGAAAGGGCAGCCCCACTGATCTATGCTCATAAGTAGCATTTTCAGTGATACTGGCAACAGCCTCACCCAGCTGTTGCTATTGCATTTTGGAGGATTGTTTGAGTTTGCATTAGGAATCATGTGAAACAATGGGGCTCTTTATAAAACATGAAAGTGTGTGTGTGTGTGTGTGTGTGTGTGTGTGTGTGCCAACAGTCTGCTGTGGTGTCAGCTGCAGCACCAGTGATTTACTGGAGAGGAAGCAGGATTATCCTTCCCCTCAAAGTAGGTGTCCACCAGAAGGGGAAAGCCTCAGTGAGCAACACCATGGTGTCAGTGCCAGCAGGGGCAGGATCCCACATTAGGGCAGCTCGGAGCCAGTAATGCAGTTACCCAGTCTGGAGCCCGCCACAGGGTCAGAAGTAACCTTAACTCTCATAAAATTCCTGTTCCTGCTGATGGACTATGGAGATGTGATGAAATGCTCAGTCCCTAAAGTCACACTACCCAGGCTGGATAGCCTGTACCTGCAGACTCTGCAGGTTCAGCCTCGAGAATGACTCAGTGATCCAGTGTTGCTTCTTATAAAGCCAACTTGGCTGGTTCTGCTTTCCCTGCTCACAAAAACTACCATAAGCATTCCTTGCTTCAGTCCCACAAGGCACATGGCTCAATCTTGCCCCTGAAAAAGGGACCTTCAGGGCTCAGTGGGCCTACCTGGTCACCAAAATTTAATAAATAAATAAATAACTGGGATGAGACTTGGGCCTTTTGCCCTATAGGGAGATGCTCTGGGTGTTATTAGCTGGCAATTCATTAGGGATACAGTGCTTCCACCTGGGGAAACACCCTTTGAAATAGAAACATAGAATTTGATAGCAGATGGAGGCCAAAGGTCCACTGAGTCTGCCACACCTGCTGTGCTCAAGATGTTACCCCCACAAGAAAATAGAGTACTGAGCAGTCTCACCCTGTACCACCCCCACATTGCCGTACTACAATAACCAATAGTACACTTGAATAAAATGCAAACCAGTGGTAAGGTTTATTAAGAATGACTGGACCAAAGAGCTACGAAATGAAAACAAAGGGTGACACAATAAGCAAATAACAGTTGGCATTCTCTATAATACCCTCTTCAACCCCCATCAGTCTCACACACAGTTCCAGCTATCTAGTGCACTAGTGATACTCTTCCCTACTGTCCTAGAGACCTCCCTTAAATGTTATTAAATACCGCAGTTGTTGAATCATTGCAGGCCCAATGCTTGAAGTAGATAAGGATATTTACCATGCACAAGCATTAGGTTTAAACATGATAGGAAACAGTCTTTTACACCTCTAGATGCCCCCTGTCGTCCATTTAGTGCCTGTCCAATATTCATATATTTTCTGACCTTTTTGTTAATTAATAATCTAATTTTGTTGCCTTCTTTAACTACCCTGACTCCCTCTGTCCTCAGCAGTTGCTATTCTGTTTTTTCATACTGTCTGAACATTCTATGACATCATTAACACCATTCCAGGCAATTCAGATGACTAGCATGGAATGGTCTTATTAAGCAATAAGGCATGACCAGGGGTTGGATTAGCAGTCTGTTAATCACCCCCTAGGGGTGTAATGTGGCATGAGGTGCAGCCGAGTGCCATATTGCCCCTAGGGGGTGATTAACTGACTGTTAATCTAACCCCGGGGAGTGCCTTATTGCTATTATAAAAAAAATATTCCAAAAGAAAAGTGTCAAAACTGTATTTTTTTAACGTTTTCCTCATTTAGAGGGAGATTTTTAATAAAGTAGTTCTTCCACCAACAGTTTAAGAATGCTGGTTCAAAATCAGAATGCATCATTCCAGTCATTCAGCAGTGCTAGAGGATGGAATGCTGACATGAGGAATCCATGTGCCACTGTGATCAGGCTGTACATGACAGTATAACATGGATTAATGTAAGGCTGTTGGAATCCTAACAGCCAATCAGATTGCAGCATTTCTAAGAACCTTTTTATAATTGATGTTATAGACTGTCTTAGAAATATGGAAAGAAAGAGCAGTAGCTGGTGAGAAGAGTGGAACTCCATGTAGATCTGAGGTCACCCCAAAGATAGATAATTTATTTATCAAAAACTGGTCAATGCATATCAGAATACATAACTGGCATGAAAGGAACATGGAAGAGCAGTTAACATGTAAAAATAATTTCCTATCTCCTGTAAAGTTAAACTGATCACTAAGGAGCTACATAGAAACATAGCAACACAGATATTGACGGCAGATAAGAATCACTTGGCCCACCTAGTCTGCCCATTTTCCCTACCTACTACAACACTGCAGACCCTACTTGATCGCTGGCTTTACCCTCTTCCCTACATCTAAGGTTCCCTTATGCCTATCCCATGCATACTTGAAGCCCATTGACATTTTTGCCCCCGTCATCTTCTCTGGGAGACTGCTCCAGGCATCCACCACTCTTTCTGTGAAGAAGTGCTTCCTCACATCTCCCCTGAGTCTCCCCCCTTCCAGCTTCATAGCATGTCCCATTGTTCATGAGCATCTTTTTTCTGAAAAACTTCCCTCTTAAACTTCATTTATACTTGTGAGGTATTTCAAAGTTTCTATCATACCCCCCCTCCCACCTTTCCTCCAGGGTGTACATATGGAGGTCCTTCAGTCTCTCCTCATAGGGCTTGTGATGCAGACCCTACATCATTTTGGTTGCCCTCCTCTGGACTGCTTCTACTCTGTCTATATCCTTCTGGAGATGTGGGGCCCGATTCTCAAAGCCCTGCATCTGATGCAAGGTGCTTGCACCAAACAGATATGGTGCAAGGTGCACCTTGCATCCAGGGCTGCATCCACACAATTCACAAAGGTTGCCTGCATCAACCGCAGGCTGCCTGCCCCAAACAGGGCTTGCGCCAGCCCTGCGCCCTGCACTGCCCTGCGACATGGCGCTAGGTGGACTGCACTGACGCAAGCTGCAGCTTGCTATTCACAGACAGCACCCAGTGGGAGAAATTCTAAGTCCCCTGAGACCAGCCAGGGATGGCATAAGGGGGCTTAGACATTGCTCCCCTGGGTGAGCTGTCCTATGGGTAGTGCAGCATGTCCCACCTTCCCAACCCCACTGTGCCCCACAAGTGCCACATAGTGGACCCCCCATCCAGGTTGTGCCCCCATAGGGCATCCAGGACAGGAATGCCCACCCGATCCTCGATGTGCCCCTCAGCATGTTGGTAGTGCCCCCCCTCCAGATCCTGGTGTCCCAGTTAGTACCAGGACAAATGCCACCAACCCTTCCACTGGTGCCCATGTCCCCCCACCCATGCAGGTAGTGTCCCCCCATCCCCAGACAGAGCAAAGGACTGGCACAGCCCTCCGCACACCTCCACTGCTGGTCCCTAATTGGAAAGACCGTGCAGCCGACAGTCCGAGGGGCTTGCGACGAACCCTCCCGTGTGCCATGCGGTTGCAGCATGGCTGGGGTTGCCGTAAGCATTGGGTCTTAGGCACCAGGACCCCTCCTGTACCAGAATCTGGTGCAGGGTCCCTGGCGCATGGGACTTTGGCGCAAGCTGCTGTTTGCCGCAGCTTGCACCGAACACAGCCCTGTTCGAGAATCGGGCCCGTGGTCTCCAGAACTGGACATAGTTCTCTAGGTGAGGTCTCACCAGTGATCTATACAGTGGTAACACCACCACCTCTCTCTTTGTGCTAGTAATACCACTCCCTATGCACCCTAGCATTTCTTTATCTCTCCCCACCGCCTTGTCACAGTCTGGCCACCTTCACTGTAGGTCATCAGATATGATTACTCCAAGGGTCCTTTCCTGTTTGCTGGTGGTGGTGGTTAATACTACCCCCCCATTTTGTACTCTGCTCCTGGGTTTTTGCACCCCAAGTATATGATTTTGCACCTCTTTGCATCGAAACCTAGCTGACACACCCTTTACCACTCCTCTGACTTTCCTAGATCGCTTTTAACCCCCCCAAAGGTGTCTACCCTAGTGCAGATTTAATGTCATCTGCAAAGAGGCATACCTTCTATTCTAGCCCCTCTGCAATGTCTCTAATAAAGACATTAAAGAGGACTGGTCCCAGTACTGATCCCTGTGGCACCTACTTGTCACACTCCCTTCCTCAGAGTGAATTCTGTCTACCACCACCCTTTGTCTTCTGTCACCCAATCAATTTCTCACCCATTTTACCACCTTAGGACCCACTCCTAGGCTTCCCAGCTTGTTTACAAGTCTCCTATATACTTCTGACACAGCCCACATTTGTCTGCTGATATTTCCCTCCTGGCAGTGTAATATGCCAAATTCAGAGGGTCCCAAGTATTCCCCTAGTAGTCCCCGGTTTCCCCAGTATACACTGTAGGTGCCCTGTGCACCCTGTACATAAAGTAAACAATAGATTTATGCAAGCCTGCAGTAACAATGGCTTGGATGGAATGCTGTGCTGAACAGCTCATGCACAGCATTCCACCCTAACCATTCTGGAACCAGAAGCTCTGGTTTTTACAAAGTTTTACAGCTTTTTCCCTGTTGTGATTCCTGGGTAGCTGTTGAGGAGGGAGGACACAGCAAGTTTAAGGGAAAAGGAAAAAGGCTTACTGGTTGTTGAAGCCATCCCCGGGAACTTGGCTGTGCTCCTGCTCTGCCTCCAGCACTTGAAGACTGCCCCAGAAGAAGTGCGACATGGTTGGTGGTGCCATCGGGGCACCACAAGAAGAAAAGTGCATCCGGTGTGGTCGTTGGGCTGTGAGCCCCGTTTGTTTATTTATTTTTAGCCCCACTTATTTAAAATGTTAATTTCTCTCCCCCGTCTGCGGCTTGCAAGTGCCTCATCACCAGTCATTTGGTCGACCATCTGAGGGCCCCTGTCGCCCGCTGCACTGCCTGAGAATCTCCCTCCCACTGCCAGAGATACCTCCCGCCTTCCGCCTGCTGCTTCTTTCCCCAGTGGCTTGGGTGAGTTGGCAGCAGCACGATGTAATGTGCTGACCGCCCTGCAAAAGAAACTGTGTTCTTTTTTTTTTTATTTGCGCTTAGTGCAGAAGGAAAGTGGCGGAGTGTCGCGGGGATCGGGTCAGAAGGACCCAAATTAAATATTAAAGAGGGGCGGGTGTAGCGACGCCCATGGGGAGGGGCCAGCACATTAAGGCCATACAGAGGGCCTATAAATATTTATGAAGGGGGCGGGTTTAGGGGAGGCGGCCTGCCACATGAGTGATAGCTCTCAGAGAGCTACATAAAAATTAAAGGGACCCTGCCTCAAACGAATTAAAGGGGCAATCCAGGCCCACAGTTAAGAGAAGGGAAACAGGCCCAGCAGCAAGAGGGCGTCAGGCCCAGATATTTAAAAGGGCACTAGGCCCAGATTGAAGAAGGGCACCAAGCCCACATGCAAGAAGGGCACCAGGCCCAGTAAAAAGGGCACCAGGCCCAGTAAAAAGGGGCACCAGGTGCAGCAGCTAAAGGGCTACCCTGGCCTAGCAAATTAGGACAAGCCAGCCCAGCAGTAGTAAAGGGCTACCCAGGCCTAGTGAGGTAGGACAAGCCAACCCAGTAGTAGTAAGGGCACAAGGCCCAGCCAAGTGAAGGCAACCAGGTCTAGTAATTAAGTAAGGGCATCACAGGGCCTAGGACCCGTAGCTAGCTATATAGGCCTGCAGCTGTGTCAGGGGTCCAGCGATAGGAGTGACCCCAGAGATAATCTGAGCCTAGCTAGCCACATGAACCTTCCTGAGTTAAAAAGGGGCCCGGTCACCTGTCTTTGGTAGAGCCTTCCTGAGAGCCTATTCCCCACTATAGTGTGTGTTCACAGCAACAGGAGAACCCGATTTAGCCAGGAGGGACCCCATTAGGGTTAGGTCCACCAGAGTCTGCAGTTAAAGTCTGCATGATAATTTGCCTGTATATTTAGTGTAGTCCTGACACTGAGACTATATAGTTATTGACCACTATAGTAGGAATCAAGACACTTCTGCATTATCTTGCTTTATCAGTCATCCTACAAACATTATTGATTGCCAGAATTGTATTGCATTGCTTTGTGGCAGCACCCTGGTGCTGTAAAGCCATAGGAATCAATCTTCCAACAGTCTTCGGAGTCACTTCACCCCTGCGTGATTACGTCAGTCATCACCTATCAGCCAAAGATCATCCAACAGTGCATCCTGAAGCCGACAACAGTCGATCCAAGAAGAGCCATACCGCAGTCACCTCACAGTTGCAACGTCCTGTTTGTTATTTTCCTCTTACAGTTTCCTAGCACGGCTTGGCATAGTGCAGAAGTCTGCCATCCATTTTCTTGTTTTCACGTCTGCAGTGGAGTACCGTTCAACTCGTCAGTGTCAGTTCTCCGAGTGACGTTTGGTTTATTGTTTTAGTGTGTCCCGGCTCATCTGGCTGTGGACTCCTAGTTGGTCACAGTTCGACGTATGTTTTATTGTTTTGGCAAGTGCCTTGGCTCATCTGGCCTTGGAACTCAGAAGACCGACGCACTTTGATGCCCAGAGGGAGTGGTTGCCTGGAGTCCAAGAGTGGTCCAGAGGTCCTGATCCAGTGGGAACATCCGCCAGTGTGTGTCTTCAGTCCAGAGGGAGTGCCTGCCTGGAGTCCAAAAGTGGTCCAGAGATTCCAATTCTCCCAATCCAGTGTGTTCTTCAGCATAGAGTATATCTTCAGTCCAGAAGTGAACTGTTGGTTGGTTCTTCTTCTTCCTGATCCTTTTAACTTGGCAATCCAGAGGCAGATTGTGGCTAAATGGCTTGCATCGCCTGTTCTTTCCGGGCAGTCTAGAAGCGGACTGCGGCCGGAACTTGTATTCCTTTCTGGCAACCCTAGAGAGGTGGGGTTTAGCCGAGGACCCATGGTCTGTTAAACCCTCTCTGCATCCTTAGTTCTTCCCACCAGTGGAGTGTTTCACATTTTCTTTCGCCGACAGAGAAAGTCACGTGCACCAACTGAAGATATTGTATTGCATAGACTCTTCTGGTAGTATAGAAGTGGTTGTAGCTTTGAAACCTAAGTTTTAGGGAGAGGTGCACCTCGGGGTTTAGAAGTAGATATCTGAAGATAAATAAGATGCTCTTACAGAGTAGCTGTTACAGTCAATTGATCTAGTCTAGTATTTCTATGCTGTAGAGTTCTTCCTCTTATAGGGAGGTAGGAAAATAGAAATAAGATACTCTTACAGCGTAGCTGTTACAGCTGATCATTCCTCTTGCCTATAGTAAAGTAGTAGCTTGTGTGTATATATATATATATGATTGTCCCTCTCTTGTGATCCCACCTGATATTCAATTGCCAATAAAACTAGTTCCTTTTCTCCACTCGTACCTCCTGCCTCTCCATTTTGGTGAAGAATTACATCACGTAGCCAAATAGGAAAAGAACTGCCTTACCACCTAAGTCGGTGTATTTGGAACAGCCTGTTTGTCACAGCCTTTTGCACACTTCACTTGGCGTCACAGAGTTACGTGATTCTCATTCATTCCAAATATTCCTACCTCTTCTGCCTCCTACTATTTATTACCAACTTCCAGCTCACTTCAGCAACACCCCCTCCCCCACACTCAGACAATGCCTTTGGCTGTATCCCTACTCTGGAGCAATGTTAGGCCCTAGCCCTTAGCTTCTGTCTATATCCTGTAAGACCATGTCCCTAGTTGTTGTCTTTCCCTCATTTTGTCTCTGACAATGCCACTTGGCTGCATCTTGTTCCTCCTGTAGCCAGATCCCAATGCTGATGCCTTTTTTGCTAGTTAAGATTACTCCTAGCCACTGTATGTCTGCAAAATACCTGTTTTTGTAACTTAAATCCATATGTGCTTATTTTATTATTACCTTTACTCCTAGATTCACTATGTATTTTCTCACTTTACTGTTTGTTCTGTTCTTTGATATGACGTGGAACCTATGTAAAAGAGCCTTTGACTCAAGGGTATTAATTACAAGACTGAAATAAATAAATAAAAAATAAATAAAATAAATAAAAATAAATAAAATATGGAACAGTTTTGAATGCCTTACTGAACTCTAGGTAGGCCACAGCCACCGCTCCTCCCTGTTCCAATTCCCTGGTCACCCAGTTCAAAGAAATGTATCAGATTTGCTTGATGTGATCTCCCTCCTGTGAATCCATGCTGCCTCAGATCCTGAATGCCACTGGATTCCAGATATTTCACAATCCTCTCCTTCAGTAGTGATTCCATTACTTTCCCCACCCCCGAAGTCAGGCTGACTGGTCTGGAGCAGCTAGGCATGGAGCTGCAGGGAATGGAGGTCTGGATGCAACAATGTGTCTTTGTTCTGGGACAGAAGGCCCATGTGGATGGCAGTGGAAACGGACAGAACCAAAGAAATCCACCACATTCATCTGGGAAAGATAAAAAAGCCTCTGAAGTGGAGTGTCTTTGGGAGGTTTTTTCACTTGACATATAATTTGGTGAGTTGAGAATCTTAGTGTTTTGTTATTCATTAGACTGATACATGGTATAATATATGTGGGTTGAACTTTCCGCCTGCTGTTATCTCTGGACAACTTTTGACCTTTAAGTTTGGTTCAGCCGACAGCACTCTGAAGATATTCAAGCTCTCTGACGTCACTTTAATTATGTTTTGAATGCCTGTTTTAAACCAATGAGAATTATTTCTGTTTTTTTCTGCATGTTCTAAGTGTTAATGATATAGGATTTTCTAAATAAGTGTCATTAAGCTTCCAAAGAAGGACGTGTTGGTCCAAAAGCTAAAGCTATTTGTTCTTTTTGTAACATCCTTTTTGGTCCAATAAAAGGTATCAAACCATTTGTTCTGGATTTGTTCTTACTTTTTGAGAAAGCAGAATTGTAACTTGCTTCGTGTAGGGCTCTTAGAGCTCTGTGTGATGCAGAAGGTGGGTTTTGACTTGCTTCACATAGGGCTTTTTAGACCCTGTGCAAAGCAGCAGGTGTGTCTTACATTTCTTCATGAGCACTATGCAAAGCAGCAGATAAGTCATAATTGTCTTAATATTTTGTTAAAGTATGACTATTTGTTGGTCCAGTGGTGTGGAGGGCAGAGGTGTCGTGCCTCACCTCCTGTTATGGCAGCGACCTGGGTTCAGAAATGGACATGGGTCGCTTAGGGGCTGACTGGGTGAGGGAAAATTGAGCATCCATTGAACTGCTTTTCTCCCTTGGGGAGGTGGGGTTGCTGCAGCTCACTGTCTGACTGCCATCCAGCAGCAGCTGGGGAGCAGCATATGCAACATCACCAGGAAGGAAGGGAACCCACTTTCGGGGCACCAGGGATGTCTCCACAGAGGCAGAGCTTGCATATTGCATCCATTGCATGTCCTGTTGTCCCAGGGAGAAAATCAGTGGAAAAACTCCCCTGCTGCAGGACGATGGCTGACCCCTTGCAGGCCCCACACCAGTGACCGGGCATCCCACAGTTCCCTGGCAGATGATTTTAATTTTTTTTTATTTATTTTTTGAGTTCTTGGATTACACCCATGAGTGGTTGCTCATTTATGGGTTCCACATCAGTTACAAGGACAAAGGTACATCAAAACAGCAGTGCATGTTTTAGACAGGGTAACAGTAAGATACAATAATACAGTAGTACATTTTTAGACAGAGTTCCTGTAGTGAACACACCAAATTTAGGATCATAGGCAGTAAGCAGTTTGCTTGAGTCAAAGTTAGGGCAACCTACTGGGTTGCATGAGAGGAGATGATAGTAGGAGGATAGTGGTAAAGGTGCTAAAGGGTGGGTAGTGAGTGGGGGGAGTATACAGAATGGGTGGGGTAGAGGTGGCAAAGGTTGTGAGGTAGGGTGGTGATCTGAAGTACTAAGGATAGGTCATGTCAGATGAGTAGGTTAGACATGAGATAAGAATGCTAGGGTGCCCTTGAGGCACAGGAGGAGTGTTAGTGGAGGCAGCCGCAGTTGCTGGTTGAGACAAGGTGCTGTCATAGTTTGTATTTGAAAACATGATAGTTGCAGCACCGGAAATGTCAGGAGGTAAGACACTGGTCCAGGCAGGAGCACGGTAACAGAATGCACATTGTGCCAAGGCAGTGAGGAGTCTAGGAATTTTGTAGATCTGGGTGGCAGAGTTCCTTGTGAAATGGGAGCTTGAGTGCATGGTTAGGAGTTTCTGGACCCCTGCCGGTAGTAGATTGAGAAAGCATTTCTTGGCAAGCAGGCAAGATTGGCATCTTATTATTTCCTTTAGTTGGAGCCAACTGGCCTGTAAGTAGAGGTCACAGGTATGCATGAGTCTTACAGCACCTATGAGAAGGCGACATGCCTTATTAAGCACAATGGAAATGTGTTGTAGGGCGGTGTTGGTTGACGATCCATAGATAGCCAGTCCATAATCGACAAGGGAGACTATTGAGCTGTGGATGGCCAGATTCAATGCCCCATAGGTTAAGCAGTGCTTGTGGTGGTAAAGAATCCCTATTCTTGTATTGATAGCCTTTGTAGTGTTATCAATGTGGAGGGATTTAAACAGCCCTAAAAAACCCACTTGTGGCAATAAGCCTACCCTGTTTGATTTTATTTGATTTCTGAATTTTATGAGAGTCTGTATTTAACTGTTGTATTGTATTCTGTCTTATCTTATTGTTAAGGTGCCTTGGTTTTTTGAAAGGCGCATTATAAATAAAGTATTATTATTATTATTATAATGTGTTGGACATAAGACAGAGTGGAGTCTATTGTGATACCCAGGTATCTGAAAAACTGGACGTGCTCCAGGGTGTCACTGCTTTCATTTCTGATCGCAAGGGGTAATGCTTTGAACTTACTCTGGATGCTGGAGTACAACATTGTCTTTGTTTTTTTACACTTCATGATTAGACTATGCTCCTTAAGCCATTTCTCTGCAGATGAGAATCCCCTTTGGAGTTCTGCTGTTAGTTATTCTGGATGGGGGTTTCTGGTGAAGATAACCACATCGTCTGTTTAAAGGAGCATCTGGGTCAGAGAGAAGGCTGGCAGTTGGTTTAGGAAAAGACTAAATAGTAGGGGCCCCAGAATTGACCCCTGTGGGACCCGGGAGTGGACAGGTCTGCTAATAGAGGTGGTGTCTCCTAGCCTGACCTTTTGCAATCGGTTGTGAAGATAGCTGTTGAACCATGAAACGGATTCTGGAGAGAGCCCAATAATATAAAACTGATTCAAAAGGAGCTCATGGTGCACCGTATCAAAAGCTTTTGATAGGTCAATAAGTGTTGCTCCTACCAGAAGGCCTTGGTCTAGGGAGAGGTGGATGTAACCTGTAAATTCCAGTAATGCTGTGATGGTACTGTGACCTGGTCGAAAGCGATGTTGTTCAGGACAGAGGAGTTGGTACTGGTTCAGATACTCGACAAGATGATCTGCTACAAACCGCTTTAGAACTTTGGGAGGGGGAGTATGGAGATAGGTTTGTAGTTGTTGTGTAGAGTCCAATCACCTCCTTTGTGCACAGGGGTTACTGATGCCAATTTCCATCACAGGGAGAAAGGGAGAGGTAGGTAATCTTAGTGAGAGGACCGAGGACTTCCTCTGGTGCCATGCTGATGAACTTAAGTTCCAGGGTAACTCCGCTGTACCTTGATTTTCTCAGAGCTTGCATGAGGTACTTCCTTGCTTCAGATTCAGAGAATACCTTGAAACAGAAGAACAATCTGTTGGAGGGTGGTTACTGGACTGTGTTAGGGTCAGCCAGGATTAAGGGATTAAAGTAGTCTGCTGGTAGTACACTGCTGAGGTCCGTGAATGGATTATTAAGTGTGTTGGCAACTCACTGTTGGTCCAAGGACAGTGTGCCGTCAATCAGAAGCATTGCTGGGGCATTTTTGGGTTCTTTGCCGCTTATGTTGTTGAGATTATCCCAGAATGACTTGCTGTTGTTCCAGAAGCTGGAGAGGGCTTCCTTGTAGAATGCACTTCTGGCATGTCGAATGGCTTTTGTGCACTTATTTTGGACTTGTTTGTACCTTTGGATGTTAGTGGTGGTACCGTGTGCTCTCACGGTCAGCCAGAGAAAATCTCTGGCATTGAGCTGATCCAGTAGGTCTGGGGTGATCCAAGGATTGCGACGCCCTTTTATTTTCTTTGTCTTTACCTGGTGGGAAGGTAAGTCCCAGAGAAGCCAGGTGACAGGGCTCTGGGGATTGGTAGCAAGGGGACAGCTTAGGTGATACATGATGGGAAAAAAAAAGTATGACTAGTTGTAGTAGTAACTGCATGCAATTGTTTTTCTTTCCATTGTATTCTCATATAGTTTTTATATTTTTCAAACATTTTGTTCATATACAGTAGTACTTAGAACGTTTCTCATGGGTATTTTTGCAATTCCAGTTGAAACCCAAGAACTGAAAAAATAATGAGTATTTCTCTATATTTGTTCATGTTCACAATGGTTTTTATCTTCGTGTTTTTTTTTGTCATGTCTTATGATGTGCACATGTTGTTTGTTGTGCATTCACTGAGTTCCTTAAAGTCTGCTTTGGCAACCATTAACATATGTTTTCTAATTAAGATACTAAGTGTGATGGTGTTTTCCCATACACTTAATGGTTAAAGAATATTTCAGGAAGTATGTAAAGGCCCAATTGGAAACATTTGTTGCAACAAATAGGAGGTCAGTAGAATCAAAGGAATCCCTGTGGGAGTCTGGAAAAGCATATATGCTATCATTAGCTATATGGACAAAATTAAGAGAGAAAAGCAAGAAAGAATTAGCAAACTTGAGCAAACTGTGAAAGAATTAGAACATGAGGTTATGAAGAAGGTGGGGAAAATGATACGAGACAGTTGAAGGTCATTAGGGACTCTCTGAATGAGTGTTATGCAGGTGATGCCCAGGCCAGACTTTTTTTTTTTTGCAAAAGAATTTACGAATGGGGCAACAGACCTGGACCACTATTAGTAAAACTTATGAAAGGAGGCAGAGTCCTGAGCAGGATAATAACAATTAAGGACAAATGGTGCAAAATCATGCATGACAATCAAGGTATACGTAATTGCTTTAGGGACTTCTATAGCGCCTTGTATCAGGTGGAGTGCATGGGCACGAACATCCTAGCACAGAATGTTTTGGATAGTATAGATATTCCCAACTTCGATGAGACACAGAGAGAAATGTTAGGGGCAGAAATCACTACTGAAGACGTTATTAAGGCTATAGGAAGTCTTAAACCTGGAAAACCAGGGGGCCCTGATGGGTTCATGGCTGAATATTATAAAGAACTAAAAGGAGCCCTTTTGGGACACATACGAGACCTTATGGAAGAGGTCAGAGGGGAGAGGGGACTCCCCAAGACCTGCCTAGAGGCAAACATATGTGTATTGCCGAAGCCTGGTAAGGATAGCTCAGAGTGCTCATCATATAGACCCGTCTCCCTCCTCAATTATGATTGTAAAATTATGGCCAAAGTATTGGCACTCAGGCTGGAACAGGTACTGCCTTGCCTAGTGCACCCCGATCAGATGGGATTCGTGCAGGGAAGGCTTTCTTATCATAACATGAGGTGGCTGCTCAATGTCTCGTGGTGGTGCTCTCGGCATCCTGATCAAGCTTGTGTGCTATCCATGGACTCTGAGAAAGCCTTTGATAGGATTGAGTGGGATTACCTATTTGAGGCCCTACATCGGTTTGGGGTGGGAGATGGATTTGTTGCCCTCGTACAGATGCTCAACAGAGACCCTAAAGTGAGGGTGTTGGTAAATGGCACCCTCTCCGAGGCATTCAGGCTGTTCAGGGTTACAAGGCACGGGTGTTCCCTCTCCCCCCCTTGTTTTTGCTATAGTGATAGAACCTTTGGCCATTCCGATATGGGAGAGTCAGGCAATACGAGGGATTCTGAGTTCCAAGGGGGGCCAACACCGACTTACTCTCTACGCAGATGATCTTCTGTTTTTTGTCATGCACCCGGAGGAATCAGTTCCAGCCCTGCTTTGAATTATTGAGGCGTTTGCCCGCTTTTAGGGTACAAATGAAACCTCCAGAAGTCAGAAATACTATTTCTGGGTGGGGGTGTAGGGTGTCCCTAATCAGGCATGGGGATTAAAAAGGGTGGGTGACTACTTTACCTACCTGGGAATTAAGGGGGGGATCTTAACAAATTATATGGTTGGCATTATACCCTGCTTTTTGATACAGTATTGGCAGATCTCAGCCGATGTAGGGCCCTTCCAATTTCTTGGCTTGGCTGCATTAACTTACTGAAGCTGAACATCTTGCTGAGAATTCTATATGCAATGCAGATGATCCCAGTTTGCCCCACCATCCAAGATATTAAAAGGTTGGAGAAAAGGTTTGCAGATTTTATATATGGCAAGGGAAAAAGTCTATGATGAAACTTGAGAGACTAAAGGCAACCAAGGAAAGGGGGGGGAACTGGACTTTCTGGACTTAAAGGGATATTTCCTAGCCATACAATACCAATATATCCATAACTGGGTAAATGGGGGTCCTCATGGTTAGAATTAGAATAGGAGTGGTGCCAAGGTAGAATAAATTCATAGCTATCCAGGGTGGGCTATAAGGCTTACAGGCAGCTCCCCAGTCTGAACCCACTGGTTTTGGTGGTGTTTGAAGCCTGGGAAATAATTAAGAGGAGAAGGGGGGTGGGGAAAGACCATACTTTATTAACACTGGTGGCGAGGAACCCAGAATTCTTACTGGGATTGGAGGACCCGGGCTTTGTAGTATGGGAAGAAAGGGGCATATGGTGTTTGGGAGACCTCTTCACCAGGGAAGGCATGTACCCTTTTGTTACCATTAAGGAGTCCCTGGGGTTACCGGCATCACATTTTTACCGGTTCCTGCAAGTGAAGAGTTATTGTAGTGGACTAAATAGAACACCAATGGAGAACTCCCCAATAGCAGTGCTAGAACAAGAATTATACAATGGCTTTAAAAATGGTGCATCCTGATTGGCTGACTGGCACCTTTTGCCCATTGTAAATCCTAGCATGATGCAATGGGAAAAGGTGTCAGTCAGCCTCATGTAATGCCCATCTGAAGTGTATCCGTCCAACCCCTCCATCCAAGGAATTAGCCACCATCTTGTTCCCTGCTATGAAAATGACAAAAAGCAAGCCACCATAGCATCAAATTTCAAAGAAAAAATGAACTTCCAGTGCTGCTACCTCCCAATACAAGTTACTGGTGGTGTCCAATTTCCCAGCCCATTACCAAAACTGTAAATCATAAAAAAACCTCAACTCCAACAACACTGCTGCTCACTCGCTCTCCGTCACCAAACACTGTAGGTCTCCTGTCTCAGCAGCCATGCTTGTTGTTGTAGTGTTCTTCTGACCACTAACAATAATTCTCTCCCAGCTCCTTTGTGGTGAACACTGCCTCCCCGCTCCATCCAGCATTTTAACAATTAAAAAAAACTCAGCCGAGAAACATTTATGCCTTTCTCCTCACTGCAAATTGTGTTCCAGAAACAAGTCCTCTGATGAACTGCAGCCTGTTAGCGCTCTCACCATACTCTGAGTAGTGACAGAACCAGCAACAGGTGCGTTGCTTCCTGAATGATACCACGAACAAGATCCTCTGAATGAGACAGCAAGAGTAGACGAAGTGGTAAAGCCTTTAAAAAAATTGTTGTACCAGCCAGATGTGGGAGTAGAGATGTGTGTGTGTGTGGTGGGTGGGAGGGCTGCCATCTCCAACAAAAAATATTCACCTAGCAACAGAAAACTATTTAACTTTTAGCGGAAGGACATTACAGAGAAACTCAATTAAAAAACACTTCATGTTCAAGTAAAACCATTTTAATCTTAAAAAAAATATTTAAAAAATGGGGGCATTGTATAATCGCAATATCCCACTCCAGGGTGTGGGTTATGCTGGGATTTACCCATGCCTGTTGTGTTTTGCTCACTCATCCTGCAGCCTCATGATCAAACACACCAGGCGTGGGTAAATCCCAGCATAACCCACATCCTGTCGTGGTATATTGCTTAAATATGTAGGACTAGAACACAGGAAAGAGGTCTAATAGGGAGAGCTGCTTAACAAGATAGGGCAAATATACCAGAATCCTCAGGGAGAACCAGATCTGCGGATTGCCATAATGGACAATAACTGGTGTGCAATAATTACTTCTCATATGGTGTTATTATTGTGTTACTGTTTTAAGGAAACACAATACAGATTTATCCACAGGTTGTTTTATCCCCCCACTGTGGTTCACAAGTTCTACCCAGGGGTCTCAGACAAGCGTGGGAGGTGTGTAGGGGCTAGAGGCACATATTTTCACTATTTTTGGACATGCCAAACCATACAGTCCTTTTGGAGGGATATTGCATTAGAGGTTTCTCAGATCTGGTGAAGGAAGGTGGAATTTTCAACCCTATAGCATCTCTTCTTTTTGGGACTGAAATGAGCGGGGGGGGACTGGGGAACTCTACACCAGATGGGTAAGGGTAGTATGGGCGGTAGTCTGACAAATTATTCTGCATACCTGGGTTTCAAGTGTACCACCTACACCTTAGATGTGGAAAAATCTACTTATGGCAAACTTAGCCACGGATAGGCTCACGTATGCCCTTTAAGGCAAGGAAGAAAGATTTCTGTTAGAATGGGACTGCTTCCTAGCATCCCTCTCCTCCATAGAGGTGCAGATATTACTGGAGGGGGCAAAGTATTAAGGGCTGAGTCTTGATAGACCTAATTAATTAGACACATTCTGGGCCATCTCAGATCTGCAGTTCCGATTACTAAGCTATTCCATTATAAGGTTTAGGAGACGTGATGATGTAGGGTAGGGCTAAAATTATCTATACTGCAGAATGAATTTTCTATTCATCTTTCTGTTCTACTGTTATTAGAATATAGTAGGTATCTTCTACTTTTTACTTTTTTTGCACAATAGAGTTATCTGACTGTTGCACAGGACTACATATACTACGTATACAGGAAGCTGAATAATGCTGATAATAATTTAATGCTTAATTTTTATTTGGAGCAAGTTTCTAGTATTCATACTGTACTCTGGTATAATTTTTGGTGCCCTACTCAGCAATTTATACTAGTCATATGTCAATGTGTATTGATGAAATGTGCGAACAACCTGTACTCAGTTTTCCTGTCAGTATTCAGAAATATCAATAAAAATATAATACAAAAAAAAATACTAAGTGTAATTCATTTTTTTTTGTGAAAGTCAGCTTAGATGTCTCATTAGACTGCTTTCTGATGAAATATAGAACTGTCATTCTGTACAATTAAGGTTTTTTTTCTTTCATTTTTTGACTTTAAAGTTTTTGTTTGTGCCCAACTTTAACTTGGAGGGGGAAGCTTCCTATTTGTTCAGCTGTTTTTTTTTCAAGCAGTCCTCATGTTTGAGAACTTTAAACATAAATAACTTAAAAATGACAAAACACTTCATTCTGAAAGCACCAAAAGGCCCTGTTCTAGGCCAAGCTCTAACACATCTGTAAATGTCATAATTGCAGTTTTTTTGTTGTCTGATTGCAAAAAAAGGTTGAATTTGGGGATGTTTTGTTATTTCATAATAACTTTTTAACCAAGAAAATGAGTTTTACCAAACTTGTCAAAACATTAACTCCTAGGATGAAGACCATACACAACAAATCTCACAGTCCAAGGGGGCTAAGAATACTTGATATAAGGGGCCCAATTCTCAAAACGTAGTACAAGCCACGCCAAAGGCAACTTGTGCCAATTGCCAGTGTGCCATGGACGCTGCATCTGATTCTCTTTTGGGAAGGGTCCCAGCAGCAGTGTCCCATGGCTTGTGGCAACCATAGCAGTGCACAAAACAGAGGGCACTCCTAGACAGGTTGCCACAAGCTGTGGGCAGCCATGCAGCAATGTCCCTGAGCAGTCCCTGGTGGTCTAGCATACCACCTCCAAGCCCCAAACTCCCGCTATAATTATAAAAATATTCCTGGTAGTCTAGTGGCCCCAAAGTCTCACTCTCCCATTTTAATTATAACAATATCCCTGGTGGTCTAATGGACTGCCATAGCCTGATCCCCGGTAATATAAGTTTTAATATTCCAGGTGGTCTATTGAACTGCCCCAGCCCTAATCCCCCATTAATACAAATCCTAATATTCCTGGAGGTCTAGTGCCCCCCCCACCCTGCAGTGCCCTGCCACCTTACTCCCCCTATCCCGTAACCCAGCCGGTGACTGGTACAGGTTTTTTTTTATAATATAGTCCATAGATATTTTGGGTGGCATTATGTTTTATTCCTGCAGGACTCATTAAGACCATTGGTTGGATATATAGATTGTCCCTTAATTCCAAATATTGAGGGATTTATGGCTTGCTGAAGTTGAAATGGCTAAAAAAACTAAATCTAAAATCCTTTTTCTTATGAAGGAATCCTATCCTTTTTCTTACAAAGGAATCCTTATTAGTATGAAATGAAAAAAACATACCAAAAAGGATCCCTTCAAATGAGAAAAGAATCAGGGAGAAAAACTAAGTCCAAAATCTTTTCCTGTATGAAGGAATCCTTCTTGTATGAATGAAAAAAACATATGAGAAAGGATCCCTTCATATGGAAAAAGAATTTAAATAAAAACTAAGTCCAAAACCGTTTTGCATATGAAGGGATACTTTTTCATATGGCCAAATTCCTTTTTTGTATGGCCATATGAAAAAAGCAGAAGCGAGTCACAAAAAAGGACGTAAAAAAACAACATTTGGATGTCCTTTTTGCAACAGTTAAGTGCAGAATCCACTTAATGGGGTCCCAATGAACAAAATACAAGTGTTAGTCTCTCTGTTGGATGCAATTTTTGTGGGTTTTGACATTTTTTTAATGGAAACAAGATGGCAGCCATACGGAAAAGGATTTGTTCTTCATGAAAAAGGATTAGCCCCATGTGGAAAAGGAACCTTTTTCATTTGGCCAAATTCTTTTTTCATTCCAAACATTTATTTATTTAAATTTTGATGACAGGGTGGGCCCTCTGAGACAGTCAAGTCCCTTTTTCAGGGGTGACTCGGGGAACCAAATGTTCTAAACAATACCACCAACAGCTTAATCTAGTTCACGGTCAGTTGGCATTCATCTGTATCCCTCTCCCCCGGGTCGTGCCTGCAAATAGACAGAATTTGTCTAGTGCACTTACCTGGTCAACAAAAACTAACTAACTACAGTAAATAAATAAATTATATAAAATTATCATTGGACAGTTACATACATTCATGGACTAAACTAGCCTGAAGTGCCCACTGAACATGCTCAGAACCAACATTTTAAAATTAATAACCTTGAAACAGATTAATACTGTTTCACCAAATCAGCAAAAGCCACTACTCTCTGCTAGGCCCTTTCTACCCTAAAAAATTCAGACCAAAATTCAGAACTGTCTGGGTGCTATGGGAGACAAACAAAATAGTAAAATAGCAAAAAAAAAAACAAAAAAAACAAAACAAAAATTTTTTTTACACATTTTGCACTGTCTGGATCTCAGAATCTGCAAATCTGATCAGAATGAAACTTGACATATCAAGAGACCTTGGATTTTCAACAGCACATGGAAAATTTTGTGCAACATGGTTGTAAAGTTTTTAAAGTGTAAAAAGTAGGGTTTAACATTAAACACCCTACTCAACTCCAACTATTGTGGTGCAACCATGCCACTAGAATACACCCACACACAGATATATGTAGATATGTATGTGTGTGTATATATATATATATATATATATATATATATATATAGAGAGAGAGAGAGAGATGTATGCATATATATATATATATATATATATATATATATATATACACATATATATATACATATATACACACATATAGGTAGATATACATGTGTGTGTGTGTGTATATATATTCTTGGCAAAAAACGTTGTTAATGCATCAGTTAATGTTCACACCATAAAAAGTTGGGAAATGTGGTGTTAGGGTTTCCAACCTTAACACCCCACCCCCACTCCATACACACCAACAGGCATCGGGAGGTGCTTGGGTCATCATTCCATAAGTAAATAAGCTGAGATGGGTACAGTATAGGAGAATGAGGTGAGCATTAGGGCTGATGACCCCAAGGTACACCCCCGATGCCTGTTGATGTGTGCAGGGTGGGGCTGGGGTGTTAGGGTTGGAAACTCTAACACCACATTTCCCAACGTTTGATAGTGGGAACCCTAACTGATTGCCATTAACAAAGTTTTTTTTTACCAAGAATTTCCTTACTTTTTGAGAAAGTATCACTCCTTAATGATGTTCATATTTACGTGTGTGCTCCATATGTGTATATGTATGTAGCTGTGGAAGCACAGGGCCCTTCAGACCCTACGCTTACATTTGTAGGGGAAGTGTGATGACATTTTCAGCATAGCCATGTTATTACCCTATCTGATGTACCCTATACTGAAAGGTTTCAAATCCTAGCTAAAACATAAGTCCATGCAACAGCAATGCCATACCGTACTACAGGTGTGAAAACACATTATGGCCAGGATTTGAAAAATGACAGCTGTGGCATACCATTGGTGGGGTAATGGCAAGCATATGTTGAAAATTTTGTGTCAAAAATATTTAAAATTCCCAAAGTTGCAAGCGTACATAATGAAATTGCAATGAGTGGTCATTTTTAATAGTTTGAACCACAGATTTTCAACATAGCCTTCTTATGACCCCACCTCATAAGCAGATGGTATGTGGGAAGGGATAAGGTGGAGGTAATTTTGAACTATACCTACTTAGGAGTGGTACTGCAGTCAAATACAAACTGAAGTTGTCATACAGATTTACTTTTGACAAAATCCAAAAATACAACTGCAGGATTAAGCATGTTTAATTTTAAATATGGAGGAATGACAAAGAGGCCTCTTATTCAAGTAATAAAAACAAAACTTTACTCACAGCTCCTATATGGGGCTGAAGTCTGGGACATAAAAGTGTTAATAAACTTATAGTGCCTTTATACAAAATTCACCGTAGTGTATTAAGACTGGGTCATTCATGCCCTGCTGCCTATCTAAGATCAGAACTAGGACTTTTTCAGGCTGCAATTGAAACAATAAAAATGAGTTACTGGCTTAAATTGACATGGATGGAGGATAATAGATTAGCAAAATTATGTCTCACTGAAAAAGAATACTGGCAGAGCCTAGGGTTCAAGAGGGGATATTGGTATAATACTATAACCCTCTGATTTGAAAAGCGTAAACTGGTGAACCTGAGGTGAGTTGTGAACCAAGGAATTGTGTTAAGCCAGAAATTAAACAAATATGTGTGTAAAAAGATTAATAGATACTGGGAGAGGAATGACCTAGAATTAATCACAGTTTCACATTACTCTGCGTGGTTTGCCAGAAACAATTATACTTATGGATATAAGTCTTATTTAGAAACACTTACTGAGCTTAAACACAGAACTATGTTTATAAGATACAAATTTGAACAATTTGACAGTAATGTTTTAGCGTATCGTTATAAAACACCTGGCATCCAATCAGAGGAATGTGATTGCTGGTACGGTGAAAAAGAGGATTTACTCCACGTATTATGGAGATGTAAATGGTATGAGAAGCAAAGACAGTATTGGCTGAGCCCTTTCCTTCTCTCTCAGTATCAGATAGATATGACTACATTAACCTGTATTTTAATGCATACAAAAAGATGTTTGGACAATACAGAGAATGGCTAAATATTTTATACTATTGCACACCTGAAAAAATGGATAAAGATTTTGTAAGGTGAGATAAAAGTCTGTTAAGCCTAACTCCACTAGGGAGGGGTACTGGAGACTTACTGACGGATTGCAGTTTGCACAAAGGATGGTTTATAGTTGCATTGGATGCTGTAAATAGTGTATTTTATTATTTATTCTATGTGATTGTAAAGGCTTTACAGCCAAACAATAAACTGTATTAATTGCTTAACCCCACCTCATGAACAATATGACTGTCATCACTCAAATCCCACCTGAAAGGTGATTTCGCAGACTGTCCGTGAAATCTCCTTTCTGGTGGGAGTTGCATAACAACAGTCACACTGTTCATGAAGTGGGGTCCCCAAAACGACATGTTGAAAATTTGGGGGCAAAATCTCAAAAAATGACGAAGTTATGCATGAAAGTTGAACTTCCATTGAAATACATTGAAGTGCATTTACCTTAGTTTCTCATATTGCAGTAGCCAGTTCCAGCAGCAGGACATGTCTTTGATCAGGAGGGCAGATCTCGAACCTGGATCTGTTCAGATGAGTGAGGGTATGTGGGGGTGTCAAGGGGTATGTGGGAAGGTGGGTGCACAGTGGGAGGTTGGGGTGCGGGTGTGATCGGTGATGGACGGTTTGTTTTTTAAAGGTAAAAAAAGGACATTAAGGGACGGTTTCCTTGTTTTCAGCAAAAAAGATATGGGAGGGTGGGGGGAAGCCACTGACCACCAATGTTGAACAAAAATGGGTATCAGAAGGTGATAGGGTATCACTAGACACCAGGGATAAATGGCACCACCAAAGGGGGTGGGGTTAGACAAATAAAACTAATATAAAAAAATAAACAATGAAATAAACAGACGGACATTAGGGGTCAGGGAGGGAGGGTCACTAGACCACCAGGAAAATTACATTTTAGAATAAAATATGAATATCAGGGATTGGAAAGGGAGGACCACTAGACAACAAGGAAAGACATTGGCGGGGGGTTAAATTGTTTTCAGTTAGTGAGACAAACAAATTAAAATATTTAAAAAACACTGACATGGTAAACACCAACAGTTGTGTTTACCTAATCATTGCCCAAGGAATCTAATTTTGTGGTCAGTTGGCCCCCAAAAATGACCAGAGATATGTATATTTCACCTGTAGAGATTTTACTGCCGCAAATTGCATCACTATTTCATGAAGCAGGGGTGGGGGGTCCTGCTGAAATGTTCTGCAAAACCCTTGTTTTGTGGAAAAGGAACAGTGTTTCATGAAATACTGAATCTCCTTCTGCTGCAGTTTATGGCAGAAATCCCCCCCCCATGTTCCACAAAAAACAGTGCAATAATTTCTGGCAGTAAAACCTCTGCAGCTACAATAAGCATATTTCTGCACATTTTGTTGCCAAACTGAACACAAAATCAGATTCCTCAGACCTTGATTAGGTAAACACAACTGTTGGTGTTTACTATTTGTAAGTATGTTTTGAAATATTTTAATTTGTTTGCCTCGCTAACAAAAAACAAGATTGTGGAATCTCGACAGTACATTCCACATTTGCAGCAATAAATATCGCTTTCGCGGCAACAAAACAGCTGTTTCACATGGTATGTCTAATTTTTCCCATAGAAAATAATGGGAAAATTGAAACCTTAATAACATTTGAATGGATTATTATTCTTTCACCAAACCTTCAAAAGGCACATCTGTGTCCCAAGACCTGTATACCCTGCAAATTTCAGACTACAACTCCACACAGTTTCTGAGTATCAGCGTGACAAAGAATTTGCACAAAAATTGTAATTTTCATATTTTTTGACACTCTACATCTCTGTACCTGCACATCCAGAAGGAACAAAACTTGGCACATCAAGAGACATTTGGTCCCTGATGGTGCATGCAAAATTTCATGTGAATCAGTTTAATGGTTGCAGAGTTATTAAAGTGCAAAATTTTGGGTTTAACATAGAAGTGACCATTTAATCCTTACTATAGGGTGAGGTATATATATCTATCCATATATATATATATATATATATATATATATATATATAAATGTCTCTCTCTCTCTCTCTCTCTCTCTCTCTCTATATATATATATATATTGTACTGGCGCAGTAGCACCAGTATATTAGGGTTGAGTGCAAACGTCTATGTTAAACCCCAAAATTTGAACCTTAATAACTTTGGAACCACTCAAGGGATTTGCACAAAATGTAGCATGCATAATCTCCAGAGGTAGGTCTGTCAATGTGCATTTTGTGCAAATCGTTTGTGTGGTTTGTGAGATAGAAACTGTCAAAAAATCCTAAATTTACCATTTTTTTCACATTTCTTTATCCACCTGTATCTCAGAAATGGCTTTAGGCAGTGATGTGACATTTTCTGGGTAGAGAGCCTTTGCCTCACAGATGTACCTTTTGAAGGTTTGGTGCAAAAATATTAATCCATTCAAAAGTTAATAAACTGGCACAGCACACTTCTACCCTGAATTATTTGGAAAAAAAAATCCATTTCCTGTTTGTTGTATGTGCGAGGAAAACCAAAAATCCATGTTAAGTATAGGAAAAAAATTAGATGCCCACAGGAAAATGACATATGCAGATCTCGGAAAGCACACAAGCTTTTTTTCTTCCCCAATTCTCTTTTGCTCCAGTTACTGGTGGTGGGGCATCTCTAGGGTGAGGCCCACTTAGCCACTCCTCAACCACCCTGCCTGAACCCCCTTCCCCTGACCAAGGAATAAGGTGCTGGGTCCCCCCCATAGACCCCAGACAGGGAGGTGGGGACCACAAAGAATCAAGTCGGGGGTTGGAGCCGGCACTGGAGCATGGTGGGAGTGACTCTGGAGTGTACGCAGTTACCTCCACACCAACTGGGATTTTTCCACCTTGTATGTGTGTGTGTTGCCCCCAAGATGCCGGATGTGCAATGACATCTGCACGAGGGGTGTGCCCTCACTCATGTCTGCTGGCACCTCTCCTGAGACAGCCTGCTCCTAGCAGTACCTCCCAGTCTCTACTGGGTGTCACCACAGAGCGAGGCATCCCAACAAACCCACCCCAGGAGAGGAGAGTAATCCTCTGGACACTCAGTCCTCTTCTTCCCCTTCCAACCCCTAGCAACCAGAATCCATCCCCGAACCCCAGTCACAGGCGTGGTGCGAGGTGTGACATCCAGCACCTCAACCCTCAGTGCCACCTGGCTGGCTGGAAAGCACACAAGCTGCCATCACAAAACTTTCCTCATATTTAGACCTTGCCTGCTAGACAGTGCATGCAAGATTTCAGCTAATTTTGTCAATGCTGCCTGAGCTATTAAGGTGCAAAGTTAGGGGTTTAACATAGAACCTGTCAATCAACCCTAACGCACCAGCATAAGATATATCTATCTATCTATCTATCTATCTATCTATCTATCTATCTATCTATCTATCTATCTATCTATCTATCTATCTCTCTCTCTCTCTGTCTGTCTGTCTGTCTTATAGGGGCACAGTTGTGAGGTTTTATGTGATAAAGTCGAGTCTGAAAGACCGCCTAACACATAAAAGCAAACAAATATGAGCCCATAGTCAAAAGGGTGACGGATATTGTTCCGACCGTCGCAAATAGCGACGGTCGGTACAATACTTTAAAAATGCACACCCCAAACTTAAATAACAAACTCCAAGGGGAGTGTGGATCATGGGGCAAGTTACTGGATTAAAAAAAAATATATTTTGCCCGTAGCTGGACCTGGGTCTGCTCACATCGCAAGCAGTAGTATACACCACTACGCTATGTGAGCAGCTCGGCAGGAGTTGGCAACACTGGGTCCTATATCCTGTAGTAGTGAGTACAGCTCCTTGCTATTCTCACTGTACAGGATATAACGATCTATTGCACCACTCGCTCTCTTGTAGAGCTCTATTATTGAGTTGCTCAAAAGTGCAGAGCTCAATAATCAGCGCTCTACATGGGTGCTCCCAGTTGTGCCCCTATAGTTAGGGTTAAGTCTTCACTTCTATGTTAAACTGAAACGTTTGCACTTTAATAACTTCACAACTGTTCATGTGAGTCACATGAAAGTTTGCATGCACCATCAGGGACCAAGGATCTCTTGATGTGGCAAGCTATGTTCTGGTCAGATGTGTGGGTGCAGTGGTACGGAGTGTCAAAACACATGTAAATTACCAGTTGTTTGTCAAATTCTTTGTCACTGACTTGCACAAAAACTGTGTGGAACTTTGATCTGACATTTCAGGGTATGCAGGTCTTGGGTCACAGTGGTGCCTTTTGAAGGGTTGGTGCAAAAATATTAATCCACTCCAAAGTTATTAAATTTGAAAGTTTCCCATTATTTCCTAAGGGAAAAGTTAGCTGGCAGGCTCGAAATAGAATTCTTGATCGTGATTGCGGAATCCTAGTCTGCAAATGCGGGATCCTAGTTAGCGCTGCCACCATTTTGTTTTCAGTTAGCAATGCAAACACACCTAAATTTCTAAAAAAATAGTGGCTCTTGGTAAACACCAGCATTTGCGTTTACCTAACTGGGGCCTGAGAAATCGGATTCCAAGTTCAGTTTTTTCAAAATATGTCTAGAAATATGTTTGTTTCATCCACAGAATTCTGTAAATGCAAATCATGGAAATCTTTTACCACAAAATAGGATCCTTTTACGCAAATTATGGTAAAGGATTCTGTTTTACTGAGAAATAGTATCCTTTGCTGCATTTTGCGAAAAAGGATTTTTTTTAAATATAGTTGCTTCTTTGTTACTTCATAGCAAAGAAATGGTTTGGAGTTTTAGGTTGAAATTTTCAGGGTACAGAGGGCTTGCCTCAAAGATGTGCCTTTTGCTGGTTTCATGAAAATATATTACTTTGTTCTGGATTCTGCAGATTTAAATTTTGCTTAATTTCCCATAGGATTACATTGTAATGAGAGGTGTACACAGTTGTTTCCTTGTCACTGTGCTGTGAAGAAATGAAACATAGAAACATAGACTTTGACCGCAGATAAGGACCGCTAGGCCCATCTAGTCTGCCAATTTTGCTACCTACAGGATAGGCCGCAGATCCTATTTAACCAACAGCCTATATCTTCCTGCCCCCCACAAGAATTGCCTTATGTCTGTCCCATGCATTCTTGAATTCTCCCACAGTTTTAGACTCCACAACTTCCTCAGGAAGGCTGTTCCATGCATCCACTACCCTCTCTGTGAAATAATACTTCCTCCATTGCCCTGAACCGCCTCCTTCTATCTTTAAATTGTGTCCCTTGTTCTTGCAAGTCTCTTTTTCTGAAAGATGCTACCCCTTGGACTTTGTTGATTCCTTGAGGTACTTGAAAGTTTCTATCATGTCCCCCCTCTCCTTCTTTCCTCAAGGGTATACATATTAAGCTCCTTTAGTCTCTCCTCATATGGCTTCTCTTGCAGACCCTGCACCATTTTAGTTGCCCTCCTCTGGACTGTCTCTATCCTGTCTATGTCCTTGCGGAGATGGAGTCTCCAGAACTGGACACAGTATTCCAGATGGGGTCTCACCAACTGTCTGTACAGAGGGATAACAACTTCCTGTTTTCTGCTGCTGATGCCTCTCCCCTATACATCCCAGTATACCCCCGCCCTCCCTACTGCCTTCTCACATTGCTTGCTAACCTTAAGGTCATCTGATATGATTACCCCAGGTCCCTTTCCTGTTTTGTTGTTGTTACTACCTCCCACCATTGTGTATTCTTCCCTGGGTTCTTGTTTCCCAGGTGCATTATTTGCACTTTTGCATTGAATCCTAGCTGCCCACGTCGACCATTCCTCCAACCTTGCCAAGTCCCTTTTCATCCTTTCCACGCCTCCTTGTGTATCAACCCTGTTGCAGATCTTTGTGTCATCTGCAAAAGGCATACTTTCCTTCCAGTCCCTCTGCAGCGCCACTGATGAAGACATTAAGAAGGACTGGACCCAATACTGAACCCTGACGGTACCCACTAGTAACCGCCCTTTCTTCAGAGTGGACTCCATTTACAATTACCTTCTGTGTCCTGTTGTCCAGCCAATGTTTTACCCAGGCTACCACCCTGGGACCCACTCCCAGGCTGGTTAATTTGACTAATAATCTTTTGTGTGGGACTGTGTCAAATGCCTTGCTAAAGTCTAGGTAGGCCATGTCCACAGCCCCTCCCTGGTCTACTACTTTGGTCACCCAGTCAAAGAAATCTATTAGATTCGTCTGACATGACCTTCCCGCTGTGAACCCATGCTGCCTTGGATCCTGTGCTCCACTGACCTCTAGGTACTCAACTATTCTTTCCTTCAGAAGTGACTCCATCACTTTCCCTACCACAGAGGTCAGACTGACAGGTCTGTAGTTTCCTGCCTCTGTCTTGGTCCCACTTTTGTGAAGGGGAGTCACATCTGCCTTCCTCCAGTCCTTGGGTACCACAACCATTGCAAATGGTTTGCAATTTTGTTCTGATATTTTCAGGGTACAATGGACTTGCCCTATGGATGTGCCTTTTGCTAGTTTTGTGAAAATATATCAATTTGGTGTCCAGTTACACAGGTTGCACATTTTACTACATTTCTATAAGATAACATGGCAATACCATGTGTTCCTTTGGATCTGCACAATATGGGATGTGAGCACAGGGCCCAGAAGGCCCTGCACTTCCACAGGCAAACAAGATTAGCACAGGGTCCAGAGGGCCCCATACTCCCTCATGCATATATGGATATCATCAATATTATGGATGGATGGCAACGTGCAATCCCACATGCAAATATGAAAACCATTATGGAGTGATGGGAGTGCAGGAATTATGGATGGATGGCAGCGCAGGACCCAGAGGGCCCTGCACTTCCACATGCAACTATGCATAGCATTATGGAGTGGTGGAAGTGTAGGGCCCTCCACACAGAAATAAGGATATGATTATAATCTGTCAAGACATATCACTGTTTGGTAGCGCAGGGCCCACACGCAAATAAGCCGATGATTATACTATCTCACAAAGTAAGGAAATTCTTTGCAAAAAAAATTTGTTAATGCATCAGTTAGGGTTACACCATGAAAAGTTTGGAAATGTGGTTTTAGGGTTTCCAATCCTAACACCCCACCCCCACCCTCCATGGATGAACAGGCGTCAGGGGTGTGCCTTGAGGTGGTCAGCCCTAGTGCTCACCCCATTTTCCTATTCTGTACCCTTACACATGGAATGGGGTGAGTCTTAGGGCTGACAACCTCAAGGCACATCCCTGATGCCTGTTGGTCCATGGAGGATGGGGGTGGAGTGGGGTGTTAGGGTTGGAAACCCTAACACCACATTTCCAAACTTTTGATGGTGGAACCCTAACTGATGCATTAACAAAGTGTTTGCAAAGAATATATACAGTCCCCACCACTTATAGTGCCCACACTTTATATGGGCAGTCACTTTTTGTGGGCAGATTGCTGTTTCCACTTGCCCAATACATTGATTGCAATGTAAAAAACTGCTGGTTATAGCGATCTATGCCCACCCTCTATTTTGGGCAGATTAGCTGCTACAGCTTCAAAAGTCCAGCATGCTGAAGTGTCAATTAACATTCTAACAGCTAATCTGCCCAAAATAGAAGGTGGGCATATAGCACTAACTGGCTGCTAATCAGTCCCACTTAATGTAGCAGCAGTGAAAGGGAGAGAGGACTTGAGCACTGTAGCACTGTACTGCTGTGGTTTCCTCCTATGTAGCGGCAGTGAAGGGGAGAAAAAAGTATCCATTTGAAAACAGACCCCCATGAACGATGCTGTGGGTTTCTCCTAAGGGCTTTCCTGAAACCCATTTTGTAGCGGCAGTGAGGGGAAGAGAGGATCCGTCCCTGTGAACGCTGCTGTGGTTTCTTCCTAAGGACTTTCCTGAGACTGTTTTTGTAGTGGCAGTGCGGGGAAGAGGGGATCCATCCCCACGAATGCTGCTGTGGTTTCTCATGGAGATAGAGATGGGGCTTCTGCTGATGCTGAGGAATAAGTATGCCCGAAGACTGGAGCACTGGAGCATCTCAGGCAGGAGTAGAGTTAGTGGCTGCGAAGAAGGTGAGCACAAAACTGTGCAATGGAATGGGAAATGGGAGTACAGCTGAATTCAGTACATATATAACAAGAATCACTGTACTGAAAGCTCGTTGGTGTAAAAATCATTGTTTTTGGTTACAGCGACCAGTCCTTATAATGGGCAGAATCTGCTTACACAGATGTGCCAGTTGTAAGTGGCTCTGACTGTATAGGTATAGATATCTAATACATTTGTCTATCTATATCTATCTGTCTGTCTGTCTGTCTATCTATCTATCTCTACATCTGTATCTGTATCTGTACCTGTACCTCCATCTGCATCTGCATCTATAGCTATACAACACATGGAGAAAAAATGACAAGATAAAAAGTGATATCTTACCCAACTCACAAGCTATCAAATTATATTTTTCCCTGATATTGGGATCTGTTCACTAATTACATGCAAAATGCATGTAAATCCCCCATGCTGCTCTGCACCCATCGCAGGTGGGCACAAGCCAGCACACATGAACACTGGCTGTGGGACCATGCCCCCACCCACACAGTACGCAGCTGCATGACTGAGGACTGTGGTGACATGGAGGCAGAGTGTGGGCTGTGGGTGGGCATCCAATAGGATGCCAATCCTGGGTCCCATGGTGGATCACTTACGTGAATGGGCAGGGGACCCTGGGAAAGCACATACCCTACCATGACTATACAATGGGCGCTTGCCCTAATGGACATCCCCAGCCCTCCCAGGGAGCCGCTCATGCTGTGGTGGCTGTATGTGGGGGATCCTGCTGCCACCGTGTCCCACTGGTAACCTGTGGGGGGGAATGTAAATAATTAAGGCAGGGTCTCCCCTGGCATAGTTCTGATGGGCACTCTGCACCTTAGCACATAGCGCATAGCGTGGGGCACCTCCCCTGGCGTGGGGCCACATGACTAGCTGGGGGATCCACCACAGGGCACTAGCACCTCTGTTATGAATGCTGTAGGTGGTGCACAGATCACCACTGCATGACATTTGGGCATATGATGGCCTACGTGCTGCCCTTATGTGGCACATAGGCATTCGTGCATAGGGCCCATTGTGAGGTGTTTATGGTGGTTGTTACATATATTAATAAGGTTGTTATTGCTTGTGTTAATAAGGTAGTTGGTACATGTTTTAATAAGGTGGTTGTCACATGTTAAGGGGATAGTTTCATGTGCTAATGAGGGTGTAATAAGGTGTTTCATAGTGTGTTTGCAAGGCATTAATGTGTTTTTACAATGTTTGTATGTTGTTACTGAAGTGGTAGTGGTTATTGGCAGGTTAGTGGCATTTAACTGGTTAGTTATGTGGGAAAATATATTGCAACTTTTTTGTGGGGAAGAGGGGTCCATCCATGCATTGTGTATCTATATCTGTATATTCTCTGCAAACAACTATGTTAATGCTTTGTTAGGGTTCCAAAGCCATAAGAGTATGGAAATGTGGAGTAACATTTTTTTCAACCATAATGCCCACCCTCATCACCAGCACCTAGCCTTATGACCCAAAGTGAAGCTTGGGATTCAGAGTGGTGCCCCCCCAGGTCTGCTGCTTCATGTTATGGTCCAGAGTCATACCACACAAGTGTGGTGCTTCATATGGGGCCTGCAGCATCAGTCATAACGTTATTTGTGCAGGAATGGGCTTTGCACAAAGCATGACATCAGTAATAACGTACTTCATGCAGGGTTCTGTGGGTGCTGTGTGAAGCAGGAGATAACTCATAGACTTCTTCACATAGAGTACTGTGGGCCCTGCATGAAGCAGGAGATCTTTCATAACTTTCTTTGTACAGGACCCCAAACCTGTAGCTTGAAGCAGCAGACATATGGGGCATGGCCCGGGACTGTAGCTTGGTCTTGGGCCATGAGGCTAATGGGTATGGTGGTACTGGGTCCAAACAGTGCTGACAACAATAGTGTCAGCTAGGAGCATGTGATAAAAATGGTGCTGATTTTTTTTGTGGGGAGCACTGCCCCCGCACTCCCTAACGTGGGGGGCTCTGCCCCAAGCACCCCCATCTTTAGGATTCTCACTCTGAGGGGGAGTGGACCCCGGGGAAAGTTAAAATTCACGGGGCCATTACGGCCTCATGTAAAAAAAGAAACTAAGTCCTGGGGTGTGCTAAACAGGTTGGAGACCAGGATTAGAACCCTGGTCTCCACTGCTGCTGGCCGAGCTGCTTGATGCCCCAGCCCTCCACACCACGGGAGCTGCTTGGCCAGCATCCTGGAATCTGGTGCCCTTGTGTTTTATCGGCATCATGGACAGCGACCAGGGAAGTGCTTACAGCAAGCTCTGTGAATCCCCCCTCGCTGTCCATGTGAGCACTTACCAGACTAGTGCCGTATAGTGCGGCACTTTTCTGGTAGTGCTCACTTGACAGGGTAACAAGGGTAACATTAAGGTTAAAAAAACCCACTAATGCCGCTTGTCTGTGGTTTTGTGGCTTTGGAACCCTAGTGATGCATTAACATAGTCTTTTACAATGAATGTCCTTATGTTTTGAGAAAGTTAAGTCTACAGTTGTGCCTGGCATCATGTTGTTTTCCACCTCATGACAGGGCAGCGGCATGTCATTTGTGCAATGTGGCTCTCTGCTCTCTGGCCACATCACCTCCACAACACTGACTTTGGTTATTTATTTCTGTGGTGGTGGCTTTCCATGTCATTGCATCTCACTTTGAGTGCAGTGTTTTCAGCTGTCAGTTATGTGTATGCACCAGTTCAATGGTGCTTCACTTGCTTTCCTGTGTAGTGCTCAGGTTACACAACTACAGTACTGTATCTGTAACACTTTGTGGACACCTGTATGTGTGTCATTTTTTTTTCATATTGTTTCTTATCTTCCGTGGCAGGGTGGGTGGCTACTCAACTCTGTTCCTGCATGCTTCAGCCGTCCATTACCTCCTCCTGGTTGGTGCCCTATCTCATGTGGATTTTCCCCTTATAGCAGGGCCAGGGAGGGAGGGCTCTCCTCCCCCAGGAAACACATCCAAATCCACATGGACTGGAGTGGCAGAGCAGGCTGCAGCATGATGGGCAGGCTTCATGGAGTCTGTCCTCCATGTTTTTCCTCTTTTTTTTTTCCTCTCTGGGCCCATGTGCAATGAGCACAGTGTGCATGCTCTGCCCCTGCGGAGATGCTCCTGGTACTCTGAAAATGGGATCCCTTCTCACACACAGTGACTCGCATGCTCTGCTAGCTGGATTCCTACAGGTGGTAGTCAGGAGTGAGCCATGATGACCCCCCCCCGAGGGAGGAGACCAGTCCTTCAGATGCTCAGTCCTCTCTCCCCTGGCTGGGTCACAAATGACCCATGTCTGTTTCTGAACCTCTGTCATCAATGTGGTAGGAGATGTGGCACTAAATGTCTCAGTCTTCCATGCCATAGTGATTTTTGTCAAAGTCAGGCCCGCAGGGGACATAAAAGGTCATCCCGCAGTTTGACAAGCACCACATAAAATCACCCCCCCAAAACCACCTTCCCCTTAATATCTGAACCTGGTTTTCTGGTCATTGTCAGGAGACCTCTTGGTGAATAATACATCCCAAATGTCTTGTTAATACACCAAGAAATGTTAAAGATGTAGGTGCTTTTGTGTGATTTTTGTGAAACAAAGCCAGAACCAAAGAGGAGCTAAAATGTCATACTGCAGCTTGACAAGCACCACACAAAATCACCCCTTGAAAACCACCTCCCCATCAATATTTGAACCTGGGCATCTGGTGTTCTTCATTGGACCCTTTGGGGAACATGTACCCTTAATTTCTTGTTATATGTCGTACCTGGCATTCCTGGATATAAGGGGATGCAGACTTCTGGGTGTCCACCTAGTTAACAGATGAATATCGGGTATTCAGGCCTCTAGGGGCATCACAACAATTCTCTCACACCTGAGATCTCTTCTTCTGTTGTTGGGGATATTGAGCCAAACCATGGCCCAATGAGCCCCCCGCACCCCCAGGCCAGCTCTCATTGGTCCTGCGAAAAAGGCCTCAGAATTGCCCATCTAAATGCAGGAAGCCTGCTACCAAAAATGCATGAACTGGAAGCCTGGGTGGCAGTACACAAACAGGATGTTCTGGGGATCACTGAAACATGGCTGAAGCCCTCCTACCCAGACTCCCTATATCACTTAAATGGATACTCAATATTCCATAATGACAGACCAGGGAGCAAAAAAGGAAGTGGGGTGTTTCTCTACATTAAGGAACAGTTACAGTAAATGGCTCAGTCATCTCGAACAGCAGCACGATAGACCCTACAATTGAATGGTTCATTATTGAGCTGATTATAGGGTCAGTCAAAAAAATGTATGTGGACTGTGCCTGCAATACTACAACAGGCTGGACAAATGGCTTAAAAACCCTCATCAATGAGGTTGAAGGCCTCTTTCCAAATAGAGACATAGTGATCGTAGGGGATCTCAGCCTCAATTGGCTGAGCAACAAAAAACAGGAGTACACGGAACTCCTTAAACAAATCATTCTAACCCAGATTATTCACTCCCCTGCTTGACTTAACTCTAAGTCTCAGAATCAGTCTCTCCTAGATTGGATGAACAGGGATGATAGGACCATTGCAGCCGAGGTCCTATCCGACTCAATAAATAATATATACTGCAATTGGTCCTGCCAGTGGGCTTGCCCACCATCTAGGCTTATAACATTCAGGAACTTCTCCAATATAAAGTTAACCATTCTAAGATCAGATTTAAGAGGAATTAGCTGGTCTATGCTCTACTCACGCACAACAGTAGATGCAGCCTTGGAATTCCTTATCACTGCTCTCTCATCGATACAGAAGAAGCACTTCCTCCTCACTACATGGTGAGTTGGGTGGGAAACTCAAGGTGGCTCTCTAGGGAGCCAGTGGCCCTAATGAAGACCAGGGACAAGTCCTGGGGTGCATACAAAGCTGACCCCATGGCTGTAAACTTGAACGCCTATAAGAGACTTAGGAACCAATGTAAAAGCAAAATGAAACTCCTCAAAACCTCCTTCTATAAGGAGCAACAGGCACAGAGTTTTAGTGACCCCGCAGTTTCCAGACCTCAGTGAACTTGATTATGAAGTAGGTTCCTAAGAACAACTCAATACACTTAGTCACTGATTCTGGCCTAATAACTGATCCATTGATGGTAGCAGAGATCTTTAATAACAAACTCTCAAACCTTGACCTGTACCTGACCTCCCCCACCCTCCACAGCTGAGAGCTCTAAACACATGGGCCAGGATGTGCAGACAACTGATAGTCCTTCATTCCATTTCAAGATTACATCACCAAACGAGGTCCGTAAGCTCTCGCAGGCCCTGCCAAACACAGGCAGTGCTGAAGTGAAGGACTAAGCCCTCAGATCTTGAAATTAGCTCCAGTTCTTATAGCCAAACACCTTGCATACATGATCAATTTATCTCTAACCACTATGGCCATTCCTGAGCTTTGGAAAGAGGCCAAGGTGGTATCTATCCTTAAGCCAGGTGATCCTACTCTGCCTGAGAATTATCGGCCCATCTCAATATTATCTTGCCTGAGCAAAATAATGGAGAAGGTGGTTTTCTGACAAATATCCGACCACCTATCAGCACACAATAAATTATCCCCACACCAACAAGAGTTCAGGAAGGGACATAGCACCACCACAGCCATAGCGAGGTTCACTGACCATGTCCTTAGGGAGGTGGCTAAGGGAGCCTACTGGGGCCATATTCGTTTACCCGTCCAAGGCGTTTGACATGGTCAGCAATGGCTTGCTTCTCAGGGAACTTTCAGAGTTAGGATTCTCTCCTCGCTCCTACTGTTGGGTCGAGAATTATCTCTCAAACAGAATACAGATGGTCCAGATTGGTGGATCCCTATTCAGTCCCCTCCAAGTTTGGAGGGGAGTCCCCCAAGGGTCCATCCTAGGACCTTCACTGTACTCAATCTTTGTAAAACCCCTACTATTGGAAAAAAACTCTAATGACAGAATCATGTATGCCGATGACCTCATACTATTCAGTAGTGACATCTCCTCTGACAAGCTATCTCAGGCACTCGCCAGGGAGTTCGCCTCTATTGAAAAACGGTTCACTCAGCACAGGCTAGTCTTCAGTGCAAAAAAAAACTAAAGCCATGCTGTTTGGATCCAATCATAGGCTTGCAAGGCATTCAGTTAGTCTCCTGCACTCTTTCAACATTCATACCTTAAATGGGTCCACTTTGGAACAGGTCAACAATTTCAAATACCTAGGGGTAATCTTAGACCCTTCACAAGGCCTGCTGGCTGCTCCCCCACTGTAGTTTTCATTGAGCTAAACTCTTTTCTCTCACTACTAACCTATTACTGTGCTATTTCTCTACTCCAGGACTCTCTCAGTCTGAAAGCTCTCCGCAGATGTCTCCTTGCCCTCTCTGCTATGTTTTAAGAATGCCTTTATTCATTATCGTATGTTGTACATACTGTTGTTCTTTATGCTTTAATGGTGTACTATGCGTTGATTTTTCTTTATTTTCTCACTCACTGTGTATTATGCTGTCCTAAGATGGGGAACCTGTGTAAAAGAGCCTCTGGCTCAAAGGTGTTAATCCAAAATGTGAATAAATAAATAAATAAACATAAGGCAGGTTGTTAAAAGGGTAAATCAGCTATTGGGATTCTGCTTCCAGCTGAAGCACCTGTTGTCACTGGAAGCTAGGCTGGCGATAAGGCAAAGAACCCTTCTTTTGATCCTGTAGTACTGCTCTCCTATCCTACACCCCATCTTGTCCAAGCTAAGACACAGACTGAATACACCTTACAATAACATATGTAGGTTTGTCACCCTGGTCCCTTATAACACCCACCACTGCACTCTATATCAGTCATTAGGGTGACTACCTCCTCAGGCATGCAGGGATCTCATGTAAGGTTCCTTCATTCACAAGATACTCCATGACTGTACTAATTCACCGCTCTTAGACATGTTGGTCATCAAAAGGGTTCCCCACCAGTTTAGGTCCTCTGCAAACCTAACCCTTGATTGCCCCAGATTATCACTGACCATGGTGCAGAGTGCTTTTTCCTGGGCAGCACCTAAGTTCACTCTCCCAGCAGTACTTCAATCTGTGGATTCCCCACCAACTTTTAAACAGTACTACAGGGATCTTCTAGTGCAAAATGTGTCCTGTAACTGCTAGCTAGTAACTGCTAGTTGGCATGGCACTGACATGTATTTTGTTATCTTAGTGTTGCCTGTTTATATGGTGTTCTCTATTTCTATGGTCATACCAATTATGAGAAATTTCAAATATCCTACCTGTAACCTACGTGTAACTGTTAATGTATATTAGTGTTACCTGGCTAAGACATGTGATCTCAATTTATTACTTGGCTAAAATTAGTGGCCTCAATATTGTTTTGTTATCCCAATGTGTTGGGATAAATATATATGGTTGTACTCATTTTAAGCTTTCTCCATGTAACCAATATGGAACTATTTCTTTGAATGTCATGCTGTTCAATATCTTTGTACCATGTGCCACCTATATGTCCCTGGTTGTATTTGAAAACAGTCCTCTGGACCAGTGTACCTTCCCAGTCAACAAATAAATAAATATACACCAAGAAATGCCAAAGCTTTGGGCTCTTTTGGGTGATGTTTTTGAAATTCAGGCACTTTGAACCAGTGAAATGGCCACCTGCTGTTTCAAAGGCATCACACAGATGCACCTTTCAAAAACAAATTTACCCTTTTTGTTTAAACCCAGCCTTTCGGTGGTCATCATGGGCCCCTTTGGAGATCATGTATTCTGAATTTCAATACACCAAAAAATGCCAATGTAATAAGTGCTTTAGTGTAATGTTTGTCAAACAAAGCCAGGCCCTCAGATAAGATCAAAAGTCATCCTTCAGTTTGACAAGCACCATACAAACTCACCCCCCAAAAAACACCTTCCCCTAAATATATAAACTGGGCATTAGGGTGACATCAGGGGATCCTTTGGGGTATATGTACCTCAGATTTCCTTGTAATGCATAAATAAATTCCAACATTATGGATGCTTTTGTGGGATGTTTGTCAAACAAATTCAGGCCATCATAGGAGATAAGTATTTTTTCACAGAGAGGGTTGTGGATGCATGGAACGGCCTTCTGGAGGACGTTGTGGAGTCAAAAACAGTGGTGGAATTCAAGCATGCATGGGACAATCATAAGGCAATTCTAGGGGTTGGGGGTAAGAAGAAGTAGGCTGCTGGTTAACTAGGATCTGCAGCTTATCCATTAGGTAGGGAAATGGGCAGACTGGGTGGGCCAAGCGGTCCTTATCTGCCATCAAATTCTATGTTTCTATGTTTCTATCCTGCAGTTTGACAAGCACCAGCAAAATCACCCCTTGAAAACCACTTTACCTTCAGTATTACAACCAATCATTAGAAGGATGTCAGGAGACCTTTTGGGGAACATGTACTCAAAATTTCTTGTTAATACACCAAGAAAAGTTATCGGTACTTTTGTGTGATGGTTGTTGAACAAAGCTAGATCTTCAAAGTAGATACAAAGTGTCTTGCAGTTTGACAAACACCACACAGAATCACTCCCTGAAAACCACTTTACTCACAATATGTCAACCTGAGCATTAAGAGGACATCAGGGGACCCTTTGGGGAGCAGGTACCCAATATTTTTTGTTAATACACCAAGGAATGCCAGAATTATGGTTACTTTTACTGTATGTGTGATATCTTTGAAACTGAGGCACTTGGAAACAGAAGAAAGACAGCCTGCAGTTTCAAAGGTACCACACAGATGCACCCCATGGAAAACACTTTACAGTACCTGTTTGCTTGCCTCAAAATTAGAACACCTTTTTAAAAATACTGTTCATTACTATGGTTGGAAGAATCATAAGCCTGGCAACAGTAATCACATACAGTGTTAGCTTTTTCAGTCATTTATTTATTCCATCATTTATTCTTTCTTATTTTTTATTTATTTATGTTTTTGGGCTGTGCTCCACAGAAGCTCGCATGTTTCCACATTAGCAACTAGTACACACCTCGATGGACATCAGTGGTGGACTAGCAGCTTCCAATCCAGCTCTGCCCTAGTCCCCACCTTTGTTTGCCCTCAACATCTTTTCTGGACAGGTCATTCAGGGGCCTGTCACTGGCAACCCACCACTGTACCTCTTCCTCCTTTCCCACCATCAACTGCAGGGCCATAGTTTTTATTTCATCCTTCTACAGAAAATAAAAAAACAGTGTAATGGTACTGCTGAGCATACTGTACCTCTACATAATGCAGTGTGGCCGTAGGAGGCCCGTTGCATATTTATTATTTTAGTTAATAAATTCAAAAGTACAGGAAGGTGCACGGTACAGTACCAGTAGGAAAAGCGATAAACAAATGTCAACAATGTGCAGTATACTATATACAGTACAGTACAGAACTCCTCCACAGTGCATATATGCTTTCTGGTCTAACCCTGCCTAACTTTGCATCTCCTGTACAGTTACGCAAATAGATAACTTACGTTTACTGGATACTGGCCTGAATTGGCAAGGTTGCAGAGAACCTTGCTACACCCAGAGGCCACCAAGTCTGCCACCATTCCTCCAGAGGAAGCCTAGGCAGAGGTAGAGCAGCTGGAACTTGGTGGTCTCTGGCAGGGTGGGGGTGGAGGGAAGGGTGCATGCTCCTGAGATGGAGCAGTTAAGAACAGGCACCCATAGCAGTGGGAAAGGGAGGAATGGGAGAGTCTTCAAAAGGGGAGTCCCCAAGGTGGGAGAAAGAAAGAAACCCCAGCCAAGGAGGTAGCAACTACTGGTGGGGGACTTTATTGTTAGGGGATAGACTTAGGAGCAAGGGAGAATGAAGAGGGAAGTGAAGTGCCTAAAAGGGGCTTCAGCTGGAGGGATGGAGAACATATACAGAGAATTGCTAGGGCAGAAGGAGATGGGAGGGAGTTAGACATCATTATCCGCCTGGGGACAAATAATCTGGCAAAGGACAGGGAAACGGTAGGGTGTGATAATTACAAGGAACTGGGGTGGCCTCAAGCAGGTGGCATGCATGGTGGCATTGGCCGAGGTGTTACCTGTGTTGGGCCAGGGAGACAATGGGTACTCTGCACCAGGGTTTTAACAATTGTTTGAAGGTGTGGTGCATGGAGGAGGGCTTCAGTTACATTGGGGTCTGGGGGCCAATGGGAGGGGGGCCGAGGGGATTAAACTCCTCTAGGGCAGGAGCACAAGAAGACATGGGTGGGGACAAGGCAGAGGAAAAGGGGGTATAAATCAGGTAAGCAAGAATAGAGGTCTAAAGCAGACAGGTATCAGACAAGGTAAAAAGGGAAGAGGTGGGTCAGGAGGAGCTTCAGGGGACAGCACTGGCAGGAAGGGGAAGGAAAGCAGGGAAGCAGACATGGAGGGAGTAAGGTATGGAGAGCCATTTGCGCCAATGCAAGGAGCCTGCGAAATAAAATTCTGGACCTGGAGGCTATCATGGCAGAAGCTAGCTTGGATTTGGCAGTCATAATGGGGTCATGGTGCACTGAGCACCACAACTACGACATAACCATACCTAGCTACTCTCTGTTCAGGAGAGAAATGGCAGAGATGTGAGGAGAAGGGGTTGTACTACATGTGAGGTAGGGAATCACGGCCACAGAAGTACAGGGTCACCTAAAGAAGAAGGAAGGGCTTGGAGATACTGTGGGTCATCCTGCAGCCAGTCTCTGGGGCTACAATCCCTACCAGGGCAGTGTACAGACCTATAGCACTGGGAGAGGAGTTGGATAAGGCACTTGGGGAAGTCTTCATCAGAATGGCAAGTAAGCGGGAGGTACAGCTAGTTAGTGACTTCAGTCTGCCAGATATAGAGTAGAGCCTTCCAACTGCAACTTTGTCAAGGAGCAAGGCCATCCTTGACTCCCTGCAAAGGGTCTTTTCTCATGCAGCTACAGTAGCTAAAGAACATACTAGGGATGGGGCAGTGCTGGGCCTAGTGCTTACAAACTGGGACAGCACTACAGACATCACAGCAGTCAGTCTGTTAGGTAGCAGTGATCATGGTACAGTGTGGTTTAACATAAAGACAGGAGTATAGGCAAACCACATGAGGACGAGGATTCTGCACTACAGGAGAGTGGACTTTAAAGAAATGGGGGACTGCTTTATTTTTATTTATTTATTTGTTTTTTGTTTACCGGGTAAGGTGCACTAGCCATAGCAATGACTATTTTCAGGCACGGCCTGGGAGGTTACAGAAACAAAACATTGTAGGAGCAAGGACACAGTACAGGCATAAGGATACACTAGATACAATACAGTTACAGAGTAGGTATAATGGGAAGGTAGGATAAATGGTTATGTTCAAAACAACAACAAGTCCAGCAACAACTGGAGTATGTATAATACTGAGATAATTATGGGTAGATATGGAAGACCTGGGAGTAGAATAGGAGTAGGGGTACCAGATAAAGGAGGGCAGTATGGAGTAGGGAGATAGAGGAAGAAGTTAGGGGGAGTGGGCCAAGATGAAATAGAAGGCAGGACAACTAAGGAGAAAAGTGCAGAGTAAATTTATTGGGGTAAGTGCTTGGAGATAGGTAATAGAGGGGAGAGTCATAGTCATGAAGGTGGTGGGAACTAGGGAGGTTCAAAACAGGAGCATGTACAGGAATCAGCGAGATGGGCACATAGCTGTTTTTTGAAGGAGACATGGGATGAGGCTAAGCGTATGGTTGGAGGGAGGGAGTTCCAGTATTGAGGAGTGTGGTGGGAAAAAGCACTGGCACCTTTGGAGGAATTATGTCTAGGAATGTGGACAGGGGCATTGTCTGCTGAGCGTGGACCATGGTTGGATGTCTGGCTTTGAAATAGACCCACCAGGGGCTTGGGTATTTGTGTTCTGATGATATTATCAATGACAGAGCCATATGGAAATGATCTGGATGCAAAAGGAGAGAGCCATCTCAGGTCAGAGTAAAGAAGGCAGTGGTGTTTCATCCAATGAGAGAAAGACGCATAGCGACAGATATTGTTATAGGTAACCTCCCACTTCTGAAAAGATGTTTTCCCTGCTGAGTATAAGTTGTGACCCCATAAGTGAGCGACGGCAAGAGTATACCACGTACTATGGCAAGCTTGGCAGAGGGGGTGAGCACATAGCTAGTGTGATAGGCAATACCAAGTTTCCTATTTACCATTTTTCAGGTCTGTTGAATATGATGATCAAAACTGAGAGATGAATCAAAGGTGATACCTAGCTATTTGAAAGATTGAACCACTCCAACAGATGAGCCTTCAGCACTGGTGACATTGAAACAGGGCTGAGCATGCTTAAGTTTATTATTGGAGCCAAATAGCATGGCTTTGGTTTTAGATAAATTTAAGACAAGTTTATTGCTGAAAAGCCACTGTCGGATTTTTTGAAAGTCCTGGGAGAGTCGCTGGTTGATGTCAACAATGTTTTTAGCACTAGCGTACAGAACAATATCATCAGCATATAGCAATGAGGCAGTCTGATGGAGGTTTGAGGTGATATTGTTGATAAACATACAGAAAAGCAAGGGCCCAAGGATAGATCCTTGCAGAACGCCTATGTTTACAGTTGCTAAGTCCAATAGAGTGGAGTTGTATTTAACTAGTTGAGACCTATCCGATAAGTAGCTATCAAACCATGTAACAACATTTGGTGAGAAACTGAGCGATCTTAGAGTCGTTAAGAGGATGGGGTGGTCGACGAGATCAAATGTTTTGGTCATGTCAATAAAAATTGCCCCTGTAAGAGAACCTGCATCCATGGCATCAAGAATATCAGATGTGAAATTGAGCAAGGCAGTGGTGGTACTATGACCTTTCCAAAATCCATGCTGTGCAGTGGTAAGAAGATCATTTTTCTGTAGAAAGTCTATGGTTTGAGTGGCTATGAGTTTCTCAAGAATTTTGTTGAGTACAGACAAGATAGCTATGGTTTTTATGATCACCATTTTTGAAAACCGGGGTGATCCTAGCTATCTTCCAGATGTCCTTAACATGGCTATGGCAAGGGGGAGAGGGTAAAAATCTTGGCTAGAGGTGCGGCTATATAAGGGGCAGCGAGTTTTAGGAGCTTAGGTTCTAGATTGTCTGACCCAACCGCAGCAAACTCAGAGATGTTGTTTAGCAGTCTTTGCACTTCATGGTTAGAGACAGACTGAAAGTGGAAATCTGGCCCAGGTATATCAGGTAGGATGGTAGAGTTTGTTTGGGCAGAGAAGGAAGAGGTGTAATTGGTGAGGTCAGAAAATTGAGTGTTAAAAAGTTTACAATGGTTCTGGGATTATTACAGTGGATGCCATTTAGAGACATGTCATTAGGGGTGGGGGCCTGAGTTGAGCCAAGGAAGCATTTTATGTGAGACCAGAATTTTTTGGAATTCCTATAGGATTTATTTAACAAATCCTTGCAGTAGGCACTTTTGGCCTTTCTGATCTCCCTCTTACAAGAATTTTGAAGGGTTCTATAGGAATGAAAGTTAACAATTTGACCTGAGCTTTTGTAATGGAACCAGCTTTTGTCTCTCTGGCATAGATTCTGGAAAAGGTCTGATTTTAGCCATCGGGTAGGTCTGTTTTTTATCCGCCGGGTTATGAGAGGACAGTGTTTTTCCCTGAAGCACAAGGAAGTGAGTCAGGAAGAGGTTCAAAGCAGACTGTGCATCACTGGATACAAAAAGTGGGGCCCAGTTGATAGTGGCAATATCCAGTAGGAAAGACTGGGGGGTCAAAGTGTGCATAGTTTTGGAATGTAATGAAGTGAGGCTTCGACGGGGGAGGTCTAACCTTACCCCATACACAAAATGTGGGGGAATGATTGGTGATGGCATCAGCTAAGATACCAGAGGCGATAATGTTTTCTTGGTGGTTGGTCATAACCCAGTCCAGTAGAGTACTAGATTTGGATCTTTGGGCAGATCTAGTGGGGTCACTAATCAGCTGGTGCAAGTTGAGACTTTGAATCCTGGTCAGAAATGTGGTTTGGGAATTATCTAGCCAATTTAAATTGAGGTCGCCAAGGATAAGAACCTAATTTCTTCCTGAGAGAAGAGAGGTCTGATTAAGCAGCTCATCAAGTCCATTTAGACCACTGGAAGGGGGCTTGTAGACACACACTGTATGACGTTTTGTGGAGCCAAGGGTGAGGAGGACATGTAGTGTTTCACAGTGGGTGAGGGGAGGCGAACGGATAGCAGAGAGGTGGAGGTGGTCTTTAAAATAGATTGCTTGAGGTGCTGAATGCCACACCTCACACCACGCTGGCTACCCGGCTTCGGGCATGGACTCGGGTTGTTGGGGGTCAGCTGTGGGAAGGAGGATTAGTGTCCCAATGGATGCTCTCTTCCTTGAGGTGGGTTACCAGGGGTGTACTTGCACCCTGGCGTCTATGAGGGCAGTGGGAGCACCAACTCTGGGGGCAGTGGCGGCTCTCCTATAGAAGTCAGGAGGTGAGAGTGCTGTTGAGGCACTTGGCGGGCATGCGTGGCCGTTCCTGCCCAAGTCGGCATCCTCAGGGGATGGAAGGAAACCACAGGAAAAACGGAAAACCACCCTCGGTGGTCCTAGATGATGGCCGCCTCAGCCACTCAGTCCAGGAATCACGGGCAGACCCCACTGTGCAAGGTGCTCCATGGAGGTGAGAGGAAGGTAGGAGTCACCAGGGACACTCTAGGGGCAGACTCGGTGTGTCGGGGGTGGGTGGCATTGAGCAAGCCTGAAGGAGTGGAACAACAAGGGCATTCAGGAGGAATAGAAAGAAATTAAAATAAATAAATAAATAAATAAATAGATTGCAGTGCCACCCCCCCTTTTGGGACCAGGTCTATCAAGTCTCAATAGATTGTATGATGGAAGGGAACAAAGAGAGTCCAGAGTGGATGGTTTGAGCCAGGTTTCAGTAAGGCAGATGATATCGGGTGTGTGGAGAGCAGTCCAGGATTCCAGCTCAGCAAAGTTGTGTGCAAGGCTCCTAATATTGTTTTGCACTACAATAAGACCTTTAGCATTGGCAAGTGGACTAGGTATTTCATTAACCAGTCCAGGGTTGGAATGAACATCACCTGAGAGCAATAGGGCCAGTAGTAGGAGATGCCAGAGTTTGTTGTGCAGGAAGGGACAAAAGGCACCAGTGTACAGGGGGTGGTGTTTCAGGGCATAAGCAACCATTTTGATCCAGGACCAATAAAATAGTAGTGGAGTGGGATCACAGGGGATAGTAGTCAGCCAGAGAAGGTTTGAGTACAAGTATTCATGGGGCTGATAGTTGGGGAGGACCGGGGGAGTACGGGGAGCAATGGGAAGGGACAGTTGGAACAAGGCCAAGGAGGGCACAAGGAAAAGCAGTAGCATGTAAGGTTTCATATTCAGCAGATCTGGGTACAGCATGACTGTACCAGAGAAATAGGAAACACTATAATTTAAGAAAAATTGAGAGCAAATATTTGAGATTGGAGCAGACCTTTAATGCAAAGATGGTAGGGATAGTCAAATATTATACAAGCTTATAGGGTTTGAAATGTTACAGCACTATAACCTTTGCTGGGGACTGTGAGGTACGACTGGTGGGAAAGGAGGGAAGATAAGGAGTATGGAGTAGGAAGATGGAGAGCAACCATATTAGGGCAGACAGAGGGAAGCAGTAATTGTACAAATCGGCATATGCACAGAGAGGTAGGAGGAGGAGACAGCAGGTCTTGTACAGAGGAAGGGTGAGCAAGGACGCATTGAGCCAATGGGGAGGAAGATCGCCGAAAAGGGCTGTGCAAATACAGTATTTAAAGGAGGCCTGGGAGGGGGCAGGGGGTGGGAGAAAAAGTACAAGGGCTTAGCAAGGCAGCAAGGCAGAGTAGGTTTAAAACTAATGGAAAGTCAATGAGGAAAAGCGCTCCAATCGGTTGTAGCTGAGCAAGCAGGTAGACCAATCAGAGTCAGCCTGCAGAAGTGCACACGCCAATTGGAGGACAGTTCAGTCAGCGGCAGTAACTGAGGTTGGAGTCCGGCTAACAGGACCAGGAGGGTGGCTGTAGCTTGATGGGTGGGTCGGGCGGCAGCCATAGAAGCGGCAAAGCGATCCGCTGTTTCGGTGGTCGAGAGCGCTGCTCAGGCATGAACCCGTGGGGAAGAGGAGGAAAAAGACAACCGTAAATATAGGAGTGGAGACACAGATGGGAGGGCGGCTGGCTGTAGACTGTCAGCAAGGGGGGAGGGGGTGTTGCAAGTTAACAATACAGATAATCAGCACCGGAGATGGCAGGGGTGGGGTTAGTAGGTGAGACAAAGGCCAGGAGAGTGGAGGCCAACAAGGTGAAAATTACCAGTCAGGGGTAGGATTATGAGTGAAGAGCAGAGGAGGGGCTGAGGTGAAGAAAGCAATAAGATGGGGGTGGGGTGCAGAGGTAAGAGATTCACAGAGCAGTGGAGATTAGGCTAGGACACCAGCAGTGACCAGAAAAGGCAGCAGAAAATAGACAGAGGAGGTTAGGGAAGAAGGGGCAAGCAGTCAGGAGCAGTACAAATTCAAAGGACACTCGCTAGCTAAGACATACACTGTATAACCAGCACTTGTGGAATTAATCTAGAATCAGACTAGGCAGTAATGTACATACCGAGGCAGATTAGGCAGGTTCTAAACTCATAGAGTGTGAGGAGCTTGCTCGTTTCTTCGCAAATAAGGTGGCTGACATCAGGGCGAATCTGCGTCCAGCAAACTCTAAGGGGGCGGCTGTTGAACAATGTGTGTTCATAGTACTTTAACTTTCTTGGAGTTCCTTCGGTCAGCCTGATTTTGTGGTTGTCATGAGGACTATCCATAGTGTACGCCCTACTAGCTGTAGTTTGGATCCTGGACCAACCTCCCTATTGTTGGGTTGTTATGATATCATCGGTCCAATCCTTGTGCGAAGAGTCTGGTGCTCCCTGGAGATGGTGAGTTTCCTAGCTCCCTGAAAGAGGCGGTGGTGACACCTCTCCTGAAAAAGCTACCTTGGACCCGGACTGCTTCACAAACTACAGACCTATCTCAAACCTTCCCTTTATTGGGAAGGTAATTGAGAAGGTAGTGGCGGCCCAATTGGAAGACCATTTAACCATCCATGACATCTATGAGTCCTTCCAGTCCAGTTTCCACATAAGGCATAGCACCGAGACTGCTCTGGTTTGGGTGCTTAATGATCTTCTGAGGGCAATGATCAGAAGAGATGTTCTATCTTGGTCCTTCTTGATCTATCATCAGCCTTTGATACTATGGATCACTTGGTGTTGATAGCATGCCTGAGGCAGTTTTGTGGAATATCGGGAATCGTCTTGCGATGGTTCACCTCATTCCTCACTGGGAGATCACAAAGAGTTGTGTCTGGAGTTGTTTCCTCAGGTCCAACTCCTTTGTTGTGTGGGGCGCCTTATGGTTCAGTGCTGTCTGCCATGTTATTCACGGTATATATGCTGCCCCTTGGAGACATTATAAGACGGTATGAGCTGAGGTTTCACTGCTATGCAGATGATACCCAGCTATACCTGTCTTTTGCACCTGACCAGGATGGAGCTATCTTGGTGTTTAACAACTGTCTGAAAGAAATCCAGGACTGGTTGGATTCTAGTTAGCTGAAGTTGAACTCAGAAAAGACAGAGGTTTTGGTTGTGGACCCGGGTAATCAGATAGAGGGGTCGTTGGTTGGTGCACCCTCAGGAATTTTTCTTGGCAGCGCTTCGCTTCCAGCCTCTGAACAGGTGCATGACCTGGGGGTCATCTTGGACGACAGGCTGACACTACAGTCACAGTTGTCAAGACTTCCTTTTACCATCTTAGGAATATTGCCAGAGTTAAGCACCTTGTTCTATCTGACATGTTACCAACGTTGGTCCCCGCCTTTGTGTCCTCGCATTTGGACTACTGCAACTCCCTATACTTTGGGCTTTCTGGGGTTGAAATCCACCGGCTACAGCTAGTGCAGAATGCTGCAGCCCGGGTGTTGACTGGGACAAGTAGGTCCTGTCATATTACCCCAGTGCTGCACGAACTGCACTGGCTACCTATACGGTGGCGGATCGCCTTCAAAGTCAGTTTACTGACTTTTAAAGCCCTACACGATCTGGGTCTGGCCTATCTGAAAGAACTCCTGGTTCCTTACAGCCCTGGCTGATCACTTCTCTCGGCCGATGGGTTGCTAGAGATTCCAAGAGTGAGTTTGAAATCATCTGGTTATAGAGCATTTTCCTATGCTGCACCCACTCTTTGGAATTCTCTACCGCGACGGTTCCGGGAGTGCGCCACCACTGAGGAATCTAAGAGGGGTTTAAAAACCCACTTTTTCCAAATGGCTTTCTTGGAGTATTGATTGCACTGAAATTGTTGATTATAATGCAGTTTTATCTGTGTTTTACATTGAATTTTATGTTTGATCTGTATTGTTTTATTTTGTACAGTGCCTTGATAACGGAAAGGCGCTTTATAAATAAATGTATTATTATTATTATTTAGGTACAAACAGAGAAATTAAACCCCATATAAAAAGTACAAGGGCTTAGCAAGGCAGAGTAGGTTTAAAACTAATGGAAAGTCAATGAGGAAAAGCGCTCCAATTGGCTGTTGCTGAGCAAGCAGGTAGACCAATCAAAGTCAGCCTGCAGAAGCACACACACCAATCGGAGGAGAGTTCAGTCAGCGGCAGTACCTGGGGTTGGAGTCCAGCGTACAGGACCGTACTGGGGGATTGCCAGGGAGGGATAGAGGAACAGTGGGGAACATTAATGGAGGGCATACTTAAGGCAAGCAACCTCTGCATGAAGGAAATGAGTAAAAGCAGAAGGAAAAAGAGACTTTTATGGTTCTCTAGGGAAGTGCCCAAGGTAGTGAGGGAAAAAGGGTGGCATTCAAGAGCTATAAGGAAATACAGGGTAAAGAGGACAGCGAGGTATGCCAAGTAAAACACAGGGAAGCAGTAAAGGTGGTGAGAAGAGCATAGGCACAGACAGATAGCCAAAGGTGTAGTTAAAGGTGATAAGACTTTCTTCAGACACATAAGTGAGAAGTTGAAAGCAAGGGAAGGGATAGTGAGGATGAAGAAGGTGGCAGAGAGAGGCTGCACAGAAGAGGACCAAGAAAAAGCTGCCATCCGAATAGGTACTTCTGCTCTGTCCTCACAGTGGAGGGGTGGGGTGGGGATGGACCACCAAAGAGTAGCAGGAACAAAAGGTGAGGGGAGGGTGAGGTGGACACAAGTCCATTTTCAGAGGAAAGACTGCTGAACGGACTCGCAACTCTGAAGGTGGACAAGACTATGGGACTGATACACGCAGGGATACTAAAAGAACTCAGGGAGGTACTTGCTGCCCTGCTGATGGCCTTCTTCAACAGTTCACCGAAAAAAGGTGTGGTTCCAGAGGACTGGAGAAAAGTAGATATGTCCCCTTTTCCCAAGAGTGGCAGCAGGGAAGAAGCTAGCAACTATAGGCCAGTCAGTCTCACTTCAGTGGTGGGGAAATTAATGGAAACCCTGCTTAAAGAAAATGTGGTAGAGCATCTTGAATCCAATGGGCTACAAGTACACAGGCAGCATGGATTTCTGGGGAGGTCATTCCACATCAATCTAATTGATTTCTTTGATTGGGTGACCAGGGAAATAGATCAGGGGAGGGCAGTAGGTATGGCCTATCTGGACTTTAGTAAAGCCTTTGACATCGTGCCGCTACACAGGAGACTGATTAAGAAACTGAGCAGACTAGGTGTGGGATCCAAAGTGGTGAATTTGGTTTGAAAATGGTTAATGGATAGGTGACAGAAGGTGGTGGTTAATGGCACTCACTCTAACAATGGGAGAGTGACCAGGGTGGTGCCGCAGGGCTCAGTACTTTGACCGATTCTCTTCAATGTCTTCATAAGTGATATTGAGGAAGAACTGGAAGAGAAAGTATGCCTTTTTGCAGATGATACCAAAATCTTTATAGGGTGGACACTCAGGAGAGGGTAGATAGAATGCGCAGGAATCTTGGGAAACTCAAGGCATGTTCAAGAGCATGGCAGTTGGGGTTCAAGGTTAAAAAAAAAGCAAAATTATGCATCTGAAATTCACTATTACCTGCCTGCAGTGTGGATATGAGCCAGACACCATACTGGGGATTGGCTTGGGATAGAGGGATTGGCAGTCAGCATGGACCAGTGGGGGCCACATCAGCGGCTCTGAGCCAGACAGGCTGCTGCAGAAGGGACTGGGGAGTGAGCATTTTTCTTGGGCAGCTGCAGAAGGGATTGGGGAGTGAGTAATTTTCTTGGGCAACTGCAGGAGGGATTGGGAGGTAAGCAATCTTCTCTCCAGCGTGAGGAACTGCAGAGCGTTGGAGCAGGGAGCCAGTCAAGTAGCAGGAGGCTCCCGGAGTGAAGCCAAAGTACCAATCAACAGAAACGAGGTGAGTAAGTTAAATGGCAGCTTGGCTATAAATTCCTTGGCCCCTTGCAGTAAAAGGAGCTGAAATTCACTATTACCTGCCTGTGGCATGGATCGGAGTCAGATTCTGCACTGGGGGAGCGGTTTTCGATGGAGGGATTGGCAGGCAGCATGGTCCAGCAGGGGCTGCATCAGCAGCTCTGAGCCAGATGGGCAGCTGTAGAAGGGACCGGGGAGGGAACATTCTTCTTGTGTGGCTGCAGGAGGGACTGGGGAGTGAGCAATCTTCTCAGGTGGCTGCAGGAGGGACCAGGGAGTAAGCAATCTTGTCTGCAAGTATTTTGTATTTTCTCCCACACATCCTCCCCACACTGACCGGGGGGTGAACAATCTTCTCGGATGGCTGCAGGAGGGACCAGAGAGTAAGCAATCTTGTCTGCAAGTATTTTGTATTTTCTCCCACTTATCCTCCCCGCACCGCCACTGATATTAAATGGGCTACCTAGCCTGCCTATTCTAGCAGAGCGCCAATAGAAGTGTAGGGGGTGGTGTAACCAGGATGACCTCCAGACCAACCAGACTGGGAAGATTGAAAACTTGACTAGATTGAGGCTCAAGGACAGGATATAGGAGCTGATTCAGGGTACTGTACCAACTAACCTTAAGCTTCAGTCCTTGGGGTCTGTTCACATGAGTTGTGTTGTGGCTACTTATGATGAGGAGGAACATTTGTGGATAATCCCTTGTCTTTGGGGATCCACCTTGAGAGGGTTAAGTGAGGGTAATTTCCTGTTGCTGGGGGCTACTCCTTGGGTGAGGTAAAGTCCGAAGTATACCAAGAATGATGGGAGTGCTGAGAGCAGGATGTGGAGGGGAGGTGGGGGTGATGGAACATTCGAGAGCTAGGCTGAGCTCGGGATGGAAAGACTGGGAAGAGTGGCATGGGAGGAAGGGTTGGTATTGGGGGGAGGCTGGGGCAGGGGGCAGGAAACCAACAGGGGGTCCAGGAGAGACAGGATGGTGGGTTGCAGTAGCTGTGGGGCAGCCGTGTGAATGGGTACATTGTGGAAGCTGCAGGAATTTCCCATTTGCCTCAAGCTGAGAGCTCTGCAGGCAGAGGTCAGCTGGTTGTTGGGAGAGATAAGAAGGTTAAAAAAGGGGATGGTCAGAGCTAGGGTAGGAGGGGCAACACCTCGGGCGGTCAGGTGGTCAGAATATGAGACGAATGAGGAGGGATGGAATGCAGCACAGGGCATAATGTGGGTCCCAAGCCAGAAACAACAGCGCAGATAAGAGGGGGACAGGGTTAAGTAACAGGTATGAGGTTCTGATGTCTGCAGCAGAGGGGGAGGATGGTACTACGAAAAGCGAGGCAGGTGACAGCCGGGCAGGGAGAATGCAGGGGACCAGAATCCTGATGGGGGAGGTGGAGCTCGAAAGATAGGGGGAGGAGAGACAGGGTTGGGGAATGGTGCAGGGAGGAAGCCAAGGGAGAACTGGAGGGGTACCTGGCAGGCAGGATCATAGATGGTGTGTCGGACATGGGGTGAGGGACGTCAGGTCGTTTGTCAAGGGGGAGGGACACAGGCGGGGAGTAAGCTGGAAGGTGAGGGGGTGCTGGGGGTGAAGTCAAGTACTGCTGGGCAGGGAAGGGCATCGCGCTCAAGGGGAGGGTTGCAGGCAGATGCAGACAAAAGGGGGGAGGAGGGGGTGGAGTAGTGGTGTTAGGGGACTCTATACTTAAGGGGATCAGGTGGGGGGGAAGGCAAATGACACAGTCGGATATGGGTGGAATCCATACTGAGCTTAACAATGGGAAGGGTGGGGCAGGCCATGCTGCGATGTATCAGGAAGGGAAGCAAAAAACCTCATGCGGTGGTGCAGGTAGGCACTAATGACCTGGTGGAGAGTCAGGTGGATGTGGTTAGAGAGAGATTTGAGGAACTAGGGAAGTTGTGCAAGGAGGTTGGGTGCTCGGTGGCCTTCTCAGAACTGCAAGCAGGGCAAGAAAGGACAGGATTGTGGAGTTCAGTTCTTGGCTGGTGGAGTGGTGTCACTCACAAGGATATCAATTGGTGGGAGGACAGGGGGAATGTACAGGAAAACAGCGACCTACATGCAGCAGACAGGTTGCACTTGAGTAGGGCTGGGCAGGGGACCTTGAAACAGAAACTGAAGGAGTACATGGTTTTCAGGGGGATTTTAAACTAGGAAGGGGAGGGATAGTGAATGTGCAGCTAGTGTGCAGGGCTGCCAGGTAGGGGAGCAGTATGAGCTAACCCCCAAGACAGTAGGGTTTGTAAGGAAGGGGAACAGAGGGCGGGGGAATCAGGTGGAGGGTGTGCGGGGCAAGGAGAAGGATGGGGCTGGGTGAAAGGTAGTCTCCCTGAATGCAAGGAGCCTGGGTAATAAAGTAGCAGAGCTACAGGCTCTCTTAAGCATAGGGAAGGTGGATGTTGTGGCCATCACAGTGACGTGGGCTAGCCAACACCAGGACTGGGATCTGTTGATTCCTGGGTACAAGGTGTATAGAAAGGACAGGGAAGTGGGAAAGGGAGGAGGGGTGGCAATTTATGTAAAGGATGGGATTAGGTGCAAAAGGGAGGAGGGGAGGATGGAGGCACTGTTGATGCAGTTCCTGGACCTGAAGGGTAGGAAACTGGGGATAGGGGTGGTGTATAGACCACCAGCACAGCGCAAGGAGATGGATAGGGAGTTGGCCGATCAGATTAGAAGGGCGTGTAGCAAAGTGAGTGTGATGATTGTTGGGGACTATTAATCTACCTGGGGTGGACTGGGGAACCCCAAGCCACCTCTAGCACCAGGGAACAGGTACTTCTGGATGCCTTCCAGGATAGTCACCTGGTGCAGTTAGTTGGTGAACCAACCAGACTGGGCAACATATTGGACCTGGTACTATCTAATGGAGAGATGGTGAGGGAGCTACGGGTGGAGGATCCACTAGCCAGGAGTGACCACTTTTCAGTGTGGTTCAGGCTCAGCATGTGCAGGGAGGCTGTGGGGTCAGCAACAAAGGTAGTGGACTTCAGACGGGTGGACTTCGGAAGGACGAGGGAAATACTGAGGGGGCGCCTTGAAGAAATTAGGTCAGAGAGGAATGTGCACCAAAAGTGGGAGACCATAAAGTCTGGCCTGAGAGAGAGGCTACTGTAACATACACCAGGTCTCTGAGCAAGAAGTCCAGGGCCAAAGTGCCATGCTGGATGACAAGGAGTGTGTTGGAGGGGGCAAGGGCCAAGAGAACTGCTTTTAGGTGAATGAAAAGAACTGGGGGGGGAGGCAAGGAGTTGCATGCTATGAGGGCCAGGGAAGTAACCAGATTAGTAAGGGAGGCCAAGGCCGCCAAGGACCTGAGGCTGGCACAGGACATAAGGGAGGGGGAGAAGGAATTCTTTAGGTACATGAGGGAAAAAAGGATTTGTACAGACTGGATAGTTCAGATTAGGAAGGTGGGGGGTGGGTGGAGAAGGAGGGGGTGCAGGCAGAGGTACTGAATGAATACTTCTGCTCTGTGTTTATGAGGGAAGTAGGAGGTTTGCTACCTCCATGGACTGGAGGGGTGGGGATGAGCGGGGAGGAGGTGACTGATCAAGTGATTCAGGTAAGCAGGATATTGGAAGGTCTGAAGGCACTTAGGGTGGATAAGGCACCAGGTCCCTGACGGCATTTACCCTAGGGTGTTGAGGGAGATGATGGAGGTGTTGGCTGGGCCACCGACCGACCTGTTCAACACCTCCCTGGACACGGGATGTGTACTGTAGGACTGGAAGTTGGTTCATGTGGTGCCTATCCTCAAGAGTGGCCCAAAAGATAAGCAGGGCAACTACAGACTGGTCAGTCTCAATTCCATAGGGGGTAAACTAATGGAATCAGTCTTGAAGGAGAGACTGGTAACCTTCCTAGAGGTCAATGATCTCCAGGATGGGCACAAGCATAGGTTTGTCTCAGAGAGATCATGGGAGACCAGCCTGATAGAATGCTACAACTGGGTGACAAGGGAACTGGACAAGGGCCATGCAATGGATGCCCTATACTTGGATTTCAGCAAGACCTTTGATTCAGTCCCTTATGGGTGACTGGGGGCAAAGCTGGAACACGTGAGGTGGGGGCTAAAATGGCTTGCTGGATCAGGAATTGGCTAGGGGATAGACTGCAATGATTGATGGTGGGGGGACAACTCGCATCTCCTAAGCCAGTGAACAGTGGTGTGCCACAGGACCCTGTGCTGGGGCCGGTGTTGTTTGAACTGTTCACATTGGATATAGCACATGGGGTAGAGAGCAGGATCAGTTTGTTTGCGGATGACACCAAGATGTTAGCTGTAGTGAATGACATAGAGGGGTGGCAGAGGTTACAGGGTGACCTAGCCAGGCTTGAGGAGTGGTCAGCAAGGTGGCAATTGGGATTTAATGCAAAGAAGTGTAAAGCTATGCTATTCAGGGTGAGGAACCAGAAGAGAGAATATTGGCTGGGAGGGGTGTGGTTAGGGGTCACTGAGGAAGAGAAGGACCTGGGGGTCTTAGTAATGGGGAGCATGAACAGCTCCGCTCAATGCAGGAGGGAGGCTTCCGGGACCAATAGGATGCTGGGGTGCATCACACATGGATTCTCATCCAGGCACAATGAGGTGATCCTGCCCCTGTACAGGTCCTTGGTCAGACTGCAGTCGTAGTACTGCATGCAGTATTGGAGTCCATACCTGAAGAAGGATATCAAGCTGCTGGAGGCTGTGCAGTGCCAGGTGATGAAAATGATACAGGGGATGGAAGGCAGAACCTATGAGAAAAGGCTGAGTCACTTGAGTTTGTTCACCCTGGAGGAGAGAAGGGATGGGGGGGAGACATGATAGAGGCTTTCAAATACTTGAGGGATTTCAGTCATATTGGTCCTTGCAAAACAAGAGAAGATGGGAGGTTTGATACCTTTTATTGGACCAACAAGTGTCTTGTACAAAGATGGAATTATACACAAGCTTTCGGGGCCACACAGGTCCCTTCCTCAGGTGAATAGCAAAACTGAGCAACAAGCAGTATTTATATCCACTGTGGAGCAATTAAAAATCAGGAAGTGAAGTAGGAAGGTGATAAAGTGGACTAGAGATGAAAGTCTAAGTTGCAAAAAATAAAAACATGAGAAGAAATGGGGAAGGGGCAAAGTAGGAGCAGGTCAGTAGGAGATCAAAGGAAGCTAAAGGGAAGACAAAAGCATGCAGATAGGATCTGAGATCAGAGGCTGGCTGAAAGAGTAGAATGGGACAGGAGATGCCTAAGAGATGCAAGGAAATCAAGAAATTAGTAGAAAGAAAAGAACAAAGGCCTAGACAATACTTGAGGAGAAATCAAAAAATCTGGCATAGAGGGGCTGTTTAAGCAGAGGAAGGGAAGGGACATGAGGGGGCCATGAGCTTGGAGGGAGGCAGGTTCAGGAGGGAGCCGAGAAGACATTATTTCATTGAGAGGGTTGTGTTGAACTGGAATGCTCTGCCAGCGGAGATGGTGGCATGCAGGATGGTGGGGAGTTTCAAAAGGGCATGGGACAGGGCACAGAAGGGGGGCTGGGTAAAGGACCCTGATCAGTTCCAGGAGGTGAGCGGGGGGAGGTTGGGTAGCTGCAATATAGAGGTGCTACCTGCAGATATGAGCAGACTTGATAGACTGTAAGGCCTGTTTCTGTTGGCAAGTTTCGTATGTTCATATAGAAAAACAGGACAAAATAGTCAGCAGGGTTAGTGGGATGCTGGGGCACATAGGAAGGGGAATCTCCAGCAAGAGGATGGAGGCGGTGTTGCCACTGTATCACTCGCTGGTGAGACCCCACCTTGACTACTGTGTCTAGTTTTGGAGGCTGCATCCTAGAAAGGACATAAACAGGAAGGAGGCAGTCCAGAGGAGATCAACTAAAATGGTGCAAGGGGGACATGCTAGAAACCTGCAAGACCTCACGGGGTAAACAGGGTGCAGGAGGGGAGTCTCTTTGAAATGAGAAAGAGCATGCGACCAAGTGGCATGTGATGAAGCTGGAAGGGGAGTTAAAAGGGATGTGGGGAAGTACTGTTTTACTGAATGGGTAGTACACACCTGGAACAGACTGACAGCAGAAGTGTTGGAAGCAAAATTGTGGGATCTTTAGGATAGACAAAGTGGAATAAAAATAAATAGGCAGGGAGGGAAGAGGGACACCAGAAACCAGCTACGGTCTGTGGAGACAGACTAGGGAGGAAACATCTGGGCAAACTGGGTGGGCCAAGTGGCCCTTTTCTGCCAACAAATTGTATGTTCTTTGTTTCTAAGTTTCTATGTTAGAAAATTCAAAAGTAGAAAAGCAGGGCACTGATTGCAATAAATGATAATGCTATGATATACTTAGACTTCCTGGTTTTCAACTAAAACCGATTTTCACTGAAAAAACACCACTATTGCCTTTTTTGTGAAATTGGTTATAATCGAAAAGCACTGTTATTTCTACATTATGTCGTCATGCACATCCACACGCATAAGTCTGCATTCGTCACTGCCTGATGCAAGAAATGCCAGTCTGCGGCATAAATGGGGCCTGTCACAATACCAAGCTGGCAGCAGACCACAAAAAAATGCCCCGACGTTCTAAAACCGCCAACCTGTACACCATGGAAAACCCGGACTTCTTGGTGGAGGAGATCCAAGGGAAGCGCCTGCTGGTGTGCGAATTCTGCCAGGTATCAGTACCAGTGCTCCCAGGAAAACTGTGAGCCACATCACTGAGCACATCGTGTCTAAAATGCACACAAAGCTGAAGCAGCCAGCACAAAAAAGACAATTCCATGCTCAGTCAGTGCTCCTTGGCTGTTACAATTACCAGATTTAAGAGAAAACGGAAGGAAGAATGAGATGTGGCCCAAGAGTTTTCCTGCATGATGATCCAGTCGTGGGTCAGTTTGAATCAATCAGTACTGGAGAGGAAAGTTAAAGTAGTGGCCTGAATTATCAGAATGTGTACTGTGCATGCTTGTCAATGTTGAAAGGTCTTTTTCTGAGATTAGAGCTTTTACAGCAAGAAAAGAAAGCTAGAATGTCAAAACAAGTATTAAAGATGCATTGTATGATCTACTACAATAAGTCTGCACTTTGAGTAGCTGAGTAGCTGTGTTACTTTACATGAATTACTGCACTTTATTCAGATTTATTGTTCATTGTGCTGCTATACTTCAGGTCATGTGCAATATCACTTATAATGCTGCTATATTCCAGCTGCCATATTAATGTGCAATATCTGATGTACTAACTTGAATGATATGAGTAATGAGAATATTTACGGTACACAGTACACAGTACTTTTTAACATGATCGATAAACACTGATTTATATGTATTTTTTTCTGTCTGTGAATTTTATTGCACTGTAAAATGCTGATTTTTGGCATGTTTGCAAGGGATCAAAACTCGATAAAAATAAAAACCTTTTTTCAAGAAAAATAAACACCTAAAACTGGGAACTCAAGATATACTGTATATGCCCATTACTATACTTGTACCTTCAAATGCAAATATATGGTATATAATTTACTTTATCATCAGGCAAAGAGCAGAGGTGCTAGAGTGTTGTAAGCACCTCCACTTCACACCTAGCTGCTCAAACAGGTCACTTCCTGTGAGTAGATTGTAGCCAGTCATGGCTGCCTTGCATTGTTCTCTGGATAATCAACAGGCATGGAATAACAAAAAGGAAAAGATATGGTGCTATTCTGGGTTTCATGTTATTCACATCATGACTGTATCTGCTTCCTCAAACACAGGAAATGCAAGTAGTAAAAGGCCACTGTTGACAAGCTTCTCTCAGCATGCAGAATATGAATGGCAAACTGTGATCTTTTATCTGAAAACAAATAGACAAAAACAAAATAAAAACTAGACCCTTATCAGGAAAACAAACCCCACAGCAATGGAGATTTGCAGTTTAGTCTATAGCAAGACATCAAAATGTGAGCTACCCTTGTAGTAACTGCAATGTATCAGATGCCAGTTTCATAGCTGTGTATCATGCATTCTTCTGTTGTAGCATGGGTTTGAACACATTTGGTTCAGGGATGCATACAATACAATTTTAATTGGTAGAGTGGGCATTCATACAGAGTGCATCACAACATGCTTCAGCAACATCAGCAAACATGAAATACAACTGGCTGGGCCATGGTTAGTACACTGATGAGCAAATGAGACAGTGTGGTCAGGCCGTGTGTTTAATCTAAAGGAGAAGAGAGCAGTTTAGAGATGAGATTTAAAAAGTGAAAATGAATTGGTGAAAAGGGGAGTGAGACAGAAGGAGTGAGAGAGTAAGAGAATAATCTTGTTCCAGGCAGAGGTAGCAGACATGGAAAAGACTGTTGCTGATAGTGAGTAGTTTGTGGGAATCAACAAAGAAAGAGCTGCAGAAGAGGAGCAAAGGGAGCCAGCAGCAGAAGGAGACAAAGTTAGAGAGATAGGAGGGGCAGAACTATGAAAAATTGTTAGGTATACATATATCTCTTTATATATTTATTTTACAAAATGGCAAGAACAACTCTAGAAATTTAATTGGACAAGAGATGTGCATTAAATCTCTAGAAATGCATGGTAAAGTGCCAGATCTCATTTTCCTCCTCTAAACCTACTTAGAGCCATTTTATAAGTGTAATGAGCCCCTCCAGGGTGTGATCATAGGATTTTAATGCACTTTCCAGGGGCATAAGGACACTTGACCTTTGACCTTGTGCCTTACAGCACCTTTGGGGTGTGCATTAAAATCCTATAATGCACACCCTGTCATGGTTTATTACTTAGGGCAAGACTACATAATTAGGAGGCAGTATAGCACAGTGGTCTAAGGCTCTGAGCTGCAAATTTGGTGACATCCAGCAGACCAGACCTGGGTTTGAATCCCACAGCTTCCACTTCCATACTGTGTGACCCTGAGCAAGTCACTTAACCTCCTTGTGCTCCCAGGTCTCTCCTGTAAAAAAGCTTTCAGCTTAGTGTGCTATACCTGGTTAAACAACTAAATAAAAATACACAGGCAACCACAGACATTCATCATCAAGTAGCACAAACAACATACAACTGTTTCCAGGTTACACAGATGCAGTAGCATTGATATGCTACCATTGTTGATCTGTATCTGTGGCATGCACAATTAAAGATTAGTTTGCAGATAGGCATCAAAATCATCTTTTGGACTCAATTTGAAAAATGTTACCTACATTTTTCATGAGCTGGGGTTCCAAATAAGTCATATTGAAAATTTGGTGTAAAAATATGTAAAAATGGCAAGTTATGAGTAAACTTACCATATTTCCTCCTATTGCAGTCATAGTTCTGGGAGAAGGATGTCTTTTGAATGGGAGAGGTGAGCGGGGTGTGTGGGGTGGTGGGTGCTGAGTGGGGGTTCAGGGTGGGGTGGGGGCAGAGAATGATGAATGACTATTTCCTTCTTTGGTTGAGGGACAGTTTTCATTTTTTGCAGGGGGACTGGTCTGACACTGGGGATTGGGCACCCCAGTGTTGGCATAGTGTTCGGTGGCACTGGGGGTGAGCACCCAAGTGTTGCAGCATATGTGTTGGAGGAGACAGGTAACCTGGAGGGAAGGGGTGGTATGAAGTGGTACTGGGTTGGGCACCTCGGTCCATTTGCAGTGGAGGAAGAGCATGTTACTGGGAACATCAGGGCTGAAACAGGAAGTGCAGAGTTGAAGATTACAAAGTGGAAGAAATGTACAGTTGCCCAATCTCATCCCCCAGACTGCAATCCCTAATTACACAAACACTGTCTTGTGGGATATTTAAAGGCTACAGCAAAGTTTTCACCAACAAACAAATACAGCATACATATATTTATTTATTGGAATCTCAGATAACACCTTTGAGCTAAAAGCTCATTTACAAAGGTTCCATGTCACAAGACAATAGACAAGGTACGTAGACATTACAAAACAGATAGGGGTATATACAGCAGGCAAGTACATTATGGTACATATAGATACAGATTCAAGCAAGTACAGTTAAAATACATCAGGTAGGAGAGGTCAACATTATTGCAACAGTACTAAGAGCATACCTAAGGTGGACAAACAATTTATAATGGTAGCTGAGCTTTAGAGCATGCAGAGATTTAGAGCAGATACTTTAGAGCAGAGATTATGGAGGGTCAGAAGTGGTGGTGACCAAAGGAGGGGGAGGACAGAATAATGAAAGCAGGGGAGGGTGGAGGCAGAGACAAAGGGGTGACAGAATAAGGGGTTGAGTAGTCACAGAGGTGGGATTAGATAGGAATCTACAGGTTACATAAATGGGTGATCAGGCAGGGCTGGGTAATATGGGAGAGAGGATAAAGGAAATGGTTTTAAGTGTGGAGCTGAGAAGAGGGGGAAACCGGGGGTGAAAATTGGGGGTGATTAACATTCGTGAAGAGAAAGCAGGAAGGTGGAGGGGATGAAGAGGGGACATGGGAGTAAGTGCTCAGTGGGGTCACACCATGCAGGGGAAGAAGTGGGGAGGATGGGTGCTATGTAGGACAGATAAGCTATCAATAACAGTAGGATTATGCACAGGTGATGCAGTCACATTTACTAATTGTGGCCAGGTACTGCAGCAACTTGGCCTTAAATGGGTGTAGTTTCATTTCCTCAATGAGCTCAGAGTTAAGGGAATTTAGCCAGCAGGGGGCCCTGTATTTGAAGGACTGTTGCCCTAGTGAGTTCAGGTGGAATGGGATAATGAAGGCAGATTTACTCAACCCCCTAGTTAGTCTGGAGGAAGTGGAGTTTCTTAGCAGTTGCCTCACTCCAGGAGGAGCAAGACCTAGGGTGGATTTCTTAGCTAATAGACAGACTTGGTACTGAATTCTGCTATTCAGGTTTAACCAACCAGTGCTTGAGTATAGTTCACAAGTATGAGTTAAATGGTCCACACCCAGAACTAGTCTGTAGGCTTTGTTTAAGACAATCTTGATTTGCCTAAGTGCTGTATCGGTACTGGCTCTGTAGACTACCAGTCCATAATCTATGACAGAGAGCACAGAGCTGTTAACTGCAAGCTTGATGGCACTTTTGGTGAAGCACTGCCTATGCCGGTAGAGCCGACCTAGTCTTGCACTAGCGGCCTTGGCAACATGGCCTACATTTATACAGTATAAATAAATAAATAAATATATATATATATATATATATATATATATATATATATATATATATATATATACATATATATATATATATATATATATATATATATATATAGTAGGCAATCGCGCCCACTATAAGTTAGGTTTCAGTAGTCACTTACATACTAAAGTCAAAGGTTTTGGCGTTAATAACTTTGGAGCCATTCAATGGATTTGCTTGAAATTTGGAATGTTCAGTGGGGCATTGTAGATCTCTTGATTTACCAAATTGTGTTTCGTTCGGACTTATGATCTCTGCGTACAAAAACGCTGAAAAATGCAAAATTGTCCATTTTTGGAGGAAGCTTTTGGGATTTTGGATGTGGCCCTGCATGGCTATTGTGTGGTGCACCACTCTGTGAGATGGCTTGTTTGAAAGAGCTTTGGTGGCCGAACATGTCGCTTTTTATTTGGTGAAAATATATCAAGGCATTCAAAAGTTATGCCACTTTTAAGTTCCCTTTATAAATCAATGGGAAAATTTATATGTATATTTTGTGAACAAAGAATGGGGTTCTGGCCATCTGGTCCAGCCTGGCGATCAAAGAATTTGCAGCCTCACGGTTCAAGAATCTTTGTTCCCAAGGATTTTTAAAATTCTTTGATCGCGAGGTCTGTCATCTTGTTTTTCATTTTCTGATCAGAAAAACACAAATATCTCGGTTCTGGGGTCACTTCTGAAGTAAAACTTGGATGGGTTTTATTCAGAGGACCTCAATCTATCTAGCCATGCCTTTGGTTTTATCCAAATTGGTAAAAAAATAGTTCTGAGCTCTAAAAATCTTTATTCGCGGCTTGCTAATGATCTTTGATCGCAAGCCTGCAAAATCTTTGATCATGAGATTCTTTGATCACGATTGTGCATCTCAAGCGAGGGACGAGATGGGCAGATTTTAAAATATATTTTTTCAGCCCAGGGGTGCCCTAGAATGGTATATGAAGGTGGGTTTTGCTCAGGGGGCTTCGTTATGCCCCATCTGAATAAAAAAAAAATGTTTTCAATATCCCTGGTAGTCTAGGGTCCCCCCATCATGATAATATATATAACGATCACTGTGTCCCTGGTAGTCTAGTGCCCCCACATGTGTATTTCATTAATATTTCTTTTTTTTATCCATGGTAGTCTAGTGGTGGGTTTTACTCAGGGGGCTTCATTCTGACGAACCATGGCAGTGGTTTATCGCAATTCTTGTAATTTTTAAAATTTGAACAGTTTTTATTCTTTGGTCGTGACCCAGCAAATTCTTTGATTGCGAGATTCTTTGATCGCGATTGTGCATCACGAGTGAGGGATGAGATGGCCAGATAAAAAAATCTATTTTCTCAGCCCAGGGGTGTCCTAGGAAGACAAATGAGGGTGGGTTTTACTCAGGGGGCTTTGTTCTGATGAACCAGGGCGGTGGTTTACCACAATTCTTTGAATTTTTTAAATTAGAACAGTTTTTATTCTTTTTGTTCATGAGCCTGCAAATTCTTTGATCATGAGCCTGCAAATACTTTGATTGTTAGATTCTTTGATCGCGAGGGGGGACAAGATGGCCAGATTTTTTATAATGCAATAGAAATTTTACCAATCTTTAAGATCAAATATCTTGGAAACGGTTTGTTTTTTTTTTTACTTGAAATTTGGAGGGTGTTTATGGCATGTCCTGTAGGTGTGAATTATGGTGTTTATGTGTTGGAAAACTTTTTTTTGCGGCAATATTGTGTGACACACTTTCTGTGTTGCGGACAGTGTTTTGGATTCTGCTGGTGGTTTGAAATTGATAGGGTGCCTAGCCTCAGTGTAATGGATGTCATTTTCAGTTGTTGTGTGTGTTAAATGTCAACAGGTGCGGAACAGTGCCACTCTGATGAATGAAAATGTCAAATTTTGACATGTTATATCTCAGACATGGCTTGGTATTTTTACTTTAAATTTGGAGGGTGTTGATGGCATGCCCTGTAGATGTCAATAGCGATGTTAATGTATTGGACAATATATTTTTTGTGGAGATATTGAGTGGCACAGTTTACATTTTGTGGACAGTGTTTTCTATTGCTCTACTACATTAACATTTGTTTGGTGAGTGTTCTTGCTGTTGTCAATGTACTTTTTAGTCATTGGTTGTATAACATGGCCTGACACTTACAAGTTGGTGGGAGTGTGGGGCCCAAAGAGCCCCTCACTGCCACCAACATGAGCAACATTCTACTTTTCTATTCTTTCTTAAAAAGTAAGGAAATTCTATGCAAAAAACTTTGTTAATGCATCAGTTAGGGTTCTTCTACAATGAAAAAAGTGAGGAAATTCAATTTGAAGGTTCCCACCTCTTGCACCCCACCCCCAGCCCACTCCCACCAACAGGCATTGTGGTGTGCATTGGGGTCGTCGACCCTAACTCTCACCCCATTCTCTTACACTGCACCACCTCAGCTTGTTTACACATGGGATGGGGTGAGAGTTAGGAGCCGATGACCCTAACGCACACCTGATGCCTGCTGGTTGGGGTGGGCTGGGGTGGGGTGCAAGGTGGGAATCCTAAAATTTAATTTCTTGCTTTTTGTGCTGTAGAAGAACCCTAACTGATGCATTAACGAAGTTTTTTCTACATAGAACATATATATATATATATATATTTATATAGACAAAGAACCTCTGTACGCAAGCACTGAGGCAATGGTTACCCCAAAGGGCATTTGGCCTGGATGCCAAGTTTCAAAGAAATAAAAAATCATACATGCCCCCACAATGCAAAGCATCATGGGCTGCATATGCAAATCACCACAGAATATTATACTGGTTCAACTTTAAGCAGAAATGCATGGTGCCAAAAGGCCTCTCACACAGTTTGCAATGGGTGACAACAGAAGACAGAGATACGTGTTTCATTCTACCAGGACTCACCAGTATGCCTCATCTGGTTGACACCCCAGAGGAATGAACCAGCTACCCTAAGATGGTCTATCTGGGTTATTTTATGGTGAACCCAATTGAAACAAAAAACAGTTTAAAAGACAAAGAACCTCTGTACGCAAGCACTGAGGCAATGGTTACCCCAAAGGGCATTTGGCCGGGAAGCCAAGTTTCAAAGAAATATAAAATCACATATGCCCCCACAATGCAAAGCATCATGGGCTGCTTATGCAAATCACCACAGAATATTATGCTGTTCAACTTTAAGCAGAAATGCATGGTGCCGAAAGGCCTCTCACAGTTTGCAATGAGTGACAATAGGAGACATAGACACGTGTTATGTTCTACCAGGACACATCGGTGTGTGTATATATATATATATATATATATATATATATATATATATATATATATATATATATATATATATATATATCTTTAGTAAAGCTCACCAGGATGAAGCCAATTCTGCAGCATTTTGCAGTACTCTGCATCATGCTGCAGTAGAGTTACTGTGGAAAACAATGTAATTTCAATTTCAATTAGTCCATTTTGTCATGCAGGAAACTGTGACATTCACTTCATCTTAGCAGTGTCATATTTTCCTGCATGACAAAAGGGATTAATTCCCATTTAAATTACATTTTTACTGCAGTAACTCTGCTGCAGCATACTGTTGACTGCCTTAAAAGTGGGTTTCATCCTGATGGCTTTCACTATGATAGAGATCATCAGGCCAACTCATCCCATTACATGTGTAAGCAAGCTGACATGATACAACATAGGAGAATGGGGTGAGAGTTAGACCTGATGACCCCATGACACACCCCGATGTCTGTTTTTTATTGCAATGAATTTCCCTTCTTTTTGAGAAAGTGTAATGTAACTGGTAACTAGCATGTGTTTGTGGGAGAATTTCTTGCGTAATGGTATGTGTATGTGGGAGCGCAGGAGCCATACAGCATCCCCATAGTGCTGAAAAGGAACCCTCATAACACTTATTTGGCAATATCTCAGTAACTGTAGCAACTATGAAAAAAATTAAACTGCAGTTGTAATCATGACTTTGAAACCGCCACATGTGCTTAGTCCCTTGTAGTGAAAAATCCATATCTCGAATAGTTTTCAAGATATGGGCACCGAAAGGTACCACAGGGTGCCACAATGTTATCCTATGGGAAATTTCTCAACTTCAGAACACTGTAACTATGGACCCATTGAACATTTTGTGACCAAGCCACCAAAAGGCACATCTGTGGGACCAGGGCTTGCCACCCTGCAAATTTCAGCCCCAAAGCACAATCCACCTTGGCACAATGATGTAACAAAGAAAATAACACATGAGACAATGTTTTCAAGCATTGTTTTTGTGAAAACAATAAAGTTTTCATGTCACCCCTATACTTTATAATAAAATCTTTTTATGTACAAAAAAATGTTGATCCACCTTTTTTTTGTTTTCACGAAAACAAAACACCAAAACGGTCAAAAATTAAAAAAAAAGTATTTCCAGATTACCTACACAAAAACTGTTGCCAGGGGCAAGTTCCTCAAGGCCTGAATAGGTAAACACAAGTGAACAGTATTTTTTGATTTACAATGTTTTTTGTCTCTCATTAACTGAAAACCAGATGGTGGAAGCATGAAAACAAAAATCAGTAGCATGAAAACAAAATTGTTTTCACAAAAGTTTTCATGTTGCTCATATAAATTTTCCCACAGGCTAAAATGGGACATGAAAAACTTCTATAACTTTTGAATGGATTAATATTGTTTCACCAAATCATCAAAAGGCACCACCCTGATCCAGACCACATATACAAATGCATATTTGAAGCCAGACACACACACACACACACCATTCACTCTATGAAGCCTGACAAAGAATTGCACAAAAGTAAAGGATGTTTCACATTTTTGACACTCCACAGCTATGCAACTATATATCCAATCTATGGTTGGACACTGCAAAAGTTACATGCGTATGTAGCAAAATTTCAATGGCCACACATAACTCGGTTGTTTTGTTGGTATTTTTGCACCAAATTTTCAACATGGGCTTTTTGGGACCCACCTCATGGACACTGGCACTGTCATTTCATGAAGTGACTGTGAAATCACCTTTTGGGACTGAGTAGTGAAATGGCACTGCCAGTGTTCATGAGGTGGGGTCCCAAAAGCACAAGTTGAAAATCTGGGGTGAAAAATGGCTGAGATATCAACATATGTTCAAAACGCCACTGATAGCCATTATATGGCATTTACCTTGATTCTTCAGTTCCCGGTTCAGCTTTGAAGAGTACAGATGTGTCACAGTCCACAGAAGACAATAGAAGAGGATCTCCAGTGGTAAGTATAGGGCAAGAGGTGTGTGTGAGGTGGTAGGTTGCTCAGTGGGAGGGTTGGGATGGGGAAGGGGGACTGGGAGATGATGAGGGACCATTTTCTTTTTTACAGGGTGGAAAAGAAAAAGACATCGGGGACTGTTTTCTTTTTTTAGGTATATAACATTAAATATTTCAGGACACTGAGGGTGGGCTCCCCAGTGTCTGACAGTACTGATGGTGACATAACTGGGGACACTGGGAGTGGGCTCCCCAGTGTCCCACCTTGGGGGGGTCTACTGCCAATATTGGGATCAGGCACCTTGATGTTGGCAGAAATATTTATTTTCTTTTAAAATAAATATTATGGGAGTTTCAGCTCACTGTGGACACTGGGAGTGGGCTCCCCAGTGTCCCACCTTGGGGGAGGGCTACTGCTGAAACAGGCATTGGGCACCCTGATGTTGGCAATGTGGGAGAATGTTTTATTCAGTTGAGGACAGTGGCATCTAATGCCGACATGGGGATAGGGCACCCCAATGTTGGAAGAAACATTTTTGTTTCTTTTAAAATAAATATTCCATGAGTTTCAACTCATCAAGTAGGATCCTAGTTCATATCTCATCATATAAACCAAGATCTTACTTCATATGATGGCGATATGAACACAAAATTTAAATATAAAATAAAACACATTTTAAAAGCATTTTTTCAAGCAGTAAAATGCAGAATGCACCTAAGGGATCCCAATAAGCAAGCTACATGTGTTGGTTCCTCCCCAGAATATCATTTTGGGAGGTTTCCAAATTTGAATTTTTCAGGCAAAACTGAAAACAAACGGCCATATGAAGAAGGAACTTTCCCATATGAAACTATACTGTAGTGCTTACTGAGCATGTTCAGAAATGATTTTTTCAGATTTTTCAATTGTGCTAACTTTAAAATTGTTTATTATTTTTCCACCAGTTTAGCAAAAGGCACATCTGTGGGGGTGATACCTTTCTGCCCTGAAAATTTCAGACCAAACAAACGGTCTGGGCTGTAGGCGTGTATAAGGAACAATCCCAGCAAAGTCAATGAGAGAAAACATGTTTTTTTCACCTCTCCATAACTCAGAGACTGCACATCTGACTGGAATGTAACTTGTCAGATCAGGAGATTTATCCCACAGGACAGTGCATACCAAATTTTGTGCAAATCCGTTGAATGGTTACAAAGTTATTGAAGTGCAAAACCTTGAGCTTAACACTGAAGTGCCTAATCAACCCTAAATATAGAGGTATGCCCCAGATCTACAACGCCAGTGCGACGACAAATACATCGATGTCCTTGACCACGCTAAGAACCTTTTGATACCCCCAACCACAACGTGACCCTGAACTGACCAGCAACATCGCAACATACAATGCAGAGGGTCTGCACCCCCGAACCCCCCTACTATAGATGTCTAACTGTGTGTCGCAGACAGTGGAGTTAGATATTTACCCCTGTCACCCTAAAGTGTCTCAAAGCAAATGCCCCATCGCTGCCAATATAGGCTATAGGCATGGTGGGGGTTCACTGTGGGGGGTTTGGTGTACCAGTATCGCTATAGCAATGGTATATTGCATGCCTATATAACGATATATATATATATATATATATATATATATACATATATGGGCAGGAATGGAATATGGAAGATATCTGAATGAGTGGACAGTGACCCCAGGTTACTTCACAGGTGGATAATAACTGAGCACAGTGTGTGTGTAACACAGGGTCACTCTACATGAGTTCAGATATCTGCCATATTCCCTCTTGTCCAACATGTATTCGATTTATACAATAAGGCTGTGCAATATTGCAGCATTTTCATGTTTTTGGTACTTTTATTTCATTTCATCGGCTGTATTTCAAGCTTCGTTTTACTATGCAGTGTGGGCTGACATTTTTGTGAATGAGTGTGTGTGGGACAATATTATGGGTTAGCTGTATGAATGTGGTGTTATGTGATTAGTTGTTTCCTCTTCATGATGTTGTCTGACTGGTTGCTTTGGGGACTTTGCTGTGTAAGATGTGTAAGAGGGTTTGAATACTATGGAGACATGTTTTTCAGGTACGGAGGAGAAACATTTATTTATTCTTCTGTAGTGCTTTTATTTGTATTTTTATGTAATGCTTTGTACAGTGTTTTAAAGTAGATATTTAGACTTTGTTCCAGTTCACTTCACTGGTGCAGCATGTGTCTCAGTTTTTTTGTAAGGTTTCTGGCTCCGTGCTTCTCCGCTACTAAATAACCCCCCCAAAAAGACTTATAACTGCTGTTTGTAATAGCATCTTGTCGAGCAGATGTTGTCCAAATCGATATGATGTCTGGGTGCTGTCTTAATTACTCGGAGTCTTCAGTGTCCGACTGGATGACTTGAATGCACTTTCTGGGCAGCTGGTCATGCTGAGCACCTGTGAAAATAAATGGAAATATGCTTTTTCAGCAGGTTGTCTTGGCATTTGACATAAACTGAAACTTCTTCAGAATGGTTGCACTTAGTCCACAAAGGGATTGTCGCATTCTCGGAGGAATGCAGCAGGTGTAAGACAGGTGATTTCATGTTCCCTCACTGATGCTTGTAAAAAAACGTTCTTGTCTAGAGAATGGTACTGCTAGCACTGAAATGTCACCACTGTGATAATATTAGTTGGTGACGTGAGCACAAGCTGTATAAATGTAAAATATCATTACAGTGGTGAGGTGACATTGTCCTGATTTATTTCACGGTGTTGAAAATACAGCATTTTATCAGATGAAATTGGCACTCACCCCTATTGTATAAATATCTCTCTCTATATATTTCTATATCTATATATATATCCATATCTACATATATATATATATATATATATATATATATATATCAAATATCAATTGCAAAAAACTTTGTAATGCACTAATTAAGGTTAAACTGATATAAGTAGGGAAATGTGACATTAAGGTTTCCAACTCTAACACCCCACTTCCCACCCTGCAGGCAGCAACAGGAAAAACCATTATGGTTTGACCTTACCTGCATCTTTGCAAATCAGATGTGGGGCATGCCACAGGTTGCCAACCCAAATATTCACCCCATTGCATCATTAAAGATGCTGAAATGTGTAGAGTACATGAGAATGGGGTAGTATTTGAGTTGACACCCTAAGGCACACACACCCTGATTTGTGAAGCTGCAGGAGAGGTGAAACCATAATGTTTTTTCCTGTTGCTGCCTGCATGGTGGGGGTGGGATGTAAGGTTTGGAAACCCTACTGCCACATTTCCCTACTTTTGTTAGTTTAACCCTAACTAGTGCATAAAGATTTTTGCAATACATTTCCTTACTTTTGGAGGTAGTATAATTGTATCCTCTTTTGCCTGTGGAAGCACAGGGCCCTCCAAAGATTTTCAACTTATTTCCTTACTTTTTGAGGTAGTATAATGGTATCTTTATTTTACCATGGGAGTGCAGGGTCCTTCTGACCCTGTGCTCCCATCCTCCATAGATGTATGATATATATATATATATATATATATATATATATATATATATATATGTAGCTGTGTGCACAGGGCTCCAAAGTTTTTTGCAACTTATTTTCCTACTTTTTGAAATAGTGTAATAGTATCCTTATTTCACCGTGGGTGCTCATGGCCCTTTGGACCCTGTGCACCCATCACTCCATAGATGCATATATGTATGTAGCTGTGGAAGCACCGGGCCTTCTGGGAAGGCTATGTTGAAAATCTAGGGTAAAAATAGTTAACATTTCCAAAGTTATGAGCGGGCGTAGCAAAATTGCAACAAAAGGTCATAACTTTGGCATTTTTCATATTTTGACCCAACATTTTCAACATAGTCTTCTTATGACCCCACCTCATAAACTTTGTAGGTGAAAATGTTCAAATCTGTGCCAAAATGCCATTCCACACTACAGGTGTGAAAACACATTTCAGACAGAATGTGAAAAATGACAGCTGTACTGTTCATGAGTTGGTGTGAAAGTTTCAATAAACATATATAATTTGGGCATTTTTAGAAATGTTTCCACCGAAGTTTCAACATGGCCTTTTTGAGACCCCACCTCATGAACATTGGCAGTGAAATTTCCTTATTCAGTCCCGAAAGGTGAGGGGGTGAGGGGAGGCATTCGATGCTGGGGGTGGGCATTCCAGTGCTGAAGTATATAAATATAATTTTAAAACAACAGGGAGATAAGGGGGTGCTATTAGACTCCAAGGAAACACATTGCAGCATAGGGGACAGCACAGAAGTCCCAATAAAGGATCATATTCTGTGACTCATGATATGAAAAAGGATTATTTTTTCATATCACACAGTCTCAAAAAGGATTCCTAGCAGTAAATAAAACACATTTCTGGGGCACATCTCTAACATTGAAGTGCAGATTGCACCTAAGGAGGTCCCGATGAGCCAGCTAGGTGTGCTGGTCTCTCTCTAGGATGTCATTTTTTGTGGCTTTTGAAATGTTTCTTTTTGAAAAAAATTAAAACAAGACAGCGGCTGTTGAAAAAAGCTTTTTCTCTCACAAAAAAGGATTTTTTTCTCACGAAAAAGGAATGGGTCTCACAAGATAGAATCCTTTTTTGTAAGAATAAATCATTGGTCGATTTTTCTCCCTGTATCCTAAAAAGTGATCTTTCCATTGAAAACAATGGGAAATGAAAAACTTAATAACTTTGTAAAAGAATAATATTTTTACACAAAACAAGGCCTGCTTGTTCTGTTACCAAAGCTGTTTCTATCATAAAAATTACACTCAAATTGCACACTGTCTGGACACAGGACGACGATAAAAAAACTGCAAAAAGTTTCCTAGGTTTCATAGGTAAATCTGAGCACTATAAAGACCGAAGTCCATTTGGCTCACCATGTCATTGGCTAATACCCGATAATATTATTGCTAAGTAGGTACAAGTCAAGGGAGTGTTTAAAAGCTAGCATTGTTTGACAACCATCCACTTCAATGGGTAGTTCATTCCATAACTTCACCACTCTTAATGAAAACCAACACTTTCTATTTTGTGCATTAAATTTATCATACTTTAACTGTAGTGGGTGTGATCTTGTATTATAGAACTGATCTCTTAGATCAAGGCCCGATAATTCCCACAGTTTATAATCCGACAAGGCCCGATACACCAGGCACATGTCGCCTCTTAATCTACGGTACTCCAAGGAGAAAAGATCTAATTTTTTAACCTATCTTCATATTTCAATCCCGGGACTTCCCTTATTTTTCTTGTTGCCCTTCTCTGTATCCTTTCAATTGCATTTATATCACCTCTATTTCCTGGTGCCCAAAACTGCACACAATACTCTGTGTGTGGTCGGACCAGGGAAGTGTAAAGGGGCAACAGTACCTCACTTCTTCTACTCTTGACATGTCTAAGAATACAGCTCAGGATACCACCTGCTTTTTTAATCACTTGGTTATAGTGTGGATTAAATTTAAGGTCATTACTAACCCTGACTCCTAAATCCTGCTCATCCCACACTACCCTTAGCACCTGCCCTGCCAAGATATATTCCACCTCAAGGTTTTTCCTTCCCATGTGCATCACTGTGCACTTGTCTACATTAAAAATAGCCCCATTTTCCTGGGCACAGGTCTCCAGTTCGCTCAGTGCTTTCTGGATTTTTAATGCCTCTGATTTATTATGTACTGGGGAACCTACACGTGTGTCATCTGCGAATTCTGAGATCCAGGTTTCTGTTTTGGTTTTTATGATTGAAATACATAAATTAAACAAACATGGTCCCAGCACAGATCCCTGAGGAACCCCTCTAGTAACGCCTGTCCAAGTTGATAACTCCCCCAACACACTAACCCTTTGTTTTCTTTCATTCAAACAGGTCCCTATCCATTGTACCAGTATCAGCTGAACCCCTATATCTAAAAGGGTTTTAATCAGCCAATCATGGGGGACTTTGTGGAAAGCCTTGGCTAGTCCAGGAATATGACATCAACAGGACTACCTTAATCAAGTGCTTTACTGACCTTCCCATAGAACTCTAGTAAATTTGTTTGACATGATCTTCTCTTACTAAATCTATGCTGTGTCTCATCTATGACACCAATTTTGATCATATTAATAATCAAATCCTTTATTATGTCCTCTAGAATCTTCCCGAGGATGGAGGTCAAACTGATCAGTCTATAATTTGCTACCTTCTGTCTGGATTCCTTCTTGTGTATTGGAATCACTATGGCCTGCTTCCAGGCCTCAATGACCGGTCCCGTCTCCAAGGATTTTTGAAATAATGCTGTAGTTGGATCTGCTAAAAAGTCTGCCAATTCTCTAAGCATTCTCGGATGCATACTGTCAGAACCCTGTGCTTTATTTTGATTTAAGTTTCTTAGCCTCTTTTTTACATCCTCAACCTCTATTTTGGGGCAATTTATATCTTGTACGTTTTTTTATGGGAACCCTGATATTATGGCCTACATTGAATACCGTGAAAAAGTAAATATTGAAACTATCTGCCATCTCTTTATTCTCAGTTATGAGATTATTACTATTATCTTTCAGGGGGACAATTGTTCTACTGTTTCCCCATTTATTATTAATGTAGGCATAAAAAGACTTATAATTATCATGTGTTTTTACAGTAAGTTTGTACTCAAATGCTTTTTTAGCCCTAGAAATAGTTTGTTTTGCCTTTTTTAAACAATATTTATAATTTTCCCAAGCTTTAGTCTCACCACTGCTTTTTGCTCTGCTAAAAGCCCTATTCTTTTTTGTAATTGCTCTCTTAACCAAGGATGACTACCATGAAGGAAGGGACTTTCTTGTATTTTGATATTTAGTTCTAAATGGCACATGTTTCTGTATAAGTTCCTTTAATTTGGTACTAAGCTTGTCCCATATTTCATATGCTGAAATATTCTCATGCTGCTGTTCCCAGTTCCATTTGGCTAGTTCCTCTCTCATGGCCCTGAAGTCAGTTCTATTATAATCAAACAGTACTGTACTTCCAACATTGATTTTTTCCCACCATATCATACTTAAAACTAACCATAGAATGGTCGCTGGTACTTAGGGCGACTTCCACTAAACATTTATGGATGTTATCTGCCACATTACTTAGTATTAAATCCAAGATAAGATTTTCTCTTGTATTTTCCAGGACCAACTGCTCTAGTCCAGCCACCAGAAAGGACTCTAAATAACAAGCCTCCAACTTAGAGCTAGTCTGGAGAGTTTCCCAGCTGATTCCAGGCAAATTAAAGTCTCCCATAATGATGACCCTGTCTTCCTGGGATATACATTTTATAAAATCCAGAAGAATATTGTCATTCTGTATCAAGTTTGCTGGTGGTCTATATACTACCCCTACATTAATCTTGGGTGCTTTTGGAGGGGTAATTTTTAGCCATAGGACCTCAGTCTTACCCCAAGCTATACAGTCAATATTCTCAGATATAATATCATTCAGGACATATAATGCCACTCCTCCACTGCTAGCATCCTGCCTATCCTTGTTATATAATGTATACCCCGGAATCTGCTTATCCTAGGTATCCTCCGCTGTCCACCATGTTTCCACGATAGCACATACATGGATATGTGAACTATGTAATTTTAGTTTTAGTTCATCCATTTCATTCACAAGGCTTCTAGCATTTATAACTAGAAAATTCCAGCTAGGCTTTGTATTCTCTGAAGAATCCTTTTTTCAACCCCTGCCCCCACCGGCCCCCCCATATCTAGTTTACATGATTATAGATAAACTGCCTTAATGTGTGGTGACTTTATGATTTTTTGCAATGTCTGAATCTCAGAATCCACACATCCAACTGGAACAAAAGTTGCCACATCAAGAGATCTACCCCAACATGGGACAGCGTATACCAAATTCTGAGCAAATCCATTGATTGGTTGCAAAGTTATTAAAGTGTTACTCAACCCTAACTATAGGGGCACTACCATGCCCCTATAATTCCAAACAACATGAAGTATTGCTGTATTCTGACTATTGCAGTGATCACCAACCTTTGAACTGCCCCGGAGAACAAAGAGTTAACTTTCCATGCAGGGCATGGAACACTGAGCTCGGGCTCGGTTGAAGCCTCTGTCTGCTGTTGTTTAAACTCCAACCGTCAGATTATTTACTCCACCTCACTGAACAGTCGCTCCAGAGATTTCTCCTTTGCTTGATTCAAAAAAGTCGGTTAAAGTGTCGTTTTTTCGCTCGGTTCTACCGAATTTCTGCTACTGAACCTGTCGGTTTAAGTCTCTGTCTGTGGTACAGTGAGTGCTAGATAGGTTTTGTATTAGTTTCTGTGTGGAACTTGTAAACATTGGATCGGTTCGGTTTGAACCAATCAGGTTTGTGTTAAAAAACTTCTGTCTTTATTAGAGTGTGGTAAACGGTCTGTATCGGTTCTAAAAAAAACAGATTTAATTACGTTTTTTTCCAAGATCCGTAACACGGTCAGGAACCGACAGGGGTGTCTTGCCTGGTGGATTGCCAAAAAAAGGGTAAGTTGTGGTTAGGACTGGCCATGTCTGAGAAACCCAAGAAAAAAACTGGGCCCACTGGGTTTCAACACTGTAGTGTGTGTGGGGAAGCCTTTGCTAAGGCTGATCCCCAGACCACCTGTGTTTATTGTCTGGGGTTTGACCACCTCAATTCAGACTGCAAAATTTGTAAAAGTTTTCCCAAAGCTACCCTGGATAAAAGAGTAGGTAGACTGAGGGAAAGGGAGGCCGAGAAGTCAGCTGACCCGGATGGCCAGCCCGGTTCGGTTCCGACCGAACCAGAAGAAGTGCCCTCTGACCAGGGCGAAACTTCTTTGGGCAAAAGGAGAACCGATTCTGAGGAGTTGGTTCTGGTTAAAAGAAAGAAAAGGAAAAATCATTCAGTTCGGATCACAAGTTCTTTCTCCGACCACTGATGAAATAGCCAAAGCGATAAGGATAGTTCAATCGCTAACCCGGTTCGCGAACCGGCACCATCTGTCAGGGGCTCGGTTTGGTCAGTTCCCTCGGTTCCGGATTACACCTTAGAAGAATTTTATGAACCGGAGGAGGAGGAGGGAGAGTATGAGGATAATGATGATGATGGTGATTATGAAAGTCTGGATGTGCCTATTGACCCGGACATCTCCCCAGACAGACCTTCAGGTGTTTCTCCTCCTAGGCTTTCTGAGTCCCCCTCCCACTTTATGTTTTACAAGAAAGTGGCTGAAACGCTCCAGCTTCCAATGGAAGAAGCAGTAAAGGACCAGGAGGAGCCTGATTTTGTAGAGATGATGGACATCCCAGGGTCCAGGAGATTGTCTATTCCCCTCCACAAATCTTTTGGGAAACAGACATTTAAAATTCTAAAAACTCCTAATTCCATACCTCCTGTGGACAGAAGAATGGACAAGAGGTATACCCTTTCAGGCTTGGACATGGAGTTCCTTTCCCAGCAATGCAGCCATGTTGGAGTAGTGCAGGCTGCTGCCTGTGATAAGGCAAATATTCCCTTGGCTTCACCCCCCTCCCCCAGATAAGGACTCCAGAAGGATTGATGCCATGGCAAAGAAACAGTACATGGCAGCATCTTTGGGACTTAGGCAGGCTAATTATATGGCCAACACAGCTAGATACCAGAAGTCCAGGTGGGACACTGTGCTGGCTCTAGCTAAACAGGCCCCTGACCAGCTTGCCAAGGAGCTGGAGCAGGTGGCTGCGGATGGGATTGAGGCATCCAAGGTGCAATTTCATGCTGCTGTGGACTCCAATGATGTTTCATCTAGAGTCATGGCTACATCTGTGGCCCTTCGGAGGATGGCTTGGCTCAGATGTACTAGCCTATCACAGGATACCCAGGCTAAGGCCATGGATTTCCCTGTCATTGGTAATTCTCTGTTTGGGGAGCAGACAGAGAACTACATGAAGAAGATGGACGAGTACAGGACCACCTACAGGAGTGCTTAGGCCAAAGAAAGGCAAGCCACTCCTCAGAGGCAGCATTCCAGGGGCAGGGGCAGGCCCTTTCAAAGGCCCTTTTACCAAGCCCAGGCCTCCTCTTCTGCTTATGCTCAGAGGGGGTTCTTTAGAGGGAGAGGTAGATGGGGTATGAGCAGGCCTGCTTCCACCCCTCAGCCTAAAGCCCCTGCCAAGCAGACACCCTGATGGGACTGCCTGGGCCGATTCTCTAATACCTGTAGGGGGCAGACTGGCTTACTTTGTCCAGGACTGGAAGTCTTTAACATCAGACAAGTGGGTCCTAGAAGTAGTAAGCCAGGGACTGGTTCTCAGCTTCAAAAAATTTCCCAATATGAGAACCAGATCCTTTCCACCTGCAAATCCATCAGAGACCCTTGCCCTAGAGGCAGAGGTTTCTTCCCTCTTGGATCTCAGAGCCATAGAAAGGGTTCCTACCCTTCACAGGGGCAAATGATTGTACTCCAGGTACTTCCTAACACCCAAAAAAGCAGGAGAATGGCGGCCCATCCTGGATCTAAGATATCTAAACAAGCACCTTTTAAAACCAAAATTCAAAATGGTGACTCTGGGAATAATTCTGCCCTCTCTAAGGCCAGGGGACTGGCTAGCCTCCCTGGACCTCAAAGATGCCTATTTTTACATTCCCATCAGGTGCTCCCACAGAAAGTACCTCAGGTTCGAGTTGCCCTCAGGCCACTAACAATTCAGAGCAATGCCCTTTGGCCTAACATCAGCCCCAAGGGTGTTCACAAAGTGCCTGGCAGTAGTAGTTGCTTTCCTAAGGAGAAAAAAGATCTCCCTATTTCCATACTTGGATGACTGGCTCATAGTGGGTCAGTCTCCAGACCAAGTCAAGTCACATCTTCAGATAACTCAGCAAGTGCTCACTTCCTTAGGATTCCTCCTAAACCTTCCAAAGTCAGTTCTCGAGCCAGTACAGCTCCTCACCTTTATAGAGGCAGAGCTGGATACAGTAACAGCAAAAGCCTTCCTTCCCCTGGACAGGGCAAGGACCCTTATAGAACTGGCCTCTTCTTTCACCCTTCAGGTGTCTCGACCACCAAGGCACTTCTTGCAGCTCCTGGACCACATGGCAGCCTCTACAGCAGTGGTCCAGGGGACAAGATTCCAGATGAGGGACATTCAGTTCCACTTAAGAGCCTTCTGGTCCCAAAGAAAGGATTCCCTGACCAAACTAGTCCCAGTGACTCGAACCCTGATCCAGGCTTTGCAATGGTGGCAGGATCAGGACAGTTTAAGACAGGGAGTTCATTTTGTCACTCAGTCTCATTCAGTAATCCTCACCACAGACACCTCCCTCTTGGGCCTCAAGAATCTCTGCTTCACATCAATCTCTTGGAACTCAGAGCAGTGTTTCTGGCACTGCAAGCCTTTTCCAAATCTGTACAGAACAAGGTGGTCCAGATCAGAACAGACAATACCACCACAATGTGGTACATCAACAAGCAAGGAGGCACTTGGTCTATGGCCTTGTGCACAGAACCAATGAAGTTGTGGTCTCTGGCCTATTCCCTGCAAACCTCTCTGATAGCAGTTCACCTCCAGGGAAGGACAATGTCCTAGCAGATGCTCTCAGCAGGATATCTCAGGGCCATCATGAATGGACCCTAGACCCCTAATTTTGGAAGTGATTTTCTCCAGATGGGGCACTCCACAGATAAATCTTTTTGCAGCCCCAGACAATCACCAACTTTCTCTCTTTTGTTGCAGACCCCCAGTCTTGGGCTCAGTCCCCCTGGATGCTCTGGTTCTAAATTGGGAAGGGAAGTTCCTGTATGCTTCCCCCCTTCCCTCTCCTGTTCAAAGTGCTAGTCAAGATCAGGTCTCAACCATGCAAAGTGATTCTGATCACTCCAGACTGGGCCAGACAGCCCTGGTATCCATTGTTGCTCTCCTTAGCAGTCCACCTTCCCCTGTCTCTTCCCAGGAATTACAACCTGTTGACATCCTCTCAGGGAAGGATTTGGTATCCAAACCTCAAATCTCTCAATCTCAAGGCCTGGCTCTTGAAGAGTTAGAGTCTGCTGATCTGCACCTCTCTCAAGGTGTTCTGGATATTCTTAATGCTTCTTGAAAGCCTTCCACCAGAAAGGCTTACAACTCCAAATGGAAAAGGTTCACTATTTGGTGCTCTAATAAGCATATTTCTCCAGAATCTGCTGGGTTGCCTATAGTCCTGGACTATATGGTTCATCTTAATGGCTTGGGACTTAGACCAGCTACACTTCAAGTGCATCTGGCAGCTGTTTCTGCCTTCTTGTCAGTAGGAAAGCCCTCTCCTCTGTCAGCCCATCCTGTATTTTGTAAATTCTTCAAGGGATTGCTGCACACCAATCCTCCCTTTAAGGACCCTGCTCCTGCTTGGGACCTTAATGTTTGCATTGCTCAGCTTATGCAACCACCCTTTGAGCCTTTGTCCTCTGCAGAGCTTAAGTACTTGACTTGGGAAACCACGTTTTGGGTAGCTATTACCTCTGCCAGGTGTATCAGTGAATTGCAAGCCCTGTCAGTGGAGCCTGATTTCATCTCTTTCCATACAGATAAAGTGGTCCTAAGAACTAACAGGAAGTTTTTGCCTAAGGTGGTCTCAGATTTCCACCTTAATCAGTCTATGTCTCTCCCTGTTTTCTTCACTGACCATTCCTCCTCTGGAGAGAGGAGGTTGCACAGCCTGGACATAAAAAGGGCCCTTAGCTACTAAATAGAGTGCACCAAGGGTCACAGGTTTGAGTCCCTCCAGTTGTTCCTCACTTATGGAGAGGTCAGTAAGGGCAAACCTGCCACTAAAAGATCTATTGCCAGGTGGATTGTCTCTTGTATACAATTCTGCTATGAAAAATTGGGTAGAACCCCACCCTCAGGCCTGAGGGCTCACTCTACTAGAGGTACAGCTGCTTCCCTGGCTGCTGCCAGGGATATTCCTATCTTAGAAATCTGTCAAGCAGCCACCTGGAAAACAGTCCATACATTCACCAAGCATTACTCTCTGGATATCCAGGCTACAGTGATGCTCGGTTTGCACAGCAGTACTTCAGAGCCTTTTCCCAAAGTAGGTTCTGTCCCTCCTCCATGGAGGTACTGCTTGGTAGTCTGCAATATCAGAATATAGCAAGACTTCTGTTGTTTGAAAAAGTTACTCACCTTAGTAATGTTGTTTCTTCTAATGGAGTCTTGCTGTATTCTGACCTCCCCCCCGCCTCCCCTCTCAGAACCTGTTTTTTGGGATGTGGGTGGGCAGGAGCAGTGTTGGCACATAGAGGTGCCCTTTTCTCACACTCCTTTATTTTGGGTGTGTGTTGTGTTTAGTTTTTTTGGGTTTCCTGACTTGAGTCTTTGCTTTGAAACCAAAAAACCCTTTTTTAACAAATTTAGTTGCCAGTTGGCTAGTGTGAGTTTTACAGTTTCCACACAGAATGCCTTGTGAGTATAGCTCATAAAGATCTGATGGTTGGAGTTTAAACAACAGCAGACAGAGTCTTCAACCGAGCTCGAGCTCAGCGTTCCATGCCCTGCATGGAAAGTTAACTCTTTGTTCTCCGGGGCAGTTCAAAGGTTGGTGATCACTGCAATAGTCAGAATACAGCAATACTCTACTAGAAGAAACAACATTACTAAGCTGAGTATTTTTTTCATATATAAGTTGCAAACAACTTTGTTAATGCTTCAGTTAGGGTCAAAGTGACAAAAGTTGGGAAATGAGGCATTAGGGTTTCCCTAACACCCCACCCTCCCAAACCAGCCAGAAGAGCAGGTGTGGGGTATATATATATATATATATATATATATATATATATATATATATATATATATATATATATATGTATATACACACACACACACATGTATGTGTATATATATATATATATATATAGCCATGTGCTTCCATTTATAGTACAACAGTAACTGAATTGACAGCATAGCCTTCTCATTACCCCACCTCATGTACCCATTAAGAAAATATTCAAATCCCCACCAAAACATAATTCCACTTTAACTACAATGTCATTCTGCACCACTGGTGTGAAAACACATTTTGGCCAGGATTTGAAAAATGACAGCTGTGACATACATGAGGTGGGGTAATAAGAAGGCTACAGTATGTTGAAAATCTGGGGTTGAAATATTTAAAATTACGAAAGTTATGAGCGGGCATAGCGAAATTGCAATGACTGGTTATAACTTTGGTATTTTTTCATATTTTGACCACAAGTTTTCAACATAGCCTTCTTATGACCCCACCTCATAAACCCAGTGGGTGAAATGTCCAAATCCGTGTCAAAATGCCATTCCATGCCACGGGTGTGAAACCCCATTCTGGACAGGATGTGAAAAATAACAGCTGTACTGTTCATGAGGTGGTGTGAAAAAGTGGCTATGTTGAAAATGTGGACTCAAAATATTGAAAATTACCAATGTTATGCATACATGTAGAAAGATTTCAGTGAATGCACTTAACTCGGCCATTTTTAGAATTTTTTTTTAATGAAATTTTCAACATGGCCTTTTTGGTACCCCACCTCATGAACACTGGCAGTGAAATTTCATTAATCGTCATGAAAGGTGATTTCACACAGCAACCACGAAATCACCTTCTGGGCCCTATTAACGAAATGACAGTGACAGTGTTCATGAGGTGGAGTTCCAAAAAGGCCATATTGAAAATTTGGTGAACAAATTTCAGAAAATGTCAAAGTTATGAACATAAGTTCAAAATGCCATTGAAATACATTATACTGCAGTTACCTTTATTCCTCAGTTCGTGATTCAGCTTTGAAGAGTGCAAACATGTCCTGGTCCACAGAAGATGACAGCCTATGACCTCCAGTGGTAAATATAGGGTAAGGGGTTGTGTGGGGTGGTGGGTGCTCAGTGGGAGGGTCAGGATGGGGAGGGGGATGGCAGGGATGATGAGGGACCATTTTCTTGTTTTCAGGTTCGGAATCGGTTCAAAAGGTTGAAACATAGAAACATAGAAACATAGAAGTTGACGGCAGATAAGGACCGCAAGGCCCATCCAGTCTGCCCATTTCTTTTTCTACCTTATAAATGTGCCATCGGCCTTTGATCTGTCAGTGGCCTATCTATTATAGTCATTTGTATTGCTCCCTTATGCCTATCCCATGCCTGTTTGAAGCCCTGCACTGTATTCATAGCCACCACTTCTTGTGGTAAGCCATTCCATGCATCCACCACCCTTTCTGTGAAAAGAATTTCCTCACATTCCCCTTAATCGCCTCCTCTACTCTCATGCTGTGTCCTCTTGTCCTGCTATTTTTCTTATATTTAAACATGTTAGACTCTTTCACCTTGTTTATGCCCTTAAGGTGTTTGAATGCCTCGATCATACCACCTCTCTCCCTCCTTTGCTCAAGGGTATCATATTGAGCTCCGTTAATCTGTCCTCATATGTCTTCTGATGCAGTCCCTGCACCATTTTGGCTGCCCTTCTCGGACTGCCTCAATTTGGTTAATGTCCTTGTGAAGGTGTGGCCTCCAATACTGCACCAGTACTCCAGATGGGCCTAACCAGTGTCTTGTACAGAGGATTATTACCTCCCTCTACGACTTGTATACTCCTACTAATACACCCTAACACCCCCTAGCCTTACCTACTGCTTTGAGGTCTGCTTGATGATTTTAGGTCATCAGTGATGATGATGCCCAAGTCTCTTTCTTCCTTTGTGACTGCTAGCAACTCCCTCCCAGCCTATAGGTGGCTTCAGGGTTTCTCTTCCTATGTGCATGATTTTGCACTTCTTTGCATTAAATCCCAGTTGCCACTCTTCTGACCATTCTGCTAGTTTATCCAGATCTCTTCTCATTCTGCCCACCCCATCTGGATCATCTACTCTGTTGCAGATCTTGGTGTCATCTGCAAACAGACAAGCCTTACCCTCTAGTCCATCTGCAAGGTCACTAATGAAGATGTTGAAGAGGACTGACCCAGGACTGATCCTGAGGTACCCCACTTGTGACTTGCATCTCTTCTGACTGTATACCATTTACCACCACTCTGTTTTCTGCCCGTCAACCAGTTTGCAGCCAGTTGACCAACTACTGACCCACCCGAGCCTACCCAGCTTATTTATCAATCTTCTATGTGGAACAGTGTCAAAAGCTTTGCTGAAGTCAAGGTAGGCGGCATCAACTGCTCCCTTGGTCCACCACTCTGGTTACCCAGTCAAAGAAATCCATGAGATTAGTTTGACAGGACCTTCCTTTTGTAAACCCATGCTGTCTTGGATCCTGTGCCTATGGATTCCAGGTGTTGCACTATCCTTTCCTTAAAGGCGTGCCTCCATAATCTTGCCCACTACTGAGGTAAGACTGACGGTCTGTAGTTCCCGCCTCCTCCTGCTACCACTCTTGTGGAGGCGGGATCACATAAACCCTTCTCCAGTCTTCTGGGACCTCTCCTGTGCTCAGAGACTCACTAAACAATTTTGCTAATGGCTCTGCTAGTTCCTCCTTTAGCTCCTTAAGTACCCTGGAATGTATGCCATCAGGTCCCATTGCCTTAGCCACCCTGAGCTTAGCAAGCTCTTGTAGGACCCTTTCTTTTGTGAAGGAGTAGTGCCACCTCCTCCCCTGTGTCCATGATGCTGAGCTGTGGGCCCTGCCCTACCTTCTCTTCAGTAAATACTGAGCAAAAGTATCTATTTAGGATAGATGCCTTTGGGTCCTCCTCCTCACATGCTCCATTTTCTCCATTAAGCTAGCAATACCCCTCTGGACTTTCTCCTTTCACTAATGTATCTAGAAAGTCTTGTCACCTTCTTTTACTGTTCGTGCTAGTGTTTCCTCAGTTTGGGACTTTGCCTGCCTTACCTGCTTCCCTTAGGGCAGTTTGGTATGCCTCCCTATCTTCATCCCGCTGTGTTCCCTTATATTTCCTGAAGGCCAGCCTTTTGGCTCTGACCTTTTCTGCTACTGTATTTGAGAACCAAAGTGGTTTCCTTCTTCTTTTGCACTTTCTTTTCTGTCTAACACAATGGGATGTTGCTTCAAGTATTGCATCCTTAATGCTTGCCCACTTTGCCTGTACCCCCTCACCTGTGTTTCTTTTTGCCAGTGCTAGCTTAACTCTGTTGGCCATCTTATCAAAGTCAGCTCCTCTGAAGTCCCATATTTTTGCCTTGGAATGGGATGATTTAGATGTAGTAGCCAAATTGAACCATACCATGTGATGGTCACTGGCCCCAGGTGACCTTCTACCGGAGATCTGTGATCCCTTCTTTGTTAGTCAGTACTAGATCTAGGATAGCCCTGTCTCTTGTGGGTTGCTGTACCAGTTGTTTGAGGCCCTCTCCTGCAGGGAATCCACTATGAGTCTAGTTCTGGCAGATGTTCCTGCTGGTATTGACCAATCTGTATCTGGCATGTTGAAGTCTCCCATTATCAGAACCTCCCTTTAGCTGTCATGTTTTTATATCTTCTAACAGTAATGTGTCTATGTCCTCCCTCTGGTCTGGGGCCTGTAGACAACCCCAGTTCTTATGGCTGTCCCATTTCCTGTTTCAGGGTGACCCACAGTTCTTCTAGCTCCTTATGTGTATTCTGAATTTCTGTAGCTTTGATATTTTCATTAACATACAGGGCCACTCCTCCCCTTTTTGCACCTCGGTCTCTTCTGAACAATACATAGCCAGGTACTGAAGTCTCCCAAGTGTGGTTACTGGTAAACCACGTCTCACTAATTGCTACTATGTCCAGTTTAGCCTCTGACATTATTGCCTGCAGGTCTGGGATCTTATTTCCCAGGCTGTGAGCATTTGTGTACATGATTTTCCATTGGCCAGATTTTGGGTGTTAGTTGTTGGGTGAAGTTTGGCATTACCCTGTGCATCGTATGGGAGACAAACCTTTTCTTACCTGGTGATGCAAATGAACTGCAAACACGCACAATTCCTGTTTGACCACTAGCTGAGGGAGGGTGTTCTTCCCATTCAATGTGGGGTGCTGCACCCCTCTCCCATTTGCTAGTTTAAATATTCTGCAAAGACGCCAAACTTCTGCCCCAATGCACTGACTCCTCTTTAGTCAGATGCAGTCCATCAAATTTAAAGAACTTTCACTCCCAGAACTGTTGCCAGTTCCCTACAAATCTGTGTCCTTTTCCTGGCACCAGTCCTTGAGCCACGTGATTTAGCTCCCCTATCTCCCTTCTCTGACCTTCTGTCCATCTGCTCCCTCTCCCAGACTGGCAGGATCTCAGAAGGAGATGCTGGATGAAACAGATGATAGTTTGTCACCCAGCCTAGTCAGGTGTTCCTTGGTCTCCACAACTGACCGGCTGGCGAGATCATAGTCCCTATGTGTACTAGGACATCAATGTTTTCTCCTGCTTTGTGAACAATTTAGCAATGCGGTCAGTGTCTCTCCATGCTGATGTACCTGGGAGACATCTGACCATCACCCCTAGCTGGAGATGGGTATCAACTCCCGAATCATGGAGTCTCCTATGATCAGAAGTTTTTGTGCTTGTTTAGTTTTGGTTCCTGATTTGGGAGTAGTTTGTTGTGCTAGCTCCTGTGCCGCAGTGTCCTGCTCTGCAGTGTCTTCTGCCTCTTTATTTGATTTCAGAGATAGAGGCAGATACCTGTTTGTAGTGTTTATATGGTTTTGGAGGTAATGCGTTGGAGAGCAGAGAGTGATGGGGCACCTGATTTGCTCCTCCTAACCACCTGCCAACCTCCTGGACCAACTACCCTCTGCGGTCGAGGTTTTTCTGTTGGATGCTGGGAAAATGGTGGGTGGTTCTTATAATGTATTTCATCTTCAATATGAAATTTGAGGCGTGCAATCTCTGCCCATGCTGCCCGGAGCTGAGCCCTAAGATCTCCAAAGGCCCAGCATGTAGGACAGTGTCCTAAATCCTGTAAGACTGTCCTTCTGAAAATTGTTCCACAGTACCTGCAGTTAATGAAATCATTCCAAATAAGTTGCTGGGCTTGTAACCTAGTCAGAGTAATTAGAAGGGAAAAAAAGGAAAAAAATGCAAGTAATGGTTTAATTGTGCTTTGTTTAACTTGTCATAACAAGTTAAATTACTAGTGCCCCAGTAAATGAGATCACCTTGTGGAGGCCCCACTGATCTGCCCCTTCCTGCTCTGCCACAGGAAATGTCACAACTGTGGTACCCTATAAAAGGAGTGTAGCGTGGGGTGATTGGGGATGGGGTTGATGATAATAGATTTAAAAAATATAGCTGCACATAACAGGAAGCAGTAGAAGTGAATACATTTATTAGCTGAAGCTCAAGGCAATAAAACACTCCATGCCCATTCACCAAATGGCTTAATTAGTGGGCGATGCATAGTAACAAGTGAACATAAATTCATATGTGCAGGAAGATTCAGGGATTTAAAATAATTAACATATCTCATGTGAAGGAAACACCTACTAAACCAAGGACCATGCACTTGAAAACACTGAGAGTATTTACTGTAATTATGATATGCTATATGAAGTGCAAAAAAAACAAGGACACTGGTTTACCGGGATTGAGAAAGGGCATATTCTGTTTTGCACAGGTATTTGGTTCTGTGTACTTAATTTAACAATTTTTAACTCTGCTAGCATGCATTTTAGCAATTTTGACCTTCACTATTGCACATCCTTCCACCCTTGTACCAATTTAAAGTTATTTTAGGTACAAGATGTGATATCAGCAGAGCAGCACTACAGCCCCCATCCCTAAGGTATGATGGAAGCAGCACTACAGTCCCATTTCTCAGGTGCGATGGCAGCACCAACAGCACTACGGCCCCCATCCCTCTGGTGTGATGGCAGCAGCAACAGCACTACGACCTCCCTCCCTCAGGTGTGACAGAAGCAGCAGCACTGCGGCCCCCATCCCTTAGGTGTGATGGCAGCAGTACTACATTCCCCATCCACCAGTGGTGATAGCAGAAGCACTACAGCCCCCACCCCTTCTGTGTGATGGCAGTAGCAACAATGCAGTCCACATCCCTCTAGGGTGATGGCAGTAGTGACAGCACTATGATCCCCTTTCTTCAACACCCACACTCCACATGCACAAGTTACAAATGACTTGGTCTCTTTGCTTGTTAGAACTCAGATGTGAATTAATCTGAACCATCACCGTTAAGGTGGACTACCTTTTTTTTTTCCTAACTATAATTTAACTGTCTGAATTGGATTTCTGCCTGTGACACTGCTGACCAGGGTTAGGGAACAGACTTGGTTGTTAGAGGGCCAGCTGGTGAGTGAAGGACCACTCACCTTCTCCTGGGAGGGAGGGTGGGTTCATGGCTCAGCATTTGCTGGCCCCTGGTGGAGGCCAGAGGCATGACAACACATCTGCCCTCACTGTGGGAGGGAGCATGACGGACATTGACTTGTGTCTTGACATCATGTGGCCTGTCACCCTCCCAAGAAAATGGGAAAACACCCACTGGCCAACCGAAGGACAGCTGCTGGTCCCTCCATAAGCCGGAAGCCCCAGACATGTGTCTGTTCTGACCCCTGCCATGCCCAGAATACACAGGAAGCTCTTTGGGGCAATTCTCCTCCCCTGATAGCCTCCCACTGGGGTAGGGGCCCACTCAATGAAGAGCTACTTTGGGTTACCTGGTAGCACAGCAGTAAGGGGCAGTGGATGGTGGTCAGGACTCAGCAGTGGTGGTAGGGGGGCCTTGACAGGCTTGAAGGAGTTGATGGCCAGGGGGTAGGAGGAGCCAAAAAAATCCTGCTTGAATTTGATTCTTTGAAATAAAGTGTCTTCACCTAAAAAATCCACAAGTGATTAGTGGAGGACCTTCAAATGGATTCATGCAGGATGTGGATGCTTTTATTTTACTTGGTGTCCATGAAAAGGGTGTCTCTCAGTTTTCATGTCTGAACTCAGATGTGAATTGAGCACCACTCTGCCCACCAGCATCATACAGCCCCTGGGGTCTTACCTTCTGTGTGTCACTGAATGTGCTTTCAAAATCCATTGGCTAAGCATAAGTACAATTAAATACTTAACATTTGCTTTTTGTTGAAGCAGTGTATCAGAAAACTTTTTGTTGTCACAGAGACTGAAACAACAGGTGGGAGAAAAGTTGCAAATGATCCAATTCACCTAAATGGGGTACTGACTGTGAAGTATTTTCATAAGTAGTAAGGCAGTTATTTCCTTGTGAACATACTTTCATTCAGACTTGTTTTCATTCAAACAACTGAAGATTTTGAACGGCCCTGCTGATTATAAACTTGAATAAGCTAGTTGGTAACAGTGATCCTGCACTTAGCAATCTACAACCTAGATGCTTGTATGCAAAGAATACAATAAAAACCTGACTAAAATCTAAAAATAAGCTTATAAAACACATAAAATGTATCTGAACATTTATCTTTACCTATACAAACTCATTGCAGCCCAAGTAAAGCTCAGGTAAATTACGTGGTACCCTGACTACTATTCTGCAATATAGTAAACATATATTGGTATTTTTTTTTATTTTGTAAACCAGGTAAGGCCCACTGGGCTGAACTGCCTGTTTTCAGGGGTGACCTAGAAGCACTGGGGAGGTTAAGTGACTTGCTTGGAGTCACACAGTATGCAAGTGGAGGTTGTGGGAATCAAACCCAAGTCTGCTGGATGTATCCAGTTCAATCACTGTTTGTTACTCTAACCACTAGGCTAGACTGCCAGCCATAATAACACCCATATATAATGTTTTAATATATAATTTTAATAACAGTGCACAGTACCTACAGTACAAATTATGAACATGAAACACTTTACATTTTACTAAAACTGAACTATTTTCCACTCTATCTGCTTATTTATTCTTACACCAAAGTCAGTGAATAGTTGACAGAGCACTGTAAATAGCTTTTGATCAGGCTTCATTATTCTACATCCAGAAACAGATAACATTTGTTTATTCTGGATTTATTTAATATTGATTTTCTGTGGCCCACTAAATAGAATCTAGAATTGTATGAGGCAGATGTTTTTACATTTTGGAAGAGGCAACACATCTTATTGATTTAGGATTCATGTTAGAAACAGAAGTTCTTCATATTTAAAACATATTCAAGTGTCAGTCTATTCATTTAGTAGTTTATGCTGACTAATATATGCTGTAGAAAACAGTAAAGGATTTATTGTGAAGCACTCAGGATCTATAATAGAACTCCCACAATTTCCCAGCAAGTTTTGCAAAAAAATATCTGCAATTTCAGATTACTTTTCCTGCAATTTTCCAGTGGCCCTGCCCATGTGTGCTGATACTTGTATTTTTTTCTGTATTATACATTGTAATATAAATAGTAAAAGACTCTTAGGCACAAACTACATGTAAACTGTGTTTTCAGGAAGGAAAGGAGTCCTCAGGTGATGGAGATGTTGATGGGAAGCATGTGTGGTTAAACTGAACGGCTGATTACAACAAGGCAGTGCTGGTGATTTTCTTACTGACTCTATATACAGCAAAGCAGAAATAATATGAAGCACAGCAGCATTCATTTTAAGATGCTGAAATCTGGGTTGGCCTGCTGGTGCTGCGGTAGCACTACTGCTTGCAATGCCAGTGACCCAGGGACAGAAGCGAACCCGGGTTGCTGGAGGTCTGGCCAGGGGAGCAGAATCGAGCACCCGGGGGACTGTTCTTCTCCTCCGGGGAGGGTGGGCTGCAGGTCCTGCTGCTTTACCACCACCTGTGTGACCACGGGTGGTGATGCAATGGAGCTGCAGAATGGTCAGGAGGGGAGGATGCAAGTCATGATCTGGAGCAGTGGCATGTCTCTATGTGACCTACTTCCTTGAATCTCCTCTAGTGTTGGTGCCCTCAGGGACAGAGACCAGAAAACCAGGAATGATCACCCCACATCAGCCACTGGCAGAAGGGACCCAGGTGCCCAGATCTCATAACCAGGCTCCATGAGGGACCCACTGTGCTGCCTGATACACACTAAGGGAGTGTGGAGGGGTGATCTGGGGTCCCCTCCCTTCCCACCTGGGGAGGGGTACAACCCAGGCAGGATAGGGGCAGGCCCACAAGAGCTCCTGAACATTACCTGGGGGTGAAGCTAGGGGATACCCAGCCTAGGGATCTCTGAGAAGTGGAGACTGATGCTGTGAGAAGGGGACATAGAAAGACAAAATAAAAAAAAAATAAAAAATATGCTGAAATCTTATAGGTTCTGTGCAGTGACATGCAATTTCTGTGAGGCACTGGTACAAGAATTAAAAATCTGCAAACCAAGCAGAATTCCATGATTGTTATCAGTGTTACCGGTAAAAATGGAAAACCAGGGTCCCTGAAAATTGCAAAACATTAAAATATGTTTGATTGTGACAAACTACAAACCAAATTTGTCCGAGGTTAGCAGCTCCACAAAATGCGACAGCCTGCAGTAATCCTGTGCAAATAATTGCCACTATGAGGGGTGGTGGGGGTGGCAGCTCTAGATCTGCGGTGTTAAAGCTCTGACATGAGTCAGAATGACACTTCTAGCCAGACTAAAAAACAAATACATATTTTTTATTATAAAATAACAGTCAGAGCCTATTTGGAAGCTAAGTCTGTGCCACCAGCCCAATTCAATAAACAAAATAGTTTAAATGTATAAAGAATTTACTCCTAATTAAACAAGAGCACCAGAAATTGGAATTATTACAGATGCATTTGCACAAGGGAAGCTGTAAATGTATTCCTATTGCTTGCTTCCAAAATCTATCACACAACAGCAGGATGATCTAATTTACAATAGTGATTTATAAAGGAGCATTAGAAAATGGGCAAAGACAATTCTCTCTCCTGATTGGCTGCGACACTTATTTAAGTGGGCATCTATCAGACAATAGATGCCCAGCTAAAAATAAGAGCCAGTCTAATGGCCACTTCACCGAGCAGCATTCTCCAGTGTTGCCCAGCTTGCTTTGGAATTGTCTGGAAGTAGCTCAGAAAATTCAAAATCCCCACCATGTTTTTTATCTTGCTTAGTGAGAGCTACAAGCCCCCAACCCCCCACACTACTAGCTTCAGTGATCGCTGCCTGCCTGATTTTAAAGTTGGGAGAGTGAAGACATTCACAGCTGTATTCTTTACTATGGGCCACTCTCCCGACTGCCGCCTCGCAGTACCACGCTAGACAAAAATGAAACGAAAGCTGTTGGTCCTATCGGCTTCATGGTACAAAGCGCGGCTCGCTTTACAAACGGCCACTACCACTGACTGCACTGCCCACACAGTATGTCTCCTGAGAGTCATGGGGGACCAGAACCACACCAGTAGCCATATATTTAAAAAAAAGCCCACGACAGATCGATCGGGTTCACATAACGCGCCTCTCCATGTGAACCCATAGTCTCCCCTCATCATTTACGCTCAGACGTAGCTCCTTTAAAAACTGCAGAAACAATGTAATTATTTTTTTCTGAACATATTACTACTTCCACGAACTTCATAGTAAATTCCCGATCGCGCTCCATTTGAAGCGATGGCATACTTTTAAACTGGCACTAGAGACACGTGCTGGGTACTCGTGCCACTTTTGAAAGCTCCTAAATAAAAAAAAAGAGAAAGATAACTCAGTTCAGCACTGGTCTTTAGCACTACAGTTCCCTGTTCTGACTCGGCGCTGATTAAACCGACAAAGGAAGCGGTGCTCCACTGTTTTGTGTGTGTGTGTGGGGGGGGCACACTGCCTGGCAAATCCCTCCATGGCATAATATCTCCAAACCAGCACTAAAACCAAGCTGACTTAAGCAAAGGTATAAATAATGCATCTTCACCATGTCTTTCAGCAAACACAGTGTTTCTGTAAAATATGCTGACTTCTGCTGACTGCCACACTGACTCAACACCTTTTGATCTCATGCATCCACGTAGCCACCCACTGTTAAGTTTGCAGTTAAAAAAAAAATAAAACAAAAAACAAACCTGCTAAACTGTTTTTCTCTCCTTAGTGGTCAAAAGGGGGTGGGTGTGAGCAGCGTCCCAAACGAGATTGGGGGGGGGCGGAAGAACTATTTTATTACAAACCTCATTTAAAACTAATTTTGTAAAAACAATTTTTTATTAAATAATTCTTTTCACAGTGCCCATTTTCTAAGCGCAATAATACCTGATAGGGTTGGTGGTATGGGCAATACTGGACCTTCCAGGGGCTATAAGGCCTCATTACGCCCCTGGGCAGTCTGGTATAGCCCAATACCGCCCACCCTGTTGGGTATTATTGCTTGCTTAGAGAGTGACTTGTGGCGAACTCTCACATAACCCCCTAAACCCCAGGTCTCCCCCCAAAGTGGATTGCCATTTGCCAATTGCCTCAATCAAATGACTTGGAGAAGAAGAAAATTATTCAGACTGATGGACACGACTGTCACCCATCAGTACACGTACAATCATTTTTGTATGAAAAAAATTACGCTTACCGATGAGCGGAGAGATCGAAGACAGAGCAAGGCAAGGACAAGGCTGAAGGCAGCAATTGCAAAAGTAAATTCTCTCTGGGCATACTGAGGCTGGGAGTCAGGGAAAAGCAGGACAACAGGCAGCAGACACAGTCAGTGAGCGATTGGCACGCCAACAACGGTTAGTACAGTATCAGCAACCAGCCAACCACCATCAAGATTCGAGATTCAAATAAAGCAACTAGAGAAGACAGGTTGGAAGCAGCATGCATTTTTTGTGCAGCAGCAAAGCACAGCCTGTGCTTTTACTCTTTTGCAGCCTGATGCAGTGCTGATCATGGACAACTCAATGAGATCCGCTACTGTTTTTTTGAATTGGCTCAATAAGGAATCCATTCCGCAATTATGCAAAAAACAAGTAGTGCGTCTCGATGGCAGCTGACCTGATGGGCTGGGGTCAACTAAAGCAGACGGGGGTGGGAGCAAGTAAGGGTGGTGGGCACTGAATAACAGCAGAACTATGGGGCTATAGTTAGTATAATATATTGCAGCCACAGGCAGATAATTAATCAGCATGAGAGGGACTTTTCTTCCTACGATACTGTGCTTCATTGTCCATATGATTATTAATCTAGTGGTCCCCTCAGTGATGCTCTTGGTGGTAGTGCTTCTTGTGCTGTGGTCTCAGGTGCTCTGTTTTCAAATAGTCCAGCAGTCCAGTTTGAGCAGATTCCTAAGAGGAAATAAAACACATTTCTGGGTCATTATCTCCAACATTGAAGTGCAGATTGCACCTAAGGGGGTCCCAATCAAACCAGATAGGTGTGGTGGTCTCTCTCCAGGATGTCATTTTTGTGACTTTTGAAATTTTTTTTAATGGAAAACAAGATGGTGGCTCACGAAAATGGAATTTTCTCTCACAGAAAAGGATTTTATTCTCACTAAAAAGGAATGGGTCTCGCGAGATCAAATTCTTTGTTGAATTTTCTCCCTCTATCCTGAAAAGTGATTTTCCCATTGAAAACAATGAAAAATGAAAAATTGAATAACTTTGCAACAGATTAATATTTTTTCACCAAACTAAGCATGACAGTTCTGTTACCTAGCTGTTTCTACCACACAAAAACCACACCAAAATTCCACACTGGATACAAGGTGATGTGGTAAAATTTTCAAAAAGTGGTGACTTTATGACTTTTTTAACTGTCTGGATCTCAGAATTCATGCATCCAACCAGAACAAAGGTTGCCACATCAAGAGATCTACCCCATGAGACAGTGCATGCCATGTTTTGTGCAAATCTATTGATCGGTTATCAAGTTATGGAAGTGCAAAATGTGAGGTTTAAGATTAAACATGCTTCTCAACCCTAAGTATAGGGGTGCTACCACAACCCTATAATATCATACTGGTGCGGTAGTGCCAGTATAGTTAGGGTTGAGTGCACAATTCTAACTTCTCAGACCAGATGGCCCTGCTGGCTATCCATTTTCTCGAGCTGTCAAAATCCTTTTTTGTGATGCGAAAAAGGATTTTGACACTTCGCAAAAAAGGAATTTGTCTGACAAAAAAGGATTACTGGCATGGCCATCTGATCTGAAAAGTCCTACTCCTTTTTCACATGATGAAAAGAATTTTGACACCTCGTGAAAAAAGGAATTGACTTATGAAAAATGATTCTGACAGCTCACGAGAAAGGATGGCAGTTGTCAGACCAGATGGCCCTGCCGGTAATCCTTTTTCACCAGACAGATTTCCTTTTTCCCCCCGAGGTGACAAAATCCTTTTTCGCATCTTGAAAAAGGAACATAAACAAATCATGAAAAATAATTTTTAAAATAAAAAAATAAACATTCTGAGGTCATATTAAAGCAAGATAAAGGCACAGAACAGTAAATGACTTCCACATGAACAAAATACATGGTTGGATGACTCCAGAAGACATCCCTGGGCAAAGTTATAATGTTTTGTTTGGGTAAAAAAAACAACAAGATGGTGGCTGATGAAAAATGTTTTTTTTCCTGATGAAAAGGGATTCTAAGGATCCCTTTTCATGAGCTGTCAAAATTCCATTTTCTCAGACCAAAATCCTTTTTCATACCATGCAGCTATCCAAAAGACTGAATTGAGCATACTCCGAACCCGAAATTGCAAAATTTAATAACTTTGGAACGGATTAATATTTTTTCACAAAACCAATGGTGGCTTATTCTTTGGGGCAAACTCTTTCTACCTTGAAAAGTTTTGACCAAATTTCCAAACAGTGTGGACACAGCATAATGAGGAAACAACAGCCAAAAAAAATACATTTTGGGCTGGATTCTCAAAGAAAGGCAAAAATTCTGTAGTTGTGGAAAAATGTCTTTTAGGACTGCAGTAATTTAGTTGTGGCATATTCACAAAGAAAATTTCCGCAGTTGTGGAAGAATGTAAAACAGGCAAGTTGTGAAATTCCACAAGTGCTAAAAATCTGCAATTTTATTTCTGCAGTTGCTGAAAATTCATAAGTACAGATCTGCAGCTGAGGAGAAGGCTCAGTAGGCACAACAACAGGTGATCCATATTAACTGGAGCAGCAGACGTGGACAGTCTTGCCATAGATGCAGCAGAAAGTACTCACAGAGAGATCAGCAGCCAGTCCCTCAACTGGGACCACTGCAGCAACACTAGTACCAGCAGGACTATGCACCACAGTGGCTGTCTGCAACTGATGGTGGAACTGATGGCTGTGTCTCTCCCTGGAATGTTTATGTTGCCTGCTTCAGTAGTACTCACTGTAGGCTGTTACCAGCTCTGCCTCTACTGCCTGTGTGGCTCCTTGATGGGCTGCACTGGGTCTAGTGGTTGTGGTTTGTTGCCTATCAATGAAAATGTGTGCTATTTTTGTTGTAACAACTGACACTACTATATACCCACTGGTTTGCCGATGCTTGACGCCTTAACCTCAACTATAATTGTATCTCAATTGTTGGTACACTGCATTTTGCTCGGGGAGAGTTACGCCCCACTCTCGGTGGTGCAGCATGTGTACAACATTTTTTCTGCAACTGCGAAAAAACACCGGCTGAGAATAGCCTTTAAGGGGATAGGCCATACTTTTCAAGGCTTTTTCCCTCAGGAACTTCTGCAGCTGCACTTTTTTCCGCAGTCCACAGTGTATTTTTTCCACAGCTGCTGAAGTTTTGTGTATACCACTCAGCGCAATTTCCCCTTTTTTTCCGCAACTACGGAACTTTTGGGGATGTGCAGTTCGTTTTGTACCTTCAGAGTGTTTTTAGAATCCAGCCCAGAATGTTTTGAGAATCCAGCCTGCTGTCTTTTATGGAGGCTCTTAGAACATAAACACTTAACAATTTATAGGCCTCCTGCTGTCACATTTCATGGAGTGGAGCCTACTTCTCTAATCTTTTTAATCTTTGTTTCTACACATTGCTTACTTACTTATCAACTGAACTGTCACACCCATGTGTAAATGTTTACTTATCAGTCATGCATTTAAACCTGTTTTTTGGAAAAAATAAAAAAGACTGCCAAGCCTAAAGAAGGGCTCTGTGTGGCCTGAAAGCTTGTGTTTGGTAAATCTCTAGTTGGTCCAATAAAAGGTATAAAATCACCCACTATGTTCTATCAATTATTTATTAAGAATCATACTGCATGCCAGATATCAATAAATACTTTACTTACATAGTACACTCCAGCCCACTCATAATGTATGGAGATCCCTTATTATACACTAAAATCAGAGTGTTTACAATGTTGTTATGGTATCATTGTGATATCAAGAGGTGGTTAACCCAATGATACTATAATAATGGGAATGGATCTGTGCATGCACAGCTTTGAACTAGCAGCGCACAATGAATGGCTGTGTCACAAACCCACTCAGCAGGTCAAGCCCTCGGCTCCCACAGTGCCAACCTCCGAGTGCAGTATTGTGAACAGGTAACAGAACAGGATAACCCTCCTGTCTGCTTGTTGGTCCGAATCACCTTTGGTCTCAAGTTCTGGGGGAATCCAAACTGTGAACCTTATGCTAGTGTACCCAAACGTACAGGCTCAGATAATTCCGCTCTTCAGGGAATGCCAACTATCTTTCACCTAAGGGCACCTAACCAAGTATCCAAAATGAACCCTTAGAACTCTATGAAAGACTTTAGGTATATTCTTTACCTTTTCCCAGTTTGGTATACCATTAAGCTTATGAACAGCTGTCAGTCTTAACTCTCCATACTTCATATGCCAAATAAATAACTTGGAAAGCACACCAGGCAGTCTCTTTAAATATAGACTTACTTAAAATGGATAAAAAATATGGAAAATGTAAACACAGAACAATATATCACAAAGCATACCATCACTTAAAAGAAAACAAGGACAAAAGTGCAAACAAACTCCTACTACAATACAATTAGACTTGTCTATCTAATGTATTATTACCTTCTTACAGTGCTTAACATTAAATGTTGTTGCTTCAGAGTCCAACAGGAATGTGTCTAAGATCAGCCACAGAATAGTTTAAAACTGTCTTTATAACACACCTCTTCCATGATGTCACCTAGCTCCTCCTTGTTAAATACCAAAAAATTAATACACACAGGATGTCCCATCAGAATGTGCATTAATTAAGGTGACATCAGCAAAACTCATTTCCCAATCTGACTTCATTGATCCTGAGTGGTTTCCTACTCCTCTTTGATCTCTGAGCAGTTCCTATTTCCCCACTTCAAAGGCAGGAGGTCATAAATTGTAACTCCTCTGAAATGTCATCAAAGTTTACGATCCCTATATCCTTGCAGCTGGTCAGCTACAATTAAGTCAGATAAACAGGAGACCCTTAATTATGTCTCTCTAGTCTTTAATTATCTCCTGGCTTTCAGGTTAACATCCTGTAGCTGAAACCATGGGGGGGGGGGGATCATCCCAGAGCACAGGATGTCTCATGACAGACAATCACACACTACATTTTTATATTACAAAATCATAGAACAATCATAACCAGCTGGCCAAGCGTCACAAATCCTCCAGACCTAGACTGAATTTGGGGGGCTCTATTCCCTGCATGGGATGAGCTTCCCAAATCAGTTCACTCCTCATAAAGATCTGAAAGCCCATCACTGTTCTGATTAGTCACTCCAGCCCTGTGTAAGATTGTAATGTCATCCCCTTGTAAGGCAAGACTCCATCTCAACAATCTACCATTAGTTTTTTCCATTTGTGTCAGACAAACCAGAGGGTTGTGGTCAGTTTGTACCACAAAATGCTGCCTATATAAGTATGGCTCTAACTTCTTTATGGCCCACACTATGGCAAGACACTCTTTTTCCACAGTAGAGTATGTCTGCTCCCTGGGAAGTAAATTTTTGCTCAGGTATACTACCGAGTGATCGTTCCCTTGGTTGGAAGTCTGACTCAGTACCGCCCCAATACCCTTGTCTGAGGCGTCCGTCTGAACTATAAAGGATTTGCTATAGTCAGGACTTGTCAATACAGGAGCACTTCACAGTGCCTCCTTCAGTCTGGTAAAGGCTTTCTCGCAGGCTGGTTCCCAGGTAATTTCTTTGGCATCCTTTTCTTTACCAAGTCAGATAGGGGAGCAGCCAGGGCACTGTAATTGGGTACAAATGTCCTATAGTATCCAGCTGTCCCTAGAAAACTCCTGACCTGCTTCTGATTTCTGGTCTGGGTCACACCTTGATCACCTCCATTTTTACTTGGTTAGTACAGAGCTGTCCCCGGCCTACCACATTTCTGAGGTATACCACTTCTCCCATGGCTGCCTGGCACTTCTCAGCTCTGGAAGTGAGCCCAGCCCTCTGTATCCTGCCCAGCACTTCCCTAAGGTGAGATAGCTATTCCTCCTAACTGGCACTAAAGATGGCAATGCCATCCAGGTACACCATGGTGTAAACCTTGCACCATTTAACACCTGGTTCACCAACCTTTGGAAAGTGGCCGGGATGTTCTTCATTCTGAAAGACATTACTTTAAATTCAAATAAGCCTATCAGAGTGATGAAGGCCGATCTCTCCCTAGTTCTGTCCATTAACTCTACCTGCCAATACCCCTTGGTCAGGTCAATGGTCATAAGGTAGGTTGCCCCCCCAACTTGTCTAGAAGTTCATCCGTCTGGGGCATCGGGTGGTCGTCTGACTTCATGACTGCATTCAGTCCATGATAGTTCACACAAAAATGAATAGAGCCATATGGCTTGGGCACAAGGACTATGGGTGAGGCCCAGGGGCTGGGGATCTCTGGATTGCCCCTAAATCCAGCATCTCCTCCACTTCCTTCCTAATGTCCCTTTGGACAGCCTCTGACTCCTGATATGCTGTCTGCCATATGGGCGTCTGTGTCCCTGTCTCCACATCATGCGTTGCTAAGGGGGTTAGTCCAGACTTGGTGCTAAGCAGTGGGACAAAGTCTGCTAAAACTTCCCTTGCTTCCTGGATCTTATCTGGGGCCAGCTGTGGAGACAATTTTACTGCCTCCTCAGAGGTCTCCCACTTGCTTTCTTCCAGCAAGTCCAGAAGGGGGTCTCCTCCATCCATCCCCTCCCCAGGACTACATACTACAAACACCATGTCAGCCCTATTAACATATGGCTTCATCATGTTGACATGATTCATCCTTTCTGTCTGTCTTCTGTCAGGTAACTCTATAATATAGTCATTTACCTTCCTAACTACTTTGTATGGTCCTGCCCACTTAGCTTGCAGCTTGTCTTTCCAGACCGAAATAAGGACCATGACTTCCTGACCCACCATGTACAAGCGAGCTCTGGCTCTGCGGTCATACCATGCTTTTTGTTTCTGTTGGGCAGCTGCCAGGTTGCTCTAGGCTGTCCCTATAAGCTCCTTCAGCCTTTCCCTAAACCTAAGGATGTAATCCACTATGGGAGTTCCCTGGGTGGCATGCTTGCCTTTCCAGTCCTCCTGGATCAAGTCTAGGGGCCCACATACCTTGCATCCATATAAGAGCTCGAAGGGGGAAAATCCTGTCAACCCTTGGGACACCTCCCTGTATGCAAACAACAGGTGGGGAAGGTATTTCTCCCAGTCCCTCCCATGCTGTTCAGCAAATGCCCAGAACATTGACTTCAGGGTACCATTAAATCTTTCTACAAGCCTATTGACCTGTGGATGATATGGTGTCGTGCACCTCTGCACCACCCCACACTTCTCCCACAAACATTTCTTCAGGTCCGACATGAAGGAACCCTCTCAATCAGTGATAACCTCCTGCAGAAACCCAACATGGGAGAAAAGCCCAAGTAAGGCATCTGCCACTTTGTTTGTCCTCAGTGAGGATAGGGCAACTGCCTCGAGGTACTGGGTGGCATAATCCACCACAGTCAGGATGAATCTCTTCCCTGAGGAGCTGGGGGCATTTAAAGGCACCACAATATCCATTCCCACCCTCTGAAATGGCTTCTCCACTATGGGCAATGGAATTAGGGCGGCTTGGATTTTCTTGCCTGTCTTCCCTATTTATTGGCACCGGTGACAAGACCTGCAATACTATTTCACCTGCTGGGTGAAGTTAGGCCAATAGAAATTCTGGGTCAATCGCTGCATAATGTGCACAATTCTCAGATGACCAGACAAGGGAATATCATGTGCAATCTTGAGCAACTGCTCACGATACCCCTGGGGAACGACAAGCTGCCTGCCTATCACCCCTACCTTTGTCTGCATAGCCTGAGTATACATCAGTCCATTTTCCCAATAAACCTTATGTTTACTATCACCTCCTTGTGCTCCCTCAGAGTCTGTGGAAGCCTTCAGCTTCTCTAGACTAGGGTCACTTTTCTGAGCAGCTGCAAACTCCTCACACATTCCCAAGGCATTGGACAGGTCCCCTTCAGTCTCTAAACTAGGGTCCATAGCACTAGTTTCAAGGCACTCAAGATCATTGTCATTCCTAACCCTCTGACAATGGGTCACCCCTCCCTCTTCGGAGAAACCCTCCATAGCTGTATGGTTAACTGCTACTGGGGAAATTTCTACCCCCCTTTGTATTGGTCTCCAGATCAGGAGACACAAGCTGGGGAATCAGCCTCCCAGTGATATCCATAATGGCTTCTGTGGGGTCTAGGGAACTACAATGTTCCCTTGCCACTTGGCTATGGGTAACTGCACACACCATCCCCTGTTTGAGATTGTTGCCAAAGATGACGTCAACTGCTAATGTTTTGGCTACAGTCACCTGTTGCACAGTTTCCCTTGTTTCACCCCAGTCTAGGAGAACACTAGCGAGGGGCAATGTTTTCTCCTCACCAGTATAGTCCTGTACAGTGACGTATTTATTGGGTATAAGCTGACCAGGATCTACCAGATCCCATTTTACCAATGTCAGGGATGCCTCTGTGTCCCTTTACTCTTGTGTCTGTACACCATTCACTCTGACTGGGTGCATGTGTTCCCTCATGTTCACAGGCATGCTTCCATGGATACACACACAAACAACCACCTTCTTTCCTAGCCCTATGTTGTGTGTTGCTTGCCCTTGTGGGACACTGTCTGGCAATATGCCCAGTTTTCTTACAAACCCAACATTCATTTCTTTTCTCAGAGAAATCTTTTCTCTGAAACCTGGGTCTAACTGGTTTTCAATGGAGGCAGTGAGGGTTTTAGCTGCCCTGAAGGTGCTCTTTTCCCTTTCTGCACTGGCACGCCCACCCCATTTGCTCTCAGAGCAGGTCTGCTCTTGGCATAGTGGTCTGAGAGTTCAGCAGCCTCTTGCACTGTTTTGGGATCTCAGTCTTCCAGCCAGGTTTTCAGCTCTGCTGGGCATGCCCAAAAAACTGTTCTAGTAAAATAGCATTTTCAATTTAATCTGCAGAGTTTGCTTCAATTCCTTCCCACCAACCGTTTTAAAAACTGACATTGTTTCATGGCTAGCTCCTTGTAGCTCATGTCAGGGCTTCTCCTGGGCTTACAAAATTTAGCTCTGTATGATTCAGCAGTTAAATCAAACTTTTTTAAAAGTGCAGCTTTAAGTTTGTTGTAATCATTACTGTCCTCATTGTCTATTTGACCCAATGCATCCTGAGCTTTCCTGGTAAGTAGCAGGGATAGCTGGAAGCTCCAGGACCCTCTAGGAATTTTAGCCTAAATACAAAATTTTTTAAAAGAATTTAAAAAGGCATCCATATCCTCCCCCTCTTTAAATTCAGCTATCAATTTGGAATTCAATTTGCATCCCAGTCCTATAGTTCCAGTTAAACCCAAGCCACCTACCTGCTCTGGTGCTGGTGTTTGGAGTCGTAGCTTCTCTAGTTCATGTTGCATCTGGTGCTCTTGCTCCTCTCGGTCCTCCTCTCACTGTTCATGGTCCCTCTTCTCCTCTGCAACTTGCTGGCACTCATGCTTCTCATGGCCAGCCTCTCGCTGTTCATGCTTTCTCTTCTCCTGGAACTCCAGCTCCATTCTGTGCAACTCAGTCTGCAGCCTGAGTACTTCTGGCTCCAGAATGCTGGTGACCTTACCTTGCTGCTATGGCCCTTCGCTGGCACTGGCCCTGCTGTCATCCTCCTCGGATCTGGACACTGCACTGGCTGCTAGCCCTTCCTTGCTCAAGGTTTGGTCTTTTACTGTCACAGTCAATGACTTGATGCTCTGGGTATCTGCTACCATCAGGGCATCCATGAGGTTCTGCTCGGTGGCTCTAACCTTGTACAGGACTCCTCTTTCCTTGCACAACTTCCTGAAGTAGTCTACAGTGTGCCCGCTGTAGTTGGTAGCCATCTTCTTCCCTAACTATGGCTACTCTACCTTGCACTTTAGAAAAAAAAATAAAACAGATTGGAACTTGACTGTAAGCCAAATGTTATAGTTCTGTTTCCTTTTTAAAATAAATCACTGCCTTATTTTGCAAGTTAGCTGTACAGTATTAAGCTGACACACTGAACAATTAAAGTTTGTTTTACCAAAATTATCCCACCTCTGCCACCAATCTGTCACAAACCCATTCAGCAGGTCAGGCCCTCTGCTCCCACAGTGCCAACCTCTGAGTGCAGTATTGTGAAGAGGTAACAAAACACGGTAACCCTCCTGTCTGCTTGTGGGTCCAAATCACCTTTGGTCTCAAGTTCTGGGGGGATTCCAAATGTGAACCTTTTGCTAGTGTACCCAAATGTATAGGCTCAGATAATTCTGTTCTTTGGGGAATACCAGATGTCTTTCACCTAAGGACACCTAACTAGGTATCCAAAATAAACTCTTAGAACTCTATGAAATACCTTAGGTATCTGCTTTACCTTTTCCCAGTTTGGTATACCATTAAGCTTATAAACAGCTGTCAGTCTTAACTCTCCATTCTTCACATGCAAAATAAATAACTTGGAAGGCACACCAGGCAGTCTCCTTAAATATAGATTTACTTAAAAAAGGATAGAAAATATGTAAAATGTAAACACAGAACAATATATCACAAAGCATACAATCACTTAAAAGAAAACAAGGAAAAAAGTGCAAACAAACTCCTACAACAATACAATTAGACTTGTCTATCTAATGTATTATTACCTTCTTACAGTGCTTATTGTTAAATGTTGTTGCTTCAGAGTCCAACAGGAATGTGTCTAAGATCAGCCACAGAATAGTTTAAAACTGTCTTTGTAGTACATCTCTTCCATGATGTCACCTAGCTCCTCCTTGTTAAATACCAAAAATTAATACACACAGGATGTTCCATCAGGATGTACATTAATTAAGGTGACATCAGCAAAACTCATTTCCCAATATGACTTCTTTGATCCTGAGTGGTTTCCTGCTCCTCTTTGATCTTTGAGCAGTTCCTATTCCCCCACTTCTAAGGCAGGAGATCATAAAATGCAACTCCTCTGAAATGTCATAAAAGTTTACAATCCCTATATCCCTGCAGCTGGTCAGCTACAATTAAGTCAGATAAACAGGAGACTCTTAATTATGTCTCTCTAGTCTTTAATCATCTCCTGGCTTTCAGGTTAACATCCTGTAGCTGAAAACATGGGAGGGGGGCTTCATCCCAGGAGCACAGGTTGTCTCATGACAGACAATCTACATTTTTATATTACAAAAATCATAGAACAATCATAACCAGCTGGCCAAGCATCACAATTAACCCCTCTTGACTATGTCACTATAACAATGGGAATGGATCTGCGCATGCGTGGCTTTGAACTAGCAGCTCACAATGAACAGCTGTGGCAGTGAATGCTGACCTTAATGGAGAGCTGCACTGGGAGAAAAGATAAAGTAAGGACACATTTTCTCTAACTTGTTTCCCATACATTATAAAATATAACGGATGATCTTTGGTTAACAACCTCATTGAGCCAGCTCGGTATTGCTGAGGGTTGAGGCACTGGATGCCACACCTCATGCCACGCCAGTGACCCAAGTTTGGGAGTGGACTCAGGTCACCGAGGGTCGGCAGGTGAAGGACAGGATCAAGCATCTGGAAGACTGCTCTCCTCTCCTGGGGAGGGAGGGAGGATAGTGCACCCTGCTGCATCAGCAGCTCCCGGTGGAGATCAGGGGCACAGCAGCAGGCAGGGACATATACAGTGGGGTAGGGGACCATTGGTGGACATTCTGTGCATGGGTGCAGGAGCATGCCCATTGCATGCTGGACATCAGTGCACATCCACATCCCTGGGTGCAACACGAAGGAAAAACCCCAGCTCTGGGGAGGTGACAGCAAGCCTCCAGTGGCTGATCCCACATGCCCAGTGTTGGTCCTGACCCTGACTTGACTCTCCAAGATCCCCTGCCTCCTCTCATAAGGGGCCAGGTGGGAGGGGGGAGACTCAGCACCCAATTACTTGGTCAGGGTAGGGGTTCAGGCAGGCGGTGGTGGTGACGTCAAGCGAGATGACTTTGAGATGCCCCGGTAGTTGGTGAGGAGGATGAAAAACATAGTTCACAAAAAAAACAAAAAGAAAACAACCTTGCTGAAATCTCTTTTCATGGCTGCCAGGACTACAGCAAACCTCTTGAGCTGCCCTCTTGAGGTTTACAATGTTGTCCTGGCAAAATCTCGAAGAGATTGCAGTGTGATTATTAACCAAAGACCATCCATTAACCTCTATATAGCAGACCCTGTTCTAATACACATCCACTTGTAACAGACAGAACCACCTTGCCAGAAGCCAGAAGCTATGCCCATAATATTAAAAATATCATTTATACCATTTATACCATTGCTCCTGCACAGTAGCCCTGAAACATTTTTTTTCATATATAATAAGTCTTTTACTAGATAAAGTATGTGAAAAATACAATAGTTGATACAAAGATTATATAATTGTTGCTAGGTAAAATACAATAGTATACTGATAAACTGTAAATATGTAACCAATAAATCAGAATTCATTTAATCAATCTTCACCACTTTTTTACATTTCTCAGAACCAACTAAAACAGTGACCCCAACCCCCCACTCCTCCAAAACATGAGAAACCTGAATCACCTCAACCTTGTAAGTATTTTACGTAGCAAATAATGGCTATGCAACTGTGTGTTATGGCTTTTTGTTACACACCCAAGATGTTTGATGACCTATAAACCTCGAGAACGAAGCTCGAGAGGTTTATTAGGTCATCACACACTGAGGGCATGTAAAAAAAAAAAGCCATAACGCCACAATTGAATAGCCATTATTTTTTTTAATAATTACTGGTGCACAGTTGAATAGCTATTATTTTTTGTAATTGCTGGTGCACAGTTGAATAGCTATTATTTTTTGTAATTACTGGTGCACGATTGAATAGCCATTATTGTTTTTAATAATTACTGGTGCACAGTTGAATAACTATTCTTTTTTCTAATTACTGGCGCACAATTGAATAGCCATTTTTTTTAATAATTACTGGTGCACAGTTGAATAGCTATCATGTTTTGTAATTACTGGTGCACAGTTGAATAGCTATTATATTTTGTAATTACTGGTGCACAATTGAATAGCCATTATTTGTTTTAATAATTACTGGTGCACAGTTGAATAGCTATTATTTCTTGTAATTACTGGTGTACAGTTGAATAGCTATTATTTTTTGTAATTACTGGTGCACAGTTGAATAGCTATTATTTTTTTGTAATTACTGGTGCACAATTGAATAGCCATTATTTGTTTTAATAATTACTGGTGCACAGTTGAATAGCTATTATTTCTTGTAATTACTGGTGTACAGTTGAATAGCTATTATTTTTTGTAATTACTGGTGCACAGTTGAATAGCTATTATTTTTTTGTAATTACTGGTGCACAATTGAATAGCCATTATTTTTTTTAATAATTACTGGTGCACAGTTGAATAGCTATTATTTTTTGTAATTACTGGTGCACAGTTGAATAGCTATTATTTTTTGTAATTACTGGTGCACAATTGAATAGCCATTATTTTTTTTAATAATTACTGGTGCACAGTTGAATAGCTATTATTTTTTGTAATTACTGGTACAGGTTTTTTTTCCCTTCAGCAATTGAGTGCTGCCAGCTGTCGGAGAGAGAAAGAGAGAGAAAGAGAGAGAGAGAGGTGAATGCAGACACACACACACACACACACATCTCTGTTTCTGTCCATTAGAGAAATTATTTTCTTTTTTTTCTAGGTTACACTCTGTAAATGCATCACCGCCAAGAGTACTCTGGTACTCAGCCACAGTTCATGTCTCCTAAAGCTGTGTCCAAAGCATGAGGATAGCAGGATCAACCAGATAGAATTTTTTGTGCTATAAAGGCAGGATAAACCAGATTAATTCTATATGAAAAAAATACCTGCATTGGGAGGGTGAGGCAAAATTGATGTGGGTCCTTTGTAATGGAAAAATGGGACTGCCATGTTCGTTGAGGTATTCGGCCTGCCAACACACTGTGTAACATCCAGTTAGGTGGTGCGATTAAAATAAGTGACACTAAATGCCATAATAACCCATTCTATGGGTTATTACGACATTTGAAACATGGCTCAAGTCTGTGTGATAAAGGGGGTCACCAGTAATTATATATAATTTAACCTATTGTTATATAGATCATAAAATTATTCATATAGTATAATAATCATTTAGTAAATATCAAACTGCATACTAGAGTTTAATGCAGGTCTTTCCTATAAAAATAAAGTGCACTTCAAAGTACTTTAATATTAATAAAAATCTATTTCATATCAAACGTAAGCAATAACCCACAACCAGGCATGTGTTTCTAGAGAATGAATGTATATCCTGGCTGAATTGGAAGGCATGAGATCAATAGCCTAGTGACTTTCAGTACTACAGGGAAGTGCATTAATGCTCAAGAAACCCATATCCTGGAGTGTGCTATTGTGCTTATAAAATTAAATGTTTTTAATTAAAAATGTTTTATTTTCCTTAAGTTAGGTTGCTACTAGTTAAATAGGTGTATTTGGTAACAAAGGCTATGTGACTTTGAATGAACTCAGAAACTGCATTTATGCTGAAGAAACCTATGCCCTGTTGAGGGCTTGTGTTTTAACCAATGAAGTTGTTTGATTAGGTCCATCTTTTATACACCATGCTATAACCTAGCAGTGTAGCCTAGAGGTTACAGTAATGAGCTGTGAACAAGTTGACTACATACAGCAAACCTGGGTATGAGTCACAAAACCTCCAACAGCATACTATGTGTCTCTGAGCAAGTCACTTAACCTCCCCAGTGTTCATGGAACACCCCTGAAAACAGCCCTTAGCCCCTTGCTGGCTACCAAAGAATAACATTGTATAATGTTTTCTTAATAGTTATTAATGTTGATAATCAATAAATGAAACCATGCTGAGATGGTATAATATAGGAGAATGGGGTGAAAGTTAGGCCTGACAACCCCGAGGCACACCCCAAAGCCTGCTGGTGTGTGGAGGGTGGGGGTGGTGGTGGTGATGGTAGGGTTGGTAACCTTAACACAGAATTTCCAGACTTTTGTCACTGTAATAGAAAACCTAACTTATACATTAATGGAGGTGTTTTTTGCAATAAATTTCCCTTCTTTTTGAGATAGTATAATAGTATCCTCATTTTACTGTGGGAGCACAAGGTCCTTCGGGCCCTGCGCTCCAATCCCTCCATAGATGTGCAAATGTAAATAAGTGTGGATGTACAGGGCCCATGTGTCAAACAACAGTGACTGAACTGACAGCATAGCTATCTTATACCCCCACCTCATGTACCCTGGTGCAAAGAAATTGTGAAATGCAAGGCAAAATGTAATTATGTGCAACTACAATGCTATTCTACACCACAGGTGCAAAAACACATTTTGGGCAGGATGTGAAAAATATCAGCTGTACTGTTCATGAGGTGGTGAAAAAATGGCTATGCTGAAAATTTGGTGTCAAAAGATTGAAAAGTAGCAAAGTTATGTGCATGCATAGAATAAATTCAATGGATGCATGTAACATGGGTATTTTTAGGAATTTTGTCACCAAATTTTCAACATGGCCTTTTGAGGACTCTCACCTCATGAACACTGCCACTGTTATTTCATTAATTGATCCTGAAAGGTGATTTTGTACAACAAACTGCACCACATTCTGCACCACAGTAGCAAAAACACATTTCAGGCAGGATATGAAAAATTACAGCTGTACTGTTCATGAGGTGGTGTGAAAAAATGGCAATGTTGAAAACCTGGAGTGAAAATATTAAAAATTACTGAAGTTTCGACCGTGCGTAGAAACATTTCAACGACCATGCGTGACTAAGGTGTTTTTGGTATTTTTGCACCAAATTTTCAACATGGGTTTTTGGGACCCCACCTCATGAACACTGGCACTGTCATTTCATTAATCAGACCCAAAAGAAGGCTGGCCTAGTGGTGCTGAGGGTTGAGGCACTGGATGCCACACCTCGTGCCATGCCAGTGACTCGTGTTTGGGAATGAGTGTGGACTGCTGGGAGTTGGCTGGGAGGAGATGGATTGAGCATCCAATGGACAGCTCTCCATCTCTAGGGAGGGGGGATCACCTTCGGTCAGTGCACGCCCGACTCCTGTGGTGGCTGAGGATTGACGTCACACCACCGTATAAAACATGAGGTGTGAGAGCATGGCTGATGCTGGTGGGGCTGTGCGTGGGAGTGTGCATGAGCCTGCTGCAATGTCATTGCACGCTGGCTCTTGTGGAGACAGAAAAGAGTGAAAAAGGACCCTGGTGGCTGGTTGTATTGGTTTGATGGCCGTGCTGTTGCGCTCCATTCTGGAGGTAACACCCCAAGCTAGATCCTTGTCAGCAGGTGGGGTTCCCCCCAGCCCTGCCATGGGGGTAAGCTGTGGGAGTTTTAGGGGTGTGGGCCAGATGGGATGGAGGTGATAGGCAGCGGCTGGCCGAGGGCCAACCAGGGCCAGGGTGGGGGAGTAAATAGATAAAAAAAAATCAGCCCCGTAAGGTGAGTCCACACAGCAACCACAAAATCACCTTTCTCATCTGATTAATGAAGTGGCAGTGACAGTGTTCATGAGATGGGGTCCCAAAAAACTCATGTTAAAAGTTTGGTGGAAAAATTGCAAAAAATGGCTGTGATATCAACATAAGTTCAAAATGCCATTGACAGCCATTACACAGCACTTACCTTGATTGTTCAGTTCACGGTTCTGCTTTGAAGAGTGCAGATGTGTTCCAGTCAACAGAAGATGGAAGCTGATGGCCTCTGGTAGTAAGTATAGAGCAAGGAGTGTGTGTGGGGAGGTGGGTTGCTCAGTGGGAGAGTCAGAATGGGGAGGGGGACTGGTCTGGATGACCAGGGACCATTTTCTTCTTTACAGATTATTTTAAATAAAAAAGACTTCTGGGACAGTTTTCTTTCTTAACAGATACAAAAAGCAATATATTGGGACACTGGGGGTGGGCTCCCCAGTGTCCTACCATACTGAGGACTTTAAAACATAACTGGGGACACTGGAAGTGGGCAACCTAGTGTCTCACACTGTTGGGGGGTTGTGCCAACATGGGGATTGGGCACCCTGATGTTGGGAAAAAAGGGAATGTATAATAAATATAGTATACTGGAAGTGGGCTCCCCAGTCTCCCACACTGACTGGGTGATGGGGGGTGGATTTCTACTGCTGACATGGGGTTTCGGCACCCCAATGTCAGCAGAAGCATTTGTAAAAAAAAAATTTCAAGACACTGGGAGTGGGCTACCCAGTGTCCCACAGTGGCAAGTGGGGGTGTATTTCAACAGCCGACATGGGGATTGGGCACCCTGATGTTAACAGAAACTGTTTTATTAAATAAAACATGCCTCAGCCCCCTTAGAGGCAGTAAAAGGAGAAAATCTCCTTTTATTAGGTAAATGCCAAGAGGTGTTTGTCTAAATGGGGGCCGAGGAACATGATTCTGATCTTATTTGGCCCAAAAAGTGGCCAGAAAAGGTTTTGGGCTGTTTACTGATGCCAGTGCATTTTCCCCATTGAAGTATTGCCTCAATTTGCTGCAATTTTCATGAAACAGTGCCACAATTTGCAGCATTTTTCATGCAGCTGTGCTGTTAGTTGTGCAAAAATGTTCAAAATTTGCAGCACTTTCGCAAAAGAAGTGCTGCAGCTGGCCCTGTGGTGCTAAGGTTTTGGATGCTGGATTCCACATCTAGCGCTACATCGGTGACCTGAGTTTGGAAATGACCTCAGTTCATCGGGGTGCCGGCATGGGGGGGAGGGCAGAGCAGGATTGAGCATGCTGATGGCAGCTCTCCTCTCCTCTCCTGAGAGTGGTGAGGGTGGGTTGGCATCCCCTGTAGTTCTGCTCCCACTGGGTGGAGATCTGGTGGATAGTGTAGGCTGAGAGGGGGCTGCAAACTGTTATGGGAGGTGGAAGGGGTAGAGCTGGTGCCACAGGGTGCATAGCATGCTTCCACACACTCACATGGCTCTGTGCCCTGGACCACCAGGGAATTGTTTTAGGTATCATTATGGGTGATTGGGAATACCGGTGGGGTGTGGGGTGATACTAGACTACCAGGGAGTTCAGATTCAGATCTACCAATGATCAGAAGTACGGGCAGGGAGGGGGGAACCACTGGACCACTGGGGACATTTTTTTATATACAGTATTTATACAGGTGGCCTGAGGTATGGGCAGGAAGGGGGAACCACTGGACCACCAGAATTATTGTATCATTATTTATATGGGTGATTGTGTTACGGGAGGGGAGGGGGTACTACTGTGGTCCCTGGTACAGTGACCACATGCTGTGCATGGCGCCAGGCACATTTCACTGGTCTGCCCTGCACAACACATGCAAATGGGGCCATAATGACAACTAAATGGCCTCATTTGCACCTTGCATGCATTATGGACCTATTTGCATGTTGGTGTCTGAATATCAGGAATTTGCACACAGTGTATCTCTGATGCACCGGTGCATTTCCCATTCCTGGTATTCAGACCTGTCTGGGGGGTTGCACCGGTGCATTGTATTTGTGAAGTGCGCATTATTTTATATATTCAGAAGAGATGCGCTACGGCACAGCTCTTTTGAATATACCCCTTTGTTGCTCCAGTGCAACTCAGTTGTGCAGTACAACCACTTGCACCTTTGCCAGGCACAATTCTGAATATTGGGCCCATAATCTTTATTTGTTAAGCGCAATTCAAAATGACAAAGTGCTTTATAAAAATATAAAACATAAAAACTTTAAAACCAGTGACAATTAAAATACTGACACATCATATCAACTGATCAATATCTATATCTATATATATGTGTATAAATATATATATATATATATATATATATATATATATATAAATACTGACACATCATATCAACTGATCAATATCTATATCTATATATATGTGTATAAATATATATATATATATATATATATATATATATATATATATATATTACAGTGGCATGGAGTGCCATTATAGTTAGGTGAAGGTAACTTCTATGTTAAACCCAAATTTTTGAACCTTAATAACTTTGGAACTGTTCAATGGATTTGTATGAATTTGGCATGCATCTAGGTGTAGGTCTCCTGCTTTCTTGCAAATCCGTTGTGTGGTTTCAGAGATATGGAGTGTTGAAAAAACAGAAAAATGTGTATTTTTTGCCATTTCTTTGTCCACCTGGATGTCAGCAATAACTTTAGGCTGTGGTCTGAAATTTTCAGGATAGAAAGCCTTTGGCTCACAGATGTGCCTTTTGAAGATTTTGGGGGAAAATATTAATCCGTTCCAAAGTTGAGATGTTATGATGCAGATTCCTGCATCAAAGTTCCATTTCGATGCAGGATTGTGCATCTTAAAATGGCACTTCGATGCATTCCGCATCATAATCCTGCTTTGAATGAGGATCCAGTCCTACTCCAATTCAGAAATCCTACTTCATGCCTGACATGTATTTTTTCCCTTAGGAAATAATGGGGCATTCAACATCTCATAACTTTGGAACATATTAATATTTTTCCACCAAATCTTCAAAAGGCATGTCTTTGAGGCCAAGGCTTGCTACCCTGAACATTTCAATCAATAAGGTTACACTTTTTCTGAGCTACAGGTGAGCAAAAAAAAAACCCAAACAGCAACCCCCCCCCCCGTTTTTTCAACACGCTGTATCACAAAAACTGCAAAAGGGATTGACACACAATTTGGCATGTCAAGAGACCTTCCCCTAGCCACAAAACATGCCACGTGAAAATCCCTTGAACGGTTGCAAAGTTATTAAAGTGCAAAGTTTGAGATTTAACATTAAACTGCCCTGCCAACCCTAACTATACTGGTGCTATCATGCCAGTATTATAGAGGTGCAATATTGCCTCTAGAGTTAGGGTTGAGCAGCAGTTTCTACATTAAGCCTGAAATTTTGCACTTTAATAACTTTGCAACTGATTAACAGATTTGCATGAAATTTGGTATGCAATGTCCTGTGGGGTAGATCTCTTGATGTGGAAAGTTTAGTTTTGGTCAGATGTCCGAAGTCTGAGATTCAGATAGTAAAGAAAAGTAAAAAAACACCCGGTTTTGCTGTTTTTTCCTCATCACCTTGCAGCCATATGGTCTGGGATTTCTGCCTGACTTTTGCAAGGTATAAAGAACTATGGAAGAAGAACAGACAGTGACATTCTGTGCCAATCCATTGACCAGCTACAAAGTTATTACATTTTTTAGTTACCATTATATCCTATGGGACTTTGTTGAACATTCCATTTCTCGGATAGAGGTGTTTCTCACGAAGGGGGATTTCATTTCATGAAGAAGGATGGAGTCTCATGAGAGCAGTCCTTCTCTGCGTGATTTGGAATCCCTCTTCATGAGAAAAAAATCCTTCATCATGAGCCGCCATCCTGTTTTCCATAAAAAAAAAAAATTGAAAACCCACAAAAATTAAGACATCAAGATACACCAACGCATATATCTTGTTCATTGGGACTCCCTTCAATGGATTCCTAAGTGACTGCATGCAATGCACCCTCTGAAGGTGTTTTACTAAATGTTTAGATTCCTTTTTAGTCACTCACTAACTTCTTTTTTTGGCAGCCGGAAGTTAGCGAGTGCTGAAAAGGAATCCTTTTTTGCCACCCTCTGTTCACTTTCCAGTATTTAAAGAATAAATTGCCAATACCGGGGTGCCCAATCCCCATGTTGGCTGTAGAACCCCCCTCCCTGCCAGTGTGGGGCACTGGGGAGTCCACTCCCAGTGTCCTGAATTTTTATTTATTTCACTAAAGTTTTTGCCAACATGGGGTGCCCAATCCCCATGTCGGCATTATCACCCCCAGCACTGCCAGTGTGGGATACTGGGGAGTCCACTCCCAGTGTCCCCAATTATTTGTTACCCCCAACACCGAGGAGCACAGTAGGAGCCCACTCCCAGTGTCCCCAAACAATAAAAAGTCCCTGAAATAAAGAAAATTGTCCCCCAACATATTTTTATTTTTTTAAAACCTGTAAAAGAATGGTGTGATTGCTGTGCGAAATCAACTCTCAGGAAGGATTAATGAAATCACAGTGCCAGTGTTCATGAGGGGAGGTCCCAAAAAGTCCATGTTGAAAATCTGGTGAAAACATGCCCAAAAATGACCACGTTACGAGCATGCATTGCACAGTTTCAACGCACACTCGTAATGTTGCCAGTGTTTCATATTTACACTCCAGATTTTCAACATTGTAATTTTTTCACACCACCTCATAAATGGTGCAGCTGTCATTTTTTCAAGTCCTGTCAAAAATGTTTCTCCACAACTGTGGCACAGAATGATATTACAGTTGCACAGAATTACGTTTCGACAGGGATTTAAAAGTTTTCTGTAATGAGTACATGTGGTGAGGTAATAAGAAGGTTGTGTTGAACATCTGGGGTGTACACCTATTGGTCCAGTGTGGATCAATGGACTTGCAGACCATACTGTACTAAACAGGACCAGATATGTGAATGAATGCGTTCATTCACATATCTGGTCCTGTGAAGTACAGTACAGTATGGGGGAGACTGCTAGCCCAACAGGTTGTTCTTCAACATTTACAGATGCCCACGATCAGGCATACGGGGGGGGGCACTAGCCCACCAGGTAGTTCTTTACCTTTTACGGATGCCCATGATTGGGTGTACAGGGGGGTACCGCTAGATCACCAGGTACTTCATTAACATTTACAGATGCCCATGATCGGGTGTACAGGGGGTACTGCTAGACCACCAGGTACATCATTAACATTTACAAATGCCCACGGTCAGGCATGCGGGGGTACCACTAGACCACCAGTTACTTCATTAACATTTACAGATGCCTACTATCGGGTGTACGGAGGGTACCGCTAGACCACCAGGTAACTCTTTCATATTACAGCAGCCCATGATCGGTCATATGGGGGAGGGGACCTCTAGTCCACTAGGTGGTTCTTTACCTTTTATGGATGCCCAGGATCGGGCATACAGGGGATACCGCTAGATCACCAGGTACTTCATTGACATTTACAGATGCCCATGATCAGGTGTACGGGGGTGGAGTACCACAAGACCACCAGGTACTTCATTAACATTTACAGATGCCTGTGATCGGGTGTACGGGGGCTACCACTAGACCACCAGGTAACTTTCATATTACAGCAGCCCATGACTGGGCATATGGGGGGGCCACTAGCCCACCAGATTGTTCTTAACCTTTTACGGATGCCCAGGATCGGCATACAGGGATACCGCTTAGACCACCAGGTACTTATTGACATTTTACGGATGCCTACGATCGGTGTAATGGGAGAGTACCGCAAGACCACCAGGTACTTCATTAACATTTACAGATGCCTGTGATCAGGTGTCCGGGGGCTACCACTAGACCACCAGGTAACTCTTTCATATTACAGATGCCTGCGATCGGTTGTACGGGGGGGTACCGCTAGCCCACCAGGTAACTCTTTCATACTACAGCAGCCCACGATCGGGAGTACGGGGGGGGACAGCTAGCCCACCAGATTGTTCTTCAACATTTACAGATGCCTGTGATCGGGTATACGGGGGGGGGACAGCTAGCCCACCAGGTAGTTCTTTACTTTTTACAGATGCCCGTGATTGGGCATATGGGAGGGGGAAGGGATGCAATAGCCCACCAGGGAGACAACCCCTGATGGCAGCAACTTGGCAGGGTGCCAGGCACAACTCGCCAGGATACCCAGCGCATTACATGCAAATGGGACCATAATCACATGCAAATGGCCCCATTTGTGCCTTGCATGTATTATGGCCTCATTTGCATGCCTCCGGCTGACTATCATAGGTGATGCACCTAGTACAACTGCACTTGCACTGGTGCATCCCCATGCTCCCTCTCTGTGGCTTGCACTGGCACAGTGCCACTCTGCCATGTGCAGTGTGTGCACTGCCCTTGCCATATTCAATGGTGTTGAGCCATGGTACATCACCGTTGAATATCACCTGATCCTGGCCCCAGCGCAGCCCAGTTGCGCTGCACCCAGGCTTGTGCCACTGCCTAGCGCAGCCTGAATATCCAGCCCCCTACTAACATTAAAGGAGCAGAAGAAGGCAATTTACTCATATAGGCTCCTGTCATTCACCCTTAATACTGAATATTATGACCATCAAGAATGTATTTATCTAAATTAGATTTAAATTCAGCTTTTTACTGATCACAATTTCCTCTGTTAATTTATTCCAAAAGTTAAATTTTTTGTGGTTTAAATTGTAATGGATGACAGCTAGTGCCCAGGTTATAATTTTTTAACTGTAAATTTAACTCAGTGATTAGGTAGGGGTCCTGCATGATGTTGTGGCATGCCAATAGGTTGTTTCTTTTCCTTCTTGTCTCAAGAGACATTATGTTAAGATGTCTAAGCCAGTCAATATAACAATCAAGCCTTATAAATCATCTTTGTTGCACGGTGTTGGATCTCCTCTATTCTGTTTCCCTCCTAGTAAGTGGACTCCATGCCTGGCTAGCATAATTCAAAATAGGTCTTACAGTATGTATGCTCTGTACAGAGGCATTATAACTTTGGCTCTTCTACTTGTAAAATTTCATTTTATGGTTCACAGCACCTTGCTGGCTTTTATCATTATTGTGGTAAACTAATCGGTTGAAACAAATTTTTTGTTAAAGATGACACCAAGGTCATGTTCATTTTCAACCTCTTTGACGATGTTATTTCCAAGTTTAGAAATGTTTTTAATGGACTGCTTACTTAATTGTAGTACACTACATTTATCAAGAATAAACTTCACGCTCCTATTGCTTGCCCACATATAAATATTATCCAAGTCTGCTTGAATGAATTCTATGTCATGTATAATACTGACTTTGCCTGTCAATTTAGTGTCATCTGCATATTTATTTGTCCAGCTGTTTACATGTAGTGACATATCAGATATAAAAATTTGGAAACAAATGGCCCCAGTACTGACCCCTGAGGCACATCACTAGAGACATTGCCTATGTTTGAATAGTAAACATTAATGCAAACTCTCTGGCTCCTATTACTCATCCATTTGCACATTCAGATAATTATGCATTTGTTTATGTTAAATGTTACAATTTTCTGGATAATGGCATAGTACAAAGCAGAATCAAAAGCCTTTGTGAAGTCAAGATAGATGCAATCAACAGGAGCTCCATTGTCTAAAGCATAGGAATTTGTTTGTAAAAACATAAATGCCTTAAATAATTTCCAAAATATTCTATATTGTATTTAACAACCAATAAACAACTCAAATAGTAAATTATTGCTAAACTCCTAATTTAACATACAATATATGTTCTAATATTACAGCCAAACCTATGGGGCTGTGTGATGTTCCTACTCCCCCCTAAGGAGTTCCAAAAGGTGCTTTATTGAGCGGGAACGAAGCCAGAAGATATGAATAATATAATCATACATAAACTGTGTTTTTATTTCCTCTTTTATCTCCCAACTCCAACATATACTCCCTTCAGTCAGCACCTCAAACATAATCACACCATCTTCAAGACTTTGCTCTTCCAAATACACCCACTACATACCACATATGGTGAAGCCACCAGAGCAGTTAAAACTCTGTCACAGACCAAATCTGCATTCAGGGCACAGCACAGTCAGCAGGTGCAGGGATTATAACTAGGTACCATCATCATTTCACAGCCTTGCTAGCACTGGCAATAGTGTTCTCCCTCCCTTTTGAATTCAGAAGCATGAACATACACACACATAACAAACATACACTTGTACCAATCTACAAACTCCACCATTTCTTCCTGGCCATGCAGACTACATTTCCTGTGCCCCAAAAGTGGGCACACATCCAGTAGGTCAGTTAACCCTCACTCCCAGACAAAACAAGCATCCACTAGGAAACTCATTCCCTTTCACCCAACACCAGCCCTGGATAAGTTGCACCCCACACCAATTTTACTACCATATGGAGATGTGGTGGTAGTGCAGAGGAAACAATGGAAGCTAGGCTGAAATACAAAATACATATATCACTCATAAAAATAACTATTTCTTTGTTTCTCTTTCTAGAGCAAGAATATATTTCTAAGAGGCACCTCATACATCTAAGAAAGCTCACAATGTATGAACAGGAGCAAACCTGGATGATGAAGAACCTTTCAAATAATATTAGGGTAATGACAACTGTCATGTCAACCATGGGCACACAAATGGGAAACATGGCAGCTGCAGACAGTCGCATCAAAGCAGTAATTAAGGGGGTCCCTGAGATGAGGCAGTCAGTATTTACTAGTAAAAGGGTCCTGAAAGATCTGGCAGCCCTAGAGATTGATAAGGCCCTCAGACCAAATGTGTTGCATCCTAGGATGCTCAGGGAATTGGCAGCGGAACTGGTTAATCCCTTGCTAGGTCTATCCAATAGCTCTCTAAGAACAGATGTGGTTCTGAAGGATTGAAGGGTGATGGACGTAGTTCCACTCAATGGGAAGGGGGACAAGGCACAAGCAGGGAACTACAGACCTGTCAGTCTTACCTTTATTGTAGGAAAACTGAAGGAGTCACTGGTCAAAGAGGATCTTGTGGACTACTTGGATAGCAACTGTCTCCAGGATAGTAAGCAGCATGGATTTGTGGCAGGGAGGTTGTGTCAGGCTAACCTGATAGTTTTCTTTGATGGGGTGTTAAGGGAATAGGATAGGGGCCATGCTGTGGCTTTATTTATTGAATTATTTTGACCCAGTAGACCCACTGAGACTAGAAGTTCCTTTTTCAGGGGTGACCAGGGTGGGGATACAGATGGCATCTAGATTAAGCTGTTGGTATTTTTTTAGTGAATGCGGGAAATTTGGCCAGAACACTGGGGAAATTCTCCTACTCGCCTGTAGGGGAAATTCTGGCCATCCAAGATGGCGGACAACAGTCCTGGAAGGAAGGAGGCAGCTTTGCAACTTGGAGAGCAGGCCCTTTTTCCCTTCTTATCTGGGCCAGGGGTCAATATGCTGGAATGTGCTGAAAATGGAAAACAGAGTTCTGGAACCTTACCTCAACAATCAGATGGAGAACCTTTAAAGCAGACAGAATTATCTGTACAGGTACAAGATGAAATAATGGACACTGCCACTGACTCAGAGGCCTGAGAGCAGAAGGAAATGCAGTCTGAGAATGTCAAAGATATGGAAGAAACTTGGGAGCTTCAAGGCCAACTGGAGTCTGACGAGCGGAAATTCATGATTAAAAAACTCATTGCAGCAGAAGATCCAATGGCTTAGAGCTGGAAGTGCGACTGACACTGTCTTTGCAGCCCAGCTGTGCACTCTAGATGACTCATCACAGAAGCTGCTGTCTGCCGATGCAGCAGCTGAGACTAACACCGCTATTCCCTTGGACCCTACAGAAACACCTACAGTGAGTAAGCAAATATCCTCTGTTCTTCCTTCTGCTAACTCTGCAGGCAACAACAACACCTGGTCAGTGGAAAAAGCATTACAGGGGACAGGCTGGGAAAAACGTCCAGACATGAATGAATGGGTTTCTGGAGGATCCCCGATACAAATGCCAGCTCCCACAGACTTTTTAAATAGTGAGACAGAGGTTGGAACTGAACGAATTGATAACAGTAATCCAGATCCCCTGTTTATACCCTCAGAGATAATGTTAATGCAAAATTCTGCACTCACTCTACCAGCTGCACAAACCCCAGAACAAACTGATGTTATAGTACCTCCCCATGATATACGACAACCTGAGGCACCACTAAATAAAAAAACAGATGGTCAGAAAAAACATTTTCCTCTTTTTTTCGCCTCCCAGTCCTTCCAGCAAAGTGCCATAACGCAGTTCGGCTTAAATATACGGGAGGCATGCCTGAACCCCCAGACCGTGTTTTTGTGGCAAGGTCTTTATTAAAAGACTCAATGAAATTCTTTTCACATGAAATATATGTGCTAATTCACATATCTGGGGAAACATCTTTTGATGTCAGTTTCAAAACTACTCGGGGGGGGGGGCTTGAATGGTTCTGGTCAAAATATCACTCTCTGAAAGAAACTGCTTTGTGGGCTCCCTTTCTAATAACTCCTCTCATGAAGGCTGGCTATAAAATCGTCACAATTCTGTTTCGAAATGAAGGAGTGGACATAGCAGATGTGTTATACTGGTTAAAGCTGCGGTGTACAGTACTTGGTGAACCTGAGGTAATATTGGATTCAGAGAACATATGGACAGGGGGGTGGAAAGTGAAAGTACTTCTAGAAACTACAGATTCAGCGATTCTGCATTTGCCTAACTCTTTTTTTCCTTGGAAGGGACAGGGGAGTATTGTTTTTCCTGGGTCAACCCAAGGCCTGTTATGGGTGTGGGAACTCAACTCATTTAAGTAGTGCATGCGACATGGTAAAATGTACTTTATGTGGGGAATTGGGACATTTAAGCTCGAACTGCCTGAATGAATGTAGGTGTAACCTATGTGATGAGGTGGGCCACATGTTTTTCAACTGTACCTGGGCAGCCCACAACCAAGACCATCATGATGAGGGGGCAGACCAACAATTTTTAATTTCTCAGTCACAAAAAGCTAAAGTTTGGAATAAGTCTAGTACAGCCCCAGTAACCCCAACACAGGAAGACTCTTCGCTCTCTGAAGAGCAGTTAGTACCTCCTAGAAGGGTCCTCTCCCTTCTGTAGAGCCTGTCCAGGCAGAACACCCACCTCAGCCTATAGCTACTACATCCTCTGGAACAGGTGTTGAAAGCTCTATAGCAGATGTGTTATACTGGTTAAAGATGCGGTGTACAGTACTTGGTGAACCTGAGGCAATATTTGATTTGGAGAACATATGGATGGGGGGTGGAAAGTGAAAGTACTTCTAAAAACTACAGATTCAGCAATTCTGCATTTGCCTAACTCTCTTTTTCTTGGAAGGGATAGGGGAGTATTGTTTTACCTGGGTCAACCCAAGTACTGTTATAGGTGTGGGAACTCAACTCATTTAAGTAGTGCATGTGACTGGTAAAATGTACTTTATGTAGGGAATTGGGACATTTAAAGCTCAAACTGCCTGAATGAATGTAGGTGTAACCTATGTGATGAGGTGGGCCACATGTTTTCCAATTGTACCTGGGCGGCCCACAACCAAGACCATCATGATGAGGAGGCAGACCAACAATTTTTAATTTCCCAGTCTCAAAAAGCTAAAGTTCGGAATAAATCTAGTACAGCCCCAGTAACCCTAATGCAGGAAGACTCTTCGCTCTCTGAAGAGCAGTTAGTACCTCCTAGAAGGGACCTCCTCCTTCTGTAGAACCTGTCCAGGCAGAACCCCCACCTCAACCTATAGCTACTACATCCTCTGGAACAGGTGTTGAAAGCTCTATAGCTTGCCCAGATATGCCCCCCCAAAAGAGCCAACCCTGACTACATACAGGCGCTCTGCAAGAACAAAACTGAAGGTTGCTTCCCCTCCCCCAAAAGCAACAATAACTTCTCCCATAGCATTGACTAACCAATATGAAATTCTGCAAGACACTTCAGCTGGTTCAGGTGAGGACTCTGATTCCTCCTCCTTCTCCTCACCCCTCCCTGAGGGAACCACAGACACTGAAGTGTGTACTAAGGGCAGATGGTCACAAAAATGGAAAGCTAAATCTGAACGTAAGGGGGTAGCAACTGGCAAAAAGAAATAAGAATGATATTCTATAAGATGTGGTGGTTTCATTGCATTTACCTACTATTTTTCATAATGAGTGATACTATACATTTGGTCAGCTCCTAGCTCTGAGCTGTCAGGCTTCAATCCCTGTAATTGGACTGATTCCTGGGGACCGTGGCTGCTTTCTGATTGGATGCTGCAGATCCCCATTGAGAAAGAAAGCACCCAAGGCACCTTTTTCAAAACACAGCTCGGACACTGCCTTGCTGTATTGCTCTCTGGACAGTTTTTTCACCCACTCCACACACCATCCTCCCTCCTTTATTAAGTACACTTCCCCAGTGATCCTTGCCCCCTGAGGCCTCACACTAGTCAATTACAGCAACTCCTTAAAGGGGCTCTTCTTTCTGTAACTTCTTAAAGGGGTGATCCTCTCTTGTGCTCAAATAACTTATCATCTTCAATGCATCCGGGATCAAGTGCATTGACACTATGGTCCTCCTCCTACTTCCTATACCAGCTCCACCTCACTTTGGACCATCACCATCTACCCATAGCACCCCCCTCTTATCTACAACACCTCTACCAGACCCACCTGATACTCGACCACCTGCCCCCCTCAGTACCCCCTCACACTTCCACCCCTGCTACCTCTTACTTCCCACTCATACCTTGGTCTCTTCTCCTTAATGCCTATCCCACCCTTCATATTCTACCCACCCCTTGTACCCCAGCACCTGTCCCCGTGTCCAGCCACAAGGGGAGATGCCACAATCACTACCACGCTTTGGTGCACCTAATCACCCTCCTGTTGCTTCTATCAGGTAACATTCATCCAAACCCTGACCCCGTGCCCAACTTTATGAACAAGCATGCCCAGATTCAAGGACTCCGCATAGCTTCTATGAATATTTGCAGCCTCCTTAAGAAGGCTGCTGCATTCCAATGCTGGGTTACTCAGCACCAACTGGACATTGTCGCACTCATCGAAACCTGGTTATCCAAATCCACCCTTGACTCCTTCATCTCCCTCCCTGGTTACACCCTTTTCAGGGAAGATCGGGTGGGTAAGGGTGGAGGTGGTTGTGCTGTCTACATGCATGATTCCCTCCTTGGACATGCACTTCCACCACCCAAGCTTGATAATGGGGCGCAAGCCCTCATACTAAAAATCTCCCCAACCCCGGTAAGGGCCCACTCTTTATCACCGTTGCCTATATTACCCCCCCCCCCAGAAAGCAGGACCTCGTCGTTCAGGCACTTGATGACTACCTTTCTGGTGTATCACCCAAAATGGCCCAGATAATTGTTGGTGACCTGAATATCAACTGGCTCTCTGCCACGGCCTCCCAAACCAGAGATAGCTTTGCCACCCTTGACATGTCTCAGCTTGTCACCACCTCAACTAGATACAATCCCTCTACTGGCTCCAGCAACCTCCTGGATATCACCATTACCAACCACCCCCAGAAGGAGCTCGATATCAGTGTACTTCCCAACTCACTTAGTGACCACTCCCAGGTTGTACTCTCTTGGTCCGCTGTCAACAGCAAAACTGCACCACAAACCACCCAGTGATGTCACATACTCCCAGGCGGTCTGCATCACCTTAAACTGTACCTCTCATAACTGGATTGGTCCCCAATCAGGCTTGCATTGTCCATAGACAAGGCATTGGATTTTTTCACTCGCACTTTTAACACTGCCTGTGATCTCTATGCTCCCTTCACTAGAAATCGCACCAAAAAGCAAAGCACACCCTGGGTTACCCCTTCCCTCCTTCCTTCACAAAATTAAAATGAGAGACAACCTATGGCACATTGCCGTGGAATCTAGCAAGTCAGCTGATAGGCAAGCGTACAATGCTGAGTGCAATAAGTGTACTTGGGCCATTCGACAGGCCAAAGCCCAGCACTACCAATCCGCTCTTGTCTCCTCCTGTGGGTCGGCTAGAAACTTTTGGGATAATGTAAAGGAGCTGAATGGGAAATCCCGCTCCCCACCCTCTCTCAACTCTCCTTTAATGGAACTGTCTGCTCTGACATCCTTGACATTGCAGACTGCCTAAACCACACTTTCTCAAACCTGAGTTCAGTCCTGCCGAGTGACCGCTTTGACCCCATCCCAGTAGCACTCCTGCCCACTCTCCAGAGACCTCCTTTCTATCTACATACCATCTCCCTGCTGGAGGCTAGACCCCTTCTGCAAAAAGCCGTTGGTAGTAACAACCCCGGCACAGGCCTACTGGACACTAGGCTACTTCGTCTGACGTTGGATGCTATCCTGGTCCTACTTACCGAGCTGCTCAACTGCTTTCTTTTTTTTTTTTTTACCCTTTTTCCTGGCAGGACCACCGGCTATATCCTCCACCCTGGTCACGGCCCCGGAGACCTCTACCACCGCCTATAGCTGCAGAGGACCCTCGGTCACCCCTGGCTTGCCCCCCCGGAGGGTGGGGCCATGGGCCACCTTCGTGACCCCGGAACTGTGACTGGTTGGGGTCCCGCAGCGGTGGTGGTGATACGAGGCTCTCCAGGGAGGGCTTCATCCATCGGTGGTCCTGCCCCGCCATCTTTTTCCTCCTTATTTTCTCCCCAGAGGAGGCGGGGACATGCAATGATGCCAGCGTCTGCCCCGCCTCCTCCCCCCCACGTCAAGCATCGGCTACGTGAGAACTCCCGGCCTCCACCAGGAGTCCCCAGCGCACCGAGTGCTACCTACACCCTCCCCCAGAGAAGGAGAGCTGTCCAGCGGACTCTCGATCCTACTCCCCCCGGCCGGCCCTCCGACGACCTGGATCCATTCCCGAACCCGGGTCGCCAGCGTCGCAAGCAGAAATCCCACCGCTGCGCCAACGGGCCGGTCCTCCTCAACTGCTTTCTGTGCCTGGGGCAGTTCCCCAGCACATGGAAAACTGCCATTATCACTCCCATCCTAAAGAGCGGCGATGGAGCGACCCCAGGTAACTATTGATCTATCTCCATCCTCCACCCACTCTCTAAGGCCCTTAAAAAGGTAGCTGCCAACCAGCTTGCCGAATACCTGGCAATGCACAATATCCTGTGCCCTAAACAGCATGGCTTTCATGAGGTTACAGCACCAAAACAGCGCTACTTGAATTCTCCAACTTTCTGCACTCTGCTCTTGATGCCTGAAGTCCTGACGGTGCCATGTTCATTGACCTCTCCAAGGCCTTTGACATGGTTTGCCACCCCCTCCTGCTTGACTCCCTCATATGCCTTGGTTTCTCCCTCGGCCCCCTTGCATGGTTCATCAGCTACCTCTCCGCCAGAACTCGGTGTGTAAGAATCAATAGCATCCTGTCTGGGACACGACCTGTCCACTCTGGGGTTCCCCAGGGCTCCATTTTAGGCCCTCTCCTCTTCAGTCTCTACCTCAACTCCCTCCCCTCAGCCTACCCAGGTAAGATCCTCCTCTGTGCAGATGACACTGTGCTCTTTGCCTCTGACCCCAACCTCAACACACTCCAAACCACCCTCCAACAAGCTTTTGATAGAGCTGAGCATTGGTTTACATCATGAAGGCTAGTCCTGAACCTAAAAAAGGCCAAAGCTATGCTCTTCTTGCATCGCCAAAGCAAAGCCAGTGGTGCCCCTCTCATGATACTGCCTAGCACACTAAACCCCATTGAGCAGGTTTCCTCCTACAAGTATCTGGGCATTACCTTGATTTGGCACTCTCCTTCCATTCCCATATCAATGTCCTTTCTACTGCTACCAATGTCAGGATTGGACTGTTATACTGCCATAGGGACTGCCTACCACAAGAGGCCCTTAGTTTGGCAATCACCTCCTCTGTCCTGTCGCTAATTGACTATGGGCTGCCCATCTATGTTGCAGCTGACAACACTGTGCTTGCAAGAATCCAGCTCTCTGTAAACAAGGCCTGTAGGCTAATGTTGGGAGCCCCTAGGTGCACCCATACATGCCTGCTGTACTCCACCACCAACTTGCTCAACCTTGAAGAAAGACTTCACTTCCAAACCTGCCTTCTTGTAAAAAAGACCCTGCTAGGACTCTCCCCCCCCGGGGTCACCACCTCCCTGCAGCATGCCTTCCCCTCAGTCTCCACCCGCAGCATTGTCAAAACCTCCCTTATTGTCTCCAGAGTAAGGACCTCTATGGCTCAGAGATCCTTGTGCAAAAGATGGAGATTAGTGCCCAAGAGGTGGATAAGCAGAAAAGGGGCAAAATTCGCAGAAGGGCAGACAGCAAGGAGAACCAGGGATAAATGACAACCAAGGAAGGGGCTGGAGTAGAACAGTGAAACAGTCTAGGGAGGTCAAATTATGGAAAGCCATGTGTGTAAATGCCAGGAGCCTTAGCAACAAGATGGAAGATCTGGAGGCTGTCATGGTGCAGTCAGACCTGGACATTGTGGCCATCACTGAAACCTGGTGTAATGATAACAATGACTGGGAGATGGCCATACCTGGCTATGACATATTCAGAAGAGACAGAGCAGGCAGGAAGGGAGGAGGAGTGGCACTCTATGTGAAAAATGACATAAGGGCCACAGAGATCCAGGAGGAACAAAATGGGGAGAGATACTGTGGGTTAAGCTGGAAAGGAAAATGGGGACAGCCATCCGCACAGGTGTGGTCTATAGACCACCAGCCCAGGAGGAAGAAACAAATAGGGAGCTGATGCTAGCCATCCAAAGGATGGCAGACAAGGGTGAGGTAGTACTGGTTGGAGACTTCAATATTCCAGACGTGAACTGGAGCATCCCAGCAGCAGCATCAACTAGGAGCAGATTTATCCTGGACTCCCTTCAGGGTGCCTTCCTCAAGCAACTGGTCATGGAACCAACTCGGCAGAAGGCAATACTGGACCTTGTGCTCACAAACAGGGACAGTGTGATGGGGGTAACAGTGGGGAGCACCTGGGAAACAGTGACCACCAGTCATTGTGGTTTGAAATCACAGAAAGAGCAGAACCAAACCACACAAAACACGTATCCTGGATTTTAGGGGGCAGACTTTGGGAAAATGGGGAGATACTTGAAAGAGGCATTAAGGGAATGGGACAGGAATCAGGGGTTGAGAAACAGTGGGCAATATTTAAATGGGGATTACAAGAACAACAGAATTATGTATTAAGCAGGTTAGCAAGAGGAAAAGGAAGAGGAGACCATTATGGTTTTCCAAAGAGGTAGTAAGAAAGTGAAAGCTAAAAAGATTGCATTCAGGCAATACAAAAAGACACAGGCAGAAGGGATAGGGAGAAGTACCAGGAGAAGCAAAGGGAGGCAGGAGGTCAGTAAGGAAGACAAAGCTCAGACAGAAGAACACATTGCAAAATCAGTGGGTAGGGGACAAAACCTTTTACAGGTACATAAGTGAAAAAGAAAAGACAAAGGGAGGATAGTGAGACAGAGGGGGAGGATGGGGCCACGTGAGGATGACAACAGTAAAGCTGACATATTGAACAGGTATTTCTGCTCAGTCTTTACTGAGGAAGAGGAGGTAATGGGTCTGAAGGGAGTACAAGGGGTGAGAATGGTGCAGAAATGGACACAAGTCCCTTTACAGAAGGGTCCTGAAGGAACTGGAAGTAATAAGAGTTGATAAAGCAATGGGGCCAGATGGGTGCACCCCAGGGTCCTTAAAGAACTAAGAGAGGGTGGCTGAACCTCTGGCTATCCTGTTTAGCCGATCACTGGAAACAGGGGAGGTACCCAAAGACTGGAGGACAGCAGATGTAGTCCCCTTATACAAAAGTGGGAACAAAGAGGAAGCAGGGAACTACAGACCAGTCAGCCTCACCTCGGTAGTGGGGAAGATCATGGAAGCACTACTGAAGGAGAGATTGGTGGAACATTTGATAGTCAATGGACTACAGGACCCAAGGCAACATGGTTTCACCAGGGGGAGGTCATGTCAGACCAACCTCTTTGAATTTTTTGACTGGGTGACTAGGGAGGTGGATCAGGGGAGGGCAGTGGACATGGCCTATCTGGACTTCAGCAAGGCCTTTGACACTGTGCCACATAGAAGACTATTACACAAACTGGGGAATATGGGTGTGGGCAGGACAGTAGTGTGGTGGGTAGGTAACTGGCTGGGTGGCAGGACACAGAGGGTGGTGGTAAATGGCTGTCACTCCACAGAGGAAGAGTGACCAGTGGGGTACCACAGAGATCAGTGCTGGGACTGGTTCTATTCAACATCTTCATCAGTGACATGGCAGGACCCAGAAGGCAGAATTTCACTGTTCGCTGATGACACAAAGCTCTGTAACAGAGTAGACACACCAGAGGGTGTAGACAGAATGAGAAGTGACCTGCAGAAACTTGAAGAATGGTCAGGGGTTTGGCAGTTGAAATTCAATGCAAAGAAGTGCAAGATAATGCATATGGGGCACAAAAACCCTGGCACAATATATCAGTTGGGGGTGAGGATATAACATGCACCAAGCAGGAAAGGGATCTTGGGGTTATCATCTCTGATGACCTCAAGGTAGGGAAACAGTGTGACAAGGCAGCAGGTAAAGCAAATAGGATGCTGGGATGTATAGGCAGGGGCATCACCAGCAGGAAAAGGGAGGTCATAATTCCACTATACAAGACACTAGTGAGGCCCCACCTGGAGTACAGTGTACAGTTCTGGAGACCATGCCTACGTAAGGACATAGACAGGGTAGAGAAGGTTCAGAGGAGGGCAACAAAGATGGTGCATGGATTGCATCACAAGTCCTATGAAGACAGGTTGAAGGAACTGAACATGTACTCCCTGGAGGAGAGGAGGAGAGAGGGGATATGATAGAGACATACAAGTATCTTACAGGGAGGAACAGGGTGCAGGAAAACACTATTTTTAAGCCGAAAAGATGTTCCAGGACTAGAGGCATGGATGAAGTTGGAGGGAGGACATTCAGAGGAAACATGAGGAAGAATTTCTTCACAGAACGGGTGGTGGACAAGTGGAACACCCTGCCAGATGAAGAGGTGGGGGCTGAAACAATCACGAGATTTAAGAATGCATGGGATAGACATAAAGGAATTCTGGAGGTCAGGGGTAAGGGGCAACAGACTTCTAGGAAAACAAACTGAACTTACAAGCTCAAATGGGCAGACAGGTTGGGCCATAGGCCCTTATCTGCCGACACTGTCTATGTATCTATGTATCTTTTGCTATTGGGCTCCCTCCTGGTTCAAATCCCTCCAAGCCAACATTACTGACTCCACTAAGCTTAGTCCTTTCAAGGTCTCCCTCAGAAGCCATCTGACAAGCACTCACTATTGCAGCTGCAGACTCCCCCATCTGCCCCTTACCCTCATCCCTAGGCTAGGTCTGCTCTGTCTACTTTTGCTGTATATGCCTGGAGTCTCAGAAAACATCTGCTGACTTATGTAATAAAATATCTCTGGTTTCTACCTGACATGGTACTCGTGTACCTATATTATGACTACTGTGATCTACCTGTTACCAAGCTTGTACCACCAGTGAATGCCTGTAACACTGGTTGCTTTTTTAATCTAAGTGTTATGTACTGTACTGTTTTGTTTGCTGTGATGTATAGCTCTCTTGACGGGGTGCTTTTGTAAATGAGTCTTTGACTCAAAGGTCTGTAAACCGATGATCTAATAAATAAATAAATAAATAAATAATATACAATATCATACTATGAATGTAAATAGTATAAAGAGAATAGGAAAGCGACAGATGGTATTTTCCTTTATTGCTTCTTCGCAGTTAGGTATTTTCTTTCGGTAGGATACCAGACTCCACACTGTACATGAAATCAAACATGCTCAGAGAGATTGGCTGTTAGGGCCCTCTTTCTGGTCAATCAGACAGGAAGCCTGTTCCAGTGTTGGTATTTTTGTTCACCTGCCTGGGTTTAAGGTTTTAAAAATGTATGACTTGGCCCCTGGAAGAACTTTAATACTTGATGTGTTAATACAACAGACTTCTTACCGCTTGATCAATCTATATGCACCCCAAACTAAAACAGCTCGCATCGACCTTTTTTTCCCCCTAATTCAACCATATTTGCACACTTCTAAAGAAATTGTCTTCTCGGGGGACTTTAACTGTGGCCTTAGTTTCAAGGACAAAAGTGCACAGGCCAAAACACAAAATCTGTTCTGTGATACACAGGCCTTAAAAAAAAATATTACACGCAGCCAGGCTGCGAGATGCATATTTAGAAAAAGTAAAACAACACACTCCGACCTTTCAGAAAGGCCCTCTAACCATGAGGATTGATTATATTTTTATATCTCAAAGTATAATACTTTTCTCTGCGAAGGTCAACCACTAGAATTTTCGGATCATAAGATGGTATCTGTAACTCTTGGGGCAAACTCCATTGGGAAAAAAGGGCCAGGACTATGGAAGTTCAACACTACACTACTCCAGGATGATGCTTTTATGGGCTCCTTAACATACTTTTTGGAGGCTAGAAAATCTGTTTTAGTTCTCTACGATAACCCTTTTCTCTGGTGGGAAGATACCAAAACAGATTTAATATTATTTTTGAAACAGTACAATAAAGAAAAAAGTAATACTGAATATCTCAAATATTTGCAGCAAAGGCATCAATTGAGACTCTTTTTACAATCTCCAGCATTACTGGACAGGACATGGGGCAACAAATACAGCTAGTTAAAAAAGAAATGCTTTCATTCCATAAAAGGAAGGCAACCCAACTGTATAATCAGCATACATTTGGCACGCAAGGCACAGCACAGGTAGTCTGCCCAAACCGACCAAAATGTTCACAGTATAGAGCATAAATCAATGGCTTCCTTAAAAGATCAAGAGGGGAGAATATGCTCCACTAGGCAAGAAACTTTAAATGTAGTTACAAAATTTTCTGTCCACCTCTTTTCTCCCATAGGAGCAGACCCTCAGGAAGCACTGGAATTCCTCTCAGATCTTCAAATACCTCATGTCCCCCCCCCCCACACAGGCCTCAGTTTGCCAACCAATCACCTTGGCTGAAACCATGGATGCTATTCAATGGTTGAAAGGCAAGAAGACTCCAGGACCAGATGGACTCTCTAATGAACTGTATAAAGTACTGGGAGAACATGTTGGAGCTGAATTCAGTACTGTCCTTAATACAATATTACAGACAGGCCAGGTACAGCTACACTTTAATAAAGGCACTTTAATATATTTATATAAAAAAAGGAGAAAAGAAAAATTTGAACAACTGGAGGCTGATCTGTATGTTAAATACGGATTTTAAAATTCTGACCAAAATTTTAACTGACCGGCTACTTTTAATTGCAGAAGTAGTCATTTCAGCAGAACAATCATGTTCTATTCCACAAAGGGACATTTGTAACTATCTTATACTATTAAGAGAGATAATAACTGCAGGACAGACAAAAGTATGATGTTCTACTGGTCATTATTAATTGGATTAAGTCACGACACAGAACAGCAACGGTGGTTCCAGTAGTGAATGGCTAGGTAGGTCCATTAATACCGATCAAAAAGGGGAGTGCGGCAGGGGTACCCTCTTAGTCCCCTTTTGTATGTTTTTTTTTTAACTCTCTTTCTCTCTCCTTGGTCCGGAACTCTCTCGGGCTATCCCACTGGCCTAACCGCTCTACCGTCCGCCATCTCTCCTGTCATCTTCAAGGTAATTATGACCCCCAGGGCCGCGGGGGCTAACAGCCCTGGAGAGATCGAAGGGGGCAGTGATGGGAGATTGGAATTTGACGTGTGGTGGTGGCACTGGAGGAAACCATCGCCTATCTGACCAAGGAGGGTATTTCTCTTTATGCCCCTTAGTCCCCTCTGTCCCATGTGTGGGCATGTTCTCCAACTTCTCAGCGCATGGCAACCCTGCCAGCATCGGGCCACGCTGAAGTACATGCTGGTCAGCGCTCTACAACACGCCCAATCTCCACAGGGGGTTGCTGGAGCACCAAGCTACCCATCACCCTCCCCCAGGACAGGAGAGCAGCCCAGTGGGTGCTTCATTTTGTCCCTTCCCTGCCAACCCCCGGCATCCAAGCTCGCTCCCGAACTCTGGTCACTGGTGTGGTGCGAGTTGTGGTGTCCAGCACCTCAACCCTCAGAGCCACCAGGCTGGCGCTGTGTTTTTTATTGATCCTTTATTACGTAAGCTAAATAACTGTCAAGCTATTAAGCATATCTTTATCCCAGACATACAAAATGTACCTAAAGCGTTGGCCTTCGCACATGACCTGTACCTCATAGTAGCTGACAAAGACTCTATGCATAAATCTTTATCAATATGTACAGGATTTGGCTGTAGGTCAGGGGTGATGTTAAACTTGAACAAATATATAGGTTTTTCGATAGGAACTGTCCCTAATTCAGACATCCAAATTGGCCCAATAAGTCTTACAAAAGACCCAGGCCCCATTTTAGGGGTCAAGTTTGGGCCCCCAGGGATGGAAATAATAAACTGAGAGGACAAATTAACTATTGGAAAACAAAAAGTGGCTCAGTGGAACAGGAGTAAAATAGGCAAGAAGAAAACAGTATACTTAATTAAAACTTTTTTTAGTCCCCACCTTTTTGTTTCTCAGTTATGTGTTTCCAATTCCTAAGCAATTGGAAACATTTGTGTTAAGCCTGTTCTTTCAGGCTTTTTGGGGTAGTCACTTGAATCCTATCAAAAGGAATATAACCTATCTGTCCATTAAAGAGGGAGGTCTTTCTATGGTTAACCCCATTTTGTTTTTTAATAGTATTTTTTACATTTTTAATATAACGCCCTTACTCATAAACACAAAGAGGCGGTGGGAGCAATGGTTCCATAAGAACCAATAGGAAACAAATACACTGAAGAAACTGAGAACTTTGGAAATCACCCCATTATATATTAAGGAAACTTACTCACGGTTGAAAAAGTGGAAACTTCCCTCTCAGAATATTATTTCAGCCTCTTCGCACAACATACCGTATAGGCAGCTTTTAATAGGATTGTGTGAAGTACTAGAGCCTTTTGCAAAATATCCAGACTCCTATTTGAGCTCCTTGCAAACCCTTCTGCAGTTAACAAGAATACCTGCACACATGTAGGACTTTCACTGGCTTTCATGCCATGAGAAAATCAACATAAAAGGAAACCAAAATCATAAACAGTTGCATGAAAGAATATGTAGTCGCCCCAGATGTATAGATACATAGAGACAATAGAACATCTATTTTTCGAGTATTCCTTTATTGGAAACTTTTGGCCTTTTTTAGCAGGTCAGTGGCAAGAACGTCTGTTTGGGACAGTCACTTATGTTAACCTAGTGTATGGCCAGCCCACTTCTCTCAGCAGTGGAAAAAGTGGAATCCAAGTACACTGAATTTACTTTTTACAGTATTAAAGTGGAACATCTGGATGGAAGATGTTTATTTACCTTACAGCAGAAAGAGAGTACTTACATAAAATTAATTAATAAAAGTGTAAAGGATTTATATAAGGTTTATGTCTTAGACTGTATGTGGCTTTCTACTCAAGAAGTACTTAAATTATGGACAGGCCTTCCATGGATAACAGACACAGATACATAAATTCTGTATGTTTATTTTTTCCTTTGTTGTTTGGCTATTTTTCCTTTAACTGTAGTGATGTATAATATATAATATGTATGGATGTATACTGATTTTCTGTTCAATAAGCATTCCCCTACTCTTTTCAAGAAGTGCCATGGGATCTTTAATGTCCACCTGAACAACCACCAGAACAGGCAGATAGGGCCTGTTTTTTTTTTTTTTACTTTTTATTTATAGATTTTGTGCAGTGAGATAACATGAAAACGTACTGTGCAATGTAATACATCATATAATAGGCATCAGTAAAATGATATACAGATATGTGATCCATTACAACACTTGGAACAAGATTAGGGATAGTTCCAGCTCTTAAAGCTTATTCAACACAATATTATCTTATTTGGCTATATGCTATCAAGCCTAATTGTGAAAATTCCATCGGCACAATTATTAAATAAGGCCAGGGCTATAATGCCCTTTAATTGTTAGATACTAATTTGTTTACAAAAAAAAAAAAAAAAAGAATAGATCATCTCCCCCAAACCTTACATGTATTCAAAGTATTTCTTCAATTTCTACCCCAACTTTCTTTCGATTACTGGAAAAGGACCAAAATCTAGAGGTTTTCTCCACAGTTAAATGTATGTCCAAATGTCCCAGATTGAACATCCAAATCAATGTCTCAATGTCCCTTGTCACTTAAAATTAACCATTCTATTATCCAACAACTCTCTAGCAAGAGAGAGAACAAACTGCATGACTTTTCTTATTAGAGCAAAAGGAAAGATACTCTGGCAAGAAAACAAAAGCTCACTCATTTTGTCCAGATTCAAGTGTCCTCCACTTCTGCATCTAATGAGGAATTGCCTGCTTAAGCCACTTTTTCAACCTCTAACTTCTCCACCAGCTTCATAGCTTCCTTGGGTTCCATATAGATATAAGATTTCCTTCCCATCGTGACGTGGAGTTGGGCCGGCATCAGCATGTTGTTAGGAACATCAAAGGCTCGTAGGCTCTTCTTGATCAGATCAAATCCCTTTCTCCTCATGCGGGTTGAATAAGACAGGTTGGGGAAAAATAGTACCTTTGAACCATCCACTTCCATACCACATTTTACTGGAACTGCTCGAAGAATTCAGTCCCGCACCACCACAGAGACGGCGATGAGCATGACCGTTCTTGCCCCTTCAGTAAATGTCAGTCTCCGGACATTAACTCTGTAGGCATGTACAATCTGGCCGTAGATCCATCCCCAGCATCTCCTGCAACCAGTTACTCAAATGAAGGGGCAAATCTTCTCCCTCCACTCCCTCTGGCAGTTCGATTATCCCAATATTTGCTACCCATGTCATGTTCTCCAAATACTCCAATCTAGAGTGCAGCAGAGACTGCTCTTTTACACAAGTAGCTGCTGTGGCCTGGGCCCGGGATGAGTATCTTTTGGCCTCTTGCACTGTTTCTGCCAAACTGTCCAATTTTTGTCCCATCTGCACCAGGCGGGTGTTGCAGCCATCCATTTTTTCATCGATGCACTGAACAGTTTGGGTTAGAGTTAATAACACTGACTGTAGAGATTCCAACGTTGCTGGGCCAGGCATCCCAACCATTGCCTCTGTGGCAGGAAGACATACAGGCACAGGTGGTGGTCTGGAGGCTCTACCATGTGGAGCAAAGAAGTTGTTTTTTTGCTCTGTATTTTTCCACCCCATCTCCACAATTTTGATATCCTCTGAAACAGCTGAATACCGGAGATCTAATGAAGGTATTTAAAAGCTCAGTTCGGGTGAAAAGATTAAGCAATAAACTATAAATCAGATGCTGAAGTGGAAGCTCCTTGGAAGGGCATCCTATCAGGCAGATAGCTAGCCACGACCCCGGGACCTCAGTTTAACATCTCGTCTGAAAGATGGCACCTCAGGAGTGCAGGACTCCCCTCATGCTGCACTACAGTGTCAGTATTAGGATTTAACACAAGTGCCTGGTGTGGGGATGGAACCCACAGCCTTCTGATCTTCTGACCTCAGAAGCGAGTGTGCAGCCTGCTGAGCAACTGATCTGATTTGCTGTACTTTAGCTTTAGCAATGCTTTTCTCTCAGTACCCCACAGATGCTTGCTGAAGAAGATGGAGGATCTTGGTACACAGTGTCGGACTGGCCCACCAGGATACCTGGAGATTTCCAAGTGGGACCACTTCTGCTGGGTACCTGGTCACTTTCTAAACTCTGAAAATCTTTGCATTTATTGTCTATTTTCTAATTAGAATATTTTTCCACTGCAAGTAAATGTAGGAGGAAAACATGGAGTTAATATATCAAATGAAAGTGGAATACAGACATCCTTATGTCATCCTGGGCCTTCCCCTATTGATTTTCAAGGTGGTCCCTCAGTACCCCAGTCAGACCCTGTCTGGGTGTGGCTAATGTCATAGTAAACTGGGTAGGTAACTGGCTAAAGAGGAGGCCATAGAGGGTAGTGGTCAATGGGGTTAAATCAAAAGAGAGGGACATCATGAGTGGGGTTCCATAGGGATCTGTCCTGAGTCTGGTTCCTCTCAACATGTTTATCAGTAACTTTGGTGAGGGGATCTAGGACAGGCTGTGTCTCTTCGCAGATGACTGTTAAGCTCTGTGGAAAGGTGGATAATGATGAGGGAATAAAGGAAATGCAGAGCAACTTACAAAAGCTGTAGCAGTGTCAAGGGTTTATCAGCTGAATTTTAATGTCAGAAAGTGCAAGTTGATGCACCTAGGGAAAAAGAACCTCTGGATGGAGTACTGAATGGGAGGCGTGAGACTCAGTGCTGTAGCTGAGGAATGAGACCTTGGGGTTATCATCAGTGACTCCCTAAAACAATCAAGTCAGTGCAACAAGTATTATAGCAAGGCAAATAGGATGCTTGAATGTATTGGGAGGGGTAATGATAGCAGAAAAAGAGAGGTAATATTTCCCCAGTGTAGATCCTCAGTGAGGCCACACCTGGTGTACTCTGTCCAATTCTGGGGGTCCTCACCTCAAGAAGGATAACGATAGGCTTGAGATGATGTGGCACAGGGTAACAATAATGATTCAAGGCCAGCAGAGTATGTCCTATGAGGAGCACCTCAAGGTACTGAACATGTACTCACTGGAGACCAGAGTGAGAAGGGAGATATGATAGAGACCTTCACATTCCTGAAATGAATTAACAGGGTGAATTGTGGGGAACTATTTAACTTGAATAGCAGTTCATGGTCATGTGGTCATGAGTGAAAGCTTACAGGAGGGAGGTACAGAAGGGACCTGAGGGAATACGAACATACGAACATACGAAATTTGCCAGCAGATAAAGGCCTAGAGGTCTATCAAGTCTGCTCGAATGTGCAGCTAGCACCCCTTATTCTGCAGCTGCCCCTCCCTTCCACCCTTCCCCTTAATTAACCCTCCCCCTTGTCCTGTCCCATCCTCGTTTGAAGCAGTCCACTGTTCTACTGCATACCACTTCTGCAGGTAACGCATTCCACCCAGCCACCACCCTCTCTTGTAAAAGTGTCTCCTCATCTCCCTCCTGAACCTTCCTCGCTCCAGTCTCATATCATGGCCCCTGGTGGCCCTCCCCTCCCTTACTTTGAACAGCCCCTCTGTACCTGTCTTGTTTATTCCTTTCATGTATTTAAAGGTTTCAATCATGTCCCCCCTGTCTCTCCTCTCCTCCAGTGAGTACATGTTCAACTCCTTCAACCTCCTCTCATATGATAAGTCCCCCAGACCCTTGATCATCTTTGTCGCCCTGCGCTGCACTCCCTCCAGTAACTTAATGTCCCTCTTCAGATACGGACTCCAGAACTGCACGCAGTACTCCAGTGTGGTCTAACTAATGACCCATACAGTGGCAGAATCACCTCCTCCCTCCTTTGAGGATATACCCCTGCAATACAACCCAGCATTTTGTTGGCCTTTGCAGCTGCCTTCCTACACTGTGCCGAGTTGTTCATTGACCCTGTGATGAGCACACCCAGATCCTTCTCCTCCTCCTCCTCTGTCTGGGCTAGCTGCACTCCCCTAGCTGGTAAGTCCTCCTTGGGTTCTTCATCCCAAAATGCATCACCTTGCACTTTTGGCATTAAAGCCCAGTTGCCAGGTGTCTGACCAGGTTTCAAGCTTTGCCAGATCATCCTGCAACCCCTGCCATCCCCTAGGTCATCCACCACCGCGCAACCTTGGTATCATCAGCAAACAGACTGATCTTGCTCTTGATGTCCCATGATATGTCTGCAATGAATATCCCAAACAACACTGGTCCCAACACTGAGCCCTGTGGGACACCACTCGTCACTGCCCTTGGGTGTGAGAGCTCCCACCCACCACCACCCTCTGTTGCCTTCCCTGCAGCCAGTTTCACCCATCTCACCAGCATTGCACCTGCCCCTGTGCCTATTAACTTCCTTCCCAGCCTTCCATGTGGCACTGAGTCGAATGCCTTACTGAAGTCCAGATACAGGACATCCACTGCATGTCCCTGTCCAGTTGCCTAGTTACCCAGTCATAGAACCCGACCAGGTTGGTTTGGCAGGATCGTGCCATGATGAAGCCATGCTGTCTGCTGTCCTGTAGTCCTTTGGCCTCTAGGAGGGCCACCAGCCTCTCCTTCAGGATAGTCTCCATTAGCTTACCCACGATGGATGTGAGGCTCACTGGTCTGTAGTTTCCCGGTTCATCCTTGGGGCCACTCTTGTGGAGGGGCACCACATGAGCCATCCTCCAGTCCTGAGGTACACACCCAATGTAGTGAGGCATTAAATAGGTCTGCCAAAGGTCCTGCAAGGACCTCTGCCAGCATCTTCAGTACCCTGGGGTGGATGCCATCTGGGCCTGGTGCCTTGTCCACCCTCAGTGCCTTCAAACCCTCTCGAACTCTGCCCTCCATGATTTCCCCATCTGTCACCACTTCCCCCCCTGCCATTTCTCCCATCTTGGGTGTCACCCCCCTCTTCTCTTTAGTAAATACTGAGCAGAAGTACTCATTTAGTGCTTCCACCATCGTACCCTGCTTCCACCCAACCTCCTCCTTCCTAATCCTTACTATGTGGTCCTTACAGCTCCTTTTCTCCCTGATGTACTTAAAGAAGTCCTTCCCCCTTCTTAATGCCTTGTGCCAGCCTGAGTTCCGGAGATGCTTTGGCCCCTTACTGCCTCTTGTCACCTCCTTCGATTCTGTCAGTACCTCTCTGTCCTCCCCACTCCCTGTTTCTTGTATTTCCTAAAGGCAGCTCTTTTCCTCCTTACCTTTCCATGACCTCCTTGCTCAACCAGCTCAGTTTCTTAGCCCTAGCCTTCTTGCTCTGGGCTTTGCAGCAGGTTTTGTTGCTTCACTATCCCCAACTTTATGAGCTCCCATCTCTGGTTAGTATCCATACTAGATTGAATTCTGGCCAGGTACCCTTTCACCACTTCCCCATCCTCCCAAAGTCAGCCCTCCTGAAGTCCAGCACTCTTGTGCCAGATTCCACTCCTTCCTTGCCCATATCCAATGTGAGCCATACTGAGTGGTGGTCACTCCCTGACAGCGGTTCCTCCACTGTAAGTTCTCTCACAAAGTCCCCATTTGCCAGCACAAGGTCAAGGGTATTCCCTAACCTGGTTGGTTCACTGACCATTTGCAGCAGGAAGCTGTCCTGGAAGGCATCCAGCAGTACCTGCTCCCTTCTGTTCCTGGTTGTTGGGGTGCTCCAGTCCACTCCTGGCATGTTGAAGTCCCCCACAATCACCACACTACCCTTCTTGCAGGTCCTCCTGATCTGTCCCACTAGTTCCCTGTCTAACTCCTCCATCTGAGATGGTGGCCTGTACACCACTCCCATTCTAAGACTCCTATTCTTGGAATCCTGGATTTGCACCCAAAGTGACTCTGTACTACCCTCCTCTCCTTCCTCCCTTACACACTTCAGTCCTTCCTTCACATATAGTGCCACCCCTCCTTTCCCAGTCACCCTGTCCCTACGAAATAACCTGTACCCTGGTACAGACAGGTCCCAGTCATTATATTGGGTGGCCCATGTTTCCGTGATGGCTGCAATGTCCACTTCTCCCTCTGCCATGAGAACCTGTAACTCTGCAGTTTTCCTCCCAAGGCTCCTAGCATTAAGGGTAACCACCTTCCACCCTTTCCCCTCCTCCCATCCTGCCCTCCTTTCCTAGCATCACCAATAGTACTTGCCATTTGTCCTTTGTCACTGTTATGGGGGTAAGCTCATGATTTCCAACCTGTGGTCTCTGCATATCTCTTCCCAACTGCCACCCCCACTCCTAGTTTAAACTCCCAACTTCCCTATATATTCTTCCATCCTCTGCTTCAACACTTTCTTCCTTCCTCACTCAAGTGTAGTCTGTCCTTGGCATAGAGACTACTGTCCTCCCAGGTCCCCTCCACCCCCCAACAGCCCATACCCTTTAGCACAACACCAGGTTCTTAGCCATCTGTTAAATTCCTCTATTCTCAGCTTTCTTGTTGTGCTTGCCTTTGGCACGGAAGTATCTCGGAAAAAGTTACTGATCTTCCTGCCCCTCACATAATTGTGCTAGTTCTCAAACCTCCTCTGGACTATATCCACTGTCTTGTCAGCCAGGTCGTTTGTCCCAAGATGTATAATTAAATGAGGCTTGTCCCTACCCTTCTAGCATATTTCAGAACAGACTGTCCCACCCTTTCGCTGTCATTCCTGGCATGGCCTCCACCCAAATGCGACTATGCCTCTCCGCCTTGCTACCCCACCTAACTCCTCTTAGTATTGGAGTCCCCAGCACTAAGATTCCACCTCTTACTCCCTGCTTGCTTCCTTTCATCTCCTCCCTCATTTCCAGCTCCTCTTCTTCCTCCTGCACATTATTATGCCCTTTACCCTGTTGCAGTTCTCCCAGCAGAACTTCCCCGCTCCAGTTCGGTCCAGGCATTTATCAATTACCTCTAATTTCATCTACTCCTCCTCCACCTTCTTCCTCTCTAGCAGTGCAAAACTATTTTCTGAAGATCCTTCACAAATGCCTGCTCCCTCTCTGCATAGTAACCTGTTCTCTCCTTTCCACTCCATGACTTTTGCCACTTCTTCGCCTCCTCACAAGTCCCTATTGCCTCCTTCCATTTGACTTTTGTCTCCTGACCTGGTTTCCGCAATCGCTCTTCCTGGCCTGGGCCCTTGTCTCTGCTTCCTTCTTCTGAGCTCTCCTCACCACTGTTGGCTTAAATTGCCTTCCCTCATCTCCCCTTCTTCCTCCCTCCAGTACTGGGCTAAACCCACCCCCAATCTGCCTTGCCTGTCTTAGTTCCTCCTGCAGACCCTCAATCTCCTTTCTAAGTTTTTCAATGTGGTTGCACACTAAACATCCTCCCACTCTCCAGGCAATGTTTAGAAAGATTGGTGCACCACAGTTGTTGCAGCCTACCACCCTACCCATTGCTGTCGTTGCCCACCAGCGACCCCCCACCCTTCCAGATGCAGGATACCAAACACTCTCCCAAGTCCCCACTCTCCCCCCTCTATCAGTGCAAACATTCTTTATGTCCCTTACCTCCTTTGTTGCACACGTTTAGATGTGCTGAGCAACTGCTTTTTATTCCTATCCACACTCAAAAATACTTTAAGTAGCCATTGCACAACCTTCTTCAACTCCTACTCCTCCTTTACCCAATGCAATAACTATGTGAAGTAGTAATAATGAAAGCGCCAGATTTGCATTTACTTCCCTTCCACTGAGAGAGCAGTCACCTCTTCACTTGCTGCAGTTCCTTTCCTGGATGTCTGCTTCTGTTATGACAGGTGCAAATCCTTTGCCTGTTTGAGGAAGTGATGTCAGAACCCCTAGTACAAAGGGAATAATTGACCAGGGTGGGTGGGGTGAGGGGTTTGGGTGGGTGGGACCAGCCCAAGTCCTCCGGAAACAATCAGGTAGCTGAGGCCTCTAGTCAGACAATTAGCACACTTCCCCCACTCAAAACTTTGCAGCTAGTGAAGCCAGCAACAATGAATCAATTCTACTCAAAGCCCCAACATAGGTTTGCTACCCAAAGAAACAGGACACCAGTTCAAACAGCTTCACCAACAATACATCAAAATAGGTTTGGAATTATAAGATATAGGTCTCCAATTCAAAGAAACAGACCAGTTAAATTACACCAATTATGTTTAAAAGAGAAGAAATAGGCCTCTACAAATGCAGCCTGCCACACCGTAAACCAAACAAATGAGCCCACTTTTAGCTACCAAAACAGGTTTCAAAATTCCAACAGCCCCAAACAATACCCTGCTATACTATTTTACAGACAGGGTAGTGGAGCCGTGGAAGAGACCGCCAGCCTAGGTGATGGGTACAGAAACAATTAGTGTTTTTAAGCATGGCTGGAACAGAATGAAGGATATAATGGTTACTCAGGGCATCAAAATCAGAGAGGAGAATGGAGGGTTGGGGAGGGCTAGGAACAGTAGGCTCCAGGGCTAACAATGGAACTTGAGCAGACTAGATGGACCTTTGGTCTTTTTCTGTCATCATTGTCTATGTTTCTATGTAGCGTTAAATGCCATCAGATATAGGGAAATATTTGTTGGTTTTTATAATAGGAAAAATTTTAACCATGTAATATATATATATATATATATATATATATATATATATATATATATATATATATATATATATATATATATATATATATATATATATATATATATATATATATATATATATATATATATATATATATATATATATATATATATGTATTTATACAACCTATGTTTTAGGATAAAGCCATGTATAAAAGTGATATCTAAGCCTGATAGTGAAGATATCATATATATCTTCATGTTCCTATACGTCATATGATATCTCCACGTTCCTATACGTCATACCGAAACTACTGTGATATGTGGAACTTTCACTTTCTTGTAACTCATCGCTGTCTACGTATATTTACAATAACACATGCTCTGCATAAAAAGAAACAAAACAGCCTGTTCAATCTTAACTCCATATTTTGTGAAACAAATTTATCTCATAATCCTGCCATTATGGTAGAAGAAAAATAATGTTTAAAAAGCTTATCTGGTTGATCCTGCCACTCTGAGCACTTTCACTGTCCCTCTAAGCGTAGCATTGGCGGTAGCTATTCACACTGATGCTTGTTATAATGAGAGTAATTTTATGCAGTTATTCTGGAGTTCAAAAGCGTCACAAAACACTGTGCTTTATACACAGCTTAGTGTAATTTGTTGAAAAAATACGCTGACTGCACACAGACTGCAGCGACTGATTCAGCAGCTTTCGAACAGTGAAAGAAAGCGTGAGCCTCTGTTGCTAAGCAACAGACGTTCGCGCTTCCCTCTGCTGTTCTAAAGCCACGAATTCAGTTACTGCACTCTGTATGCAGTAGGCAGATTTTTTCAACAAATCACACTAAGCTCTGCATAAAGCACATCCTTTTCTGACTTTCTGAACCCAGGATAATTCCTACAAAATGACTCTCACTATAACTAGCATCAGTGTGAATAGCGCCCGGCCACGCTACATTTACAGGGACGGTGAACGTGCTCAGAGTGGCAGGATCAACCAGATAAGCATTTAAAATATAATTTTTTACAAAATAATAGCAGGATCAACCAGATATTTTCAATAATTTTAAATTGACAGGATCAACCAGATATTTCACAATAGTATATAATCTGTTATGTTTGGGGGCATGGAGAACTCTGTTGGGGGGCATGGCATAATAAACCAGATAACTCTTTTAAAAAATAACTATAAAAACTAGGATACACCAGATATTTTTCAACAACTAATTACATCTGTTCTTTTCACAGCTTTTCTGTAAGGGGTTGTATTGCTAGGGCCATCACCTTTATGTAGCCCATTGCACTGAGAGGAGCATGTCGTCGGTTGTGTTGGGGGCAAAGATAGGTTGTATAAACAGAATATTACATGGCCTGACTGAAGATATCATATTTATCTTCACTCGGGGCCAGTGACATCAAGAGTCTCACGAGTGGCTTCAGCCACTCGTGAGATATCATCATGTCACTGGCCTCTCGTGAAGATAAATATGATATCTTCAGTCAGGCCATGTCATATCCCCTATATATATATATATATTTCCAATATTTTCAGGGTGGTCAGACATACAGTGAGAATATAGCAGTAATCCTCACTATAGGCCCCCCCATGGTCAAATTTATCCACACAGTAGGTGGAGATTGGTGGGAGTCAGCAGCTCAAGCAGCTCACTTTCACTTTTAATGCTCTGTCCTGACCCATGTGCTGGCTCCAACTCTAAGCCTCTTCAGTGTGAAACAGACATTCACACTGGGGGGTTCCTTTTTTTTCCTTTTGACACTCTTTCACAACTGTAATCAAGTAAATTCTACCAATGAAAGTCCTCACACCCTCCCAAATGGTACACCACTGCAGACCAATAGCTCCCTCCCTAGCCCTGATTTCAAGCAGCCTACCTCCAACCAACATTTGCTCCCTAAAGTGGCTGCCAATGAGCTCTCCTAATCAGAAAAAGGGACAACAGCCACCTGCTCCACTCCACTAGAATCCCCTGCAGCGTGCTCCCTGGATCTTCAGAATTGAGCAGCTGCTGACATCATCCTCACTGGTGTGAGTAGTCAAATCAACCGCTTGCTCTCCACTTGGTCACCTTGAATAAACCTGGAAATAAAAACAACACAAAAAAAACCCCAAACACCTAAAACCCCCCACATTGCATAAATAGAATATTCAACGGCCCAAGACTGACAGTATCATTGATATTAACCCTTCATGAAGTTTGACCTTTGGCATCACCATGGCAATGCCACTCATGATGTCAAAGGTCAAACTGCACTCAGGAAGAATATCAGTGATATTCTCAGTCAGTCTGTGGCATATCCCATATATATATATATATATATATATATATATATATATTTTGCAAAAAACTTAGTTAATGCTCTAATTAGGGTTAAAGCCACAAAAGTAGGTAAATGTGGTATTAGGGTTTCCAACCCTAACACCCCCCCACCACCCTGCACACACCAACAGGCACTGGGGTGTGCCTTAGGTCATCAGCCCTAACACTCACCCCATTCCATAAGTAAATAAGCTGAGATGGGTACAGTATAAGAGAATGGGGTGAGCATTAGGGCTGACAACCCCAAGGCACACCCCCAACACCTGTTGGTGTGTGCAGGATGGGGTGTTAGGGTTGGAAACCCTAATGCCACATTTCACTACTTTTGGGGCTTTAACCTTAACTAGAGTATTAACAAAGTTTTTTGCAATTTATTTCCTTACTTTTTGAGATAGTATAATTGTATCCTTCTTTGCCTGTGGGAGCACATGACCCTCTGGGCCATTTGCTCCCATTCCTCTGTAGATGTGCATATATATTTAGCTGTGGAAGCACAGGGCCCTCTGGGCCCTGTTCTTCCATTTATGGGATAACAGTGGCCAAATTGTCAGCATAGCCATCTTATTAACCCACCTCATGTACCTGGTACAGAAAATGTTCGAATCCCTGCCAAAACATAATTCTGTGCAACTGCAATGCCATTCTGCATCACAGGCACAAAAACACATTTTGGATGGGATTTGAAAAATAACAGCAGTGGCATACATGAGGTGGGGTAATAAGATGGCTACGTTGAAAATCTGGGGTCAAAATATTTAAAATTTCCAAAGTTACGAGTGTGTGTAGTAAAATTGCAACAAATGGTCATAGTTTTACCATTTTTAATGATTTTGACCCCACATTTTCAACACAACCTTCTTATGACCCCACCTCATGAACAAGGTCAGGAAAAATAGTCATTTCATTGAAATACATTGAACTGCATTTACCTTAGTTTCTCACATTGCAGTTGCTGGTTCCAGCAGCAAGATGTGTCTTTCGAACGGAGAGTGGGTGTTGAACCTGGGACCTGTTCAGGTGAGTGAGGGTGTGTGGGGGTGTACTGGGGGTGTGGCATGGTGGGTGCTGATTGGGAGGTGGGGGGTGGATTGGTGAGGGAACTTTTTTTTGTTAGGTTTAAAAAAATAAATGAATAAAAACAACAATGGACAGTTTCCTTTATGTCAGTCAGGAATGGGGGGGCGGGGGTTACCACTGGACACCAGGGACATATAACACCAGGACAGGGATGGCAATTGGAGAATAGGGGAGGGACCACTGGACTACCAGGGTAAATGACTGTGTGTACAGGGATGGTGATCGGAGAACAGGGGAGGGACCACTGGACTACCAGGGAAAATGAATGTCTATATGGGGACAGTGATTGGAGAACAGGGGAGGGACCACTAGGCTACCAGGGAATATAAATTTTATATGGGGATGGTGATCGGACTATGGGGGAAAATAATTGTTTTATATGGGGATGATGATTGGAGAACAGGGAAGGGGGAGAGAGACCACTGGACTACCTGGGAAAATTACTGTGTATACAGGGACAGCGATTGGAGAACAGGGGAGGGACTACTGGACTACCGACTAATTTACTTTTTTTTATAAGGGGACGGTGATCAGACAAGGGAGGGAGGAGGAACCACTGGACTACTAGGGAATATAACATTTCATAAAAAGACAGTGATAGGAGAATGGGGGGATGGACCACGGGCCACTAACAAAATCAGTCTCTAACAAATGGAGAGGGCCATACAAACATATGAACATATGAATTTGCCAGTAGATATAGGCCTTACAGTCTATCGAGTCTGCTTGAGTGTGCAGCACCTAGTTTATTAAACTGCAGCTGTCCCCCCCTTCCCCTTGGCTGCCCTTTTGATTTCTTGCCCCTACCTCCAAAGATACCCCCATTTTCCCTCAGTTTTGACCCTCCCCTTGACCCTGTCACACCCCCTATTGAAGTTGTCCACTGTCCACAGTGTTATCACTTCCTCTGGCAGTGCATTTCAACCTGCCACCACCCTTTCTGTGACATAGTGCCTCCTCATCTCACTCTTGAACTTTCCTCCCCCCAGTTTCAGACTCTGTCCCCTGGTGTCCCTCCCCCCTTTTAACTTAAATAAACCCTATGAATTTACTGTGTTCACGCCCGTTATGTACTTGAAGGTCTCATTCATATCCCCTCTCTCCCTTCTATCCTCCAAGGTATGCATGTTGAGGGATCCTTTTTCACCACAGATACTCCCTTTTCACAGGTCCCTTGCTGTGTATGGAAAAGGAATCATGAAAAGGGAAGATAGCGAGTGGCAAAAAAGGATTTTAAAGCATCAGACTAACCTTTTTCACACATGATTTCCAGCACTGAAGTACAACATAGAGCTAAGGAACTCCCAATTAACAAGACACATATCGTGATGTCTATAGATGACTTCATTTTTCCAGTTTTGTAACATGCTTTTATTTGAAAAAACAGAAAACAAGATGGCGGATTGTGAAAAAGGAATTTTTCATGGCAAAAAAGGATTGTCCCCTCATGAAAAAGGATCCTTTTTTGTCAGACCGAATTCCTTTTTAATTCCATTCCTCAATCCTGGAGAGTGATACAGGATTTCCATTGAAAATAATGGGAACTTAAAAATTGAATAACTTTGCAGCAGATTAATATTTTTCACCAAAAAAAATGCAAGGCAGCTCTGTGACCTAAGCTGCTTCTACCATAAAATAAAAAATCACACTTACATTCCACACTGTCTGAGCACAAGGTGATGAGGAAAAAAATGCAAAAAATGTATGCATTTTAAGGTTTTTGCACTATCTGGATCTCAGAATCCGCACATTCAACCAAATCAAAACTTGCCATGTCAAGAGCTCTACCCCAGCGGACAGTGCATACAAAATTTTGTGCAAATCCATTGAGAGGTTGCAAAGTCATTAAAGTGCAAAATGTGAGGCTTAACATTAAAGTGCCTACTGAACTCTAACTATAGGGGCGTGACCACGCCCCTATAATATGTATCTATAACATACATGGGTGGGAACTTTTTTCCATGGAAAAGGCCATCATTTATTTCTCTGTATACCTGTGACTTCTCTATCAATTAAATGTATATATCTGCACTAATTAAATGATTACAGATATGTACCTACACTAATTAAACAATTAAATATATATACCTGCACTAATAAAAAGTATACATCTGCACTACATTAAACCCTATGAGGCACTACTAACAACACAATTAACACAGCATTATGAAGCTAGCCAAATCAATTAAAAAGCTGCAAAATAACCTGGAAAAAAAGACACTTACAGAAAACCCTCAAAACCCAGAAATCCTCCAAACTCCTACCTGCACTTACTACACACCATTCCCTCCTTGCTGCAAGAGACCTTCAGGTCAAATGTGCGATCTCCATAGCAATAACCATCCTAATGTATTATATTCAACAAACAGTGGGTAAGGGTGGAACACTCAAAAGTATACCCATCTCAGATGGCCATATTTGGATGGCCAGATGCCTCTTTACCTTTCAACAGAAAGACAGTACTTATATAGAATTGTCAAATACGATAATGAAGAATCTGGCTAAAATATATATAACAGAAAGAGATCGCCCTTCAGTCTCATGGCATTTTAGCCATGATTAGCTCCCTCAATAGGCATACATCCTTGTATACCACCCTTACCCATTATTTATTTTATAGAATAAATAATGGGTAAGGGTGGTATACAAGGATATATACCCCTCGATGGGTAAATAATAGGTAAGGATAGTATACAAGGATGTATAACCATCAAGGGGGATAATTGGGGCTATACAGAATAAATAATGGATACGGGTATCTCCACACCAGGCACTTGGGTTACTATCCCAATACTATCGCCACACCAGGCACTTGGGTTAGTATCCCAGTACTGACACTGTAGTGCAGCATGAGGGGGTGCTGCACTCCTGAGGTGCTGTCTTTTGGATGAGACATTAAACCGAGGTCCCATCTGCCTGTTCTGGTGGTAGTACAGGAGGATGTTAAAAATCCCATGGCACTTCTTGAAAAGAGTAGGGGAAAGTTTATTAGAAACAAAAACCAGTATACATCTTAATTACACATTACATTACAATATATCCATAACAAAAAAAGAGAGAAAAAATGATTTGTCCACAATCAAGAAAAAGAAAACATATGTATGTCCCCTTTGCTCTAGTTTAAGTCACTGCAAAATCAGAGTTAGTAATCCATGGTAAATTTTTCCATAATTCCAGGAGCTGCCCTCTTGACATTCAGTCTCTTTCTGTTTTATATATTTTCGCCAGATCCTTCATTATCTTATTTGACAATTCTTGGGACTTGTTAAGAAGGGGAGCTACGCTTTCTACAAAAAGTTTCATTTTGTTTTCCTTATTGGCATTAAGCAGAGAATTGCAGGATTCCATTAAAAGTGTAGTAATTTTATAACCAGAGGGAGTGAGATACAACTGAATTTGCTTGATTGTTGGGGTTGAGACCTAGGATTTAGAAGAATATTTTTGCAACATTTTAAAAGTGTCCTGCTGGCTGAGAAGTTAAGTGTTTATCCCTGGTTTAACTGAAAGATTTTGTGTATTGGAATCAGACATAGCAGAGTGCCTACATTGAAAGGCCTGCTTACATCACAGGTGTCACTAGTCAATCAATTGGCTCTGGGTGGGGTTTCATCACTGTGCTGTCTTAGGCATCCTTCACAGTTATAAGCCAGTCAGACTGACTTTGATTTGTCTGTTGGAAGCTGAGAACCTTGCTACACTGCAAAGAACAAACTATAACTCCATTTAGGACCTGGAAACCTGGTAAAGCATAATACTGGTGGGACTTGTTAAGAAGGGGAGCTACGCTTTCTACAAAAAGTTTCTTTTTTTTTTTTTGCCTATTGGCATTAAGCAGAGAATTGCAGGATTCCATTAAAAGTGTAGTAATTTTATAACCAAAGAGTGTGAGATACAACTGAATTTGCTTGATTGTTGGGGTTGAGACCTAGGATTTGGAAGGATATTTTTGCAACATTTTAAAAGTGTCCTGCTGGCTGAGAAGTTAAGTTTTTATCCCTGGTTTCACTGAAAGATTTTGTGTATTGGAATCAGACATAGCAGAGTGCCTACATTGAAAGGCCTGCTTACATTACAGGTGTCACTAGTCAGTCAATTGACTCTGGGTGGGGTTTCATCACTGTGCTGTCTTAGGCATCCTTCACAGTTAGAAGCCAGTCAGACTGACATTGATTTGTCTGTTGGAAGCTGAGAACCTTGCTACACTGCAAAGAACAAACTATAACTCCATTTAGGACCTGGAAACCTGGTAAGGCATAATACTAGTCAGACTTGTTAAGAAGGGGAGCTACGCTTTCTACAAAAAGTTTCATTTTTTTTTCTCATTGGCATTAAGCAGAGAATTTCAGGATTCCATTAAAAGTGTAGTAACTTTATAACCAGAGGGAGTGAGATACAACTGAATTTGCTTGATTGTTGGGGTTGAGACCTAGGATTTGGAAGGATATTTTTGCAACATTTTAAAAGTGTCCTGCTGGCTGAGGAGTGAGTTCATTTTTATCCCTGGACTCAGTAGAGTGGTTTGTGCAGGGGTCATGGTCTAGTAAATTGTGGTGTTAGTTGAATTACTATAAAGGGCAATACTCACCAGGGTGGTGGAGCAGTTGTGTATTTGATTGTTTCTAACAGTCACCAGTGGCTGTGGACTGCCCACCACCCTACCCCACCACCCCCCCAGGCATGGCATTTCCTTTATAGCCACAGTTCTGACATCACTCTCAACAGGTCTTGGGGCAGAACTGTCATATCCTTATTAACCCAGCACAGTGCAAAAAGGGTAGGTACACACAAATAATAATAATAATAATAATATATATATATATATATATATATATATATATATATATATATAAAACATATTGTATATTATAAGGGAGAGGGACATGTGGGGAGTGGTGCAATGCACTGGCTGTGGGGCAGCAGTTTTCTGAGAGACATTCTGGAAACTGCATTGCTGTCCTATTTGCAGGCAACTGTCAGCTCTGAGGGAGGAGGTTGCCCACCTCCAGGCTGAACTAGCAAGGACTAAGGAGGCCTCCCCCTTCCAAAGAGCACCACTGCCACAACCACTGCCTCAGAGGTTGCCAAGTATGAAGACCAGTTGGACCACAGTGGGTTCTGGGAGGGTGCGGGTGGTGGACCAGAGGCAAAGCCCCCTAGTTGTACTACTACACAAATCATACGCCATTCTGGCAGAGCAAGGTTCCTCTATGATGGCACCCTCAGTGGAGACCCAGAAGAATGCTGAGAACATCCACAAGGGAGACCCACAAAAGGGTGGCAAGGGACACCACAGGTGAAGGAAACAGCTTCTGATAGGAGACTCTAAGGGGGTAAAACTGGGAAAGGGAGAGGAGAAGGAAGTAAGGTGCCTGGCTGGTGCCATGGCTTGGAGGGACAGGAGGCGAATTCTCAGGATTGCAGAAGCAGCATCACAGGAGAGGGAACTGGATATCATAGTCCACCTTGGGACAAATGACCTAGCTAGGCATGAGATCAGTGCAGTGCAGAATGAATCTGTGGAGTTGGGGAGGGGCCTCAGATAGATAGCAAGCATGGTAACCTTCTCAGAGGTGCTACCAGTCCATGGCAGGAGTGAGACTAGGGTACTGCACACCATGCAGTTTAATGAATGGTTGCAAAACTGGTGCAGAGCACAGGGCTTTGGCTTTATTGGGGACTGGGGGGCCACCTGGAGAGATAAAGGTCTATACTGGCATGATGGTCTACATCTGTTCACAAAGGGAACCAAGCTCCTAGGTGATAGGTTTAAATGCTTCCTTGGCAAGCTTTTAAACTAGCCAAGGGGGCGGCGCTGATAAAAGGCAGGAAATTTCATGCCTCCCCCACAAAACATGGCAGATAGTAAGATAAACACTGAGGTACAGAGCTCAACACAGGGCAGGACAGGGGTAAATGGAAAAACAGACAAGGATAATAAGAGCAGGGAAGCCAACATTAAATGGAGGGCAATGAGTACCAATGCCCATAGTCTGGGAAACAAGCTTCCTGAGCTAGTAGCCCTGATGGAAGATGAACAATTGGATATTGTGGCAGTCATGGAAACATGGTACACGAGAATCATGACTGGGATATCAACATACCAGGGTACACAATCTACAGAAGGGACAGGAAGGTAAAAGAGGAGGTGGAGTAGCTCTATACATAAGGAAAGGGATCAAAGCTACAGAACTAAAAAGTAAAGGGGGAGGACAAGAGGCACTCTGGGTCACCTTGGAGACAGGGAATGGCATCACAATCCACACAGGGGTTGTATACAGACCCCCATCTCAAGGGAAGGAAATAGACAACAAAATGATAGAGGACATTCTTAAAATGGCTGAAAGAGAGGAGATACTGTTGTTGGGGGACCTGAATATGCCAGATGTTAACTGGATAACATGTACTGCAGCCACATCCAAGAGCAGGGTCATTCTCGATGCCCTGCAGGGGGAAGGCCTTAGACAGCTAGTGTTAAAACCCACTTTGGAGGGAGAAATTCTAGACCTGGTACTCTCAAATGGAGAGAGTATCAGAAATTTAGAAGTCAGTAGACATCTGGGAACAAGTGACCACTGCACAGTGTGCTTCACAATGAGCACAACCATGGAGATAAGCCATACAAAAACAAGGATACTGGACTTTAGAAGGGCTGACTTTGGCAAAATGGGTGAATACCTGAAAAATGCACTAGCAAATGACCAAAAAGGAGGGGTGGAAGAACAATGGAGAAAAATCAAAACTGCCATCATAGAGGCAACAAGCCTTTGTGTGAAACAAATAAAGAAAACAAAGCAGAGTAAAAAACACTATGGTTCTCAAAAGAGGTGGCAGGGAAGGTTAAGGAGAAAAAGGCTGCATTCAAAAAGTATAAGGAATCACAGAAGGAGCATGACAGAGAACTGTATCAATTAAAGCAGAAAGAAGTGGGGAAGGCAGTCAGACTAGCAAAGGCCCAAACCGAGGAAAAAATAGCCAACTCAATTAAGAAGGGGGATAAAACCTTTTATAGGTACATTAGGGAGCATAGAAAGGTTAAGGGAGGGATAGTGAAGATTAATAAAGGAGAGGGGAGGTGGGCAGAGGGAGACAGTGAAAAGGCAGACATACTGAATGAATACTTTTGCTCAGTCTTCACAAAAGAAAATGAGGAGGAATTACCTAAACCAGCCAATAGAAGCACTCTGGGTAGGGAGGTTGACTCCAGTCCATTCACAGAAGAAAGAGTCCTGAAAGAACTCCTAAAACTCAAGGTGGACAAAGCAAAAGGGCCTGATGGGATTCACCCCAGAATACTAAAAGAACTAAAGGAGGACCTAGTGACACCACTGACCATGTTTTTTAACAAATCATGGCAGGATGGGGCGGTACCTGAGGACTGGAGGAGGGCAGATGTGATTCTCCTTCACAAAAGTGGGAGCAAGGCAGAAGCAGGAAACTACAGACCTGTAAGTATGACCTCAGTGGTAGGGAAAATGATGGAATCACTTCTGAAAGAAAGAATTGTTGAGTACCTAGAGGCCAGTGGGGCACATGACCCAAAGCAGCATGGATTTACAGCAGGAAGGTCATGTCAGATGAAGCTAATTGATTTCTTTGACTGGGTGGCCAAAGTAATAGACCAGGGAGGGGCTGTGGATATGGCCTACCTAGACTTTAGCAAGGCATTTGACACAGTCCCACACAAAGATTAATACAAGTTAGCCAGCCTGGGAGTGGGTCCCAGGGTGGTGCCTGGTAGTAAACTGGCTGCACAACAGGACACAGAAGGTAATAGTGAATGGAACACATTCCAAGAAAGGGGGTTACTAGTGGAGTACCTCGGGCTCAGTACTGGGTCCAGTCCTCTTTAACATCTTTATAGGTGACATTGCAGAGGGTCTGAGGAAAGGTATGCCTCTTTGCAGATGACACAAAGATCTGTAACAGAATTGATACACAAGAGGGGTAGAAAAGATGAGAAGGGACTTGGCAAGGTTGGAGGAATGGTCAGACATATGGCAACTTAGATTCAATGCAAAAAAGTGCAAAGTAATGCATCTGGGAAACAAAAACCCAGGAGAAGAGTACACAATAGCAGGGGAGGCACTAACAACAACAAAAATGGAAAGGGACCTGGAGGTAGTCATATCAGATGACCTAAAGGTGGGTAAGCAGTGTGTAAAGTCGGTAAGGAGAGCCAGGGGGATACCGGGATGCATAGGAAGGGGCATCACAAGTAGAAAAAGGGAAGTGGTTATCCCTCTACAGACAGTTGGTGAGACCCCATCTGGAGTACTGTGTGCAGTTTTGGAGACCTCATCTACGCAAGGACATAGACAGGATGGAAGCAGTCCAGAGGAGGGCAACTAAAATGGTGCAGGGTCTGCAGCAGAAACCATATGAAAAGAGACTGAGAGAGCTTAATATGTATACTCTTGATGAAAGGAGAGACAGGGGGATATGATAGAAACGTTCAAGTACCTCAAGAGAATCAACAAAGTCCAGGAGGGTAGCATCTTTCAGAAAAAGAGATGTGTAAGAACAAGGGAGCACAATTTAAAGATAGAGGGGGACGGCTCAGGGGTAATGTGAGGACATTTTTTTTCACAGAGAGAGTGGTGGATACATGGAACAGCCTTCCTGAGGAGGTCATTGGGTCTAAAACTGTGGGGGAGTTCAAACATGCATGGGACAGACACAAGGCAATTATAGTGGGGGGTTGCAGGAAGTAGGCTGTTGGTTAACTAGAATCTGCAGCTTATCCATTAGGTAGGGAAATGGGCAGACTGGGTGGGCCAAGTGGTCCTTATCTGCCGTCAAAGTCTATGTTTCTATGTTAAGTACTGTCTTTCTGTTGAAGGGAAAAAAAGGCATCTGGTCATCCAAATATTCCATTTAATTACTATAAATAAGAGACATAAAGTATTCTCATTCTACTTAGTACATGAGTGCAGTATATGACCATAAATTAAATCTGGATAGGAAATGGTTTGGAATATAGGTTCATTCCATATTTGTCCTATATATTTCCAGAAGTCTTTCATGAATGAACATTCAAAAATCAAGTGAGTGATGGTTTCCAGAGTATTTATGCAATGGGGACGGCTACAAATCCTTTCTTGTAGCTGTTTATGTTTCTGATTTGATTTAACATTCAGTTTTTGTGGCATGATAGCCAATGTATGTCCCACATATGGGAAGGGATTCTATTTATCTGTAATAAATTTTGTACAGACTGTAAGTAAGAATCTGGACATTTTTCAAAATGGTTCGGCACTTCACATAGCACATTCCGTAGTTTGTTACATAAAGGTTTATGTGATGAGCTTATTACCAGCTGTGTAGTTATTCTCCACTGTTTCAGCCTTAGAAATGTGTCTTTAACATAGGTAGGTATGCCCTGAGTAGTCCATAATGTTTGTGGGGTATGTGTTTCCCATGCTTGAAACCATTTTTTATATACATTATAAAGCCAGGGTTACTATCGTATTTGTTTATTTATTAATAGAGGTTTTAGGTTTGCTATAGTAAAGATACTATTGAAGAACAGAAGGGGATTTACCATGTTTAAGCCACCTTCACTGATGGGAAGGTAAGTAATATTTCTTTTGACCAGATTTAAGCAGCTGCCCCACAGAGCCTGGAAGAACACACTAAAGACTGAGGTTTCTAATTTGTTTGGTATAAGGAATATCGACCTTATATATAAAAATATTGGAATCAAGAAAGTTTTAATTAAAATTTTTTTTTTTTCCAAATTTCCACCTGTTCCATACCACCACCTTCTGGTGGCTGATTGCTATTTTTCCCTCCCAGTTCGTTACATCCATTTCCAAAAATCCATATTTAACCCCTAGAATGTGTATAGAGTCTTTTTGGATCTTAATTTTCCCTATACATGTTATATTTTGTTTGTCCTGCCCTAGTGAAAACCTCACACATATAGTATAATTAAGGTCTGCTCCTGATAAAAGTCAGAATTCTGCATTTAAGCATAATAAGTGTCTTACTGATGTTTCATCTGCAACTAAGAGACTCATATCATCTGCATATGTTATTACTGAATGGGTTACTATGTGTTGCCCATTTGTAATTGGATGTATTGATTGTAAACCATTTATTTTCCATAATAGAGGGTCTAGAAAGAAAACATACAGTAGTGGGCTGAGGGGACAGCCTCACCCCTCTGTTTATGGGTATCAATGAGCCTTTCCAGCCATTTACTAACTGAAATACTATGGCTGACTTGTAGAGCCTTTGAATCCATTGTATTAGTATTTGAAGGACTTTATAATGGTGTAGTGTTGCCCAAAGAAAATCATGACAAATGGAATCGAATGCCTTCCTTTGATCCAAGGATATAATATATCCTGATGTTTCTCCTGAATTTCCTCATTCCATTATTTCTCATAATAAAATAAGATGGTTAGCTATTTTTTGATTTGGAACTGAGCAGGATTGTGCTTTTGAGATTACCAGTTCTGCTATTGACAGCAGCTGTTTTATTAAAATTTTTGTCAGTAGTTTAAAGTTGGTATTTAACATTCATATTGGCCTCCAATTCTGCAATAATGTCCAGTCCCCTTTTTTATATAGGTAAATCAAGATTCCTCTGTTGAAGTTCAATGGGATCTCTCTTGTTAATAATAGAGTATTGTATTTTCATGTCAGTTCTGTTGACAGTTGTTCCCCTAATATTTTAAAAATTTCATTTGAAAGGCCATCTGGTCATATTATTTTTTAAAGTTTTTAAAGCCTCAGTTACTTCTTGCACTTATTTGTCCTCCCAATTTGTTGTTCGGTTCCAGGGGAACCTCATGAACTGCAACATTTGAAAAATTGTCTAGAAATTTAGTTTTATTTGCAGTTATGTCTTTAAATAAGTTTAAAGAGTGATTTGTAACTTCTTTAAGGATATCTTCCTTTGAAGTATGTGTCTGTCCATTTGTAGCTACTATACTCATCATTTCTTTTTCTCCTACCCTATGAAAGTTGTGCTCAAAGGGGCATACTGCCTTCATGTGTCCCTGCGTCCCAAATTTATGCTGGTGGTATGACTGTTTAGATTTTTGTTCATGAAGTTTCCTCATTTCTTTTTGTATTAATTGAATTTGCTGTCTTACATCTTGATTTGTGGTACTATCTATGGACATTAAATTCTGTAAGTGGTGCCTCTGATGTAAATAAATTAAGTAGGCATTGTTATTCTTCTGTTTACTGAACTGTGTTAAAAGGTATTGCAAATCTCATTTTGTATCTTCCCACCATAATATTATGTCTGTGTAGGAAATTACTATGGATTTTTTTGCTATAATGAATTGGTTTAAATTTTCTAGAAAATCATTCTCTTGAAGTAGGGATGAATTAAATTTCCATACTCCCGAACCTTTACAAAGGGGGGGAGGGGCTGTCCCTATCATAATTGATACCATATTATGGTCTGAAAATTCCAGGGGATAAGTGCTTGCTTCTCTGACTGGGATATTTTGGGAGAGAAAAGTAAAATCAATCCGAGTCGCTAAGTTCACTTTATGAAAGGTGGCAGTGTGCTGGTGTGTTTTTTCGAAATAGCTATCCTTTAATCATGCAGTGTGGATAATTTGCCGCAAAACATGAGAATCACAAAATATTTTTTGGGCCTTAGTTTGATTACTTTTATCTTGCACAATTAACCCACAGTTAAAGTCCCCCCAAAATAATACATGCATAGATGAATGCAAGTAAGGCTTATTTTCGTTTGAGGGGAGTTAAAGTTTATTAGCCTATAGGACCTTTTGTGAATAATAACATCCCGAATCAGTATTCTACCGGGAACTAAGTCATATAGTTTGAGCAATTTAAATTCCAGGAGTTTTTCTAAAATTCCTACTCCTGCACAAGTTCCTTGTCCCAATGACCAGTGAGAGGGGCCTACTAACCAATCCCTTTGGGCCTGTCGAATTTCATGGGTAGTATGAAATCTTACATCTTGTAGGAAACAGATACCTAATCTCAGGTCTTGTAAGAATGATAATGCAAGATGCTTTCTTTCAGTTCTTTTTATGCTGTTCACATTCAATGTAAAACAAGTAAATACTTCACTCATTATGAATAAAAAGGAAAACAAGTATATTTTCACCATCATTCCCAACATGTTATGCTTTCCTCCCTGAATTATTCTTTCCTTTCATTTTTGCTCTGGTTTTCCACTTCTGCTGTTTGGGACCCCCTTGTTTTATTTCTTAGTTAGAGGTCCCCTCTATTTGAGAAGAGGCTGTCAATGAGGAGACTGTATCTCCTCTTGAGTCATCAGATTGGTCCACTAAAATTTCAGACCTATTTGAGGTTATGAGATCTGATGTTTTAGTTGTCTTGGATGGAGGGGGGGTTACACGTTTGTCTAGATCTAGCAGACCTTCTCAGGGTACTATGCATAGGTCTTGGGGGAGCATTTCTGGGGGTTTTGTATGTGTGTGCACAAGTGGAGTCTCTGAGGGAGTAGAGGGAATATGTTGCAGGTCTTCCAAGGCGTGCATCACAGTTTTGGGAAGAAAGGTGGGGTCCGAAGGGGTCAGGCCTAGTCTCACCTGGGTGTGGGGGGTAGGGGGTTCTTGGGGAAGAGGTCTGTTCTTAACTTTGGCCTTCTGTGTTTTAGTGATTAATAACAACTGTGCAACCCCATCATGATTTTCTTTATGTGCAGCTTTTGTACAGTTTTGAAAAGTGTGCCCAGTTTCCTCACAAAGACTACATTTACTTCCATTCAGGCAATTTAAACTGGTATGAAACATAGAACATAGAAACATAGGCTTTGATGGCACATAAGGACCACTTGGCCCACCTACTCTGCCCATTTCCCTACCTAGAGGATAAGTTGCAGATCCTATTTAACCAACAGCCTATTTCTTCCTACCCCCCAAAAAATTGCCTTATGTTTGTCCCATGCATTCTTGAATTCTCCCACAGTTTTAGACCCCACAACCTCCTCAGAAGGCTGTTCCATGTATCCACCACCCTCTCTGTGAGAAAATACTTCCTCATATTGCCCCTGAGCCATTCCCCCTCTATCTTCAAATTGTGTCCCCTTGTTCTTGCACTTCTCTTTTTCTGAAAGATGCTACCCTCTCTTGGACTTTGTTGATTCCACTGAGGTACTTCAACATTTCTATCATGTACCCCCTCTCCCTCCTTTCCTCAAGGGTATACATATTAAGCTCCTTTAGTCTCTCCTCATATGGCTTCTCATGCAGACCCTGCACCATTTTATTTGCACTCCTCTGAACTGCCTCCATCCTGTCTATGTCCTTGCGGAGATGGGGTCTCCAGAACTGGACACAGTACTCCAGATGGGGTCTCACCAACTGTCTGTACAGGGGGATAACAACTTCCTGTTTTCTGCTGGTGATGCCTCTCCCAGTACATCCCAGTATCCCCCCAACCCTCCCTACCACCTTCCCACATTGCTTGTCAACCTTAAGGTCATCTGATATGATTAACCCCAGATCCCTTTCCATTTTTGTTGTTGTTACTACCTCCCCCCATTGTGTAATCTTCCCCATGGTTTTTGTTTCCCAGGTGCATTACTTTGCACTTCTTTGTATTGAATCCAAGCTGCCATACTTCTGACCATTCCTCCAATCTTGTCAAGTCCCTTCTCATCCTTTTCACGCCTCCTTGTGTATCAACCCTGTTGCAGATCTTTGTGTCATCTGCAAAGAGGCATACATTTCCTTCCAGTCCCTCTGCAATGTCACTTATAAAAACATTAAAAAGGACTGGACCCAATACTGAACCCTGTGGTACCCCACTAGTAACCCCTCTTTCTTCAGAGTGGACTCCATTTACAATTATCTTCTGTGTCCTGTTGTTCAGCCAATGTTTTACTCAGACTACCACCCTGGGACCCACTCCCAGGCAGGTTAATTTGACTACTAATCTTTTGTGCGGGACTGTGTCAAATGCCTTGCTAAAGTCTAGGTAGGCCATGTCCACAGCCCCTCCCTGGTCTACTACTTTGGTCATGCAGTCAAAGAAATCAATTAGATTCATCTGACATGACATTCCTGCTATGAACCCATGCTGCCTTGATCCCTGTGCCCCACTGGCCTCTTGGTACTCAACAATTCTTTCCTTCAGAAGTGATTCCATCACTTTCCCTACCACAGAGGTCAAACTGACAGGTCTGTAGTTTCCTGCCTCTGTCTTGGTCCCATTTTTGTGAAGAGGAATCACATCAGCCTTCTTCCAGTCCTCGGGTACCACACTATCCGCCCATGATTTGTTAAAAAGGATAGTCAGTGGTGTCACTAGTTCTCTGCTTAATTCTTTTAGAATTCTGGGGTGAATTCCATCTGGCCCCATTGCTTTGTCCACCTTCAGTTTTAGGAGTTCTTTCAGAACTCTTTCTTCTGTGAAAGGACTGGGATCGACCCGCCTTCTCCAGAGTGCTTCTGTTAATTGGATTAGGCACCTCCCCCACTTCCTCTTTTGTGAATACTGAACAGAAGTATTCATTCAGTATCCCTTCTTTTTCACAGTCACTCTCTGCCCATCCACCATCCATTCTATTCAGCCTCACTATCCCTTCCTTTGTCTTTCTACGCTCCCTGATATACCTATAAAAGGTTTTATCCCCCTTCTTAACTGAGTTGACTATCTTTTCCTCAGTTTGTGCCTTTGCTATTCTGACTACCCTCCCTGCTTCCTTCTGCCTTGCTTGGTACAGTTCTCTGTGCTGCTCCTTCTGTGTTTCCTCATACTTCCTAAATGCTATCTTTTTCTCCCTAACCTTCACGCCACCTCTTTTGAGAACCATAGTGGCTTTTTCTTTCATTTTGATGTGTTTATTTGCTTCACAAAGGCTTGTTGCTCTGTGATGGCAGTTCTGATATTTCCCCATTGTTGCTCCACCCCTCCTTCTAGCCTGTTTGCTAGTGCTTTTCTAAGGCACTCTCCCATCTTGCCAAAGTCAGCCCTCCTGAAGTCCAGAACCTTCACTTTTGTATGGCTTGACTCTGTAGCTGAGTTTATCGTGAACCACACTGTTTGATGGCCACTTGTTCCACAATGGCTACCCATTTCTAGATCTGAGATCCTCTCACTGTCCCCATTTGAGAGTACGAGGTCTAAGATTGCTCCCTCATGAGTAGGTTCCAAAATTAGCTGTCTGAGGCATGCCACCTGAAGTGCATCAGGAATGGCCCTGCTTTTTGATGTGGCTGCAGCAAAGGTGCTCCAGTTAACATCTGGCATATTATGGTCCCCCATCAACAGTATCTCCCTCTTTCTCTGCCATCCTAAGTATGCCTTCTATCATATCCTTGTCCATTCCCTCCCCCTGACATGGGGGTCTATATACAACCCCTGTGCAGATTGTGGTGTCATTTCCAGTCTCTAAGGTGACCCACAGTGCCTCCTCTTCTCTCCTCCCTGTTTACTCTTTTGTTCAGTTGCTTTTATCCCTTCCCTTACATAGAGAACTATTCCCCCCCCTTCTGCCCTTCCTGTCTCTCCTGTAGGGTGTGTACCCTGGTATGTTAACATCCCAGTCATGGTTCTCTGTGTACCAGTTTTCTGTGACTACTATGATATCCAGGCATCCCTCTTCCATCAAGGCCACCAGTTCAGGGAGCTTGTTGCCCAGACTATGGACGTTGGTACTCATTACCCTCCATTTCTTGATGGCCTTACCCCTTTTTGCCCCATCCCTGTCCTTATTGTGTATGTCCCATTCCCCCACAAATTGTGCATTTTGTTTTATCACAAACACTGCTCAAATGAGTTATATTCCCACATCTATAGCAGGCCTTTGGTTGGCCTGAGTAAAATAAAACTCCTCTGTCCCTGCCCCAAAAAAAAGAAGTTAGGAAGGTGCTCTATTCCTTTGCCATTTGTTTTCAACATAATTTTTACTCTTCACCCTCCTGTCCATATATTTTCAAAGTCTAGAATTGCCTCTGGTTCCTCTAGAACAGTACAAAGTAATTTCAGCCAAAATTCAATGTCTGCTTTATTCACCCTCATTTCAAAATAGTCGTTATAATCTTGTATGTAGGCCTGGTCAGAGGGATAGCTAAAAATGGAGACCATAGTGCTGTTTTCTTCACAGAGTTATATTTGGTCCAGAATCTTTCTAGCCCTCTGGTAGTTTTGAAGCTTATATAAAAAATGGTTTCCCCTGAAATGTGGATCAGGGCGTACATTTCACGTGAAAAGAACTTCATAGAATCTTTTAATAAGCTCCTAGCCACAAACAAGTGATCTGGGGGGCCTGGCATACCTCCAATGTAAGACAGACTTACTGCATTGTGGCGCTTTGCTGGAAGGATTGGAGTTTAAAAAAAAGATGCATATGGCCTTTTCAGTGCATAATTTCTTGAATTTAAGGGGCCCTCAAGCTGCTCATTCAGTCCTGGCTGCTCTTGAGTATGCTGTTGCTGTAAGACTGTTGGGAAATTTAATACTGGGTTCTGAGTTAAGTTTAAATCAGTAGGTATTTGTAGCAGATTTTCTATTTCATTTGGTTCCATTCCTATCCATTTATTTTGTACAAAATCATCTATTGTAGGCATTCTGATGGGAGAGAAGCTGGAGAATCAGTGACTATTTGTGGGACTTTTTTCCCAGTCTGCTCCCTCTGAGGCCTTATCTACTGACCAGTCCCTTTCAGTCATAATCATCTCTCCCTCCGTTCCAACGATCTGTATGTTTCCTTTATCTGTTTTAACCAGCACTGTTTTTGTACTCACAGTTTGCCATGAATCAGCTGCTTCATCCTGCTGCGGGGCCTGGCGTTCATGTTCCTGGAAGCTTCAGGTGGCGGCTTTGTAGTCCTGACATCAGCGTTCAGCTGAGAAGAAATTACATTCCCAGCCGCGCTGTCAGACCTAAGTTCTCTAATTCTTTTTTGAATTAAATTTTTTTTGTAGAGAAAGTTCGGCTCCTCAGCATTTAGGAGTTGCTGCAGCTTTCTGGTTTCCTCCGTTTCTTGGTCCGGTAATGTTTGCGAGTAGTCATTATCTTCTGAAAGTTCTTTTTCACTATCCGTGTTCCTAGAAGCCATAGATTCATTTCGTTGGAACTCCATTTGTCGTTCTAATTGAAAGTCCTTTTAATCTCTTGTCCCTCAGTTTCCAGTTCGCTGGTAATTTCAAAAACTCCTCCCAATATAGCTTCAGCCTCTTGCAACTGCAAGATAGGGGAGGAGGCTATCCCTCCTGCTGTTGTTTACTTCCTCTCCAGTTTCCACTGAAGTGGCTATCTTGGATGATGGCCAGAAATTCTTCCTGTGGTGAGTAGGGAATTTCCCCAGTGTTCTGGCCAAATTTCTCCCATTCACTAAAAACACCAACAACAGCTTAATCTAGTTCAAAGTCAGTTGGCATTTATCTGTATCCCCCTCCCCCGGGTCACACCTGAAAATAGGCAGAATTTGTCTAGTGCACTTATCCAGTCAACAAAAACTAAATAAATAAATAAACAAAGATGTATACCTAATTATCCCTTGAGATGAGTATACTTCTGAGTGTTCCACCCTTACCCATTGTTAATTGAATATAATACAATAGGATGTTATTATTATGGAGATCTGATTTGTGATCACATTATGGCACCTGAAAATCTCTTGCAGCAAGGAGGGAATGGTGTATAGTGAGTACAGGTAAGAGTTTGGGGGATTTCTGGGTTTGGGAGGGTTTTGTGTAAATGTGGGTTTTTTTTCTGGGTACTTTTGCATCTTGTTAATTGGTTTGGCTAGCTTCCCAATGCTGTGTTAATTGTGTTATTAGTGGTGTCCCATAGGGTTTAATTTAGACTTTGACGGCAGATAAGGACCGCTTGGCCTATCTAGTCTGCCCATTTCCCTACCTACAGGATAGGCCGCAGATCCTAGTTAACCAACAGCCTATTTCTTCCTACCCCCAACAAGAATTGCCTAATGTCTGTCCCATGCATTCTTGAATTCTCCCACAGTTTTAGACCCCACAACTTCCTCAGGAAGGCTGTTCCATGTATCCACTACCCTCTCTGTGAAATAATATTTCCTCACATTGCCCCTGAACCGCCCCCCTTCTATCTTTACATTGTGTCCCCTTGTTCTTGCACATCTCTTTTTCTGAAAGATGCTACCCTCTTGGACTTTGTTGATTCCACTGAGGTACTTAAAAGTTTCTATCATGTCCCCCTCTCCGTCTTTCCTCAAGGGTATACATATTAAGCTCCTTTAGTCTCTCCTCATACGGCTTCTCTTGCAGACCCTGCACCATTTTAGTTGCCCTCCTCTGGACTGCCTCTATCCTGTCTATGTCCTTGCAGAGATGGGGTCTCCAGAACTGGACGCAGTACTCAGATGGGGTCTCACCAACTGTCTGTACAGAGGGATAACAACTTCCTGTTTTCTGCTGCTGATGCCTCTCCCTATACATCCCAGTATACCCCCAGCCCTCCCTACTGCCTTCTCACATTGCTTGCCAACCTTAAGGTCATCCAATATGATTACCCCCTTTCGATTTTTGTTGTTGTTACTACCTCCCCACCCATTGTGTATTCTTCCCCTGGGTTCTTGTTTCCCAGGTGCATTATTTTGCACTTCTTTGCATTGAATCCTAACTGCCATACTTCTGACAATTCCTCTTACCTTGCCAAGTCCCTTTTCATCCTTTCCACGCCTCCTTGTGTATCAACCCTGTTGCAGATCTTTGTGTCATCTGCAAAAAGACATACTTTTCCTTCCAGTCCCTCTGCAATGTCACTGATGAAGACATTAAAAAGGACTGGACCCAATACTGAACCCTGCGGTACCCCACTAGTAACTCCTCTTTCTTCAGAGTGGACTCCATTTACAATTACCTATATAGTGCAGGTGCATACTTTTTATTAGCGCAGGCACATTTTTTCTAATTTATTTTATTTTGTTTTACCAGGAAAAGCTCTATTGAGCAAAGCTCATTTGCAAGGAGGTCCTGGGTAGGACAGTAAAACAGTACATACAGTCTGGAAATACAGTACAAATATACATTGATCATCAACTAGTACAAGAATATAATCAACATAAGGAGAAATGAGTACAGAGGTGGGAAATAACAATTAAATCATATGAGGGGATAACAAGATCAAACTTAGCATTTGCATAATGCAGGCTGAATAGAACAATGCAGTTTATGCTTAGCAAGCAATGGGGTTGTTTTAAAGCCCAAGAGGAGAGGTAGCTAGAATGGATACGACGCAAAGTGCCACCATTGGGTGGTTTATTAAAAACACATTTATCAATGCAGTACTGGTTAAGGAGAGAATAGAAATGAGAGGGACAAACAAGGGTGGGTAATTTAACTAATTTCCGAAGGGCATTCAATGCTGATGGGACTGCCCAGCTAAAGGCTATGTTCTCATGCTTTGTGAAGTGTCTCAGGATGTTGAGCATTATTGCCTTAGGCATCCTAAGTGCATATGGACCCTGGGCGCTGCAGAGGAGCAAAGAGATATAACTAGGCTGGGAATTACTTAAGGCTTTGAAGGTCCAGAGATTTAGGTGTCTTAATCTTCTAGTTCCAAGCGATGACCAACCTACTTCCTTGTATAGGAGGCAATGGTGTGTGTGAGGGCAGGGAGCTCACTTCTAATTGTTTGATTAGTGTAGGTTTATAGCTTTAACTAGTGTAGGTATATAGCTGTAATTGTTTAATTAGTGCAGGTATATAACTGTAACAGTTTAATTAGTGCAGGTATACACCTTGAATTGATAGATTAGTCACAAGTACGCTTTTATTTGATAGATTAGTCACAGGTATACAGGGAAATAAAAGATAGCCTTTTCTATGGGGAAAAGTTCCGATCCATAATACTGCAACAAAGACTGTCTGTCTCTGTAGGTTTGCTGTGAGCTTGTCACCAAAATAATGCTTCTCATCTTTGACTATGCAGATGTGGTCTATGGTACTGCTCCCTCTACATCCCTGGCCATCCCACATCCCTGGCCAGATTGGACACCCTCTGCAACTCCTTCTGCTCTTTTGCTAGCAACTCTCATTCGCACACCCACCATTGCTCACTCAACTCTTCCTTATCTAGTTTGCCCTACCCTCACATCACCAGAACCACTATGCTTTATTCGTAGCTAAATATGGGTTTGGGTCTCTTCCCTCTTACCTCTCCTCACACCTATGCCCCATCCCCTCTGCCTCCTGCTCCCTTCGCTCCAGGGATCCTCACATTTTCAATATTCCTCATTCCCACTCCTCTTATAGGCAGTCATCATTTTCCTATCATCTCCCTTCACTCTGGAACCTACTTCCCTCCTCCCTCCACTTCACTACCTCCCCTACCTCCCTCAGGTACCAGGTGAAACTCCTTCCCTCAGCCCTGCTCCTGTTTTCCCCCTACTTGAGTACTCTCCACACATTTTCCTCCCATCTCAGTGTAAGTGTAGCTGAAATGCCTGAATTTGCTGCTTGCTCTTTTTGCACTTACTCCTGTTTAAATCATGTTCTCTGACTGCACTTTATTGTGACTGCAAACTGTGTAAGTGCTACATTTTTGAATCCCTTGTTCACTTCCCATGTGTCACAGCTGGGAAAAGAACCTTGGTTCAGTGTGCCATTCCTGGTCACTACAGATGCAGTATGTATGTATGTATATGGATCTATATATATTACAGTATATACACATATAGCTATACATATCTGTCTGTCTATCTATCTATCTATCGACACACACACATAATGTAAATACTGTAGGTTTACATTTCTGTGAACCAGGCTTTTCCCATTTCTCAAGGGTTTTGGCAACCATCCAGCACTAACACTCTGGTATTTGCAGCCACTGCAGGCTCCAGTGCTGGTGGAAAACCCTGGCTAGTGCTTTTGTGGCACTGGGGATCAAAAGCAGTAATTAACTTTCCCAGTCATGGACCAATGGGGCACTTCAAATATCTTCTGGAAAAAAGTCTCTTCTTTCTTGGAGTTGCCAGGTAGGGTGTCCTTCTCCTGACCGCCTTCATTACAGATCTACAGATTAACAGCACTTTTCTGCTAAAAAGCAGTATAGGACCTGAGAGTGGCAGGCTTCAATCAGGCTGACAGCCTAGTGATGGGGTTTCTCTTTATGTCTCTTCCCCATATCATGTTGGTGCTCCCTTCTGATCCCTCACTGCCTGCATCATAGTGTGACAAGCTACCCCTGAGAAATTGGGTGCCCCACTGCAGAGGATTGTAAAGATAAGGAGGGCAGTTTAGAAGTGGATCTTGAAAAGGAGGACATGGAAAATGACAGTCATATGGTCTCATTGTGTGTGAGTGCAGGATGTTTCTGGGCACACCATGGCTGTGACATTTGCCTGCACAATGGTCACCAGTATCTAACTTTGCTTTAAAAAGTGCTTTGAGGTACAGTATTCTGTGAATGAATGGGGTGGAGCTATACAAATTCAGATTCTATTCTAATGTCATTGATGCCCAGGTGTCCGTCTCTGTTCCTGTACATTCTCTCCATTCTCTTAGTGTACTCGTTACAGTGTTTTTGTAAACTGACTTTCCCCATCCTCCAAATCTACCTTTCACAGGACTGAGTCTCTTAATTTGATCCAGGTTATTTCTGAACCCACACAGCTCAGTCCCCACTCTGCCACTCACACCCTTTTGGACTGGGTTCTAACCTTCCACCCCCACTGCATTGTTGCAGCAGGTATCTTATCAGACTCTTTTAGTGACCACTGCATGACCTTCTGCATCAGAAAAATTGACCATCCTCCCTCCTCACCAAAATACATCTGTTCAAGGTCTCTCTGGCTATTAAACATCAATGCTCTACTGAGTGACCTTGCTGCAGTAGACTGGTTAGTTACAGTATTCTCTTTCTAACGGAGATATTGTTGTGGGCCTCGCACTATTCCACTCCAAATTCTTCTCTGTCTGGGACAAGCATGCTCTCCTCTGGAAATCCAGAATAAAAGCCTACCACCACCCCAGATTACTGATGAAATCCTTGATATGTGCAAGTCTCGAGACCTCACTTGGGCCCACTACAAATCATCCCACTCCTCTCCTGACTTCATTTCATACAGGGCTCTGAGGAACAGCTGTACAAAAGCTCTCCAGGCCACAAAATCACACTATTTCAAGGACAATCTCCAGTAAAACCTCAGCATGCAGGCAAAAATTTGGAATGTTATCCACTCTCTTTTCAACTCCCTGCCCAGTCCGGCCCCCCAGTCCTTGTGGTAAATGGTTCATCAGCATTTGACCCCACCTCTGTTGCTGCTCATTTCACCAAGTTCTTCACAACCTGCACTCCCCCTTCTTGTCTCCCTCCTGGCTCCTCTCTCACCCCTCCTGCTCCTCTCCCCATTACTTGCCGGGTTTCCAATTCACCCCTCTTACCATGCAGGAAACCCTGCTTGTCCTTTCCTACCTCAACCCATCAAAGTCCAGCCCTTACAGTCTGTACCCCAAGCTCCCTCACCTCTCAGCTCCTGCCACTGCAGTTCCTCTTATTCATCTTCTCAATCTTCCCTTCTCCCTTAGTGCTGTTCCTGAATCTTGGAACTTGGCCAAAGTAATTCACTTCACAAAGGGGGTGACCCCCCTCCTCCCCTGGCAACTTCTGTCCTATCTCCCTTCTCCCCCTCTCTAAGCTGCAAGAAAAACTGATCCATTCTAGACTCCTTGACTTTCTCTCATCCTCCAACTTCTTCTGTTCACTTTATTTTTAATTCATTTCACTTTATTTTTAAAAAGACACTATTCCAGATGATCATAGTGCCTGTACGTTAAAATTTAGTAAATAAATATTCAGTCATAAAACCAACAGAGTATAAACTCATTCTAGTAATTACAATCAGGATAGCAAGTTTAAACAAATACATTTTTAAAGGAGTTTTAAACCCCTTCATAGTCAGGCACTCTCGTATCCGATGAAGTAGAGAGTTCCACATGGTACGGGCTGTGAACTCAAAAACACGAGCCCCAGATGTCTTCAACCGAACCCTGGGAATTTCTAGCAATACCTCATCAGAAGAGTGGAGTGATTGGAGAGGACAGTAGGGATGAAGGAGCTCTTGCAGGTAACTTGGATCCTGTCCATGTAGGGCTTTGTAGGTCAGCAAACTGACCTTGAAGGTGATCCACCACTGAACTGGCGGCCAGTGCAGTCCTCGCAGTACAGTTGTAACATGGCTGGATAGAGACAACCCAGTCAGCAACCTGGCCGCTGCATTCTGCACCAGCTGCAAGTGGTGGATATCAACCCCCCGGCAGCCCTAGGTACAGGGAGTTACAGTAATCAAGGTGGGAGGTTGCAAAAGTGTGGACCAAAGTTGGAAGGTCTTCAGGTGGAACAAGGTGCTTAATCTGGGTGATATTCCTTAGATGGTAAAAAGAGGTTTTGATGACGGACGACACCCGAGAACGTAGTGTAAAGGACCCAGGGGTCCATACTGGGCCCTTTACTATTCAGCCTGTTCCTAAATAACCTACCAACAGCCTGCAGCAGTAAAATAATTCTTTATGCTTCAGATGCTGTCATACTGGGCAGTAACATTTATCATGGCCAACTTCAAAAGGAATTTCAGTCCACCTTCAACCTTCTTGAGGATTGGTTCAGGGAGCAGAAGCTGCTACTTAACTACAAGAAGACAAAAACCATGTTGCTCTCAAGCCACCAGCTCAAGATAAAGCATCCAGTTCTGTCTATCCTCAATAATCGAGGCACCCGACTGGAGCAGGTACACTCTTAAAAGTACCTGGGGGTCACTGTCAACGATACTCACTCCTTTATCCAACATATTGACCAGGTGGTAAAAGTGGTCAACATTAAATCAGGTATTCTCCACAGACATAAAAATACCTGACACCATCGGCCCTTCGTCTATCAGTCTCTAGCTCTATCTTATCTATTATCGATTATGGTTTGGTCGTGTATGGTTCGGCTTCTGACAGTGCCCTAAAATGAGTTGAGACTACCCTTAACAAAGCATGCAGACTCACCATAGAGGTCGATATACAAACTCACACATGTACACTCTACAAGCTAACCAGTTGGCTTAACCTTAGTAGCAGAATAAAGTATCTGACATGCTTGCTTGGAAAGAATGCAATGCTCATCAATGCTCCCCCCAGTATTACAGGATTACTGGTGACCAAAAAATTGAGTTATTCAACGAGGGTTATGTCTCGCAGTCCCTTCAGTGCACCCTTCATGAGAACCTCTTTAGGACAGTGGTCCTTTGCATATAGAGCGCCCCTCTGCTTGAATGAGGTCCCAGAACATATATTAAGCATGGGTACCCTCCCACCCTTCAAAACCTCGCTGAAACACTTTCCCTCTGAAACCAAATCCCCTGAGTGTAAGTTAGGGTCCTTTTCCAGCTGCCTCCCATAGGTTTTCTCTAACCCACCAGTCCCCTGTCTCTCTGCATAACCCTGCTGAGTGGCCTATTCACCACTCTCCGCTTACCATTTCAGGCCCCCTCCTCACTTATGTGACACTTACTGAATCTTCTACTCCCCTTCTTGTCCCCCGCTCCTACCGGTAGTAGATGCACCCTCCTCATCTCTCTCCCACTCTTCCCCTCTCCCTGCCTCTAGTATCCCTCCCCTCTGTCCTTAGCCTGGACTCCTCCTTTCTTCTTTCATCCTCCTTTGACAAAACCTACTCCTTTGGGCAGCTTAAGCTCAAGTTCTTGTTGACCATCAGTTGAAGGATGAGCCTAATGTAGAATACCAATCTAGGTTTAAGAACACTGTTAACCGTATTTGTTTTTATTGAACTGTCAACTGTGCATGATGTACAAAGCTTGTGCCAGCAACTGAAAATTCCATGCTATCCTGCTGTAATTGTCAGTTTTTTGTATATGTTTCTGTACTGTAATCTGCTGATGTGGAACCTTTGAAAAAGAGCACCATACTCAAAGGTCTTTTCCGAAAACACAAATAAATAAAAGAAATAATGCCCAATTTCCACGCCTGCTCAGAGGTCAACAGCTGTCGTCCCCCAAACCAAAGCCCAGAGGCCTGATCAGCCGCCGACCCCTCTGCCTGGTGACCTGGGTCCACTATCAACACCTCGGTCTTGTCAGGATTCAAGTTCAACCAGCTGGTAGTCATCCAGTCCTGGATCTCAGCAAGGCAGTTGTTAAACACGGGGCAGGATTTTCAAAGCACTTAGATTGATGCAAGGTGCTTGCATCCAACATGTGGGATGCAGCAAGCATCTTGTGCTAAGGGTAGTGCCCCGAGCAATTTTAAAAGGCAGCCTGCACCAATCAGCAGGCTGCCTGCACCAAAATGTGCTAGCGCCGGCCTTGCACCATGACAGTGGCTGCGGCATACTGCTAGGTTGCTTGCAGCAGACCCTGACCTCCACAGCCCAGAAGTTCTGAATTTCAAAGCCCTCCCCAGTGTTACACGAGGTCCCTGCACCCTAATTGGTACCCCCAGAGGTACACCGCAGACAGCTAGCATTTAGGTATATGTTATACTAGCATTTAGGGCTAAGGGCATCTAGCATATAAGAGTAGATGTCAGGATATGTATGCACATTATTGCTAAACACTTTACTTTCCAATATACACATGTATTTCTTTCTTATGAGATGTTAGGACACCTGTGTCCTTGTAATGATTATGATATGAGTCGGCATTCCCATCTTCCGATGATTTGTATTACTACACGGCTATGTACAAACTGTACCTCTTTGTTTCTACAAAGTGAGAACTATAACAAAATTGTATAATGTTATCTTGGACTTAGGAGTCACCTCTAATTTTGCCAGTAGGGCTCATCTCTGTAACTAGAAATGTTTCTATCTTACAGTAACCATGGTAATTATCTTAGGTATATAATGTAAGACATTATATCTTCTACCTCGGAGACCCCAGGAGACACGGAGATTCCTTGAGGTATAGGGAATGCTTAACATTGGCTCCCAGTTCCTAATGGTAAGAACTGCTTAAGGCAACTGTGATTTTCCTTTTGGTAGTATTAAACAAGCTTTATTACTCGTATGCAATGTGTCTGTGATTCCTTGCATGCCCGTTATTGCCAAGAATGTGAGAGTGAGGTTCAGACCTCCTGACACCCTGAACATGGTGCTAAGTACCGTAAGACCAGCAAAGGGGTGGTCTAATGGTACTTAGACAACTCCAGGGAGGGTCGTCCAGTATGTGGCACTGTGTGGCCTGCCCTGATCCACACCAAGTGATGCCCCCTGGTGATCTAGTGACCACCCTCCCTGCCCGTCGTACCCCAGCACTGCTCAAGTGATGCCCCCTGGTGATCTAGTGGCCACCCTCCCAGCTTGTCATATCCCAACACTGCCCAAGTGATGCCCCCTGGTGATCTAGTGGCCCACTCTCCCTGCCTGACTGTCCTGTGTAAGCACCCTGGTGATCTAGTGGCCCTCCACCCCCCACCCAGCAGGTAGTGCCTACCACCCTCTCCCTCCCTGGGCACAGCCCTCCTCACACCACCACGGCCAGCTGCCAAATGAACTGTGAAAGCATGTACTGTAGGTATGCACTTTGACAGGTCATTCGGCAGCTGGCCATGGTGGTGCGTGGATGGCTGTGCCAATCACTGGAGTGGGTTACAGAATGGAGATGGGAGCGAGGTGGTGGTCATTACCTCTCAGATGGGGTAGGTGGGGGGCCACTAGATCACCAGAGTCCCGGTGTGTTCAGGTGTGAGGGTACCAGTAGCACAGTGGTGCTGGGGGGCTCTAGCCTGTACAGTGCCCCTGTCTGTGGGTGCTGCTGACACCCCACAGCTGTTGCGGCATTCCTGGTGGGTGCACCATCCATTTGGCACACTGCCAATGTTGCCGCAAGCTATGGGACTTAGGCCCTGTTGGATGGAAAATTGGGCACAGGGTCCTGGATGCACCAGCACATGGCGTAAGCTGCCATTGTTAGAGCTTGCATCAGGGGGTGGAAAATGCATCCCAGAGACCACACTATCTTGTTCGGGCACAAAAGACAGATAGAGCTGGGTATCATCTGCATAGCAGTGAAAACCCGGCCCATACCGTCTTGCAATGTCTCCCAATGGCAGCATATGTACTGTGAACAACATGGGGGGCAGCACTAAGCCCTGCGGCACCCCACATGGCAGAGACAATGAGTCAGAGGAATACACCCTGGACACCACCCTCTGAGATCTGCCAGTGAGAAAAGAATGGAACCATCTGAGGACCATACCAGACAGGCCACAGATGAACCAAAGATGCTCAAGCAGCACCCCATGGTCTGCGGTGTTGAATGCTGCAGAGAGATCAAGAAGAACCAAGATGGAACGGCTCTTCCAATCCCTCACCATCAGGAGATCATTAAGCACCTGAAGAAAGGCAGTTTCTGTGCTATGCATCTTCTGAAATCCTGACTGGAGAGGATCATAGATATCATGGATGATTAAATGATTCTTCAGCTGCTGCATGACCACTTTCTTAATAACCTTCCCCACAAAGGGAAGGTTAGAGACTGGTCATAGTTAGCAGGACAATCCGGGTTGAGAGAAGCTTTTTTAAGGAGGGATGTCACCACCACCTGCTTCAGGGAGTCCAGAAACTTGTCATGATTCCAGTCTGGTTTCCAGAAACACTCTTCCACCATTTCTTCCCTGCTGCGAGTGACTGGTTCTATCTTCTCCTGGATGGATCGGGGGCACATTGTGGTGCTATATTCATTGATCTGACCAAAGCCTTTGACTCGGTGTCCCATTCACTCCTCCTGGACAAGCTGAGCTCTGTTGGCCTCTCTGTTCCTACTGTGGCTTGGTTCTGTTCCTACTTAATGGGCTGACAACAAGGTTGAAGGTGCCCTGTCACCTCCCCTTTCCATCCAGTCTGGGGTCTCACAGGGCTCCATCCTGGGTTCCATACTTTTTCCATCTTCCTGAATGACCTTCCCTTCACTTGTGCCAACTCACATATCTACATGTATGCAGATGACACAGTCATCTTCACCTCTGGTCCCTTTACCACAGCTGTGTAAGTCCTTCTCCACAGGACTTCAATAACGTTCTGCACTGGTTCCAATCCAATCAGTTCAGAGTCAACACTAAAAAAAAAAAACTGTGCTCATTACCTTTGGGACTAGTCAGGAACTGGCACAAGTCACTGCCCCCTCTGTTTTCACCACTCTGGATAGCATGCCTCTTGCAGCAATTCAGTACTTCAAATATCTTGGAATGTGGCTAGACAGTAAGCTTGACTTTTCAGTCCACATCGATGCCACCCATGCAAAACTCCATCCTAGGCTTGGTGCCCTGCACCACAACAAAGACTGCTTATCTCCACAAGTCTGCTGGGAGCTTGTCATCAAAATGGTGCTCCTAGTCTTTGATTACATGGATGTAATGTATGGCACTGCACATTCCACATCCCTTGCCAGACTGGATGCCCTTTGCAACTTCTTCTGCTGTTTTTCTATAAACTTCCCCCCTTGCATCCACTATTACACTCTGTATTCATCCCTTTCCATTCTCCCTCTGCCCTCTCATTGCGAGGCTCATTGTACCTCCTTCATCTCCAAATACTCATTTGTTTCACTTCCCTCTTACCTCTTCTCTCTCCTCCAGAACTAGACAGTACTCTAGGTGAGGTCTTACCAGTGATCTATATAGAGGCAACACCATCTCCCTCTTTCTGTTGGTGGTACCCGTCCCTATGCTCCCCAGCATCCCACTAACTCTCCCTACTGCCTTGTTGCACTATCTGGCCACCTTTAGATCATCCAGTATGATTACCCCAGGTCTCTTTCCTGCTTTGTGGTTGTCAAGATATGGGGTCAATTGAACACTGCCGAAACAGTACATGAATAACCGCGCTGCAGAAAGCATGAAGGTTTCTAAAGCAACAGGGGTTTCTCAGTGTGTGGTAATAACTGCTACCCCTGTCACTGTAGGCTCACATGGGGGAGTGTCAAGGAGGCTGCCGGTGTGGTGCCTGGTCAAGCTGCTCCTGTGGTAGAGTGGCTAGAGCACCAGCACCAGGCAGCGTCAGGGACCAGGGGCCACTATACGGTTCGCCCCAGGTCCCAATGTGTTGTGGCTTTAAAAAAAAAAAGATTTTCTCCTCTCCTAACTTTTGCCCCATCCCCTAAGTCCACACCCCATGAAAGGTAGTTAGTTTTAGTCCAGGGTGGGGGGGGGTGAAGCCCCCATGTCGGGGTGTGTGTGGGGGGGCGGAACCCCCTGTAAAAACAAAGATAATGTTATTGTTTCCAACAGTGTGCGCTGTTTCTCTTTCGGTCGGTATTTTGTTCTGCCCTTAGTTTAGTGCACACCTTTTTGTCTGCACATTGTTGTTTTGCATGGTTTCGGCCATGACATTATGACCCCATGCCACTGTCAATATCCCTCCATCCATTTTGTACTCTGCCCCTGGGTTTCTGTGCCCCAAGTGCATTATTTTGCACTTTTTTGCATTGAAACCCTGCTGCCATATCCTTGACCACTCCACTAGTTTTCTCAGGTCTCTGTTCACCCTTTTCATCCCCCCACCCCAGAGTGTCCACCCTATTGCACAATTTGGTGTCATCTGCAAAAAGGCAGACCTTTCCTTCCAGCTCCTATGTGATGTCACTTGTAAAGACATTAAATAGGACCAGTCCCAAAACTGATCCCTTTGGTCACCCTCCCTTCCTCGGAGTGAACTCTGTTTACCACCACCCTCTGTCACCTGTCTCCTAACCAATTTCTTATGCAGTTTACCACCTTTGGACCCACTCCTAAAATACCCAGCTTGCTTACTAGTCTCTTATGTGGAACAGTGAAACACTTTACTGAAATCTAGATAGGCCACGTCCACCTCTTCACTCTGATCAAGTTCACTGGTCACCTATTCAAAGAAAGCTATCAGATTAGTTTGACATGACCTCCCCTCTGTGAACCCATGTAGCTTCAGGTCTTGCAACCCAGTAGATTCAAGATATTCTACAATCCTTTCTTTTGGCAGTAATTCCATTAACTATCCCACCACTGATGTCAGACTGACTTGCATATAATTGACAGCCTCTTCCTTGCTACCACTTTTTTGTAGTAGGACTACATCTGCTCTCCTCCAGTCCTCAAAACCACTCCTGTTTCCAGTGAGCAAGTAAACAGAACTGCCAGAGTGCAGACAGTATTTCCCTGAACTCCCTCAGTATCCTTAGATGCACCCAATCTGGCCACATTGCATTGTCCACTTTCAGATTAGCAAGTCCCTTCAGGATTCTTGCCTCCAAAAAAGGACTAGTGTCCACTTCCCTCCTTTCAAAACTTCTGTTACTTTGTGTCCCTTCCCCTTCCCTTTTCTTCCGTCTGTGAACATTGAACAATAGTATTTTTCAGGATGTCTGTCTTTTCCTGCCCCCCCCCCCCCAGCTCAGTCCCCACTTTCCCTTTTTAACCTTACAATCCCAGTTCTGGTCTTCCTTTTTTAACTTAACTACCTAAAAAAGTCTTGTCCCCTTTCGTTACCTCCTGGGCCATTCTCTCTTCAGTTAATGCCTTTGTACTCTTTACTGCTTTCCCTGCCTCGCTCTTTCTCTTGATATAACTTCCTAACCTCCTTCTTCTGCATCTCCTTATAACTTCTGTATGCTACCCTTTTGGCCCTTACCTTTTCAGCCACCTCTTTCAAGAACCATAATGGTCTCTTTTTCATCTTGCTTTTGCTCACTTGTTTGATGCACAGGTTTGTTACTTTTACTATGGTCCCTTTTATCTTTGTCCACGCTTCCTCCACCCCACCCAGACCATACCCCCTGCCAGGTAATCCCTGAGGCATTCACCCATCTTTATCAAATCTGCCCTCATGAAGATCAGGACCCTCGTACTTGTGAGGTTCAATTCCACAGCTGTCCTTATATTGAACCACACTGTACGGTGATCACTGGTCCCTAATTGGCTTCCCACCATGGCATCTACAACACTGTCCCTGTTAGTGAGTACCAGCTCCAGTATTGCCCCATCACGAGTAGTTTCACTGACACATTGCCTGAGGAGAATCCTCTGCAGAGCGTCCAAGATGTCCCTGCTGCTAGCAGAAGCCTTTGTTGAGAGGTACCAGTCTACATCTGGCAGGTTGAAGTCCCCCACCAGCAGCACCTCCCCCTTTTCTGCCGTCTTGCCAATGGCTTCTACCAGTACCTTATGTAATTCTTCCCCCTGTACTGGATATTTGTAGATTACTCTCAGTGTAAATAGTGTCTCCATTCTCTGTCTCCAGGGTGACCCACATTACCTCTGCCTCCCCCTGTATTCCCTGTATCTCCGTCGCTTTTATGCTTTCCTTCACATAAAGCACAACACCCTCTCTTTTCCTTACCACTCAGTCCTTCCTGAACAGATTAGAGCCTGGTATGACCATGTCCCAGTCATGGTTTTCAGTGCACTGTGACTCGGCAATGGCCAGATTATCCAACACAAACTCCAACATGATGGCTTCTAGGTCTGGCATCTTATTTCCTAGACTCCTAGCATTTGTACACATGGCCTTCCAGATTTTGTTTCCATGGTGCTTGTTGCTCCCTTTTGTCATTTTTGCCCTCCCTCCTTCCCCCCTCTCTTTTTAATGCTCCAATTCCTTTTCCCCTTTATCTCTACCACCCTGCTTCCTTTATTAATTTGCACCCTGGGCGATTCCACTCTCCTCGGGTTCTCCTTACTCTCTACTTCAACTTGTGGGAGGGGTCAGTTTCTGAATCCCCAGTTCCTTCCACTTCTGGCTAGTTTAAATGTCCATTGAAGTAACATTTAATCCATCCACTGAGGAGTGCAGTTCTCCTCCAGGAAGGATGCAAGTCAGCACCCCTGTATGGGCCTTTATCCTACCAGTTGGGTCCCCCATCCCCTATGTAACTGAACCTTTCCTCACTGCACCATTTCTTCAGCCATGAGTTTAAGCTCCTGGTGCAGAGATCCCTGTCCTGTTCTCTGTCATAGACAGGCAGCACCTCAGTGAAAGCCACTGAGCAAGCTACTTGTCTAACACCCTTCCCCAGCTCCCTTAACTCTCTCTGCACTATCACAGCCCCATCCCTAGCCAGGTGTCTTTGAAGCACAGGTCTGGAAGCATAGGAAAACCAGGAGTAGTTGTAGAATTCACCAAAAATATGTATTTACACTAGTAATAACATAAAAAAAATAAGCTTGTTCAGTATAACTATTTACAAAGGCCAAAAAAAATCAGAAGAGCAATCTGAGTTTTTCTTCAATCTCTGTGTCCCTTTTCTCTCTTATAAGTTCTTCCAACCCCCATTCTTAATAAGCATCCTGTTTCTTCCAAAGTGTTCTTGTATGTTTCAGGCAGCTGCTGCAAGAACACAGTGTCCCAGTGCTGAGGCCCCTTTTCCACAGCTTTTGTAAAAGGCTTACAGATTGCACTACGGTAACCTCTAGAGTTTTCAATAGCTTTTTGCAATCATCTCAAACCACAATTATATACATTTCAACAGTAACACTATATAGTTTTTAAACAAAAGGGATCACAATATCATTTACATTTCCATACAATGATTTGCATATATTTTTATATCAGCAGATATGCAAGGGACAAAATGAGACAGTGAGAAGCAAAAAATTGCAAGACTGTCCAGGTGATCAATTCCTAGATCCCACAGGAAAATTTGGTTGTGCAACCAGACAGACAAGAGACAGGAAAGGAAAGAACAGATCCTTGCATTCAAACTTTTTCCATAACAACTGGGACAGGGTCCTATTCCATCCTGTCACACCAGGGTCATGAGTCCCAAAGTGGACAATGACATTCAGCTCTCCCTCCCATACTGCTGCCCTAGCAATCTTCAGGATCTGCTTCTCATCTGTCTGGGCTATGGCAGGAGGTAGGCAACTAATTTGTCTCTTCCCCTTTCCTATTCCCAAATCTATCCCCTCACAATCAAGTCCCCCACTGAAGTTGTTTCCTCCTCTTCTGGGGTCCTCTACCACCCTCCTTAGGATCTTCACTATGGAGGGTCCCCACATCCTCCCTTGTCATAACCATGGGTGTCTTCTCCCAGTAGTCCCACCCCTCCAGAGTGGCATAGGAATTACACAGTGGTACTGGTTGAGGAATGTGCTTCTCCCCCCACCCCACCCTCCAGAGCCCACCATAGTCCAGTCATTCCTCCTCCCTGGCATTCTCAGAGGTAGCGTTGGCAGTTTTGGTGGCCCCTTGATGGGGAAAGGTGTCCCCTGAAGTCTAGGCAACTTGGCCTGAAGTCTAATATCCTTCACCCTCAACCCAGAGAGGTGTGTGCAGATGGGGCAGTACTGCAGTCTCCAGAAGGTCTCTCTGAAAACTGCCACCTCACAGTCACTGCACCACTCTAGCATTCTCAATTTCTATTCTCCCTGTGTTACCCTGTAATGCTTTTGTACCCTTAACTCTGATAGGGTGTTTCTAGTTTCCCCTTTTTTGTTTGTTTCTGTTTGTGTTTCCGCATGCCTTGTTTAACTCTTTTTATACTCCTACCCTAGATTGATGTTGCTCCTATTCCCAGTTTTGGCCTACCTTTGACCTTCTACCCTTCCCAGCAGAGAGTGTTACACAGTAGTGAACATGTGCCTTGCTTTACTTGACCAGCAGTGTCCCATGCTTCTGTTTCCTTCTTCTGAAACCTGCTGATGCCTATGATGCCAGTAATCTATTCCACTACTTTACTGTTCCACTCACTTGCTGGACATGAATGTGTGGGACACACTGGCAGTAGATGCTTTTAGGTAGAACCTGATGCCTTCCTGGTGGTCTACTATTGGCTGTGGGAGGTCAATCACCAACTAGCTGAGGTCCCAGGCCTGACAATTAGCACCTCTCCCCCAAAATGTGGGCTACTCTGGTTGGTCTCAAATTTACCCTTCACTCAATAATAAACACACAATTTAAACAAGTTTCACCATGACTTACCCCACCTATGTTGTCTTCAAATAGATAAGAACCTGGGACCAAAAAGGTTGCATCCAAGGATACTCAGGGAACTGGCAGCAGAAGTAGCTGAACCCCTGGTAGGATGATTCAACAGTTCACTATCAATGGGGATATTTCCAAAGGACTGGAGGGTGGTGGAAGTTGTTCTACTCCATAAGGATGGGTACATGGAACAAGTGGGGAATTATACACCTGTCAATCTGATCTCTATAGTAGGGAAGCTGATGGAGTCACTAGTCAAAGAAGACCTCGTGAACTACCTGGAAAGCAATGGTCTCCAGGATAGTAAACAGCACTGGCTCATGGCAGGGAGTTCCTGTCAGACAAACCTGATAGTTTTCTTTAATTGGGTGGCAAGGGAACTGGATAGGGGCCATGCTGTGGATTTGCTCTATTTTGACTTCAGCAAGGCTTTTGTCTCAATCCCCCACAGACACTTACTGAAGAAGCTGGAGGATCTGGTTGCAGCTAAGGACATAGTTAACTGGGTGAGAAATTGGATAAATGGTAGTCAGCAGAGGGTTGTGGTCAATGATGTTAAATGAGAAGAGAGGGTGGTCATGGGTTGGGTCCCACAGGGGTTTGCCCTTTGTTGGTTCTTTTCAATATTTTCATCAGAAACACTGGAGAAAATATTCAGGGCAGGATGTGTCTCTTTGCCAATGACTTTTAGCTCTGCGGGAGGGTGGGTAGTGATGAGGGAATCAGGCAAATGCAGAGTGACTTACAAAACCTAAAAGGGTAGTCAGAGGTTTGGCAGTTGAAATTTAATGTCAAAAAGTGCCAGGTTATGCACCTAGGAATAAGAACCCAGGACACAGTACTGGATGAGTGGGGGGAGACTTAGCACTATGGCCAAGGAACGTGACCCGGGAGTTATCATCAGTAACATCCTCTAGTAATCAAGCTAATGCAACAATGCCTATAATAAGGTAAGTAGGATGCTGGGGGAGGGATATCAATTGCAGGATGAAGGAGATAATACTATCCCTTTATAGATATTTAGTGAGGCCACACCTAGAGTACTGTGCCCAGTTTGGGAGCCCTTACCTCAGGAAAGATAGGGACAGGCTGGAGATGGCGCAGCGTGGGATAAAAAAATATAATCAGGGTCAACAAGACAGGTCTTATGAGGCGTATCTCAAGGCACTGAACATTACTCATTGGAGACCAAGAGGGAGAGGGGAGATATGATAGAGACCATCAAGTTCCTAAAAGGAATGAACAAGGTGAACTGCCTGAAATTACTTAGCTTGAATGCTAGTTTAAGGTCATGAGGGCATGAGTGGAAACTGACAGGAGGGAGGTTTGGGAGTGACATAAGAAAGTATTATTTTACAGAAAGGGTGCTGGAGCTGTGGAACAATATATCTGCTGAAGTGGTGGGTGCTAAAAGAGTTGATGGTTTCAAGCACAGTTGGGACAGAGTAAAAGGTATAGGGGTCATTCAGGGTGACAGAACAGGGAAGGAGAATGGGGGAGGAGGGGGAAGACTAGGACCCTGGATTGACAGTAGATCCCAGGGTTAGACAGGGAACTTGGGCAGACTGGACAGACCATTTGTCCTTTTCTGTGGTCATTGCCTATGTTCCTATGTAATGTTTTATTGTCAATTTATTTTATTTTGAAACACTCTCAGTTATCAAAAAACTTGAGAGAGATCACTTTCCAATACAATTCGTACTGAAACTGATTTTGTCACATCCAGCTCCTATGGAGGAAGATCACTCTCCTTCATGTATTGAAATTGTAAATAGAAAAATAAATCATCCTTTCAGAAGAATAAGGACATAAGTTATCAGAGGTGTTTAGAAGTAATGAAAGGAACTTTTGAAATTATTCTGCCACTTCCGTATAAATAAAAAAATTTCAAAAATAGAACCTGGTTCAGTGTTGACTGTAAACAATATAAAGCTGCAGTATTTTTGTTTATTCATTTTGTAAAGCAGAATTCATTTCGTGAAAACTACTCTGATTTAAATAAGTTTAAGAAACAGTATAAAATCTTCTTGCAAGAACAAATACACTGTATAGAAATGACCAATAAAAAGAAATGTTCCAAGCAGTCACAGACCAAGACAACAAAAGCCTTTGGCTCTTAGTAGCTAAGGGAATGGGTAACTTCGCTGATAATATATCAGCTCATATTGAGCCATTAGTATAGACAGACTATTATTGAAGGGATTTTTTTTAAACTCATCTTTATTATAGACAAGGAAAAGTCACAGTACAGGGAAAATCATTAGATAAATCCAAGCAGATACAAATGACATTCACTTGTAGGAATTTCACTTTCTATCTCTAAGCTGTATCTTAATATGAATTAATATAGCATGTTACCCCCTTAGGTTAGCTGCTTCCCCTGTGATGTGCTTAAACATACTGACTTTCTTCAATTTCCAAGCCATTACCCATGTGGCTATCAGTGTTAGGGCTAAAGCCTTCATCAAAAAAGATTACCATAGAGAAACTCTTAACATAAGTTAGTAAATCAACTGGAGTCAACAAGTATAAGCTGAAGAGACCATGCTGTTATCAACTTTTATGTCCCTTGAGGGGGGGCCCTTTCTGAAAGGGGGGTGTGTGGTGGTACTCTTTCCATGTATCTGTTTTAGTGAGGTGACCTAGTTCAACCATCCACTTATTTCTCCTCTTTTTTTTAATTCAACATACTTTATTAAGCATATTGCAATGCAACAACATTTGAGGATTGAATGCAGTACTATCAATGTACACTGCCAAGAAAGCCATACATAGAATAATGAAATAAAATGAAGTAAGAGTCGGAGAAATTAAAATAAAAAAAAAACCCTCCCCCAAAAGTATACCCCTCACCCTCCCATCCCCACCGCAGTGCACTCTCCTATCCTTATTGTCCTAAAGTTAACAAAGGAACAGCAAAAGCAGTCATTGAAATATAGTTAGAAAGGGAGGAGAGGTTCGTGAAAACAACAGGAGAGGTCATATCAAGATAAATACAGAGCACATAACTTCCCCAATTTTTTGTTAAAAGATGAGAGATGATGGCGCACACTCGCAATTAAGTGTTCAAGGTGGAGTGCAAATGATATTTCATGCAACCATTCCACATTGGAAATGGTAACTTGATCCATTCAGTGTCTAAGCACTAACTTTTTGACCGCCATAGAGATTAAAGCCATGTGAAACCATCTCTCCTTCACCGGAATTCCAGAATAATCTCCCAAGATACATATGACAGGGGAGAAAAGGCCCTGTAGACCCAACAAAGGGTCCAGAGCACATTCAATTTGCTTCCACAATGGGGATATCCTTTCACAGGACCACAATATATGAAAGAGCGAGCCTTCCTCTTTATTGCACCTAGAACACGTGCTGGAGGAAAGCCTCTTCATTCAGGCCAATTTTACCGGAGTATAGTACATATTAATTAGGATACAGTATTGTGTAAGTCTGTATCAGTCCTGGGTGAGATATATGTATAGGCCTGTCCATATTGTATGCCAGTTAATAGCTTCATCAGGGAATGAAACCTGTCAGACCCGAGAACCGGCAATCGAATGAGACTGAGAGAAAGTGAGAATCAACTTGTATACTATGGAAATGCCATGGGATTTACAAGCCAAAGCCTTTATTTGTTTGAGAAAAGCTTCAATATGGGAAGGGTTACACTCTTTCCCCATTACCTTAATTAGTAGATGCTTAAGCTGTAAAATTTGAAAGACAGCCCATGACTTAAGGCCCAGCTTAATGAGAATCTCCTCGGTAGATAGTATATTTCTCCTCTCACTGGTCACCTGTGAGATTTCCTAAGTCTGTTGCCAGGACTTGAGTTTTTGCCAGGTCCATTTCCCCCATTGCTCCTTTTGTTTTTTAGTGGTAAGCCTGAGTTTAGCCATCAACTCCTCCATTCATTTTATGTTTTCTGCCCTTGCTCTCCATGAATCAATAGATGGGGGGAGGAGGGAGGCCTTAAGCCAGCTGATCACTATTTCCTTCTGTGCTGCCAGACATAGAGTCCTAAAGAGGCCCTGCTGTCTGACATTTCCTACTGCTGGTATGTTAAAGTCAAGGATCATTGTGTTAAAATTAAATGGGAGTTGCATCCCCCACATTTAATTAAGAGCTTGATGAATTGTGGACCAGAAGGCCACTACTGAGGGGCAGGACCAAAAGATATGGAAGCGGGTACCCACTTGGCCACATCCTCTCCAGCATAACTCTGAGTTACCATGGTGGAAGTGTTTGGTGACTGAGGGGGTATTGAAAAACTGGGACAGGCATTTCCAGCAGAATTCTCCCCAGCCAGTCAATGCCGTGGTCCTCCACCCTCTTTCCCAGGCTAACCTCCACTTCTCCTCTTATTGAAGGGATTTTTATAATTATTCTGATTCTTATGATTATAACACAGTGATATCAGGCTTTCAGTTACTGATAAACTCTTTAGTTATCACACTATTAGAAGTAGTTTATGCTATACATAAGTCAAAGGAAAATAAAGACCATGGACTGGATAAAATTTCACGTTACATTTGCAAAGTAGACAATGAATGGTGGAGCCATCTATTAACAATATTGTTCAATAGAATGGTGAAAGATGACGTATTCCCTTATGAATGGAAAGGAAACATAATTGTGCCTATTTTCAAAAGAGGTAGCTGTAATCTTCTAGAGGATTACAAACTGATAAGTTTAATTGATTGTCTTAGAAAAAATCTTCATGGCAATAATTCTAAATAGGTTAAATTTATGGATAGAAACCGATAATAAATTAAATATTTTTCAAACATTTCTTTTGCAAAGCATATTCAACAACAAACCAATGTTTTATCTTTTATTGTATAACTGAAAATATTATGTTAGACAGCATCTTCAGTTTTAAATAGCATTCATTGACTTCTAGGGTGCTTTTGTTGCTATATCAAGACCTCTATTGTGGATTAAAATATCACAAACAACTATAGATAAAAACATTCTTCGAATTATTATAAATGTATACGTTAATAATTGGAAACATTCAGATGTGATCTTCATGGCAAATTATCGGAAAGTTTTTCTTGGAATAGAGGCATCAAACAATGATGTTTCTTGGCACCCCTGTTGTTTAATTTCTTCATAAATGATTTACCACTATTATTACTTCAACCTGACCACTCCCAGCTCCTATGCCCTAAGAAGCAACAATATCATCCTGCTCAAATTGCCCAAAGTCAACACCAAAATAGGGAGGGCAGCAATCAGCTACTCTCTAGCCATAGCATGGAACACCCTACAAAAATCCCTAAAACTGTCAATTATCATTCTATTTACATCTTCAAGCAGCACTGTACAGCCTTCTTCACAGAGAAATGCAGTTGCTACCGCTAGAGATAGAATAGTCATCCCACAAAACCTTATTCCAATCACATATGGCATATTCCTTCCAGCCAGACACCGCCAGTATATGGCACCCAATATTCCCTTCACCATCCTTGAACTCATTATGTGAGTGACTGTCATGGCCCTCATTGTGATATATATGTATTGTACATATTGTAGATGTTAGTTTAACTTTCTCTTGCCAAGCTTTAACATGTGAATTCTCTGTATATTATTGTGTTATAAATAACATTTTCTTGTTCTGTATGTATAACTGTCTCATAAGTATGTGATGTAATTGCTGTGCTCCAACTCGAACCTTGACCTTATCAGGTCCATCTTGTAAATGAGCCTTGCTCAATGATGATCGCCTGAATAAATAAAGATTTGATTGATTGATTGATTGATTGCTAGGAAATAAAAGGGATTTCTCTGATAATAAATGGAACATTTGTCCCAGCTTTAATGTATGTGGTCAATTTAATTCTTCTTTCAATCTCCCCCATTAGATTGAACAGCAAACTGACAATTCAAGAAACTTGTAAGGAATATAAGTCCACACTTACTGTTGTGAAAAGTAAAATGATGTTAAATGGTAGGAAAACATAAAATATAAATTGGAAAATAGATAATATCATGTTAGATATCAAAAAGCCATATTGTTTTCTTGGATTTGTTTTTTTCATCTAAGAACTCCTGGTTCAAACATGTACAATACATTAGAAGCAAATTAATGCAAACAAAGGACACTATACTGTGGTTTAATATAAGATGTGAGGGATCTGCCTTAATACCTGCTTTGCGAGCCATAGAAGTAAAATTGAATAGCATTACTTTATAGCAAGGAACCATAGCGGTAGGGTACACTTCAATAGAACAAAGTGAAATGTACCCTGCTGAATAAGTGCAACATTTAGCGAGTTTTTAAATGTTGCATCCCATGTGTATTTTTTGATATTTGTCACTTTTTACCACTATTTATAGTGCACAGTTTTGCACTGATTTGCACTTAATGAATGAAGTCATTTGATTTTGAATGTACTATCAGCATTAGCACTAGCACTTTAGTCATGTGGTTTTTTGGTAATCATGTGACCCACATGAGTGGTATAAAATAAGTGATATCATTAGGGGACACTAACTTTGAAAAAGCCTCAGGAGGTGAAACGTCAGAGCTCTTTTCCTCTCAGGACCCAGGAGGGTCTGGTTGTATGTTCGCCTGCACTGCAAGTATTTAATAAATGGAGTTTTGATACAGCAACTAATAGTTTCTCTGTTTATATTGTCTGCTTTTGTGTGAGTGCCGTGGCTTGTGACTGCCAGCATTGCCTTATTTATGGCAGAAATTTGGTATGTTCATGACTCTACAAATACTGAACTTCCATTCAATCAACTGTATAGATGAATCTTGTATACATCTAAGTTTTCCCCAGCAGAAATTATAAGGGCAGAGCTGGGTAGATGGAAAACAGAAGCAATAACTAAGTTTATAAAATTGGTCTATTAGATAACATGCTTGAATATGGAAGACTGCAAATTAGCTAACATGTTTTTCAGAAAAAAATGTGATGATTGTCTTCAGATTCTCCTTCTTCCTGCCATAATGAAATAGAAACAATACTTTCAATGCTTCATTTGAATCACTTATGGACAGACTGTCTGGAGGCCATTAATATATATTCGATTTATCTGAAAGTAATTAAAGAAAGATTACAAAATCTGTCACAAATAGATGTCTTAGAGCACATAAAAAATCTGAAAAGGTATGGATGGTATTCAAAAAATAAGCTTATTCATAATTTAGAACCATATCTTATTTTTTTATCTGATCATACAGATAGAATGTTCCTGCATTTTATACTTTGAACATTTCCTCCCAAATTATTGTTTCACATGTATAGAAATAGACAAATTTCTTCATTTCATATGGAACTAAAATGTGATTGTGGTCTTGAAGTTTATGAGGCACTGTATCATTAATTTCTTGTATTGCAAAAAAAAAATCAGTGCTATTAGATCTGAATGTCTGCCTCCTTACCTGAGACAAAATCAGGAAGAGGAAGAAATTGTACTTAGAGCCTTAATGAATCCATGCTCTGAAATAGTAACAAGAGATGTGATGAAATATTTACATTGTTATGTGCAATCTTATCCAAGTTACATAGAGCTAATAGTAGATGATATAGATTTTCCAACTGTAGTAGTAAAGTCATGTAATGCATATCATAAAATATTTTTGCACAGCCCCTGTACTATGTGTCCTATAAGGGACTTGCTTTCTTTGCATATTTGGACACCTTAATCCCTGCTGAGGGGAAATATGAGATTAGAGGCACGTTACATCTTCAGATATCCTGGATCTGATGCATCTTGTTTACACTTAGCAGCAGGTGGTTTGCCACAGAAATTTCTAAAGCAGCTCCCTTAAGGATAGATAATTGATCAAATGGAATCAAAACAGAATTCAAAGTAATAAAAGTTTCCTATGTAATTAAGGCTGTAATGGAAGAAGTACAATAAGAAACAGGGTATAGGTATATATTGCTATTGATTTTACTCTGGTAGTCTGCCATGTTGTTGCTTTATCAGCAAAAGTAATCTTTTAATTATTGTCTGTCTACATGTGGAATTATATACTATATTTTGTAATTTTTGTATTGTATCAGATTTCTTTTTTAATTGAAAACACTTGTAAAGAGTCAATCAATAAACTTACTGAACTGAAAAAATAAAATAACACATTGGAAAGGACCAGGCCCAGCAGGTCCTGAGGTAATCTGATTGCTTCTTCCCTTACCTCTTCAAACTCCCCATTAACCATTATGGTTTGTGTTCTTCCCCTCAGTCAGTTCTCAATGCAAGTCACTAATCTTTCCAACACCCCTAAGCCCTATAACTTCTTTACAATCCTACTGTGGGGGGCTGAGTTAAAGGCCTTGCTGAAATCCAAGTATACTACATTGACTATCTATACCTTATCAGCAGTCCTGTGTACCTATACCTTATAAACAGTCCTGTTCATCTGATTAAAGAAGATTCATCTGGCAAGACCTTTCTCTCATGAACCCATGTTGTTTGGGGGTACTGTATCACATTTCCCTTCAGGAAGTCCACTAGTTCCTCCTTTAGTATAGCCTCCATAATCTTTACCACTATAGATGTCATGCAGACTGGTCTACAGTTCCTTGGCTCTTTCTTCCTTCTGCTCTTACGCAGAGGGATCATTCTGCTGTATTCCAGTCCCTAGGGGCCAATCCCATTGACAGTGAGCAGTTGAATTTGTGTGCAAGTAGGTCTTCTATCACCTTTGTTGCCTCTTAAGCATCCTTTGGTGTAAGCTGTCATGTCCCATAAATCCATTTACTTTCAACCCTGTATGCTTTTCCACCATCCTTTTTTCCATTATTTTGTCCATGCTGCTTGAACACTTGCTCTCCTCTCTTAACCCCACATTCTGGCAGTGATCATCTTTCTCCCTAGAAAATACTGACAAAAAGTATTTGTTCAGTATCATTGGCTTCCCTTTGTCTCTCTCCTCCCATCCTTCCTTACTCTTCATCCTAATTATTACCTTTTTGGCCATAATGTTCTCCCAGATATACCTAAAGACTGCCTTCTCCCTTTGCTTCATTCCCATTACAAGCTAGAGTTCTATCTCCACTGTGCCCTTCCTTACCTTCCTGCTGGCTACCTTGTTGCCTTTAGGTATTTCTCTTCTTCCTTCCTCTTTAGCTTCCTCCTTTTGGCTCTTACCACCACCTTTACTTCAGCCATGAATCTCATTGGGTTCTTGCCCTTTTTCCCTTCAATAGCTCCCCAACTGAACTTTCTGCCCCTCTAGAATTGCTCATTTAAATTATTCCCATTTTCTTTTTCCCTTCTACCTGTTCTACTATCCTTGTTCCTGGACTTCTAAATGTTTGATCCTCTCACTGTTAGCTAGTACCAGATTCAGCAGACCCCCTTCCATTGTTGGGTACTGAACAAGCTGAACTAGGAATGCCTCCTGGCATGCATCCATCAGGAGTCCAGGAGTCCTACTATAGTAATTATCATGAATGGAGTTTCCAGTCCACAGCTGACATTGTAAAGTCTGCTACAGCCACCACCTCCCCTGAATTGGTCTCCTTCCTTAGCATCTCCCCCAATTCCTTTTCTACCCATGATCCTGATCTGGTGGTAGTCTGTAGACCACTCCAGTTCTGATTTCCAGCTCTTTCCTGCCCATTCCCTGCTGCTGCTAGTGCCAACAGGGTTCCTAGTTTTCCCAAATCCCCTAGGCTATTTCAACTACCTCTATCACCTTTTTTATATACAGCACTACTCCACTCCCCTGCCCTTTCTGAACAAGTCACCTGGTATGGCCACATCTGATTCATGGCTGGAGGTTGCCCACATCTCTATGACAGCCACCAGGTTGAGTCTGTCTATCCTGACCATCACCTGTAGTTCGGGCATTTTTTTAAAAAGACTCCTAGCATTTGTGCACATAATTTCCCCAAATCTGACCCTGCTTCTTCCTTTTACATCTACCCTGGGAGTGATTGATTCTACTATATTGCTTGACTTGCTAGGGTAAGGTCAGCAGACCATCTGTTTACCAACAGTAGTGAGACCTAAATCCCTCCTGGTGCCCCTTACAACTGAATCCTCCATTATACTGTAGGTACCTATCCCTTGCCCCCTTGCATACTCTTTGGCAGTGCCTGCCTGTTTGACATACTGATTCCTTATTCCCTTTTGGGGATAGATTGGGGTAGCTATTGTTTAAATAGGGTGGACCTATTGGTGCTGCACAGCCCCAGTTCCTCAGGCTTGGACTTCCTTCCTTCCTCTTTTGTTGGTCCCCACCCACTACAGTGCAGCCTCCTTCTCTGGCCTGTGTTGGCCTTGGAGGTGGTTGTGACCTGATGGCTATGGCTCTGAAGTGGCATATTTCAGCTCTTGCAGCTTCCAGCTCTACCTTCATGGCATAGAACTGCAAGACAGTAACCAAACTCCCTGAGCACCATCTCTGGCTCACCACTGTCCCACTCCTCCCTGTACTCCTCCTGCATCCCATTGTGTCCTTCCTACATGACTGTATGTTTGTACTGACTGTAACTGTGTTGCAAGTTTAGTGTGTTATTTACAGCTCCTTCACCATACTCAAATTCTATACACTATTTTCCTATGCACACCTTTTAATATGAGGCTGCCCCAGTTAAGGTATTACCAGGATCCCTTATACAGCTTGTCTTTTTTAAACTTTTATTTATCATTTTGCAAGCAAAACAGTACTCACAATAGATATACATGTGGAATCATACCATTATATATAAGTTGAGTGCAATACTTAAAAAGAATATATATGACATCGTCCCATTTCATGCCCATAGGAGGAAGTACAAATTTTAAAGTAAGCCATATGGCAATAACTTTAGCACACTTCTAAGTAGTTATATAGGGAAATAAGCAAATGATGACTGTTCAAATTCCTGTTTACCATTCAGGGTAGAAGTCCCCGTTTGTCCATCATGGATTGCTGTAAAAGTCCTGATATTATAGGTCCTACCCAAGAGAGATTGATTATTATAATAAAAGACAGATATGTAACTTGAAAGACCATCAGCATTACTGAAATACCCAGACAGCAGTGGACAGAACAAGAGATCACAATTTACATTAGATACAGGGACTGATTTAGTATCTATGGTGCATAGTAATATTTCAGCAGCTAACAATGTTAAATGCATGAATGTTCAGTCCAACACAAAAGAAAAATCAGGTTGGGAATCACTCCAAATATACTGAGTGAGTGGCGGCGAGCAGCTGGTACAAGCAGCAACGTGGAGGCGTTTTGACACATACGCAGTAGGATACAGTCCAGAGTTCAAGAAGGAGCCTCACGGCTGACAGGAAAGAGACATTTTAAATTCGTAAAATAACAAAGGATTGAATCTTAAAAGACTTAGGGCACACATACGGTAAATAAATTTGTATGATCGAACTGCACCATGGAACTTACTCCCCTCAACCTACTGACCCTTATTAATTTATTTATTTAGTTTTTGTTGACCGGGTAAGTGCACTAGACAAATTCTGCCTATTTTCAGGCATGACCTGGGGAAGGGGGATACAGATGAATGCAAACTGACCTTGAACCAGATTAAGCTGTTGGTGGTATTTTTAGTGAATGAGGGAAATTTGGTCAGGACACTGGGGAAATTCCCCTACTCTGCTTCCTGTGAGCAGAGGGGACCCTTTTGCTGCTGACTCCAAGATGGCTGCTGTTCCAGATATGGCCACTCTGCAGAAATCGGTGGAGGGTGAGGATGTATGTGAGCCAGGGAAGCTAGCCTCCTCCTCTGGGCTCGATATTGGAGAGGCTTTCCTTCCTTTGCAAACAGAAAAATTGGTTTCTACTCAAGAAAGATCTACTCTTCAAACTACCACAGTTATGGCGGATTGTTCTTTTCAAAGAATTACTCCTGAATTTTGGATAAGTTCTACTACCTTACCACATGGATTTTCAGAAAACTTGTTATCTCCTGTTATTATTCATGATGATGCTGGTAAAAGTTTCTCCTCAAATGGACTTGCGTTGCATTCGACTGACAGTCTTGTCAAAATGGATGACGCAGTTGCATCAAACAGCAGTGTCGCCCTTGTGTCTGGAACCCCTTCATGTCAGCAATCCTTGCAGAGCAAGTGCATCACCAGGGAATGTTCAGCTGGCAGTAGAATCGCTGGTTGTAGTGAGTGCCAAGAGCTGTTCCCCGGTCGAGATCTTATCGTTGCTGAAACTACTACAGAAACCTTACAAGGTCAGTCTTTGCAATCTAATGTTTTGTTTACTCAAGCTATTCCTTTTCCCATTGGGTTGCCTAACAACAAGCAAACAAAGCTCTTCACTATTGGCTCTAGTTACTGTGTGATGGAGGAACCAAGAGTGCAAAGCACAGTATGTAGTATTGTTCAAGAAGAGCTGGTATACCAGACTGATGCCTCTAGCCAAGCTCACGCAACATCTTTCTCATTTTCAACTAGAAATAAGTCATCCCCGGATATGATAAAAAATGAAAGAGCTGCTTTAACAGCAGCTAATCAGAATTTGCCCTTTAAACAAATACAGAATCCTGAAGTTAAAACTAAACTGTCTCAGAAGGTCTCTACTTCTTGACTTATCCAACAAGCATTTTCTCTTCCCACTAAAGATACAAACAGTGATAAGGACTGGGCTCCGGAGAAAGCTCTAGTAGAATCTGACTGGAAATTAGACCCCTCGGGAGCATGGATCCCTGACCCTGACTGGCCTTCAGTTTCTCCCTTGTCTTTACTCCCTTCGGAATGGTCTCCTGCGCTTAAGAAAATATCCAATTCTCAGCCATTAAGAACTGGAACTGACACTTTGACAGTATCTTTTCCTTCCACATCTGAGAAAGTAAAGTCAGATAATGTAGTGGATGATACAGTCCCTAAAGATTCTTCTGAGGACCCCCCCATTAGACCTCTTTTGTCAGATCTTTTCTCACAATCTGGTAAAGAATCAGCACCTCGAAGGAACGCAGTTCATATATGCTATAAAGGGGGACTGGCAGAATGGCCTGACCAAGTGTATGTGGGGAAGTTCCTTCTAAAAGAATCTCTACAGTTTTCACCTAAAGATGTATTTGCTTTAATCAATATTTCGGGGGAAGACAATTATGATGTCAGCTTCAGATCTGTATTCTTGTTAGATTTATTTTGGCAATGATATAATCAGTTGACATTTTCCCCATTGTGGTCTCCCTTCGTTGTTACCCACCTCACTCCATCATTGATTAAATTTGTGACTGTAATGTTTAGAAATGAAGGGGTCCACGTTGAAGACATCTCCTTTTGGCTTTCCCAGAAGTGTGAAGTTTTAAGTAGCCCTGAGGCAGTATTAGATTCTGAAATATTTTGGAATGGTAGTTGGAGGTATAAGGTGAAACTGCAGCAGATTAATAACGAAATTAAACATATTCCTAACTCCTTTTCTTTAGGAAGAGACAGGGGCGTGTGCTTCTATGCTGGACAGCCTCATGCTTGTTATAAATGTGGGAATAGGACACATCTCTCTAGTTCTTGTGACACTACTAGGTGTGAAATATATGGGGAAATTGGACACGGTAACTTTCAGTGTGCTAACCTAGTGAAATGTAATTTATGTGAGGAATCAGGGCATGGGTATAGGGACTGCCCTTGGGCTGATTCTAACAAAGCCTTGGTAGGTAGCCCTGAGTTATTAATACAAAAGGCTCAGGATGAAGCTCTTTCTAAAATTCAGAAGAAAGGTTCTCACACTACGCCTGCAAGGAAGGCGGAGGTTGTGGAAGACAGAGAGGTTTTAGGTTCAGACCCTTCCTTGAGTTCCAAAATAGGTCTTGCCCCTCCGGACCATTTTAACATCCAGTAATTTCCTCTGGTTTGTTATCAAGATTCAGTACAAATCAAACCTCTTAGCTATAATTCTGCCGAGAAAAGAGTTATTAGAAGCTTTAAACCTTCCCCCCCAAAAAAATCCTCCCCCCCAACTTCATTAGAAATTCCTACTTTCAAAATGGAAAATTCTTATGCTATTCTTGACACTGTAACAGGGGATTCTGACATGGATGCTGGTACCCCCACCCACTCTCAATCCTCTTGGAGTAAACCATCTTCTACAGATTATAAAGGGAAAAAAAAAGAAAAAAGGAAAAAAAACTAAATGTTTATGACTTCTTTTGGTATTGGATCCTTAAATTGTAGTAGTCTTTTGAATAATTGCAAAAGAATTGCTCTTTTTCACTCTCTACACCAGTCTGGTCTTGATATTTGTTTTTTACAGGAAACATGGGTTTACACTCTGGATCAACGCCGTTTTTTAAACTCCGAATGGATCTGGGGACCATCCTATTGGTCCTTTGGCTTGGACAGAGCTGATGGTATAGGGATTCTTTTTGGCTCCTTTAATTTTACACTTCAAAAATTAATTGACCTTATACCTGGGAGACTACTTATAATTGACGGGTTTTGGAAATATGCTGACTTTCGTTTTATAGTAGTTTATGGGCCACAGACAAAAGCAGCTAGGTGGCTATGTGTAATGCTCTTTCTCCCTTTTTGGCCACCTCTTGTTATATTATTTTGGGGGGGGACTTTAACTGTGAGATATCTGAGTTTAGTAGGGGTAAGGCAAGGAAAAAAAGTATTGTGATACTGTAGCATTAGAGCGAATTATTAACCTGGCAGGATTAAGGAATGGGAGGAGTTATCAGAACAAGGGGTTAAATTCTACCTTTAGCAGAGGCCCTTTGACATTCACTATTGATTACCTTTTTTTCCAAAAATCTTTCCTTTCCTGTTCATAAAACTCTTATTACTGAATTTTCTGATCATTTACTCATCACTCTTTCCTTTAGTGATTCCCCTCATAAACCGATAAATAAACCAAGATGGAAACTTAATAATTCAGTTTTACAGGACCCAGGGGTTATAAAAGGTATATCTTCCTTATTGTGGGCCCAAGTATCTGTTTTGGACCGATATGAGGACTTATGGGAATGGTGGGTGGATACAAAAAAATGATATTAGGAAATTTTTCCAAAAATATGGAAAACAAAGAGTTAATACTAAATTTTTATGATATTTAACCCAAAGGAAGAAGCTTCAGGGGTTGTTTTCTGATGCTAATACCTCCAGATGTGATCTTTCTGCCCAAATATCCCTTATCAAGTCTGCTATGAGAGACTGCCAGTATGATAGAGCACAGATGTTACGCTCAGAACTCTCTTTTGGTACTCAAAAAAACCCATCGGGGGATCCCTTTGAGGCCTTTCAAGAAAAAATTAGCTCTTCAGGACTAAAGGTTTTACAAAATAAGGAAGGGAAATTTAAAACTTCCCAGGGAGATTTATTTTCTATTATTCAGGATCACATAAAGGAACAGGAGGGGTTTGATGTCCCACATAGTGTTATTCAACAGTTTTTTCAGGATTTTACTATCACTCCCCCCTCTGGTCAGGAATTGTATAATTTAGCTGATTATATATCCCAGCAAAAGATCCTTAAAGTTTTGACCTCCTTAAAGGGAGGGGTTTCTCCAGGGTTAGATGGTTTGTCCTATAAATTTTTTAAATATTTTGGTGATATTTTGGCTCCTTGTCTTCAAAAGGTTTTTTCTTTTCTTCACAGTGTCCACTGTTTACCATTGCAGTTCATGGCAGGATTATTGATATTTATTTTTAAGGTGGGGATAGAACACAATTAAGTAACTGGAGACCTATAACTATTTTGAATTTGGATTTCAAGATATTATCCCAAATATTGAATAACAGATTGAGATCGGTGTCTGCTAAATTATTATATCTTTTTCAGTTTTGTGGTATTCCAAATAGGATAATTTTATCTGCTCTTATTATTATTAGAGAAATAATTGAATTCTCAAATAGGTTCCCTGATTGGCATTGTATCCTGTCTTTAGACCAAAATAAGGCCTTTGATAGGGTATCTCGCCCATATTTATTTGCAGTATTAGAAAAATATGGTCTACCCTATGATTTTATTTATTGGATTAAGTTACTGTATAATAAAGTTTTAGTTTATCCTGTTATTAAGGGACAGTCTTCTTCCCCAGTTTCAGTTAACTTTGGGGTCGGCAAGGCGGCCCCTTAGTCTTTATTGCATTTTCCTTGACCCTCACTTTGGACATATTAGACCAAATGGATGGATTGCCAGGGCATTTCTGGGAATTTGCATACAGATACGGTGGTGGTTCAAGCCTATGCAGATGACATTTGTATTTTTTGACTGAAGTGGTTCAAATTCCTATTGTTTTAAATTGTATTAATACTTATGAGAGGGTTTCTAATTCGAAAGTAATCTGAGGAAATCAGAGGCCTGCTTTTAGGGCCTGTAACCTAAGATCAGTTTATGGTCAGATATTGTTTTTCCTCTACACCATGTAAGATATTAGGAATAATTTTAGACTCAGAATCTCCCAGTGGATAATTGGGAAATTGTTTTGAAAAAGGTAGAAGCAAAGGTCCAGAGGTAGAAGGGATGAAGATTGTCCAAAATAAAAAGGATTTTTGTCATTAAGAAATTTATTATCCCTGGGCTGTTAAATATAGCCTTGGTATATCCCCCTCCATTAGCCATTGAATCTCGCCTATATGCTTGTTTTTTTTCAATGCTTTAGGGTAGTAGGCTTAACCCTATTAAATGGTGCTATACCTATCTCCCTATCTCTAAAGGGGGGTTAGGCATGGTTGATCCTCTCAGTTTTTATTATGGCCTCTTTCTTACTCAGAATTTTAATTTTGATCCCTCCTTTCCTGTGCTGACACATCAGTTATGGGAAGTGAATAATGTCAAATCCTTTTTTGATGTTTGGATGGAACCTCTTACCCCATGGATCCCTAAAAGTACATATACCCCAGTTTTTTTTAAACCCTGTGCTCAGAGGTTGTTTAAGTGGTCCTTTTCTTTTCAGTGTATTAAAAATAATATAAGGGCTGGATTATATTTTTTTCCTTGGGAAATTGTATCCAGGTAAACCTGAGTTTGCTAATTGTCCCCCTCTTTATACGGAATTTGCTATTAAGCAATTGAATTACCATAGGATCCCTTCTCAGATGTGGGAGGTGTTGTGGCTTTCAGTTTATGGAAGACTAAATGTTAAAGGGAATGCTAAGCATAAGATGATAGGTGAAAGATATTGCCCTTATTTACGGTGTCAAGCAATGGAAGAAACTATGGATCACTTTCTTTTTAAATGTTCTTATGCTTCAGGGTTATGGTTTTTTCTAAGTACTAAACTACAGTTTCCATGGTTGCATAGGCTTGACTATCAGACCTTGATTTTAGTTTTTTTCCCCCCACCTTCTTGCCTTTTATGACTGGGGTACATTAGTTGTGTTTTTTTGCTGTTTGAAATATTATCTATAGCAGGCCAGATGCCAGTGGGTGCTGTGGAAAAAAATTATGTCATATGAAACATTTCTTGTACTTATAATGGAAGCTATGAAATCCGTTTATATGAAAGATAAATGTTTTGGGACTTCTAGAAAAGTATTTAAATGGTGGAAAGGATTACAGGTTTTTATTAAATATAAATAAGGGGATTTTGGGTGTTAAGTTATATTAGTAAGAGATTGATTGCATGGTTGCTTTTCTTTTGTATTATGGTTGTATAAACATATGCTGATCTTATGTTTTTTTGATGTATTTTCAATAAAAACTCCCCATCTCTTTTCGATAAGTGCCATGGTATCTTTAACATCCACCTGAACTACCACCAATCCAGGCAGCTGGGACCTCGGTTTAACATCTCATCAGAAAGACGGCACCTAAGAAGTGCAGCACCCCTATTATGCTGCACTACAGTGTCAGTGCTGGGATATTAACCTAAGTGCTAGATGTGGGAACTGAACCCACAGCCCTCTGATCTCCTGGCCTTAGAGGCGAGTGTGCTACCTACTGAGCCACTGACACTACCTTCCACCCCACCTCACCTGACCCAAACTCCAGAAACATCAACAATGTTTTAAACTGCATAAACTTCAACTTGTTTAACTACTCAAAATCAATGGACAGAGTAAGTCAGCATCTATGAAACACAGTGCTGATCAGAGAGGTTACTGTCACCTTATAAAATGGGTAGGGAAAATCCTGTAGTTTGATTGGTTAGTATCCGTGCATTGGAAGTGTCTAATGCACGGCTACCAACAAGTTCAGGCAACCAAGACCGCACTTTAAAAAAGTTATTAGTGAGCCAAATCGAATGTTAATTTTTGAATCGCTGCCATTTCTGTTTGCTCCTAACCACAAACTTGCTGAAGCACTGTAAACTTCATAATCATCAAAGCACTTGCTGTAGTTTAACTGTTTGTTTTTTTTAAACTGCAGCGAGTGTTTTGCTGATTGTTTCAACTCTCCCTTTTCTAGTTTCTTTTTTTCAAATTTGCCGCTCACTGATTTTGTGCTAAGGTCTTGCAGTGGCAGATTTCTTCATGGCTGTCCACTCACTACCTGATTTCTTCATGGCTGTCCACTCACTACCAGGTCACAAGCTCCCGATTGTGCTCTAAATTAAAAAGAAGAAACGAAATTAAAAGAATGTTTATATATATCAGGGGCATCTCCTCTACTTTCTCTTTGAAAGGGACGCTATCTCAGAATGCTCACTCCCTCTTGCCAACTGCCTGTTTGTATTTCCTCCCCATAGCCTGCTCTGCTCATTAGCCTGCTCCAGACACACCCACTATTACAGGACCAATAAAAAAATAACTATTACAAATTGAAAAGATAAATGAAAAAAAAAAGAAAACTATTCAGTTATTCAAACCAGTACTTGATCTGTGTTCTTGGGGGGTAACATGATAACCATGACATCAACTTCAAGAATGGTAGCCACAGTAGGAAAAAAATTCCTAGTGGTAAAATTAAATTAAAAAACTGCAATATTGTACAGGGGGGAACTATTTTACAACAAAATACATTAAACATTTAACTCTTTTTCAATGTAACCATAGTAATTTTAATTTCTATATGAATGTAAAATACAATGACCCATTTTATAAGTGCAAAAAGACACTCCAGGGGGGTGCATTAGACATTTCTAATGCATGGCCAGGGGCTGAAGACACTCAGCCTGTGGCCTCGTGCCTTACTATGCCCCAGGCCATCTGTTAGAAATGTCTAATACACACACCCATGTGTCTTACTTCTTACTTAACATGTAAAAGCATAGTTTTCAGGTCTCCATAGATGCATCTGAGTCCATATCGGCTGTAGAATTATATCAGCTTCCAATCTCTGTGCCAATTTACTTGCTTCTTTCAGATCATGAAAAAGGTACCCATGGCTCTTCCATTGCACCCAGAGTCATGCAGGCAACAACAACTGGTGCTGGATCTTGAGGGTGTGCAAAGTGCTACAAATCCAGACAAAGGCTTTCCTCCTCAGGCAGGTGCTGTATGATGGGTCTGGGAAAATAGAAACCTTGGCCGTGCCATACTGTAGGGTCTATTTCTTTCTGGCCAGCACCAACACTCTGCCCTGATCTCCGACTTCTGTACAAATGATTACAAATGTTCATGGGGCCGATGTATCTGCAGGTGCTTTTCTAGGGGTAAGTCTATATGCCTTCTCTATCCAAAAGATTTTATCATCTCTTGAGAGACAGAGGATGTTGGCTAGAAATAACTGGGTGAACCCCAGGCAGTCTTCACCTTCATCTGCATCTGGGAGGCCCATGACTCAGAGGTTGCATTCCCAAGCCTGGTTTTCCAATGTTTCAAAGAACTGCTTTAGCTGGATGTTTTCTCTGACTAGAGTCGCTCTTGCATCCTGAAATTTTAGAAATGGCATCTCTGTATGTTGAACCATCTGTTGGATGGTGTCCATATGAGTCTCAAGCTTCTGAGCCATCTCTTGTACTGTTTTTACAAGTTGGCTCAGGGTGGAGTTAATGGTGAAAAGAGTCACCTCGCTGCTGGCAGCCACAACTGAGCCTGATGCTACCTCCTGTGGTGCAGTCATCCATCCTTCTTTTGTTGCTTAGGTGTAAAAAAGTCCCCGGGTGGAGCATCGCCATGAGATTTCCCCATTTTGTGCTGCTTTCTTCAATCTGCTCAACAGGTTAATCAAATCCAAGAAAAACCTTTGTGCAAAGTGTTTTTGTTGATGAATGCTGAATCTCTCTCGGGAACTATAGTAAGGAACATCTGTTTCTGTCAGAATCTAAGCCACCCCCCCCATCCAGCCTGTTTTAATCAGTTGCAATTTGCACAATTAGGCTACCTCAGATTGGGTATCTCTAGGATCCCTTACACAGCCTGTCTTTCTCACTTACACTTTGTAATGTTAGATCCCTGCACCACCTACCAGAGTCCTCAGTGATCCTGTGGGCTTCCTGACGATGCCCTACAGAGTCCCCTCAGAAACCACAATCTTGCTGTGGGACACCCACATGATAGGATGCTTGGGTAGGTTTGAATATAAGGCCTGCAGCCCGTACCTCCTGCTTCCCCTTCTCCAATTATCATCTAGCTGAGGCCTCAACGTAGACAGGCCTCACTCTACCCCCAAAATGCAGGTAAGACACAGTTCTTAAATGTGGGCTACTGCGGCTGGTCTCAATTTACCCCATAGCCAGTAATTAAGACAATATTCAAACCAGTTTCCACACAACTCACCTTACCCTTTTATCTAATAAAAAAAAGCTTCTCCAGTTGATGTTCCGTAACCAAAACAGGCAGAGTCTACTTTAGGAAAATACTTCCTATTCAACCCAGTGGAGTGGAGGACTGAAGTGTTGGACACCACACCTCCCACCACACCGATGATCCAGTCTTGGTGATGGACTCAAGTCACTGGGATTTTCATGGGGGCAGGCGAGGACTAAGTGTCTGACTGACTGCTCTCTTCTCCTGGGGAGGGGGATCAGCCACACTGCTCCTATACTACCACCATGTGGAGACGTGGTGGTAGAGCTGCAGGAGATGCTCAGAAGGGGCCGGCCATCAGCAGACACTGTAGTGTGTGGGCCTCCATGCACATACATGCCCCACAAGGTTCGGGCAGAAATGTCCAAGGGAAAACAGGGAAAAAAACACTAGAGAAGAGCAATATGACAGCCCTGCCTGTCTACCTCTGGCCAGTGCCACTGCCTAGTCTCCCTTCCATCTGGATATGTTGCACAGGGGAGGGATGGCCCTCCCCCTCCTGGCTCATCTAAGGGGGGTGGAACCCATGAGAAAACCAGCAGGTGAGTATCAGAGGAGGTGGTTGTTGGTCAGGGGACACAGTGCAGGGATTGAGATTACTTGCCTTCACCCAGAGCATGTAAAAAAGCGAAAAGAGAAAAAGGAAAAAATACTTTCTGGGAGACTGGGTAGATGCATAGGGGGTGCTTTATCCTTTCGAAAATATGCCAAGAGATTTTGTTTTTGTGATTCACTTTTATATTGGATTTTTTTTTATGGAAACTTTATACAGAAGGAATTCATCTGTGAGATCTTAACTTTCACCTTATCAACCCCCAGAGAAGAACTGAAGGGACCACTTTGTTTTAAGTTTCATCCAAAGGATTGTGCCTTCAGCAGTATAGACCTGATCATGTACTATACTGCAGTGTCAATGTCTGATATGAGTCCAGGTTCTCAGTTTGGGACTCAAACTCTCAACCTTCGGTCCCAGAGGAAAGCCTGCTGCTGAGCTTCACTGACACCCACATACTATGTAATTCACTACAAGCACCACTGCTTTAAGCCTCTGTCCCTCAGTATTGTCTAGCAGCTCAAAATGTGTAAGTGCTTAAAGTGGCAGCGGCTACTGAGCAAAGACACTTTCAGTTTCCTGAAACCTGCATGCTGAAGTCTTGATAATAACTTCAGTTGCATTTGCAACCCCATACTACATGACTGGCAAAGATTCAGAATAGTCAGAGGTTATGTTACAGTAAAATATACCATACACCACTGCATAAATATATACATCATTGCATACAAACATACATACGTACATCACTGCAGATATGTTTGCTTCTAAACTTTCAACTCCAGGCTTTTCCTATATGACATTGCTTCCACTGATTGGTCCTCTTTCTTAATATCTAATGATGCTTAACCCTCTCTTAACCTATTCATAACTCACTTCCTTACTCTTCAAGACAAGCACTGCAAATTAGTAACTCGTAGGGTAAAAAATAGACAAACTCGCTGGCTAAAATCTGATCTTCTTGCTAAATTAAAACATAGAGATAAAAGCTGGCTCCAATGCAAGAAATCAGGGCTAGCCTCTGACCTAAATACTTATAGGGACCTGCGCAATTCCTGTAGAAAAGACATCAAAAAGGCTAAAAGTTCTTACTGTAAAGAATTACTAGCAAACTCCTCTGGTGACTCAAAAAGATTCTGGTACCACATTAAATTCTTCCTCGGCCTAAATCCTGCAGCAGCCCCCACTGACATGATACTAAATGGGGTCCACTGCAACAATCCTCTTACTATCGCAAATTTCTTCAATGACAAGTTCTCAGATTTATCCACTTACACCTCCACCTTCCTCATCCAGTCAAATATTCCCTCCTCATCCCCTGTCAATGGTCCACATTTCTTTTTCAAGGCTTTCACCAGGTAAGAAGTAATTGAGTTACTGTATAAAATCTCTGACTACACTGCTGCTGGTTCTGACAACCTAAAACCTAAGCTTCTAAAGCTAGCTGCCCCCTTCATTGCTGGTTCCCTAGCCAATTTGTTCACATTATTCCTGTCCCAGTGCTATATCCCGGATTTATGGAAGATTGCTAGGATTTCTCCTGTATTCAAAAAAGGTGATCGCAAAGACCCCACAAATTACCGTCCCATAGCCATCCTATCTGTTCTCAATAAAATTCTCGACAAGCTGGCAGCTACTCAAATGATTGATTTCCTGCTGAAATATGACCTTCTTACCCCAGCCCAGCATGGCTTTCACAAGGGTCATAGCACTACTACTGCTGTCCTCAAATTTACATCGGACACCCTTATGGCTACAGACGCTGGCATTCTCAAGGGGCTATTTTCATTGATATGACCAATGCATTTGACCTTGTTGACCACTCCATCCTCCTAACCTCCCTTGAGTCCTCTATACCTCTGTGTCCAAATCTAGCCTCTGAAAATGGGACGTCACATATAACAATGTATGCCGCTATGCTTCCTCCTCTCATAGGTTGAAACACCACTGCCTCCTTTACTCATATCTGGGATGGCTTCCTCCTACTGAACTCTGGCTTTATGCCTATGGCTCTGTCATTGATAACATTGTCCATTTACAAATATCAAAACCCTTAGCAGATCTCTTCCTTAAGGTTACCCCACACTATGACCTACGATCTGCCGATAATGCACCAGTCCTCACTCCCAGGCATTATTCTTCTAAAGGCGCTATGGCTTTTGCATGCCATGCCCCCCTGTTCTGGAACTCCCTCCCGCTTGCCCTGTATCACTCTTCCTCCCGTGCTTCTTTTAAGAAAGGGCTATATAACCACCTTGCCACTTCCCACAGTTACACTTGCTTTAAACCCCCTTAACCAGTTTCATCCTTCCACTCTGCTCCTTTTGTTCTGTTACCTATGTTGTGCCTTTCAACACTAAGCACTTTCCCAGTTTTTCCTGTCTTTTCCTTTTTCCTTTCCTCTCACAGGCCTTCCTCTATGGTACCTCCCTTGGCTGTTCTACTTCCACTCCCTTCCTCTTACCACCATACATAAATTCTTTATGAACAGCCTATTACTACTTACATAATGTGTTCTCACCACAGATCAGTAATTTATGTTAGTCTGTACACTATCTACAAGACGGTTTTGTGTTTCTCTGTTTCTTGTGTATTTAAAAAAAACTATTAAACTTAGCCAATCTTGTCATGTCATATGTATTTCAATTGTTTTGATCATGTATAATCTTGTATTTGGGATGTATTCATGCCATGTTTTGTACTGTATCCTCCCGGGTCATGCCTGAAAATAGTCACTGCTTTGGCTAGTGCACTTACCGGTAAACAAAAACTAAATAAATAAATAAAGAATATGCCAGGTCCCAGATCCTTATTGCCTCTGTACAGTTTTGAAGATCTTATAGTGCATGGTGGAACATTGTTCTATCTCAGTTTTCATCTCTGTTAAAATGTTGTTCTACCACAGTTGAAAGGTCATAAAATGCTGTTCAGCCCTTCTGTGGTAGAACAATATTTCAGTAGAGTTGGAAAGCGCATGAGTCACACACATCGCAAAGCAATGGATTCAACAGCTGGTCAACAGAAATCCAGGATCAACAAGTTGAAAAGATGGGGTGATGGCATGATCGTAAACTCACATCTGCAGGATCAACCAGAGACATTCTAAAAATGCAGGATCAGCCAGATACGTTCAGTTATACAGTATTTGAAAGTATCTTAGTAAATCAAATTTGTTTCCTCCAATCCATGGCATCTCACTAAGTGGTGCATACACCCGCCATGTGTGTTTTCTTGAAAATCCCTCCCACATCAGAATGACAACCAATGGGAGTGTGTGCTGCTAACATGGGGGCGTATATTCCCTAGTAACCACATAACTCACCATAGCAGCCAGCACTGTCTCCTGTAATTAAAAAAATGGCAGAGAAAAATTTCCTTAACATTGCTTCAAACTTTATTCAAATGATTTCTTGGGGCACCATACACTATAAACAAGCATTTGTCAATGCCGAACGTTCGCTTGCAGGTATTTGCAGTGGTATTTGGCACTTGGACATGGCTTAAAAAATTAGTGACAGAGAAGTACAAGCATTTGTCAGTGCCAAATGTTGCTTGCTTCTATGTGCTGTTTAGGTATTTGGAAGTAATTGGAGAGCAAATATTGAAAATTCGCGAACTTACGAGCGTGCGTAGGAACTGCTCAACGCACGGTCGTAAAACAGTCATTTTTAGGAATTTTTTCACCAAATTTTCAACATAGCCATTTTAAGACCTCTGCTCATGAACAGTGTCACTGTGATTTTCTTAATGTGTCCCATACATTGAGTTCGCACACCGACTGCACCATTGTGCGCTACATGGGCGGAAACACGTTTTGGGCAGGATGTGAAAAATGACAGCTGTACTGCTCATAAGAAGGTGTGGTAAAATGGTAATGTTGAAAATCTGGAGTGGAAATATTGAAAATTTGCAAACCTACGAGAGTGCGTAGGAACTGTGCAACGCACGCTCGTAAACCGGTCATTTTTAGGAATTTTTTCACCAAATTTTCAACATAGCCATTTTATGACCTCTGCTAATGAACAGTGTCACTGTGATTTTCTTAATGTGTCCCATACATTGATGTCACACACCAACTGCACCATTGTGCGTTACATGGGCGGAAACATGTTTTGGGCAGGATGTGAAAAATGACAGCTATACTGATCATAAGGAGGTGTGGTAAAATGGCAATGTTGAAAATCTGGAGTGAAAATATTGAAAACTCGTGGAACTTATTTAGAGTGTGTAGGAACTGCGAACGACGCCTCATAAAAGTCATTTTTAGAATTTTTTCACCAAATTTTCAACATAGCCATTTTAAGATCTCTGCTCATGAACAGTGACACTGTGATTTTCTTAATGTGTCCCAAACATTGAGTTCACACACCCGACTGCGCCATTATGCGCTACATGGTCGAAACACATTTTGGGCAGGATGTGAAAAATGACAGCTATACTACTCATAAGAAGGTGTGGTAAAATGGCAATGTTGAAAGTCTGGAAGTGAAATATTTGAAAATTTAATGAACTTACGAGGCCTGTGTAGGAACTGCGCATGGCACTTGCGGCACAAGTAAAAGCAGTCATTTAAAGATTTTCCACCAAATTTTCAAAATAGGCTTTTTGAGAGCCCACCTTATGAACGCTGGCACTGTCATTTTGTTACTCATGCCCAAAAGGTGATTTCACACAGTGACTGCGAAATCACCCTTCGGGCCCAAATAATGCCATAATAGTGACAGAATTCATGAGAAGGGGTCCCAAAAACCCCATGTTGAAAATTTGGTGCAAAAATTCCAAAAAATGCCTGAGATATGCAACAAAGTTGAAAAAACCCCATCTAGCCCATTATACAGCTTACCGGCATTTCCTCAATTCGTGGTCGGCTTTGAAGAGTGCAGACATGTTCCTGGTCCAGCAATGATCATCACGCGAGCTCAGGAGGTAAGTATGGGGTGAGGGGGTGTGGGAGGCAGGGTGCAGTGGTGGGTGCGGGTTTGTGGGGTGGGGACAGCTATGGAACGTTTCTGTTTTTACAGGTTTTTTACTTTTTTTTCCAGACAGACTTGGGGCCCGTTGCCCGCTAGGTGGAAGCCCAGCGTGGCACCAAGAATACAGGGCGCTACCCAGCACACAGGGGTGGTTTTCTTTGAAGGGAAGACCACTGCTGTCATACACATCACCACATCGATTGGTGCAGGACTGCCATGCCTGCTCAATGGAGCAGGGAATTGCACAGGACAGGCACACCTCCAAAGTGTCCCATTCTCCCAAGACATTCCTTGTGCATGCGCACAAGCGAACGTAAAAATACCGGATGTGCAACCCTATGTCCAACCAGTCTGTTTGCCACCTCGGGGTTCTGATTCCCATGGACCTCTCAAGCTTCACTCTCAAGGTCACAGGGAACCAGAACCCCTCTGTGGCAGAACACACTGGTTCTGCATGGTTGCCCATCCAGTATTCTCTATGTTCCTCCCTGCTTGTTTATGTAGTACATTGTTGTGGTGCTCCTTTGTCCTGATTTGGACAGTCTGATTCTGTATCTAGGAAGAGAATGATTGCATTTCTAGCAGTGCTGCTCTGTGCTCCAGGAGGTTTATGTGTTCTAGTGACTCCTGTCAAGTCCACATAACACTCACTGTAAGGTCCTGCAGGAGGGTGCCCCACTTCAGGAGTGAGGCATCTGTAGTGAGAATACTGTACTTTTTGGTGATTGCTGAAGGAAGGGAATGCTGTCTTTGAGGTTGATGTCTTCCTTTCACCACTCTAATGATCCCATGAATGCGTTTGTCACTGGCACTAGCTTTGAAAGTGAATCCCATCTTGGGGACCAGTTGTCCCTTAAGTGGTACTGAGTATCTCTCATTTGGAACCTGGCCCACAGAATCGCAGCTGTGGATGCAGCCATGTGCCCTAGTAACTGCAGAAAGACTCTTGCAGGTCTTGGTTGACCTGCTGTGAAAGGCTATGCTGTTGCTGCCAAAGCTGTAACTGTAGCCTGCAGAAGGAAAGCTTTGCCCTGCAGGGTGTTTAGCTCTGCAGTTATGAAGTCTAGTACTTGAACAGGCTCCAACTAGGACTTCTGCAGGTGTATCAAGAATCCCAGGTTCTCTAAGGTGCTTTTTATCAACTGAACTGAGCACCTTGTCTCTTGTTCTGTTTTCCTCGAGACTAGCCAGTCATCCAGGTAGGGGAAATTACCACACATTGTTTCTCAGATATGTTGCTACTACAGCCAGGGACTTTGTGAAAACCCTTGGAGCTAAGGTAAGCCCAGGGAGAATGTGGATGGTGGAAGGGGGTGGTTGAGTCCAGAAGAAGGGAGCCTATCCCACCATGGCCTAGGAGGAAAAACATTATCTAGGAAAAAAGTGTCACTGGACTGTATTGACTGCTGCTGCTGCCACCACCAGGTGCCTAGCTGCCTGTGTGATTGTTCCTTGTCCTCCAGTTGGGAGGATCAGCTGTGTGTGTCAGGCTTCTTCCCTCTATTTCAGTGGTCTTGGCCTAGTGGTCCTCCACTGTAGTCCTCAGTCTATAGGGCAGAGCTTCAGGCAACACACTGGTGGCAACAAATTGGGGCAGCAGTTGGAAGGAGATGTTGCACCCCTGGTGTGCAACCCTCGACCACGCTACAATTTAACATTAAGTTTTAAGTGTACTAAAATCATAAAGGTAATAGGTAAAGGGTAGGCAAAAACAGGGAGTAGGAGAAACAACCTATCTAGGGTAGGTATTCAAACTGTGCTGTGCCTACCTACATGCTTACATGAAGCAGTTGCAAAATACAATAAGTTTTATATCACAGATAAAACTGGTTGAAAATTACACCATAATAGATGATCAATTTGGGCTATTAGAAATCTTAAATTACTATTTTTCTGCATTACCAGCTCAAAATGGAGTTGTTGCCATCACACTTAATGGGGGTTGCCGTGAACCGGGGTGAGATCACGGTGCCTCAGCTTTCCTGGAGTTCCTTCAGTCAGCTGGAGTTCATTGATGTCATGAGGATCATCCAGCATATGCACCCTATGTGCTGCAGTTTGGACCCTGGACCAACCTCCCTAATTTTGGGTTGTATTGACATCATTGGTCCAGTCCTTTTTCAGATAGTCAGGTGCTCCCTGGAATTGGGTGAATTTCCTAGCTCCCTGAAAGAGGCGGTGGTGACACCCCTCTTGAAGAAAGCTACTGCAGACCCTGACTGTCTGGAAAACTACAGACCTATCTCTAACCTTCCCTTTATTGGGAAGGTGATTGAGAAAGCAGTGGCTGCACAACTGGAAGACCATTTGACCATCCATGATGTCTATGAACCCCTCCAGTCCGGTTTTCGTAAAAAACATAGAACCGAGACAGCACTGGTTCGGGTGCTCAATGATCTCTTGATGGCTAGAGATCAGAAGAGTCGTTCCATTTTGGTTCTCCTTGGCCTTTCTTCAGCCTTTGACACCGTAGATCACATGGTGTTGATAGAACACCTGAAGCTGTTCTGTGGAATATCTGGAACCGTCTTAAGATGGTTCTCATCATTCCTCACTGGAAGATCACAAAGAGTTGTGTCCGGGGTTTTTTCCTCAGATTCAATGGCTTTGTCTTGTGGGGTGCCCCAGGGTTCAGGATTGTCACCCATGTTATTTGCGGTGTATATGCTACCCATCGGAGACATTGTAAGGAGGTATGGGCTAAGGTTTCACTGTTATGCAAATGATACCCAGCTCTTTCTTTTGCCCCCGACCAGATTGGAGCTCTCTCGGTCTTTAATAGCTGTCTAACCGAAATCCAGGAGTGGATGAATTCTAGCTGGCTGAGGTTGAATTCTGATAAGACTGAGGTACTGGTTGTGGACCCGGGTCGGCGGATAGTGGGGTCGGGTGTTGATGCACCTTCCGGAATTTTTCTTGGAGGCATTTCTCTCCTGACCTCTGAACGGGTGCGGAACCTGGGGGTGGTTCTTGATGACGGGCTGACACTGCATTCGCAGGTGTCGGCAGTCGTTAAGACTTCCTTTTACCATCTTAGGAACATCACCAGGATCCGGCATCTTGCTCCGTCTGCTGACCTACCAATGTTAGTTCAACTTGTATTTACCAAATAGAAGGAAGCGTATTGCCCAGGAACCCATTGTATCTGCTCCAATGGGAGTCAGAAGAGGAGTCCCGCAAAGTTCAGATCTTCCTGGACATAAAGTCTCCACCACTCATTCACACTAATAGGATCTGCACTGGAGGCACTAGGACCCAGTGGGAATAAACTTTTTTGCCAGAGGGTAGGCACCAGAGATGGAGCCGCAAGGAGCAGCACTGCGAGCCCCAGCTCGTACAGTAATGACTAACTCGGCATTGACCCTCCAACCGTCTCAGTTCCTTTTTTCCCGCCATCGAGTGCACTTCAGTGACGATGTCGCTCGCCCGCCGGGAGTCAAACTTCAAACTAGCAGCATAGTTTTTCAGTTTTATTGTTTTGTAGTAATATCTCGAATAAGTACCGCTTAGTTTATTTATTCTTATTTAAAGAAGTCTCAGCCTACATTGACGGAGTCGACCATGAGTGGGTCAGGTGTCGGTAGGGAGCCTTCATATGAGAGCTATTCAGTCAGCTGGGCTGGTTCCGGTCCATCACCTTCTACAGAAGGGGGGGGTCTGACAATGGACAGTTCAATGCCCGAGGTGGTGGGCGGTCCCCTCGAAAGCATAAAAATAAACGGTCACACTCTCAGCACCGTTCGGCCTCGAGCTCTTCTTTGGCCCAAAGGTCAAAAAAGAGAAGACATTAGTTGAGGTCGCCCTCTGATATGTCTGTATGTAGATGGTCAGTTATTGGGGCTAGTTGTTGGTCTCCTCCTTTGGAGTTGCTGGTTTCTGTTTCTGATAGCCAACGTCTTCAACATCGGAGCCCTACCCTGCCCTCTGGTAGGTTTTCAGATGAGCAGTTTCATCAGTGGGCTGCTCTTATGGAGCAATGGGCTCAGAGGTTGGTCCAGCTGCCTGGCCTGGTCACTCAGGGGCCTTCGGACTTTTTGGGAGATCAAGTAGGGTGATTGGGCCTCCCTAGTTGTGCAACACCATCTTCAGTGCCGTCGACTCCACGCTTAGGTGTTTCCACCCTCACACGGCTGCGGCACAGGGGGCCACATCGATACCTTTATCTCCTGGTATTCATCCTTCTTCCTCCTCAAATCCTGTTTTTCAGAGTCTTGGGATGTTTTCGGCAGCCTCGGCATCGATGGCATGCTCAGTGCCATCTTTGGCATTGATGCATCTTTCAGCACCATCCTTAGTGCTATTGAGTTTCTCGGCACCATTTGCTTCATTGGCGCTGTCCTCGGCACCTTGTGGTTCATTGGTGCCGTCCTTGGTGCAGTGTGGTTTCTTGGCACCGTGCTGTCTCTCAGTGCTGCCTTTGGTGCCTTGTGGCTCCTTGATGCCATGTGGCCTCTCAGCGCTGTCTTTGGTGCCGTCTGGCTTCTCAGCACCATCATTGGTGCCATGCGGCTCCTTGGCGTCATGCGTGTTTTCGGCACCGTGCTCTTCTTTAGGGCCGAGACCTGTCAGGATGTCATCCTATCTTCAGGGCTCCTCCTCTTTTAATCCTTTTCCTTCCTCATTTCCTTCTGATTTTCACTCCTTTCCTGTTCATACAGTCCCTCCTGGACTGTCAGGAGATAACATTGAGCCTGACCCAGACCTTGGGCTGGGTGATGATGTGGAAGGAACAGGATCTATTCCTGCTGCAGAGCCTGTGGTCAAGGACCTCTTTTTAAGTCTGCTGAAAAACTTGAATTCCACTCTTTCTCTCCAAACTACAGATATCGATCCTGGGAAACTGTTAAGACTCCAATACCTCCATGTTCCGGAGATCCCTATGGATTTGACTCCTCCGGTATAGCCCTCTTTTGAGATGCTGTCTCAAATGGTATGGAATAATCCTGCTCTCATTCCTTTGGTGGCTAAGTCCATAGATAGAAAATATGCTGCTCCCAAGGATCGACCCATTTTGGCATCCCAAGTCTTTGCGGATCCTATTGTAGTCTTAGCAGAGAAAGATAAGGTCGTCCTTCCCCAGACTACTACAGCTCGACCTATTAACAAAGAATCTCGTAAGATAGACACTTTAGGTAAGAGAGTCTTTGCTGCTTCCACTCTAAGTATGCATATTGCCAGCTACTAAGGGTATTTCTCTCAATATGAGTATATCCTTTGGCATTCACTTAAACAAATGGTTGAAGCTCTATCAGAGTCGGACACTAATTCAGAGCTTCTTCAAACCATAACCAGGGGTACTGAGTCCAACAACCAGCAGGTTAAAGCAGCTATGGACACCTTTGATACTGCTTCCTGAGTGGTGGCGGTGGGCATTTGTACCCACCATCATTCCTGGCTGCGCACTTCAGGTTTCACAAATGATGCACAGCAACAGGTAACAGTGTTGCCTTTCGATGGTGTGTATCTTTTCGGCCCTCAAGTAGAACAGGCTCTAGAGGCTACACAAAAGGCTAGGTCAACCATTAAAGTGGCTCGACCTCCTCCTGTCCCCTCTCAAGGGGGTGTTAATAAACGCCAGTTTCATAACCGTCAGTCCTTTTGAGGCAAAGGCAGGGGAAGTTTTAATAAAAAACAAGCCCCCCAGCCTCAAACGAAAATGCAGCAGAAGGTGCAAGGACCCAAAGTGCCCAGTGCCGCCTTCTGAGTTTCTGGCCCAAGTCCCACCTCAGCTGCCCGAGGTGGACTCTTCCTCAGTGGTGGGAGGTCATCTGATTCACATTTACGATCAATGGAAGTCCATAACCTCAGACAAATGGGTCCTCCGGATAATCCGTGAATGGTATTCCCTCAATCTTTTGGAGACCCCTCCGGATCGTCCCCCGAGATGACAGCCCAGGCTGTCAGCTCTTCAGTCAGATCTTCTCACCTCTGAGATACAGGGCCTTCTGAACAACAGGGCAGTGGAAGTAGTTCTGCTGGCTCAACGGAACACAGGGTTCTATTCCCATTACTTTCCGGTTCCAAAGAAAACCGGGGGCATGCGCCCCATTTTGGACCTCAGAAAACTAAACAAATTCCTTCCCAAAGAGAAATTCAAAATGATATCACTAGGAACCCTGTTACCTTTGCTTCATCAACACAACTGGTTAGCCTCCCTGGACATGCAGAATGCTTACCAGCACATTCCTATTCACCCAAAGCATCTCAAATACCTAAGGTTCATGGTTTTTGGACAGCATTATCAGTTCAGAGTCCTGCCCTTTGGGCTATCCTCGGTGCCACGAATTTTTACAAAGTGTTGTGCAATTCTCGTAGCACATCTCAGAAAAATTTGAATACAGGTGTTCCCATATCTGGACGATTGACTTCTAGCAAGTCCTTCCAGACAGGGAACTCTAGACACCATAGCCACGGCTTCACACTTTCTCATGTCCATGGGAGTCCTGCTAAACTGCAAAAAATCACAGCTGCAGCCCTCCCAGAGGCTCCTTTTCATAGGAACTCTTCTGGACACTTCCTGTGTGAAAGCTTTTCTTCCAGAGGACAGAAGGAGCAATATCCTTCAGATGGCCCGATACATCGGAGAGAGCAGCTCAGTTTCAGCTCTCTCGATGCAACGGATGCTAGGTATTATGGCATCCTCTGTGTTCACTGTACCCCTGGCACACCTTCACATGAGAACCTCTCAATGGATGCTCAGTACTCAGTGGTCCCTGACCACTCACTCTCAGTCCTTTCTCATCAAGGTGACAGAACCTCTTAAGAGATCACTTGCCTGGTGGTCGCAAGAGGACAAGCTTCTGGAAGGGTATCCCTTAGCTCCTCTGGATCATCAGATTTTCATTACCACAGATGCGTGCCTGATAGGGTGGGGAGCTCACTGTCAGACTCTCCACACTCAAGGTAGGTGGACTCAGGATGAGTCCCAACTTCACATAAATGTCTTGGAAATAAGAACCATCCTTTGTGCAGTCCGGGCTTTGAAGGACATTCTCTGTCACAAAAACATTCTCCTTCAAATGGACAACAAAGCAGTGATGTATTACATAAACAAGCAGGATGGCGCTCACTCTTACTCCTTGTGCAGGGAAGCGATGAGGGTGTGGGATGGTGCTTTGAGCACAAGGCTCTAATTCATGTGGTCTACCTGCTGGGGGTGCAGAATGAACTGGCAGACCATCTCAGCAGAACAGAGACAGATCCTCACAAATGGTCTGTCGACTTAGCCATAGCTCAGTCACTATTCGCAGAGTGGGGAACTCCAGACCTGGACCTTTTTGCATCCCCACTCAACACAAAACTGCCTCTCTTCTGCTCCAGAAATCCAGGACCTGGCATTTTCTGTCAGGATGCGTTCAGGCTGCGGTGGACAAAACTCTTTCTATACGCCTTTCTGCTTGTTCCTCTAATTCAGAGAGTACTCCTCAAATTCGAGTCCCAGGGGGACAAAATGATCCTCCTTGCTCCCTTCTGGCCTCGACAGATATGGTTTACACTACTCAATAGTATGTCGGAAGCTCCTCCGAAACTGCTTCCCCTTCAGATGAACCTTCTGACTCAGGGGCCTGTGGTCCATCTCAACCTGAAGTCATTTCACCTTCAAGCTTGGCTTCTGAAGAGATAGAAGTGAACAGGTTCAACGTCTCTCACAGGGTTTCAGATATTCTTCTGGCTACATGCAAGCCGGCCACTAGGAAAACTTACACAGCCAAATGGAAGCATTTTTCACTCTGGTGTACAAAATCCTCTTTAAATCCTTTTTCCTGCCCTCCAGATAAAGTTTTAGAGTACCTCTTAGACCTCTCAAATTCAGGTCTGCAATTCTCTACAGTTAAGGTTCACCTTTGTGACATTTCAGCTTATCATGAGCCAGTACTTTCCTTGTCACTGGCTCAGTTACCTGTGGTTAAGAGGTTTCTTAAGGGAGTTCTGCATACCAGACCTCTTATAAGATGTCGAGTCGCAGCCTGGGACATTAATGTTGTGCTAGACATGCTCACTCAAAAACCTTTCGAGCCTCTAGCTATCTGTGAGTTAAAATTTCTCACTTGGAAGACGGCCTTCCTAGTTGCCATTGCCTCAGCCCACAGGGTCTCTGAGATACATGACTTGGTCACAGACCCTCTGTATACTGTGTTTCATAAAGACAAAGTAGTTCTTAGGACCCATCCCAAGTTTCTCCCTAAGGTTGTTTCAGAATTCCATCTAAACCAACCTTTGGTCCTTCCTACTTACTTTGTGAACTTCCAAAATGAAGGAGACCATTCTCTTCATTCCTTGGACATCAAAAGAGCTTTGTGTTTCTATCTAGATAGAACAAAAGACTTCTGCAAAGCTCAACAACTGTTTGTTTCCTTCAGCGAGACCCAGCTGGGTCAATCTGTCACTATCAGATGTATTTCAGCATGCCTGGTGGCATGCCTTCGCCACTGTTATTCCATGGTGCATGTTAAGCTGGAGGGCAGAGTGTACGCTCACTCTACTAGAGTGGTCGTATCATCCCTAGTGGAAATCTGCAATGTGCCCATTGCAGATATTTGCAATGCAGCTACCTGGAGCTCAGTGCAGACTTTTGTCAAACACTATGCCCTGGATGTCCATGCCAGATGACATCTTTCTTTTGGCAGAACCATCCTTAATGGACTCCTGTCCTAAAACTGTGAGCTCTTGGTCTCTCCTGCTGCCCTCTCAGGGGATTATTAGCTCGGTACTCTCCCATTAGTGTGAATGAGTGGTGGAGACTTTATGTCCAGGAAGAAATGGAAATTACATACCTACCATAATTCTTGATCTTCTTGGATGAGTCTCCACCACTCATTCACATGCCCACCCTCCATCCCCCAAGCTCACCTCTGTTGTTGGTCTTCACTCCCTCAATCTTTAGGCTGTGAAGACTTCTTTGTTGACCCTTCTTATACGGGTCATCCGGACTATCTTTTGTCTGGTTTTTGGTTAGACTATCCTTCTAGGTTAGTTACGCTGCACCTCCTTGGAAAAAATGGTACTGAGGCAGTTGGAGGGTCAACGCCCAGATAGTCATTACGGCACAAGCTGGAGCTTGCAGTGCTGCTCCTCATGGCTCCATCTCTGGCGCCAACCCTTTGGCAAAAAGGCTGCTCCCGCTGGGTCCTAGTGCCTCCGGCGCAGATCCCATTAGTGTGAATGAGTGGTGAAGACTCGTCCAAGAAGATCAAGAATTATGGTAGGTAAGTCATTTCCATTTTTGGGCCCCCTGCTCTTTAACATCTTTGTAAATGATCTGCCAAATGTACTGGGAAATACTGAGGTCTGATAGTACATGGATGACACCATTTTGGTGGTGTCTGCTGACAGTCACACTAAGCTGGAACACAAACTTCAAACTGGTCTTCAGACATTGGAAACATGGTTTACTGAGTCAGGGCTTTTGTTAAATGGGAAAAACACACAGTGCATTTATTTTTATCCAGGGGTGAATAACTTACCAAGCCAAAATCAGGCTATAAAGTTCAAAAATGGGCACAATGTGACCAACATAAATAGTTACACATATTTAGGTGCCCATGCTGATAACAAATTAATGTTTGTTGAACATGTGAATTTGTTGGTTAAAAAGACAAATAAAAAACTTGGTGCATTATGAAGGGTATCCTCATGCCGACATGGACTGCAGCCACATCCAAGAGCAGGGTCATTCCCGATGCCCTACAGGGGGCATGCCTTAGACAGCTAGTGGTGGAACCCACTTGGGAGGGAGCAATATTAGACCTGGTACTCTCAAATGGAGAGAGGATCACAAATTTAGAAGTCAGTAGACATCTGGGAACAAGTGACCACTGCACAGTGTGCTTCACAACCATGGAGACAAGCCATACAAAGACAAAGATACTGGACTTTAGCAGGGCTGAATTTGGCATAATGGGTAAATACCTGAGGAATGCATTAGCAAATGGCCAGAAGGAGGGGTGGAAGAACAATGGAGAAAAATCAAAACTGCCATCATGGAGACAACAAGCATTTGTGTGAAACAAATAAAGAAAACAAAGTGGAATAAAAAAACCACTATGGTTCTCAAAAGAGGTGTCAGGGAAGGTTAAGGAGAAAAAGGCTGCATTCAAAAAGTATAAGAAATCACAGAAGGAGCACGACAGGGAACTGTATTAATTAAAGCAGAAAGAAGTAGGGAAGGCAGTCAGAAAAGCAAAGGCCCAAACTGAGGAAAAGATAGCCAACTCAGTTAAGAAGGGGGATAAAAACCTTTTATAGGTACATTAGGGAGCATAGAGAGGTTAAGGGAGGGATAGTGAAGATTAATAAAACAGAGAGGAGGTGGGCAGAGGGAGACAGTGAAAAGGCAGAGATACCAAATGAATACTTTTGCTCAGTATTCACAAAAGAAGAAGAAGAGGCATTACCTAAACCAAACAATAGAAGCACTCTGGGTAGTGGGGTTGACGCCAGTCCATTTACAGAGGAAAGAGTCCTGAAAGAACTCCTAAGACTCAAGGTGGACAAAGCAATGGGGTCTGATGGGATTCACCCTAGAATCCTAAAAGAGCTAAGGGAGGACCTAGTGACACCACTAACCACACTTTTTAACAAATCATGGGAAGATGGGGTGGTACCTGAGGACTGGAGGAGGGCAGATGTGATTCCCCTTCACAAAAGTGGGAGCAAGGCAGAAGCAGGAAACTACAGACCTGTTAGTTTGATCTCAGTGGTGGGGAAAATGATGGAATCACTTCTGAAAGAAAGAATTGTTGAGTACCTAGAGCCAGAGGGCACAGGACCCAAAGCAGCATGGATTCACAGCAGGAAGGTCATGTTAGACGAATCTAATCAATTTCTTTGACTGGGTGACCAAAGTAATAGACCAGGGAGGGGCTGTGGATATGGCCTACCTAGACTTTAGCAAGGCATTTGACACAGTCCAGCACAAAAGATTAATAATCAAGTTAGCCAGCCTGGGAGTGGGTCCAAGGGTGGTAGCCTGGGTAGCAAACTGGCTGCACAACAGGACACAGAAGGTAATAGTGAATGGAACACATTCTGAAGAAAGGGAGGTTACTGGTGGAGTACCTCAGGGCTCAGTACTGGGTCCAGTCCTGGTTCCAGTCCTCTTTAGCGTCTTTATAGGTGACATTGCAGAGGGTCTGGAGGGAAAGGTATGCCTCTTTGCAGATGACACAAAGATTTGTAACAGAGTTGATACACAAGGGGGGGTAGAAAGGATGAGAAGGGACTTGGCAAGGTTGGAGGAATGGTCAGACATATGACAACTTAGATTCAATGCAAAGAAGTGTAAAGTAATGCACCTGGGAAATAAAAATCCAGGAGAAGAGTACAAAATAGCAGGGGAGGTACTAACAACAACAATAATGGAAAGAGATCTGGGTGCATTCATATCAGATGGCCTAAAGGTGGGTAAGCAATGTGAGAAGTCAGTAAGGAGAGCCAGGGGGATACTGGGATGCATAGGGAGGGGCATCACAAGTAGAAAAAGGGAAGTGGTAATCCCTCTGTACAGACAGTTGGTGACATCCCATCTGGAGTACTGCGTGCAGTTTTGGAGACTTCATCTACGCAAGGACATAGACAGGATGGAAGCAGTCCAGAGAAGGGCAACTAAAATAGTACAGGGTCTATATCAGAAACCATATGAAGAAAGACTGAGAGAGCTTAATATGTTTACCCTTGATGAAAGGAGGGATGGGGGACATGATAGAAACTTTTATGTACCTCAAGGGAATCAACAAAGTCCAGGAGGGTAGCATCTTTCAGAAAAAGAGATGTGTAAGAACAAGGGGGCACAATTTAAAGTTAGAGGCGGGACAGCTCTAGGGTAATGTGAGGAAATTCTTTTTCACGGAGAGAGTGGCGGACGCATGGAACCGTCTTCCTGGAGAGGTTGTGGGGTCTAAAACAGTGGGGGAATTCAAACATGCATGGGACAGACATAAGGCAATTATAGTGGGGGGTTGCAGGAAGTAGGCTGTTGGTTAACTAGAATCTGCAGCTTATCCAATAGGTAAGGAAATGGCAGACTGTGTGGGCCAAGTGGTCCTTATCTGCCGTCAAAGTCTATGTTTCTAAAGGAGTCTAGAGTGAAATTAGTTAAATAACTATTGGTTCCAGTCTTGGAATATGGTAGTCTGTTATATAGGTACTTCATTAAATCAGTATTAAAGAAAAATGACAGTATGTATTACAGACTGGCAAGATTTGTCAATTTAAGCAACATTTGGTAGTCGTCATTATGATGTTTACTTGGTCCTAAACTGGCTAAGGCCAGAGGACAAAACAGAGTACAATTAGATGATGTGGTGTTTTAAGTTACTGAAATCAAAATTTGTCCACGCCCTGAGATACCTGGTAATAACTGAACCCCAGAGAGATATAAGGTACCATTTGAAGATAAACAATTGGAATTTGCCTTATATATGTGTGAATAACAATTTATTAATTTAAATTTTGGTAACCGGGTAGGCTTACTGAGACCTTGACGGTCCCTTTTTCAGGGGCGACCTGGAGTTAGTTACATGTACCTAAGGGAGAAAAAAAAACAAAGCTATGATACATACAGTGAATCAAGGTTTACATAGTACAGCAGGAATACACATAGCAGCATGTAGTACATCATAGACAGACTCCAAGCAGTAGCCTGGACAATTTTGTTAGGACAACATGGAGAAACAGACACATCAAATGATAACCCACAATGATAAGTGCCCTAGCATCCTGCTTCCCTAAGCATACCCTCCCTCCAGAGACTATTGATCTGTGATGGACACCCCGTTCAGGAGAGCCATCGGGTAGTCTCAGCTGTAGCAGATGCCCCTATATCCAGGTGGGATTTTGGTGCTTTCTTGAAACCCCCAGGAGAGGTGTTTTCTTGAAGCTCTCTAAGGAGATTGTTCAAAAGTTTGGGTTTGGACACCCTGGGAGACCGAAGGCCAAGGGATGTTTTGGCTCTGGGTATTTCAAGTAGTTTCCAATCAGAAGACCAGAGCTCTCTCCTGTTAGTTTTAGGGACAAGCAAGTCTTGTAGACTTGGGGGGGCTCTGGGTTGTTGTAGTTTGAAGGCCAGGCACAGTGAAGGATATGCTAGCCTGGCTTTGAGGGTTGGCCAGTCCAGGGTGCGGAGCACCTTGCAGTGGTGCTCCATCCATTACACCCTGGCTGAAAACTGGCTGACCCTATGATATAGTGTACCCAGGTGCTGCCTTTCCATGGGCCTCAGTGTCTGGAGCAGGGTAGCTCCATAGAATAGGGTGGGTAGTATTGTCCCATTCCCTACCGCCTTTCTGGTTTTCTTGCTCAGGAAGGGGTTTAGCCTATAGAGGAGACCCAGTTTTTGATTTGCCATCTTTGTGAGGTAGTCCATGTGTTTCTTGCAAGTAACCTCTTAGTCTAGGTACATCCCCAGGTACTTAATGTTGTCTACTACCTCAATCTCTGTCCCATTTAGGGTGGTGAGGGACAGGAGGTTAGATCTGTCTTGGCCAAGCTTTTTTGGGCCAAAAAGCATAGCTTTGGTCTTCTTGCTGTTGAGGACCAGCATGTTTTCCTGGCACCACGCTTCCAGGCTTGCGAGGTCATGTTGCAGCTCTAGATTTAGGGACCTCACATCCTTCCTGGTTCTGTACAACACTGCATCATCGGCATATAAGGTGACCTTCGCCCCACTGCAATGCAGAGGTAGGTTGTTGACGAACAAGGAGAATAGTAGGGGTCCTAAGATTGACCCCTGTGGAACTCCCTCAGTTACTTGGTGCTGTTGAGATTTTGCTCCGTTCCAGCATACCATTTGTGTCCTGCCTTGAATGTAATTTAAGAACCATTGTAGGGCATGCGCATCCAGGCCTAGCCCCCTTAATCTTTCTAGTAGTAGCTGGTGTTCAACAAGATATCGAACGCCTTGGTCAGGTCGATGAAAACTGTTCCTAGCATTTTATTCTGATCTAAGGCTTCGTACACGTCCGTGGTAAAGCTTATCAGAGCCGTCTCAGTGTCATGTCTTTTTCTGAAGCCATGCTGTTGGTCTGCTTGAAGGTTATGTGTTTCCAAGTAGTCATTAACCTGTTGGTAAACCACTTTCTCCAATAGTTTACTTAAGGTGTAGAGCATTGAGATAGGTCTAAAATCTTTGACGTCCCCATGCGGTGCACTCTTCGGTATAGGGGTCACTAGCGTCACTTTCCAAAGGGCTGGAATTTTCCCCTCAGTCAGGGACCTGTTGAAGAGCTGGCATACATGTCCCGCTAAGACTGGGGCTCCTAGTCTTAGTAGCTTGGGGATTCGAGATTGTCATGCCCAGCACCCCCTTCAGGTTTCAGGCTTCTGAGCAGTTTTAGGACTTCTCCGGTTGAGACTAGCTTAAGATGAAATTCAGTGCCCGGGTGGGGGGGTCCTGGATTGTTTTGGCTGCCCAGGCCTTGTCCGGGATTACTGGTTTTGAACCTCTGTAAATCCAGGAAAAAGTTGTTAAATGCATTTGCCGTGTCCAGTAGGGTGGAAAGCGGTGTCCCATTCATTTTTATTACCCCAGTCCCCTTGCTCTTGTTCCCCTTTAGTAGAGAGTTTATTTGCCCCCAGAACTTCTTTGGGTTTGATAGTTCCTGGATTGCAGTCCCTGCAGGTAACGCATTTTAGTTTTTTTGAGTTCTCTTTTGCAGCTATTCCTGGCTTCCCGATATTTCACCCAGTCCGGTTGAAGGTTCAACTGTTTATAATTCCCCCAGGTTTTGTCTCTCTCCTTCATCTTCCTCTTTAGGTCCGGGTTGAGCCACCTGGCATCCTGACCTTTGACCCTGATAATTTTAAGGGGTGCATGCTTGTTGGCTACCGACAGAAAGTGCTTGGTAAAACCTTCGAGGGCTTCGTCAATGCTAGGCATATCAAAGGCCTGGAACCAGTCCACTTCACTTAGTGATTGATGGAAGGAGCCTGTGTCTAGTGTGGAGTAATTTCTAGTCCAGAGAGTTCAGGGGGGGTTGTTTGTGAAAGTTGTTCCTCCATACCAGAAAGACAGGGGAATGGTCACTAAGTGCATCTGCACATGTCTCAACCATTCTAGCCCTGTCCAGGTTAGACATTAGTATCCAATCTAGGGTGGTGCGGTTGCCAGACTTTTGGTTGAAACGTGTAGGCTCACTTATCAGCTGTGTTAGCCTGGCCCCCTCTAGGTTGGTCTTGGCTTCCCTGTGTAGCTTTTTGCCCCAGTTTAGGTTAAAGTCCACTAGTATAATTTTCTTGTAGTTTGGCAGAGTGAGTATGGTATCTGTAAGTGTTGTTAGTGCTATCATTGCCTTCCTCAATGTATGGTACGTAGATCCGACAAGGAGTGGCTTGATCCTCCATAGGAGAAGTTTAACAAATAATATTTCACACCCCCCTTCCTCTAGGTCTGGGGTGGTTACCACTGTGGCATTGAGATGGTATCTGACATATATAAGGACACCCCCACCCTTCTTTCCCTTCCTGTCTTTCCTGAAAGTGGTAAATCCTTGTAGCTCCACTTCATGGGGCAGTATATTTGTCTGAAGCCATGTCTCTGAGAAACCAATAATGTCAGGGGAGTAGAGACTGGTCCAGGCTTCGAGTTTGTGCATTTTGGGCCTAAGGTTATTAATATTCATGTGGACCATCCTCAGCCCCCTGGCTTTGGCCCACTCTGGTCAGGTGGGTATTAGGTTCGGAATGCTGGTCCCTGGAGGGCCAGGGTTAGGCTCTATGTCACTCCCCATTAGAAGCAGAAGGCCCAGGAGAGTTGTCATAACTTTGATTGGGACCTTGGGGGTGGGGTTAGTCTTACCACCCCTGATATACCTTGCGGTGTGTATGAAAAGGCCCTTTTTCCCCATTAGGTATATTGTTGTCGTACTTGTCCTGAAACAGAGATGGTGGCACCCTTGGGTGAAGTGGCCAACTACTGATCTATCATAATTTTTATGGGGCCCGCCCTCCCCTATAGCAACCTGATCAGTCATTACAATTGTTAAAATATATGATACCCATAGCAACCCCAGTCCCTCCCATTTTTGTGATTCTACCTGTAACCTGAAGAGTTCTAGTATCAGACAGTCTTTCCTGGCTTTTGGTTTTAATAATAATAATAATAATAAAATTTATTTTTATGGCACCTTTTCCCTATTAGACCTTCCCTTAGGATACTTAAACCAATCAATACAGGTCAGTTTATACTGAAAAAAGGAACAGTAATACACCTTATTCAGGGACTGGAGCAACGGTACTGTAACAGACCTTCCCTTGTAAAACTTTAAGTGAAATTAATAAGTCACCCTATTATGGAGAATGAGAACACAGTACTGTACCAGGGGATACTGTTGTATACAGGCAATAGAATATAGTATTTTAGTACAGGACAGTCTTTCCTGGCTTGAGGTATTCCCTATATGTGGATATGACACTGCAGATGAGTATTGCTCAGTCTTGGAACTCATTCCCCAATGAATTAAAAGATAAGAACTCCCTTTATGAATTTCAGTCTGCTTTACAGAAAATGTTGGACAAAATTTGTGATTGCTACACATGATAATGATAAACCCATTTTATTGTGGTGTTTGTTGTAACTTTTATCTTGTTAATTTATATTTGTTGTTGATTCATGTAATGTTCATAATTGTACAGAGCATTTGTTGTAAACAGGGATTTTCTAATTTTCCTTAACAATTGTTCCTGTATAAAAATTAAAATGTTATCTATTTATCTACCTACCTATCTGTCTTAACTCTATCTATCTATCTATCTATCTATCTATCTATCTGTCTGTCTGTCTGTCTGTCTGTCTATCTATCTATCTATCTATCTATCTATCTATCTATCTATCTATCTAACAACTTTTCTAAAGTACAGTAGGTGTTCAAGAGAAACAACAAACAACAGCAGGGAAAAACTAGAAAAACCCTATCAGGAGTAAAGGTGCTTATGGGTGGGTGGAAGTAAAAGAGTAGACTAAAATAGGGAAGAGGAAAACATCCTGTCTAGGGTAGGTGTTCACACTGTGCTGTGCCTACCTATCTAGGCATTAAAACTACTTTTCTAGGGTAGGTGTAGAAGAGGAATAAGTAGGGAAAAACTAGAAACATTCTATCATGGTAGTTGTGTATACAGGGTGAGTGGAAGGTAAAGGGTAGGCTAAAATAGGGAATAGGAACAACACTTTATCTAGGGTAGGTGTACAAAGAGCATAACAAACAACAAAAAGAGAAAAACTAGTAACACTCTGTCAGGGATAGGATACATAAGAATTTCCAAATATCGCAGGGAAGTATAGGAATTTAGAATGCTGGGGGTGGTGCAGTGCAGTGGCTGTGGGGCAGTAGTTTTTGGAGAGACCTTCTGGAAACTGTGATGCTGCCCCAACTGCATGCACCTCTCTGGGTTGAGGGAAGAGGTTGCTAGACCTCAGGCCAAACTGGCTAGGATGTGGGCAACCTCTTCTCTCATGAGGGGCCACCATGTCTGACACTGTCACTTCAGAGAGAGCCTAGGAGGGAGAGCGGCTGGACTAGGTGGGCTCTTGAATGGAGGGGGTGGTGGCTCAGTGGCACATTCTTCAACTGGTACCACTATGTAATTTATATGCTGCTCTGGAGTGGCATGACTGTTAGATGAAGGCACTCATAGCACGGACGGGGGAGGATGTGGGGGTCCTCAGTAATGGAGACCCCAAGAAGGGTGGTAGAGGACCCCCAGAGGAAGATAAAGCAACGTTTGGTGGGGAACTTGATTGTGAGGAGGATAGATCTAGGAATAAGAAATGGCGGGAGAGGAAGGTTAGGTGCCTATGCAGTGCCACTTCCCAGAGGGATGGGAAGCAGATCCAGAGGATTGCTAGGGCAACAGGAAGGGAGGGAGGCAGAGCTGGATGTCATTGTCCACCTGGGGACTAACAACATGGCCTGGTACAGGGCTGGGATAGGGCAGGGAAGTTCAGGGAGCGGAGGAGAGGTTTTAGACAGGTTGCATGCTCAGCAGCATTCACAGAGGTGCTGCCTGCCTATGACAGGGGGACCAGAGGGACTGCTGCACCAGGACCTTTAACTGATAGTTGAAGGAATGGTGCAAAGAGGAAGGGTCTGGCTACATTGAAAACTGTGGTTCAAGCTGAATGGATAACAGCCTTTACAAAAGTGATGTCCTGCATCTGTCTGGGAGGAGAACTACAGTCCTCAGTGAATAGTTTAAATGTTACTTTGATGAACATTTAAACTAGCCGAGGGGGGTGGAGGAACAAATTGGGAAGGTAGTAACTCCCTTCCCCACAGGCTAAACTAAGAAGTAGAAAGAACCTGAGGGGAGAGAAGTACCTCACTAATAAAGGAAGCAGGGCTATACAAATGAAGAGGAATGGAAATGGGAGAAGTAAAAACAGAGGGGAAGGAAGGTTTGCAAAATGGAAGAAAGAGGAGAAATGATCAGCATGAAGACCATGTGTGCGAATGTTAGAAATCTAGGAAATAAAATTCCGGACCTGGAGGCCATCATGGCAGAGGCTGACTTGGATGTTGTGGTCATTACTGAGTCATGGTGCACTGAAAACCATGACTAGGATATGACCATACCATGCTATGCTCTGTTCAGGAAGGACAGGGTGGGAAGAAAAGGAGGGGTGTGGTGCTTTATGTGAAGGAAAGCATAAAAACAGCAGAGATACAGGGAATACGGAGGAGGACAGAGGTACTGTGCGGTGTTATCCTGGAGAAGGGGAATGGAGCCACTATTCTCACTGGTGTGATCTACAGAACTCCAGCCAGAGGGGAGTAGTTAGAGAAGGTACTGGTGGAAGCTACTGGCAAGATAGCAGAAAAGGGGGAGGTGCTGCTAATGGGGGACTTCAATCTGCCAGATGTAGATTGGAGCCTCCCATCTGTGGCTTAAAGTAGAGGCAGGGACATCCTGGACTCCTTGCAGGGAGCATTCCTCAGGAAACTAGTCAGAAAACCCATTTGTGATGGGGCAATACTGGACCTGGAACCCACTAACAGGGACAGTGTGGCAGATGTCAAGGTGGAAGGCCACCTGAGGACCGGTGACCACAGTACTGTGTGGTTCAATATAAGGATTGTGACAGATTTGAACCACACAAGGGCAAGGGTTCTGGACTTCAGGAGGGCAGATTTTATAAAGATGGGTGAAAGCCTGAGGGCTAACCTGGTGGTGGATTGACCTGGGTGGGGTGGAGGAACAGTGGGTGAAGCTAAAAGAGAGAATAGTGAAAGCAACAAACCTCTGCATCAAACAAGTGAGCAAAAGTAAGAGGAAATGGAGACTGCTATGGTTCTCGAAAGGGGTGGCTGAAAAGGTAAAGGCTATAAGGGTGGCACTCAGCAGATATATGGTGATGCACAGGGAGGACAACAGGGAGGTGTATCAGGAGAAACAGACAGAAACAAGGAAACCAATAAGGAGTGCAAAGGCACAAACTGAAGAGAGAATAATCCAAGAGGTAACACAAGGGAACAAGACATTTTTTAGGTATGTCAGTGAATAGAGGAACAGCAGGGGAAAGACTATAAGGTTAAAAAGGAATTGGGGGACAGTGCGGAGGGGAATCAGGAAAAGGCAGACATTCTTAATAAATACTTTTTTCAGTGTTCACTATAGAAGGAGAAGAGGAGGGGCCACAAAAAGTAACAAGAGCTCTGAAGGAAGGGAAATGGAAACTAGTCCTCTTTTAGAGGTGAGAGTCCTAAAGGGATTCAATAATCTGAAAGTGGACAAAGCAATGGGACCAGATGGGGTACATCCTAAAGTATTTAGGAAGCTAAGGAAGGTACTGGCTGCACCTCTGACAGACCTGTTTAACAGCTCACTGGGAACAGAAGTGGTTCCAGGAGACTGGAAGAGGGCAGATGCAGTCCCACTTCACAACAGTGGTAGTAGGGAGGAGACTGGCAATTATAAGCCAGTCAGCCTGACATCAGTGGTAGGGAAGTTAATGGAATCACTGCTGAAGGAGAGGATAGTGGAATATCTTGAATCTAATGGGTTACAAGACAAAAGACAGCATGAATTCATGGGTGGGAGGTCATGTCAAATAAATCGGAGAGATTTATTTGATTGGGTGACCAAGGAATTAGATCAGGGTGGAGTGGTGGATGTAGCCTACCAATATTTCAGTAAAGCATTCAACACTGTACCACACAGAAGACTATTAAGCAAGCTGGGTAGCTTAAAAGTGGGTCCAAAGATGGCAAACTGGGTAAGAAACTGGTTAGGGGATAGGCAACAGAGGGTGGTGGTAAATGGAGTTCACTCCAAGGGGGGGAGTGATCAGTGGGGTGCCTCAGGGAATAGTGCTGGGACTGGTTCTCTTTAATGTACTTATAGGTGACATTGCAGATAAGCTAGAGGGAAGGTCTGTGTCTTTGAAGATGAAGCCAACATCTGCGACAGGGTGGACACTGGGGGCACAGACCCAAAACGCTGAAGTAAATAACGGTGCAGTCAGATACCATACATAAATAACAGTGAAATTAAAAATAAGGTGGTAAATTATAGCGCACAGAAAAACCAGCGGGTGCTACCACTGAATTCAATATAAAAAAAAAAACTTGACTTTTTGTGTGGGGCTGCATTCCTACACCCTCTGTTACAGGGGTCTGTGCCCCCAATCCCCCAACTTAACATAACTACCATGGGGAGACTCAGAGACAGGGAGAAACCTTGGGAGGCGGAAGAACTGTTTGGGAAGGGACAGGGAAAAAGCGACCTAACACAAACAGTAAAGAAAACAAAAACAAGTGTTCCAGGACCAGGAATCGAACCCCAGTCCACTGACACTTTGCCACTCTCCACTGCCTGTGGCTGTACCTGCTGAGCCACAGCAGCTGCTTGGCAGAGTGTCCTACAGCATAGCCTTTATCCCCTGCTCCCGTGCACTAATTTTATGGCATGGTAATAGCTACAGAGATAGCACTAAACCATACCTGTGCTATAGTATCCCTGTAGCTGTCTTTAAACACGCTATCTTTATGGCACAGTAATTGCTTCGCTATTCTTGCTGTGCCATATTGACCTGGTACCCCTCTCTGTGTGTGTGTGTGTGTGTGTGTGTGTGTGTGTGTGTGTGTGTGTGTGTAAAGAATGAACAGACACCTTAGAAAACTTGAGGAGTGGTCAAGGGTACAGAAGCTGGGTTTCAATGTGAAAAACTGCTAAATAATGTACTTGGGACACAGAAACCCTGGGGCAGCGTACAAAATGAGGGGAGTGTTACTGATGACCACCAAACAGGAAAGAGACCAGGGAGTTATAATCTTTAATGGCCTAAAGGTGGCCTGGCAGTATGATGAACAGTTGGGAGGGCTAGTGGGATGGTGCGGTGCATAGGGAAAAGTATCACCAGCAGAAGGAGGGAGGTGGTGCTGTCTCTGTATAGATCACTGGTAAGACCTCACCTAGAATACTGTGTACAGTTCTGGAGGCCAGACTTCCAGAAAGACATATACAGAGTGGAGGTGGTCCAGAGGAGGGCTACTAAGTTGAAACATAGAAACATAGACTTTGACAGCAGATAAGGACTGCTTGGCCCACCTAGTCTGCCCATTTCCCTACCTATTGGATGAGCTGCAGATCCTAGTAAACCAACAGCCTCCTTCCTCCTACTTCCCACCATAATTGCCTTATGTCTGTCCCATGTATTGTTGAATTCCCCCACTGCTTTTGACCCCATGACCTCCTCAGGAACGCTGTTCCATGCATCCACTCCCCTCAGCCCTACATGGAGAGACAAAAGAAACTCAATATGTACACCCTGGAAGAGAGGAGAGAGAGGGGGCATATGACAGAGACTTTAAATACCTCAAGGGGGTAAATAAAGTACAGAAAGAAAGTATTTTTTGGAAAAAAATGTGCACAAAAACACATGGTCATATTATGAAGTTGAAGGAGGGTAGATGCAGGAGAGATGTTAGGAAGCACTTCTTCACAGAAGGAGTGGTGAATTCCTGGAACAGCCTACCAGCCAGTGTGGGGAGAGTGGAAACAGTGTTGGGGTTCAAGAATACATAAGACAGGCATAAGGGAATCTTATTGGAAAGGAATGGGGAGGAGAAAGAACCAGTGATCAAGTAGGGTCTACGGAGATACAGCAGGCAGGGAAAAATGGGCAGACTAGGTGGCCCAAGCAGTCCTTATCTGCTGACAAATTATATGTTTCTATATTTAAGGAAACCAAGTTCTAAGATTATCTGATGAGAGACCATTGGTGTTTTCAGAGATATTTAGTTAGGACAATGTCATAGTACTTACATATGCTTTTGCTCCTACAAAAATGAATTGTAACTGCCCAATGACCTACCAGTAACCATGGGGGCCTACCATGTCAATGACCCGTGTTTGTGCCTGAGCTAAGCATATCAGTCAGCATGAGATGGGGGGTGGTATCCAACTCAGACACCTCTTGTTTTGGAAAGAAAGGGAGGTATCTACTGTTGCATGAATGCCCCCCTGTGGTGACCCGGGGTTTTGGGTACAGTCATGTATACAGGAATATGTGCCTGGGAAGCAGCTGAAACTAGCGTCGAGCTGTGGGATGGTGTTGCATTGATGAGTAGACTGCTGAAGTTGTCCTCATTCATCAGAAGAACCACGATGAGGCATGTTCATTAGTGGGTGAGGAAGGGAGGTAAAAAGTAGGCAAGCAGTGTTGGAGAGAGAAAGTTGGACCGACCTTCAAATCTGTATGGACTGATTGACTCTTCCCACTACCCTTTTGATTTATCCTAGCTCCGTGCCATCCCAGAGCTCAAGTGTTCATTTGAGGACCCATACCACCTGATGGAGGCCCATCCATGGATAAACCATGGATAGTTTAAGGCAGGGAGCAGGTGTGGTGCACTGATCTGGCAACTGGTAATGAGGCGAACAAGGGGTTCCTCAGGCAGGCAAAGGATTTCATAATGAAAAGTTGCTCTAAACTTGGCTCCAGAAAAATAGAAGGGGAAAGTGAGAACATATAAAAGAGCAAGTTCCCCTTTTATATAAAGATCACATATCAGTTTAGAAAATATTTTCTGAACATACAGATTTTCTGATGCTACTATCTCTTTAACATAGAAATAAGAGCAAATGCAATAGCCAAAGCATCTATACCCAGCCTTAGTGAAATAAACATTTACAGCGTATCTGACCTTTTTCCATAGATGAAAGAGCCTGCATAACCTTTCATCAGGCTCAGTATGATTTTGAATTGAGAGCAATGCTTCCTTTAGGCTGTTATATTAGAGTCCAGACAAGAGAACTCATTCTGATGTTTGCTGTGAACTTACAAATTCATATAACCTCAAGGCGATTGTAGAATGTCAGTTGCTAAAGTCCATTGATTATGTACAGGGATGCTTTAGACGGGGTGGCAATGGTTGAAATGTAATTCTGTCTCTATGGCTTTAAAGATTAAACGTAGTCACAGATATGGCACATTTACAAAAGCTGTATTAAGAAAATTCCTTTCTGTGAGGTGTCTTTCATGACCCTTTTTTTACCCTTTCTTACTTGCATTAGCACACTAACAACACTAGCAAAGAATTTGTCTGCTGTGCCACTCTGTAACAGTTCTCTTTTTGGTGTGACCTGAATGGGAAGTCATGCCTACTGTAACAATTTGCTAGGTACCGGTACCATATTTTCTTTTCTTTTCATTTCACTAAAGATCATTATTTCTGTAAGGAAAACAGTTTGAAGTTAGCAGATACTGGAAACAGTCAGGCTTTCTTATCAGTAACTCTGAGAAGAGGGGCAGACCAAATGGGGGTTGGTTGTAAATTTATTACTTTGGGCTGTCTAGTTTTGGACCTCTGAAATATGGATGGGCACTAGAAGTGCCTCTGATGTCAGGAAGCAGCTAGCTAGCACAAACATTCCTGTAGGGACTCATGGTAATTATCCAACAAGATAGTACAAGCTGGTACTCAACCAGAGTTTCAGACAAAAGATCTTGAGTCTGTGATGTCAGAGGGACACACTGGATGATGTGTCATGGTGGGGGGGGGGGGTCAACTAGAGGGTTTCAGGTCTGACAAGGCCTAATAGAGTCAGTCCGGCTTGGGGTTATGGACAAACTATCATCCAAGAGTTCAAAATGTCTTGGGGGTAAGCCAATCTATTATGTTTGTCACCTATGGGTCAACACAAGTTTCTTACATTTCTGTGCAATTACTGTTCCCTGTAGTGTTGTTGAAATAGCCTATAGTATCTGTGCAATTATCTTAAAATATTCAAAATTTTTTTATACATTTCATGTTACTGTGACATGACTGACTCCTTTAGGGTACAGCTAATCAATTTATAACTGACAATAACTGTATTTTCACCACTGAGGAGAAGGCTAATGTTACCATATCCTTTCTAAATTAAAGTGTTCTCAGCTGTCACAGAGTGGGGTGGGTCATGTGATCTTGAGCATGGAGCACTGTACTGTGTGAACTCTGAAGGGACACAAACCAGGAGATTCTTCAACAGAGTGTCTATGCTACGTGGTGACAGCTACTGAACTGATAACGATGATATGGGCTGAGTCTGGAAAGGACCAGTCTGTCACATTTTTCAGTCATTCCACAACCAATTGCAGGATGCTGTTCCTCAAGATATGGGAAAAAGAAGCAAAATGCTGGCCAAGCCACCTCATCAAATCTTATTATTTGGGCCAGCATATGCAAAGTTTGCACACTGCCAGCCTGTGGAGCTATACCCTGTGAAGCAGCTTCATTTGTGGCAGATTTCACTGCCCCAGTTGCCCCTGAACATATGTACAAAGCTCCACAAAAGAGGGTGAGAGTGGTCCAGAAGGAGCTGTGCTGTATATCACAGCAGAAGATCATGGCATAATACAGTTCTTGGTGAGGATTGACATATTTCTGTAAGGGAAACAAGTCTGAATAGCAAGCACGGGTCAATGTCTTGTTTGTGTGCAGGTTTTGTTAGTGAAATTGTAAAGTTCAGTTACTGAGGGAGGTTAAATATATTATATAAGGACTTGAAAATCACAGAATGTAATGGACACACCTAGCTGTTGCTTAAATACATTATTTATGGCACATGTAGTAGGGGCTAGCATCCTCTACATATTGTTTCTTATAGAGGACTCATCAGGGGTGGAGCCAGTACATACAGGTAGCATTTAAATGCCCCAAAGTGCATTCTAACTGGTGAAGCTCAGTTTCAAAACATATTCTGTACATGCATATATGAATAGCAATAAAGACAAAGCTAATACATATAAGTAATGTGGAAAACAATTCTTCCTGGACCTTAGGCATTAGTACACCCTGGGCACCTGGCTTATCTGTTTAAGCATCAGTTTTTAGAAATATATTTATTAATTATATTTATGTATACTGATGTTTTATTGATTTGTATTGTTGTATTGCTAGTTTGTTCCTGTTTGGCACCCAGAGCCTCTGGGATTGGGCACCAGAAAAATAAAATTTGCCTTGCCATGCCTTTTGTGATCAAAGTGCCAATAGTAAAAAAAAAAAAATACACGACACAATACAAAATGTACAAAAGGCAATATCTACAAAGACATTTAATCAAGAGCATATCCTGACAATTTAAATGCATTTTCAATATTGCAATTTCCGTGGTGACTGCAGGGCAACATCTGTTCTGAGATAAGCTGCCTACTGGTCCAAACCAAACCTCAAGAGGTATCTGAACATGGACACTCCATATTTTTATTTTAAATTTTCAAAAGGAGATATTTGAAGGGGGTCTATGTTGGGATACTTAATGAAGTACCTATAAAGAGAAGCAAAGCAGTTACTGCGTTAAACATACAAATATGCTCCCAAGTTCATATTGATAAGAAATATCTCCATTGATGTATTCCTTTTTAGTGGGAAGTAAAGTTCACATTCATCTCCCAATTTTGTAATCCCATATAATGTTATATATACCTTACAACTTCTTACTGAGAGGAGAATCACTATAGAGGTTTTTTGGGGGGCAAGGGGTGGACACAAAGAAAGGAGGAGGCAAAATGTCAGGGAATGCTTTCAAAACAGGGGCAGTACTACAAAGGAAGTTATAAACATGACCACTAGTCATACACAGTATCCGGTTAAGAAAAATGTTAAACATATGTCATAGATCTATCAGAAAAAGTAAGACTATAAGCAACACACACTATATAGACAGAAGAGGCTGTCATTTAATTACAATTTCCAGCAAAAACAGAATCCTACAGAGAGGATGTAAAGGGAAAGAATGGGATAATAAATGCTGTGTGGCAGGGATCAAGCAGTACTAGGCACTGAGTGTACAGTTGAAAATTCCTATTGATTTTAGATCAAGTTGGTCATTAAGATCACATGGCACAAAGGCCTCCAGTATGGCAATCCACATGGATTCCTTCTGGGGCAACATCCCGAGTCTCACCTCCCCTGATGGATTGCCTGATCTGTTCAAGTGCTCTAAATTAAAATGATCTGGTATTGCTAGAGTGTGCCTCCATGAAGTGCACACCCAGGGCATTAGTCATGTTCTGCTTAATTATTGCCCTAACATGCTCCTGGATGTGACACTTCAGGGACCTTACCATATGTTCAACATGTACCATAATGCACTTGCACTAACCAACACTCTGTTAAATTCTGTTAGGCATGTTATAAAATTGCTAAGCCAGTATTCTTTGTCACTTATTGGATGAGTGAATATCAAACCTGTCTGTCTATAACAACAGATATTACAATGCCTACAGAAGAAGAAACCTTTGCAATGGCAAATAGGTATGCCCTTTTCCCTAAAAAAAAAGGCTGCTTGTCAGATGGTTACAGCTTTCTTTTTGAATGAAATCTGGTGGACACCAGAGGTGTCAATGTCTCATCTGCTGAGAGACCTGACCACCTATCTTTAACAATTTGTCTCACTTCCATTGCCCTCAAGTTACAGCCTGTTGCAAAACACAACTGTAGTTCATCTGTACACTCTGTCTGTTGTAATGCAAAAGAGAATTGCACTCCCAATTGAATACCATAGTGCTGACTTCCTCTACCACTTCAGCCAAATATCTCTGTCTCAGAATCCCATTAATAGCACTCTGGTTTCCTATTAAAATTTAACCGCTGATGTGCAATTCTTCTTGAGGTGTAAAAATGGCCAAAAGGAATACTATCAATGAGAGATTTAGGGTACCAGTTCTCAACAGACTATTCCCAGAAATGTTTTTATGTTAGTGGGTACATTCCACCATCCCACTCTGATTCACAATGAACTTTTCATCAAGAAATTTTTTTTTTACTTGCCTGGCTCCCACAGCTTTTGGAGGAGGCCTCGTACCTCCTCCTACTCCATCTGCCTGGGCATCCTACTAGGCAACCCCACCTTGGTTTCATCTGTGTGCGGGGAGCCGGGTGTATTCATTTTTCCCCTTTTTCTCTCCTTAGATCTTCCTGAGGATGCCAGCATGAAAGGACATATGTCCTATCATATGACATGCTGACGCATGCCATCGTAAGTGCCCACAGTGTCCTCCCCTCCCCGGCTCCTCAAAGGCACCCCCGGTAACCTACCCCAGGAGGAGGAGAGCATCCATTGGGATGCTCAATCCTCCATTCCCCTGCCAACCCTCAGCAACTCGAGTCCATTCCCGACTGCCGGTGTGGTACGAGGTGTGGCGTCCAGTGTCTCAACCCTCAGCACCACTGGGCCGGCCTTCATCAAGAAATTTGGTTTCACTTGAATCCATTTTGTGGGTTCATGTGATGTTTAGGTTGTTTTTCTTAACCCATTCCATGAAGGCACTTACTGTCTTATTACCCCCACCCCAGACACATACAATATCATCTACGTAACAACACCATATCAAAATGTGCCTGAGGTGGGGATTCTGATTTGAAATGATAATGTGCCTCTCCTACCAGGAGAGGAACAGGTTGTCATATGAGGGTGCCAGAACAACCATAGTGCCATTCCCTGTAGTTGCAGAAAGCACCTGCTTCCAAACAAAACATTTTTGTGGATGAGCACAAATTCCAAAAGGTCCACAACAAGCTCTTTGGGGGTCTGTTTCAAATCACCATCTTGTTCTAAAAATATCTCTGTTGACCATAGTCCCTAGTATTGCTTAATGCAGGTATATAATGAGGCTATAATTATTGGCTGCAGTGTTTTTCAGCCTGCGAAACATGTCTTTTGAAAGCCATATGAACTGGCTTAAGTGACATCTAGTGGTTACTGGATTATTATGGAGCTGCTTAATAACCGGGTAACAGGTTGATATAATTGGAATGCTCTTTCATTTAGAATATCATTTAGCAACTTTACAATAGTTTTCAATGTACTTCTTGGTGATAAAATACAATTTTTACAACTCATAACACCATGGCTGACTCAGTATTCTTTTACAAAGTAGATATAATCTCCTCCCTCCCACTCAAGACAGCACAGTTTACCTCAAGTCTATCAAGTCTGCAACTGCTCGCACATCCCTCTCTCCCTTCATTTTCAACAGATCACACTTTATGATGACCATTTATGATGAGCTGAGAACTGTGTACCTTCGGTGAAAATAGCGAAAAGACAGACTTAGAAATTTAACGTTACAGCTCAAGTTTTCTAAATTAAATATGTATGAATCCTTCCGCTGATGTCCTGGTTTTCATTTAGTTTACAAGACCTGTTAGATGCTTCTGTTCAGATATCGCTATTAATGGCATATATAGTACTTTTTCCTCCTGATGCCTGACAAGTATCAAACTAAAACAATTTTTTCACAGTGTTGATATTTTAATGCTTTAGTGCTTGCTTGCTTTAATAAAAATTCATGTTCACCTCTCAAAGCTACTTGTTCTGTGCTTTTCAGGAAAATGTAATCTTGCAGTGTTGATAAACATCACAAACTAATAAATCATATAAAGTAACACGTGCAGATGTGTAGCATTTGTTTTATTTCACACACCCTCTGTGTGTGAGATGCCTTTTTAAACCCCTCGAGCTTTGCTCTTAGGATTTAAGTGGCATCACACAGCTTGGGTGTGTGAAAAAAACTCATAATACACATCTGCGCATGTACTATATATATATATTATAGTGGTACGATAGTGTTACTATAGTTAGGGTTGGATAGGCACTTTAGTATTAAACATGTGTACATCAAGATGAGGTTTAGGCTGCCCTTTTTCTTTAATTTTTCATAAAAAAAATTGGGTCATTTAGAAAAGACCAGTTCAAATGCTGTAGAAAAATATTGGATGAACTCAACTGAATGTGCATATAAATCTCTTTTATTAATCACTTCATACAAAAGAGGGTGACAGTTTTGTGGTGTTGCCATTTCCTCAAGCCCCACTGTGTTATTCAGTCTATAAATACAATAGAAAAAACATAACCATATACTGTATAGTATAATTAAAAAAATCAACTCTCCAAACCCTGTGCTTCTCTTCACCTCATGAAGCTCTTTGTTTGAAATATTTATCAGTCACACTGTGACTCTCATTCACCATTAACACATTTTTACCTAGTTATTGTAACTCTGAGAGTAACGTCCCAACCATATCATACACTCTTGTTATAATCTCTTATAAAGTCTCCCCAAATTAAGTCTATTTACCTTGTTTTTTTTTTTTAGAAAAGGTGCTTCTTTTAAGTCAGTTTCAGTCCTTCATTTTGTTACTAGTAGCCTACACAAATACAATATAAGTTTTCATTACCTTCAGAGACAGGTTACACTTTTGTATTACGCTAACAGGGAAGCACAGGGTTTGGAGTGTTATTTTGTAATTATACTATATATGCTTATTTTTTTTCTATTATATTTATAAACTGAATAACACAGTGGGGCCTGAGGAAATGGTGATGTCATGAAACTGGTGCCCTCTTTTGTATGAAATGAATAAGAAAATAGATTTATATGGACATTTGGTGGAGTTCGTCCAATAATTTTCTACTGCACTTTAATATTAATCCCCAGTTTTTGCATTTTAATAACTTCACAGCCATTTAACGAACTTGCATGAAACTTTGCATGCATGATCTTGTGATGCAGATCTCTTGACCTGCCAAGTATTGTTCCTTTGAAATTTGTGGATTCCAAGCTACGGATAGTGAAAAAACACAGAAAATCACAGTTTTTGCTGTTTTTCCCTCATCGTGTAGCGCCCAGATGGTTTGGAATTTTAGTCTGAAATTTTCAGAGTGGAAAGGGCTTGGCCCACAGAAGTGTCATTCACTGGTTTGGTAAAAAAAATATTAATCCATTCCAAAATTATTAAATTAAAATAATGCAGGTTCTGCGCATGCTCAGTCAGCACTTCAAAACAGCTGTATGAAGTTTTCGGATGGGAATCCTTTTTCATGTGTTTTTTTATGATATTTTTTGTATGCCACCGTCTTGTTTTCCATTTTCCCTAAAAGTTCTAATTTGGAAAACCACAAAAATGTCATTCTGGAGAGTGAGCAATACAAGTAGCTTGCTTATCGGGATCCCCTTAGTTGGATTCTGCACTTAACTGTTGGAGAAATGCCCTTGTAATGTTGTTTTTTTAAGATTTTAAATCTTTTTATGTCACTTGTAATACAAAAAAGATTATCTTTTTTGTGTATTGCGAGTGATGAAAAAAGATCCTTCTTCATGAGGGAAAAATCATTTCTGGCTTGCAGGCATGTTTTCCCTGGTGTCTAGTGGCACCTCCTACACTCCGATCTCTGTCCCCATAATAGTAGGATTTTTCCCTGGTGTCTAGTGACACCCACCACCCTCTGATTGTCCTCCCTATATTTTTTTTTATATTTACATTTTATGTTTCTCCCTGATGTGTTGTCTAGTGACTCCCCTCATCCGATCCCCACCCCCCAACATATTTTTATTTGTTTCCCTGGTGTCTAGTGGCACCCAAACCACTCTGTCCCTGTGTTTTTTGATTGTATCCCTAGTGTTGAGTGGCCCCCTCAATGGCTGTCTTGCCTATAATAAAGAAAAAAGTCCCCCAATGTTTTTTATTGTTGTTGTTTTTAAACCTGTAAACAAGAAAATGGTCCCTCAATGATCTTCCCCCCACCCCACTTCCCACTAAGCAACCACCACACACCATAACTCACCTGAACTGGTCCCAGGGTGACGATCCCCTCTCTGATTAAAGACATGTCTTGCTGCTGGAACCAGCGACTGCAATTTAAGAAACTATTATGGTAAATTTGTTTAATGTATTTCAATGGGGTTTTCAACTTTGATTCATAACTTAGCCATTTTTGCAAATTTTGTCACCAAATTTTCAACATGGCCTTTTGGGGATCCCACTTCATGAACAATGTTAGTGGAATTCTGCAAATCTGGCCTGAAGGGCAATTTTGTGGTCACTTGGCAAAATCACCTCTCTGGTGGGATTTGAAAAATTTCACTGCCCTTGTTCATAAGGTAGGGTCATAAGAAGGCTATGCTAAAAATGTGGGGTCACAATATGTAAAAATGGTAAGGTTATGTGCATGCATTAAAATTTTTATACGCTTGCTTGTAACTCTTGTAATTTTACATATTTTGACCCCAAATTTTTAACATAGATATATTTTTACACCATGTCTTGAACATGACAGCTATCATTTTTAAAATCCTGACCAAACTGTCTTTTCACACTTGTGGCATGGAATGACATTGCGGTGGTGCAGAATCACATTTTGGCTGGCATCTGGAAATGTTCAGTATGTGGGTTCATAAAGTGGGGTAATAATAAGCCTATAGTCACAATTTGGTTGTGGTTTTGCAAAAAATGGAAGTGCTTGGCCCAGAGAGTCAAGCGGTTCCACAGCAACATACTTACGGTATATGCATCTGTGGAGGGATGGGAGTGCAGGGCCCATAGGGTCCTGTGCTCCCATAGTCAAATAAGGATACAATTACACTATCTCTAAAAGTATGAATGGATAGGAGTGCAGGGCACTCATGCACTCCCACAAGCAAATGAGGATGTGATTATAATATTTCAAAAAGTAAGAAAATTCACTGCAAAAAATTTTGTTAATGCACTAGTTAGGGTTAGGTGACAAAAGTAGGGAAATGTGGTGGTAGGGTTTCCAACCATAGCACCCAACCCCCACACTGCAGGCAGCAACAGCGTGGGATGTACCTTGGGGTTGTCAACCATAATGCTCACCCCATTCTCATATATTGTACCGATCTCAACTGATTTACTCATGGAATTGGGTTAGTGTTTGGGTTGACAACCCCAAGACACACCCCATTTTTCATCTGGCTCCCCCCTCCATGACCTTACCTGCTGACTCCAATTGGATTTTGACAATGTTCAGTGCTGGTTCAAGTTTAACCAATTGTCCCTTAATGTAAAAAAAAACCCAACAGTTTCAGTTACTTTTGGCACACATCAGAGGTTAGCCAAACTTACTTCTCTCCCACCATTTAATACCCTTGAAGGTGCTATGATTGAAGATGCTTCCTCCCTTAAGTACCTCAGAGTCTGCCTTGACTGGCATCTTGATTTCCCTGAGCATATTGATGCAATTCACCATAAGCTTCACCCTAAGTGTTGTGCTCTTTACAGGAATAAAGCAAGTGTTGTAATTGTATTAAAAATGATCCTTCCTATATTTGACTATGGTGACTTAGTCTACAGTAGTACAGTACCCCTAAATCCTCCCTTGCCAGACTGGACCCCTTTTTCATTCTTTCTGCTGTTTTACTTTAGATTGCTTATCTCATACTCATCACTGCTCTCTTTACTCAACCCTTTGTCTCCCCTCTCTTTATGCTAGGTGCCTTTCTCATTGTGTCTCTTTTTTAGCCAAATTCTGGTTTGTCTCCCTTCCCTCTTACATCAGATCCCTCTTATCCCCTCCTCCCTCTTCCTTCTACCCTCTTTGCAATACTTCTTCCCATTCTTTCCCTCACCCTTCTAGAAAATCTACCGTTGGTCAATTTGCTTTTTCTTACTGCTTTCCTAAACTTTGATCCTTGCTTCCCCTCTCTCTATTCATTCTGCCTCTTCTCCTTCCTCCCTAAAGTCTCTTCTTTATGACTTTTGTTATCCTTCCAGCAACTGTCTCTGACCCTTTCCTTTTTTACTCCCTCATCGCATGCAACTGGTTGTACTAGTCTTACTTTCCTTACCTAGTTTTGCTTAGTTCATGCTGTTTCACTACTTTTTCCCTTCCTCACATATATAGATTGTCATATTTCTTTTTAATTCTGTTTCATCATTAATTTGCCTATAAATGTATGATTCTCCTTGTAATTATTTATCACTGTGTTTTACCTCTTGTATTTTTACTAATTATATTTTTGCTATTTCCTTCTCCTCTCCCCCCAGGACACATCTGGAAACGAGCTATTATAAGCTCAGTATGTATTTCCTGGTTAAACTTTTAAAAGAATAAATAAATAAAAGAAAAGACAATACCTGTAAGCAATGGGCAACGCAATGCTCATGTGATAGAAGTGTCAGTAATGAAACAATAGACAAAATAATACAAAATGAGCATATCCCAGCATTTTAAATGCATTCTCTCAATATTGCAAAGGACTTAAACCTGCTGACCAAGCATGTGCTAGGTACATTCAATGCTAAGAAGTGCAAGGTAATGCACCTGGGAAACAAAAACCCAGAGGAAGAGTACACAATGGGGTGAGATACTAACAACAACAAAAATGGAAAATGGAAAGGGACCTGGGTAGTCATATCAGATGACCTAAAGGTGGGCAAGCAATGTGAGAGGGCAGCAAGGAGGGTTGGGGATACTGGATGCATAAGGAGAGCATCACCAGTAGAAAACAGAAAGTTATTATCCCTCTGTACAGACAGCTGGTCAGACCCCATCTGGAGTATTGGTGCAGTTCTGGAGACCCATCTCCGCAAAGACATAGACAGGATGGAAGCTGTCCAGAGGAGGGCACTAAATGGTGCAGGGTCTGCACTGAAGACAAATGAAGAGAGACTTAAGGAGCTTATCATTGATAGCCTCGAGGAAAGGAGGGAGAGGGGGACATGATAAAACGTTCAAGTACCTCAAGGGAATCAACAAAGTCCAAGAGGGTAGCATCTTTCAAAACAAGAGTGTGCAAGAACAAGGGGCACAATTTGAAGATAGAGGGGTTGGCTCAGAGGTAATTTAAGGAAGTATTTTCACAGAGGGGTTGTGGATGCATGGAACGCCTTCCAGAGGAGGTTGTGGAGTCAAAAACAGTGGTGGAATTCAAGCATGCATGGGACAGTCATAAGGCAATTCTAGGGGGTGGGAGCAGAAAGAAGTAGGCTGCTGGTTAACTAGGATCTGTAGCTTATCCATTAGGTAGGGAAATGGGCAGACTGGGTGAGCCAAGCGGTCCTTATCTGCCGTCAAATTCTATGTTTCTATGTTACATTGGTGACCATGCATGATCTATCGGGTATAGAGTAGTAAAGCTGGGAGGGGAATTAGCTAAATTAAAGTTGGGGGGGAGGGTAAGTTGAAAGTGGCGAGAAACAAAACAGAATAAATAAACCAGTACAAATTCTACTTACTTGCTAATATATGTGTTTTGGAGAAAAGGATGTGGGGATAGCCTGCAAGAACTGACTCTACATGTAAATGAACAGAGCAGATTGGGTGAAGAGCTATGTGGATGTGATGGAAGTGTCAGTTTTCTGGTGTGACATGATTTTGAGATTTTGCTTACAATCTAAATGGAAATGACTATGAACCTATAAAGAAGATGTGATTTTATCTCTGAGGCATGGTAACTGGTATCTGTATGTGACTGTATTTTGTTTGAACCAAGTGTAATGTTAGTGCCATAAATATTAGCATGTGGTAAATGACTATTTTGTCATGTGTAAATGTGATGTATATAAAAATGTGATGGGTGACTTAAATGAGCACATAGAACAAATTGGGCCAGATATTTCAAAACACTTTTTTTGTGTGTGGGGTGACTCAGAGAAAAAAAAATGGTGAATATTTTGTTATCTCTGGGACGGGATCTAGAGCTGTTCACAGTAATGGTGGGTTGCTGGTGTTGGAGATATTCTTCCCAATTTGAAATAATCATCAGGGTGAGGTTCAAAGGAATCTATAGTAATTTGTCTTGTGGTGAAATGTGAACCAGAACCCTCTTGATTATGAGGTTGAAGTGGTAACTGCAGGATTAATTTAATTTGATTTATGAGTTATCAGCATTCTGGTTCATGTGTAATTTCACTTTTTATTTGATGGAATATTAGCAGGATTGGAGTTATTGGTGCTGAGGACACAGATGTGCAATATTACAGAAGCTATCTTGTCTGCAACAAGTGGGCATAGTGCCTATAACAGTTGATAATAAGGGCACCAGTTACTCGGAGACCCTATAAAACATTTGGTAGGTCACTATTGACTGCAGTGGACTGCACACTGAATTAACAGGGTTTTGTCAAAGAGGGAAACGGTGCAGCAATTTGCACAAATGCAATTGAGGAACTGAACCAATTGCTCTGCTATTTGTTTGATTCTTGTCATTGTGCTCACTGTAATGAGTGTGTCAGCATTTTAATTGAAAAATGAAACTACTATAAAAAATGGTGTGTGACTAGAATGTAAATGGACTACATGAACATTACCTAAGTTGAGACAATTATGGCTGCATATATTGTGGATTAGGCATGGGAAATTGGTGGAACAACATGTGCTATTTGTACCACTAAGAAGAAACGTCACCCTATAAAGTGACGGTCACATGTACAGCAGCATCTTGTGGGATCACTGATGGCTAGCAATCAGTATTTTGTTATTGCTATGGACCATTTTACTTAACTTATTGTGCCCAATAACTCTGTTTAAGCTCTGAATCATTCATTGCTTTACCTGATACAAGATGATCACCCAGGGTGCAATGATTAATGGCCAGAAGCATTTCTTGTTAAAGGCCAAGAAGCTGCTATAGTTGCTAAAACTTTAGTAAATCATTTTTTACTGGATTTGGAATACTGGAGAATCGCATTATGCCAAGGTGGGAACTCAGAGTCTGAAGTGCGAAAACCGAGTTTTCCAGTGTTATAGATAGCTTAAAACCTACTCTACTTCCTTTAGATTACTGTCTGATGATATAGTTGGAAAATGTAACTGGATTTTAGAAGTACAGTTAGTGCAGAGATGATTTAAAAAAAGTGTCTGATGGAATTAAGCATTATAATATGTGTAACAAAATTCTAGTGTTCTTTCTGGACAGGACACCAGCACAGCTGTGCAATTATGTGCCCATATGTACAAGAAAACTCAAGTGTTCTTACTGGCTAGAACACCAGTACAGTTGTGTAATTATGTGCCCATAATTACACACCTGTACTTCTTTCAAGCTGGCAGCTTTAGTACCTGTGACAAAAAAGGATCCATACACTCTCCAGTGCAGGCCTGCAGCAGCCGATTCTGTTGAACCACGCAGAGTTACTCTAACCCAGAGCCAGAAAGGAAGTTTTAAAAAGCCCTGTGCGATCCACTCTGTGTCTGCAACATTACTGTCCAATGGGCACCTGGACAAGGTATCTGCATACACATGGATCAGATCTGGCTGATACTTGACAGAGTAATTGTACATAGACAGTACTGATAATCAGCAGTGTTTCACTGCACCCAGATTTTCTGTGGTCTGTGTATAGGTCAAGGATTTATTATCCATTGTTATGGTGATTTGTGTGCCATGCAAGTGATCATGGAACTGATCCACAATGGATCACCTGAGCACCAGGAAATCCAGTTTGTTGACTGCGTAATTGTATTTCACTAGAGACAAGCTTCTGGTGCTGAAGGTGACAGATCTTAAGCCTTCAGGTGACTTCTGGTAGAGAACAGCACCCAGCCCACTGAGACTGGCATCCATATGCAATTCATAGGCTTTCAGTAGGTCTGCATACACTAGCACTGGTGAAATTTCAGAAGTTGAATAATTTTTTGAAATGCTCCTTTGCAGGCAGCATCCTATTGGGATCTGAAGGGTTTGTGGACCTTAAAGTACCTATTGGGTTCTTTACCTTCTTTTGGGCTGATCTTCCAAGCTCTGTTGATGAGCAGTTATCCTTGGACTAAGTTCAGGAGAAGCCTCACCATACTGGTATAGTCTTTGATGAAGCAGTAATAACTGCAGAAACCCAAGAAATGCTGAAGGCCTTTGAAGTTCTTTGGCTAAGGCCAGGTTGTCAGTACCTCTGCTTTACTGGGGTCCATCTGAATTCCATGGGCAGATATGATATTTGGAACACAAATGCTGGATAGAGAGAGCTCTGAAGTCTAAATGACTTTCAAACTGTTGGGTGCTCCCAACAGAGAGCTACACAAGAACTGTGATACCACCCAGGCTGGCAAGTTCCAAAAACATGTGGCACACAGTGCAATAACATAAACTAGCATATACACAGGAATGAAATAACCGACACAATTACAGTGTTCCCGAGTAGAATAGACTAGGCAGCCTGCAGACAGTGTGCCTCGAAGAGGGGTCACACACAACATACTAATATTTCAGCTCTGAGGAAGGCGTTTAGCCAAAATGTCAGCACGGTGATTTCTTTTCTATGTAGCCGCTAGTTTACGTTATTGCACTGTACTTTAGCTCCCACCCAATTTTCAACAATGAAGAATTTGCACAAGGTAAACTGCTTTGCCCTTTTTTTGGATCAGTGTTTTGATGGGGTATTTGTTACGCTGTGCCACATGTTTTGGGGACTTGCCGGCCTGGGCAGTCTCACAATCCCTGTGCAGATATGATATTCCCCACATACTTCACAGAAGTTTAAAAAACTGACACTTGTACATCGACAGTTCAAGTCCAAATTCTTCCAGTTGGCCAAGCACTTTGAACAGCTGACTATCGGACTCTTCCAAGGTTTTGCCAAACACAATCATGTTATCCAGGTATAACAAACTTTCTGGCAGGTTCATGTCACCAAACCACCCATAAGGCACTTAAAACATAGCAGATGTACTAGAGATGCCGTTAGGTAAATGAATGCAGCCTTTTTTTTTTTATATCTTCGAGCCATAACATTGAGAACTAGCAGCTTCTGCTGAGGCAGTCCAATGCATCTTAAATCTGGGGCACTGTAAATTAATCTGGGATTGTACATTTATTGAGAGTACAGTAATTGATGCACACTGATTCATTCTTTTTCCTCACCACAATGATGGATGATGAATAGGGACTCCGGGACTCTTGTATAATCCCTGCTACTGGAAGTTCTTATAAATGACATCACATGCCATCAATGTTTGCAGGCACTGACCAATAAGATCATTGCCTGAAAGGCTGGTGGTTATGCAGCTGGATGTGATGCACCTCTCCAGTCATGCACCATACATCTCACTCACTTAAAGAAAACACTTTGGTCTTGGATGACAACTTCCTCCTAATCTGGGCTCTTCACTTCTCAGGTAGAATGGGATGCTACCAAATCAAATGCGTCAAGGTCCACATTCTCTCTTGGTCCATCCCCACCAGCCTTAGGCAGTACAGCAGTGTTAGCACACTATACATGTGTTAGCATCCTTTCTTTCTAAACTGTAAGGGGCCTCTCCATCATGTTCTTCACCTGGGTCATAATCTGGCACACAGTAGCATGTGCATGAGCTGTTAACACAAGGGGCTTGACCAACAGCCCATCAGGTAGCCCATGCTTCTCTGCTATGTATAGCATTAGGATGTTCTTTGTAGCTGTCTTTTTCATCCAGACTACATCACTTAATGCATGCTCAGTATTTGGAGGCAGGGTAATCTTCTCTCCATCTCAGTACCACACAATGCCAGCTTCACCATCCCTGTCTTTGGGCAACTTCTGGTTGTGCCTCTGGTAGGCCTGCTTCACTAATCCATGGAGAGGTAACGCCTGCCCTCTCTGTTTAGCTTCTCTCTCCTTGTAGAGTTGATTCAGATGGCCAAATATGTTAGCATTTGTTGCTATAATCATGTGGACATGATCATATATCCCAGGTTCTGGACACACAACAGGCAGGGTCTTCATGGATCCCCCTACCACAGCCACCTTATCTGGGAAGTTGATATTTACTTATGCAATTCATAGTATGGATAAGCTTGATCACCGAGGCCCTATACAGTGAGTCCATTACCTGCAGGAGCAACAGAGGAACATGGATCAAGTGCTGATTATAGAAGTCAGTCTGACTTGTTACACATGACCCACTGTTGAGCACAGCTGAGGCCATCGTCCTTCCACTTCGACATATATATCCAGTAAGAGCCTGACTATCTTGTCCATAAATGTTGAGCCCTTCACAACCTAAAAGAGCTAGTGTACTGCCTAAAACTAGCATTAAATTTTAAAAGAAGTCAACTGTTACCTTTTATATCTGAGGTACTTTTTTCCTTTCCATTTGCTTAATTAGAAGAATGTTTACCTGATGTTAGTAGGTGTGATGTGTGGAACAACACTCTGCCTGGCAGCTGACATATCTTGCTCTACTGCCCCCACTGCATCATCAGCATTGTGACCTCACTGACTGTGACATCATTGCTGCTTAGGAACAGCCACTCAGTGGCTGCCAGCTCAGTCGCCCGTGATGTCACTGTCGGTAACATCACAATGCTGATGTTGTAGTGAGGGGATAGACATAGATATGTCAGCTGTCAGGCTTAGAGCTGTTCCACACATGCATTACAATACTATCACATAGAAGAGTTCCTAATGAGTAAAAGGAAAACCAAAAATACTTCAGAAATAAAAAGTTACAACTGACTGCTTCTTAAAATTTGTATTATTTTCCTGACTGTCTGTTTTGGCTCCACTAGATCTTTAACCATAGATTGTGCTAAATTTTGCATTGACCTGTGGCTGCTTGGGCTCCAGTGTACTTTCCTACTGGGCCCTGTTGGCATTTCGCTGATTCCCTACTCCTGGAACTTGACATTTACATTTGTTGGTCCTCTGGGGACTGGCACCTTTCTTTAGATGTTCATCTTCCCCACAAGGGCAATAGAAGATCCCTTCTCTTTGGGCTCAGTTATAGGGCATCACACTCACAGCCATCCAGGTCTAGCATCATTGCTTTGGGATTTCACCATGGTGCACCTTGGTGGTGTCTCTCACTGTAGAGTCCAGCTCCGTGTAACCTTCCAATGGCAAGTTTGCAGCCTGGGACACTCCAGTTGGGCTGGCAGAGTCTGATCAAAAGTTCTATCAAGACTCTTATCTGTGGCTGTAGATCACTGACAGCTGTCCCACTTTCTTCATTGGAGGTGAAATTAATGGTCAACGAATGGTAAGATATTCCAGGAGTGCTTGCGGAGTCTCTCTTTTTTCCAGCTGTGGTCCACCTGCTCCTGTGCTTTTACACAAGTTGTTCATAGGATGGCAGGTGATCCATACAGTCCATCAGGATCAAGTTAGTAAAGATTTGGTCAAAGCACATGGCTCCTGGCAGCCCCTCCTTCACCCAGACACAGCCTCTGTAACACTTTTGCCATCCTTATTATGAAATTTGATTGCTTCCATCCCTCTTTCTGCTCCATTAGGGTCAATTGAGCCATAATCTGCCTCGGGTTCTCCCCAATTGCAAACATGCCTTTCAGTTTAGATATTGTAAATGAGTGGGATGGACTAAGGTTAGGTAACATTCAAAGCCAGGATGGCATCCAGTGGTTCTCCTCTCAGGAAATCCCCTTGTTAGGTTAGCTTTTCCTCATCAGAACACTTCTGGCTCTGCACCATCTCTGTAGCCTGTTCAGTCCAGGTGTTGAAGTCCTCCTCCTCTCCACAAGGAGTAGGCTTGATTCCTAAAAAGGTACAGAGCCTTTTATACTCCTTGTACTGCTCTGAAGGCTGAGGTATCTTCTCCATCAACAGACTCACAGCATCCAATATTGCTATGGCTGGGCCACATCTGACCCTGCTGGGTCCAACAGTTCCTTGAAATCTTGGGTCATCTTGCAGGTTAGGTGCCTACCCCATACCTACCCAATGCCTAACTGGTGCCACGGCCTGAAGGGATAAGAAGCAGATCCTGAGGTTCACTAGGGCAGCAGGACAGGAGGGAGAGCTAGATGTCATTGCTCACTTGGGGACTAATGACCTGGCTAGGGACAGGACTGGGATATTGTGGGTGAGTTTAGGGAGTTGGGGAAGGGTCTTCATAGTTTGCTCAGTGGCTTTTGCTGAGTTGCTGCCTGTCTATGACAGGGTACAGGAGAGGGAACTCTGCATCAGGAGCTTCAACTAATGGCTGAAGGAATGGTGCAGAGAGGAAGGGTTTGGCTTCATTGGGGACTGGGGACCCACCATGGTGGATAAGGGCCTATACAGGGGTGATGGCCTGCATCCATCTGGGAGAGGAACTGCAGAGCTCAGTAGATGGTTTAAATATTACTTCAATTAACATTTAAACTAGCCAAGGGGGTGTCAGAAGTAATTGGGGAGTCAGAAACTGCCCCCCCCCCATAGTCTGAAGTAGAGAGTAAGGAGAACCTAGTGGGAGAAGAGTCCCCCAGGGTACAAATTAATAAAAGGAGCAGGGTGGTAAAGGGGAAAAGGAACAGGAGTATTAAAAAGAGAGGTAGGAAGGATGGAGGGCAAAAAGAAAAAAGGGGGCCTACAAGCAGTGGGGAAACAAAATCTGGGAGGCCATGTGTGCAAATGCTAGAAGTCTAGGAAATAAGATACCAGACATAAAGGCCATCATGGCAGAGGTCGACCTGGAGACTGTTGCCATTACTGAGTCACAGTGCACTGAAAACCATGACTGGGACATGGCTATACCAAGCTATGCTCTGTTCAGGAAGGACCAGGTGGAAAGGAAAGGAGAGGGTGTGATGGTTTACACTAGGGAAAGCATAAAAGCCGTGGAGATACAGGAAATACAGGGGGAGGCAGAGGCACTGTGTGTTACCATGGAGATGAGGAATGGAGCCACTATTCACACTGGAATGATCTCCAGATCTCCAACACAGGGGGATGAATTAGATAAGGCACTGGTGGAAGCCACTGGCAAGATGGCTGAAAAGGGGGAGGTGCTGCTGGTGGGGGACTTCAACCTGCCAGATGTGGATTGGAGCCTCCCAACAGCAGCTTCAGCTAGAAGCAGGGACATCCTGGATTCTCTGCAGGGGTCATTCCTCAGGCAATTAGTCAGTGACTCCACTCATGATAGGGCAAATGCTAGACCTGGTATTCACTAACAGGGACAGTGTTGTAGCCATCAAGGTGGGAGGCCACTTGGGGATCAGTGATCACCGTATAGTGTGGTTCAATATAAGAACAGGAATCGAACCACACAAGGGCAAGTGTCCTGGGCTTCAGGAGGGCAGATATTAAAAAGATAGATGAGGACCTCGGGGATGACCTAGCTGGGGTGGGTGAACTGGGTGGGGTGGAGGAACAGTGGGTGAAGATAAAAGGGAGCATAGTGAAGGCAACAAATCTCTGCATCAACCAAGTGAGCAAAAGCGGTGGTTGAAAAGGTAAAAGCTAAAAGGGTAGCATTCAGAAGGTATAAGGAGACACAGTGGTGAGAGAATAGGGAGGTGTATCGGGGGAAGCAGAGGAAAGCAGGGAAAGCAGAAAGGAGTGCAAAGGTGCAAACTAAAGAGAGAATAGCCCAGGAGGTAAAAAAAGGGAACAAACATAGAAACATAGACTTTGACAGAAAGATAAGGACCGCTTTGCCCACCTAGTCTGCCCATTTTCCTACCTAGAGGATAAGCAGCAGATCCTATTTAACCAACAGCCTATTTCTTCCTTCCCCCAACAAAAATTGCCTTATGTCTGTCTCATGCATTCTTGAATTCTCCCACAGTTTTAGACCCCACAACCTCCTCAGGAAGGCTGTTCCATGCGTTCACCACACTCTCTGTGAAAAAATACTTCCTCACATTGCTCCTGAGCCGTCCCCCATCTTCAAATTATGTCCCCTTGTTCTTGCACATCTCTTTTTCTGAAAGATGCTACCCTCTTGGACTTTGTTGATTCCACTGAGGTACTTAAATGTTTCTATCTTGTCCCCCCTCTCCCTCCTTTCCTGAAGGGTATACATATTAAGCTCCTTTAGCATCTCCTCATATGGCTTCTCTTGCAGACTCTGCACCATTTTAGTTGCCCTCCTCTGAACTGCCTCCATCCTGTCTATGTCCTTGCGGAGATGGGGTCTCCAGAACAGGATGCAGTACTCCAGATGGGGTCTCAGAAACTGTCTGTACGGGGGATAACAACTTCCTGTTTTCTGCTGGTGATGCCTCTCCCTATACATCCCAGTATCCCCCCAGCCCTCCCTACCGCCTTCTCACATTGCTTGCCAACCTTAAGGTCATCTGATATGATTACCCCAGTCCTTTCCATTTTGTTGTTGTTACTACCTCCCCTCCACTGTGTAATCTTCCCTGGGTTTTGTTTCCCAGGTGCATTACTTTGCACTTCTTTGCATTGAATCCAAGCTGCTATACTTCTGACCATTCCTCCAACCTTGCCAAGTCCCTTCTCATCCTTTCCATGCCTCCTTGTGTATCAACCCTGTTGCAGATCTTTGTGTCATCTGCAAAGAGGCATACTTTTCCTTCCAGTCCCTCTGCAATGTCACTTATAAAAACGTTAAAAAGGACTGGACCCACTACTGAACTCTGCAGTACCTCACTAGTAAGCCCTCTTTCTTCAGAGTGGACTCCATTTACAATTACCTTCTGTGTCCTGTTGTTCAGCCAATGTTTGACCCAGGCTACCACCCTGGGACCCACTCCCAGGCTGGTTAATTTGACTACTAATCTTTTGTGTGGGACTGTGTCAAATGCCTTGCTAAAGTCTAGGTAGGCCATGTCCACAGACCCTCCCTGGTCTACTACTTTGGTCACCCAGTCAAAGAAATCAATTAGATTAATCTGACATGACCTTCTTGCTGTGAACCCAGGCTGCCTTGGGTCCTGTGCCCCACTGGCCTCTAGGTACTTAACAATTCTTTCCTTCAGAAGTGATTCCATCACTTTCCCTACCACAGAGGTCAAACTGACAGGTCTGTAGTTTCCTGCCTCTGTCTTGCTCCCACTTTTGTGAAGGGGAATCACATCAGCCTTCTTCCAGTCCACAGGAACCACACCATCCTCCCATGATTTGTTATAAAGGGTAGTCATCATTGGTGTCACTAGTTCTCTGCTTAATTCTTTTAGAATTCTGGGGTGAATTCCATCTAGCCCCATTGCTTTGTCCACCTTCAGTTTTAGGAGTTCTTTCAGAACTCTTTCTTCTGTGAAAAGACTGGGATCGACCCCCTCTCCAGAGTGCTTCTGTTAATTGGATTTGGCACCTCCCCCACTTCCTCTTTTGTGAATACTGAACAGAAGTATTCATTCAGTATCCCTGCTTTTTCACTGTCACTCTCTGCCCACCCACCATCCATTCTATTCAGCCTCACTTTTCCTCCCTTTGTCTTTCTACACCCTGATATACCTATAAAAGGTTTTATCCTCCTTCTTAACCGAGTTGGCTATCTTTTCCTCAGTTTGTGCCTTTGCTATTCTGACTACCCTCCTGCTTCCTTCTGCCTTAACTGGTACAGTTCTCTGTCCTGCTCCTTCTGTGTTTCTTATACTTCCTAAATGCTATCTTTTTCCCTAACCTTCACTGCCACTTCTTTTGAGAACCATAGTGGCTTTTTCTTTTATTTTGATTTGTTTATTTGCTTCACACAAAGGCTTGTTGCCTCTGTGATGGCAGTTTTGATATTTCCCCATTGTTGCTCCACCCCTTCTTCTAGTCTGTTTGCTAGTGCTTTTCTAAGGCACTCTCCCATCTTGCCAAAGTCAGCCCTCCTGAAGTCCAGAACCCTTACGTTTGTATGGCTTGACTCTGTAGCTGAGTTTATCATGAACCACACTGTTTGGTGGCCACTTGTTCCCAGATAGCTACCCACTTCTAGATCCGAGATCCTCTCACTGTCCCCATTTGAGAGTATGAGGTCTAAGATTGCTCCCTCATGAGTAGGTTCCAAAACTAGCTGTCTGAGGCATGCCACCTGAAGGGAATCAAGAATGGCCCTGTTTTTTGATGTGGCTGCAGCAAAGGTGCTCCAGTTAACATCTGGCATATTAAGGTCCCCCATCAACAGTATCTCCCTTTCTCTGCCATCCTAAGTATGCCTTCTATCATATCCTTGTCCATTCCCTCCCTGACATGGAGGTCTGTATACAACCCCTGTGCGGATTGTGGTGCCATTTCCAGTCTCTAAGGTGACCCACAGTGTCTCCTCTCCTCCCTGTTTACTTTTTTGTTCAGTTGCTTTTATCCCTTCCCTTACATAGAGACCTACTTCCCCCTTCTGCCCTCCCTGTCTCTCCTGTAGGTTGTGTACCTTGGTATGTTAACATCCCAGTCATGGTTCTCTGTGTACCATGTTTCTGTGACTGCTCAGACAAAGGACAAAGCATGAAGTATGAACTAGAGTCTATCAACAAAATATTGCTGTAAATAGCTCCAGATTAGAGGATATACTACATAAACTGAATATTTTAGTACCTGAAAATAGGTCTCTTTCAATATTAATGGAGGATGGCAGTCGAGAAATAGTGGAAGATCTACCTCTTAGGCCTGATTTTTCTTCTGTAATCATACCTAAATCTCCAGAGAAGAAACCCTCAAATATGACTAGAAAAAGAAACAAAAAAAAAAAAATGAAAAGATTACAAATAGAAGATAAATCCTTAGAAGGACCATTGCCCAAAAAATTACAAAATGTTGACCCTTGTAGATTCTCAAATACAGGAGAAAGAGTTAACAGATCATGACTGTGATGGAATTCAAAAGGAAAATGTTTTAGAAGAGAAAGACAAAACAATGACTATATTGGTAGATATTTGTTCCTTCCTGGATACAAATGTTAAAGCACTCAGATCTGAATGGGTAAGTTGGCAACAGGGGAAAGTGAATGTGGATATGCTTCATATTGTGCTGGACTTTGACCCAGATCAGGAAAAACAATTATTTGATATAGACAAATGTGCAATTTTGTGACTTTACGGTTTTGAACCAAATAAACCTTTCAGTCCCAAGACGGTTAAAAACAAGACTGTGCACCTATTTAGGGCAGTATTGGGTGTGGAAGTTATCGAGTGTGACATTGTTAAAATCATTAATGACAAAGATGAATGCGGTAGAGACTGTATATATATTTTTTGTACAGAGCCAAGAACAGCAAACCATTTATGGCTTAGTAACGACAGACTAGAAGCTCTAGGCATGAAGCATGACTTTATTAATGGGGACAGACTAAATGCCCGAGAAAATTCAGACAGAAAAGTGTGGGCTTACCTTAGTGTTTTTGGCCTTAAAGATCACGTGCATGAAACAATGGGTAAGCTTAAAAAATTACTGTACAATTTGTTCCAGCATGCTCTGCAAATACCTGCGGAGCTCTTTGAGACAGAGCACACATACAGGAATATGACTCTTCAGTTTTATCGCTATTTTAAGACTGCATAGACTGTTTAGACTGTATTGTCATTTAATTAAGTTTTCTCAGTTCTGAAACACTATTTGGAGTCGTCTGACTTGCCACGGAGTGTATATGTGCTATGCGGTCTTATCCATTGCCGCTTGAAGATGGAAGGAAAGTGTGTTGGCTGTAGGAGAAGAAGTTCCTTTGACTGTGTCATGGCCCTTGGACTGCTCAGCTGAGAGTATGGAATGAACAAGGGGGGGAGCATTGTTAGCCTGGGGTGAGATGCTCTCCAGGTCCTGCGTGTTGGCATATAGTGACTTTCTGACCAGGAACCTGATATTGAGTGAAGAAACTCAAGCAGTAGAGGGTCTTTCTTGGTGTATGCTGGTCAAGAACGTGGATTGGAGACTCAGATTGTGGTGCTGCTTTGGCCAAAACAGTCTTTTGGATTTTTTGTTGGGGAGTTTGTTTCGGTCGAGAGATTTTGAGATCGTCGTGGAGTTTGCCAGACTAGGATAGCATTACCCATAATTGTGGGTGGCTAGCTGTGGGAGGCTGCCTCAACCCAGGAAAACCAGGCCTAGATTGACAAGGGAGCTGGCCGGTGGGTCTATGGCTCTTCCAAGGCCCCTCATTGGCCAGTCAGAGGGCTGGTGCAGGTGGGGTGCTGAGGTGGTGGGGCAGTTATTTCTAGAAGCAGCCCCTACAGATAGGGTTTCAGGGCATCTGGCTTGGTTTTCGGCTCGGTCTCAATGAAATATCTGGACTGTTTTTGGGTGTCTTTACTTTAAGGAGATCTGAATTATATTGTGAGGTTTTGTGCCATAAAGGAATTATCCACAGGAACTTTAGGTGCTAAAGTTCCAGACCTGCGGTCAAAACTTATTTTACTTTCTGCAAACTTTATTGGGCAGTGAGAGTGCCTGTTCTATTTACTTTTTTGACTCCTAAGTAGTGAGAGTACTTCAGGGGTCGAAATTGTACTAATCATTGTTAATTTGTTTTATTTAATTTTTGACTTCCAGATAGTGAGAGTGCTTGGGGGCTGAAACTGCACTAAATATTGTTTGCATTCTTACGTCAATTTAATTTGTATTCCTCAATGAGAGGAGGGGTACTCAAGTTTTATTTTGTTTTTTGTTTCAAGTTTTAGTTATATTTTTGTTTCCTGGACTTCTTTGGACTTTCCTGAGTGGACTCCTATGGTATTATGACATATAGAACAGCCTGGAATGGGGTGCTCCATGTCTAGTCTCCATATCCAAGGGCACTGCCTTTTGCGGAAGGCAAGTAGCCGGGTCGGCCCTTGAATCCCATCCAACTCGATCGTGTTATGCAATGCCAGATCTATTAAAAACAAGACTGCAATTATTGCAGCTCTTGTTGGTACAACAGATTTGGCTTGCATTACCGAGACCTGGCTGGATGAAAATGCTGGCCCCATTTTGGATGCTGCAATTCCGGCCGGGTAGTTGGTGATACACCGCTCAAGATTGGATCGTGGGGGTGGTGGTGGTGGTGGTGGTCTTTTTTAATTCTGAGTTGGGCCTCACTAGTGTACCAGTTGAGGAGGCCAAATCATTCTAGTATACCGTTGTGGCTGGTGAAGGTTGCAGGTTAGTCCTCATCTACCTTCCTCCCATGGACAAGTCGTAATTCCTGCAGGAAGAGGCAGATTTTGTTGCTGACATGGCATTGGAGTCACCCAGATTGATGGTGCTGGATGACTTCAATGCCTGGGTCAATGATGAACTCTCACTTTGGACAACACTTCCTCCAGCTCATGACTTCTCTGGACCTTATACCGGTTGGTACCTCTGCCACCCATAGGCACGGTCACGCTCTTGATTTGGTTTTCCTCCTGGGGATCGAGGCCTCCAATTTGGTGGTGGAACCTGTCAGTTGGTCCAATTATTACACCTTGAGGTTCAATTGATGCACCCCCCTTCGAAGGCCTGCTGCTGTGGAGATGGTCAGTTACCACCCTTTACAGGAGGTGAGCCCTGGAGGCCTACTGGCAGTGCTTGATCTCTTGGAGTTTCCTGTGGCTAGCTTGAGTCCAGAGACTTTAGTTGTGGCCTATAATAGGGCCATTTCTGTAGCCCTGGACTCGATTGCTCCTGTCCGTGTTCATCCTCTCCCCCTTCACCCTCAGACCCCTTGGTTTGATGGGTCTCTGAGGGAGTTGTGGTGAGTAGGATGTAGGTTAGAGCGGCATTGGCGGAAATCTGCCCTGGAGGCTGACCTCCTTAGATTGGTTAAGCACTATCAGACTTACCAATCAGCGATCTCCCGTAAGAAGGCAGAATTCCTGTCCGGTGAGATCGCTGCAACTCAGAACCAACCAGCTCACCTCTTCCAAACTGTCGACAGGTTGTACAACCCAGCCTGTCTGCAGCTCCGAAGTCCTTTTTCACAAGTGGAGTGCGATGAACTTGCTTGGTTCTTTGCAGATAAGGTGGCCAACATCAGGTCAAAAATTCTCTCGATTCACTCTATGGGGTCTGTTGATGATTGGTGCTTGGTCACCTCACCTCAGGCTTCCTGGAGTACCTTTGCCATGCCTGAACTTGTGGACATCATGCGAATTGTCCAGGGTATATGCACTACATGCTGTAGTTTGGATCCGGGCCCAACTTCCTTAATTATGGGTTGTTGGGATATAATCAACCCGGTCCTGGCACAGATAGTCCGGTGTTCCCTGGAATCTGGTGAGTTTCCAAGCTCCCTGAAAGAGGTGGTGGTAATCCCCCTCCTAAAGAAAGCTTCTTTGGACCCAGACTCTCTTGCAAACTACAGACCAATCTCAAACCTTCCCTTTATAGGGATGGTGATTGAGAAAGTAGAAGCAGTACAGCTGGATGACCACCTGACCATCCATAACAACTCCTAACCTCTCCAGTCCGGTTTTTGAAAGAGGCATAGTACTGAGTTAGAGTGCTCAATGATCTCCTGATGGTGAGAGATCAGAGAAGCTGTTCTATCTTGGCACTCCTTGATCTCTCCTCAGCCTTTGACACTATATACCATGGGGTGCTGCTTGGACATCTGGGATCCAGCTGTGGACTGTCAGGTACGGTCCTTCAATGGTTGACATCATTCCTTCTGGGCAGGAGTCAGAGAGTGGTGTCTGGGATTTTTTCCTCTGACCCATTCTCCCTGCCATATGGGGTACCCCAGGGTTCGGTGCTGTCCCCCATGTTGTTTGCAGCGTATATGCTGCCTTTCAGAGACATTGCAAGATGGTATGGGATGAGGTTTCACTGCTATGCTGATGATACCTAGCTCTACCTGTCTTTGGCCCCCGACCAGGATAGAGCCATCTCAGTATTTAATACCTGCCTTGCTGAAATCCAGGTCTGGATGAACTCGAGCCGGTTAAAGTTGAATGCCGTTAAGACGGAGGTGATGGTTGTGGACCTGAGTTGCCGGATAGAGGGGTTGTGGGCTGATCAGCCCTCTGGACTTTTTCTTGGGGGCTCTCAGATCCTATCCTCTGAACAGGTGTGTAACCTGGTGGTTGTGCTTGATGATGGGCTGATCTTACAAGCTCAGGTGTCGGCCGTCGTCAAGACCTCCTTTTATCATCTTAGTAATATCTCCAGGATTAAGCACCTGGTTCCGTCTAGGGACTTGCTCACATTGATCCATGCTTTTGTGACCTCATGCCTTGATTATTGCAACTCCCTGTACTTCTGGCTTTCTGGGATTGATATCCACTGCCTGCAGCTTGTGCAGAACACAGCAGCATGATTGCTGACTGGGGTTTCCCTAGTACCTTATATTACTCCTGTGCTGCGCAATCTGCACTGGCTGCCGATTAGGTGGCGGATCACCTTTAAAGTTGGTTTACTGACTTATAAAGCCCTATATGGACTGGGCCCTGACTAATTGAAAGAGCTTCTGATGCCTTACCACCTGGTGTGACAGTTGCATTCGGCTGACGAGGGGTTGCCGGAGATTCCAAGGATGTCTTTGAAATCTCCTGGGGCCCATGCATTTATGCATGCGGCCCTGACCCTTTGGAATTCTCTACTCCATCAGCTTCGGGAGTGCATGACTGTGGAGGGGTTCAGACAGGCACTGAAAACCTTTTTATGGTGCCATGCTTTTGGTGGCTCTGAATAATTTGGATCCTCTGTTTTATCTTACTGTTATGTTTATTGTTTTTATCATGATCATTCCTATCTTTTTGTAAAGTGCCTTGATAATTGAAAGGTGCGTGTGTGAAACAAAATGTATTATTACTATTATTATTATTATAAATGGAACAGGACAAACTGACATGCTACTTATAGGACTAGTAGCCATTGATCTCATTTAAAAAAATATCCTGGTGCTGGATGAATTAGGTATCTATGTCATAGAAAGTGAGGATCTAATGGATAGAGATTATATGTCTCCAGAAGAGAAGGAAAGACATGTGGAGGAGGAGCTAACTTTGTCTCTTTTTGGTATTAAAAGAACACAAAATGAAAATAATTATAAGTTAAAAAAACATAGTAAAAGAAGGTGACAAGACTTTCTATAGATACATTAGTGAAAGGAGATGCCCAGAGGGGATATTGCTAACATCAAAGGGGATAAGGGGGCATGTGAGGAATAGGACCATGTAAAAGCATCTATCTTAAATAGATAATTCTGCATAGTATTTACTGAAGAGAAGATAGGGCAGGGCCCACAGCTCAGCACCATGGACACAGGGGGGAGGGAAGTGTGCACTAGTCCCTTCACAAAAGAAAGGGTCCTACAAGAGCTCGATAAGCTCAGGGTGGACAAAGCAATGGGCCCTGATGGCATACATCCCAAGGTACTAAAGGAGCTAAAGGTGGAACTAGCAGAGCCATTATAAGAACTCTTTAGTGAGTCTCTGAGCACAGGAGAGGTCCCAGAAGATTGGAGAAGGGTTTATGTGATCCCGCTCCACAAGAGTGGTAGCAGGGAGGAGGCAGGGAACTACAGACCAGTCAGTCTTACCTCAGTAGTGGGCAAGATTATGGAGGTACTCCTTAAGGAAAGGATAGAGCAACACATGGAACCCATAGGAGCACAGGATCCAAGACAGCATGGGTTTACAAAAGGAAGGTCCTGTCAAACTAATCTCATAGATATCTTTGACTGGGTAACCAGAGTGGTGGACCAAGAGGGAACAGCTGATGTTGCCTACCTTGACTTCAGTAAAGATTTCAATACTGTTCTGCATAGAAGATTGATTAATAAGTTGGTAGACTCGGGGTGAGTCAGAGGTCGGTCAACTGGGTGGCAGCTGGTTGACGGGCAGAAAACAGAGAGTGGTGGTAAATGGTATACAGTCAGAAGAGATGCAAGTCACAAGTGGGGTACCTCAGGAATCAGTCCTGGGGCCAGTACTCTTCAATATCTTCAGCAGTGACGTTGCAGATGGACTGGAGGGTAAGGTTTGTCTGTTTGCAGATGACACCAAGCTCTACGACAGAGTGGATGATCCAGATGGGGTGGGCAGAATGAGAAGAGATCTGGATAAACTGGCAAAATGGTCAGAAGAGTTGCAACTGGGGTTTAATGCAAAGAAGAGCAAGATCATGCACATAGGGAAGAGAAACCCTGAAGCCACCTATAGGCAAGGAGGGGAGTTGCTGGCAGTCACAAGGGAAGAAAGAGACTTGGGCATCATCATCACAGATGACCTGAAATCATCCAAGCAGCCCACTAAAGCAGTAAGTAAGGCTAGGGGGAATGCTGGGGTGTATTAGTAGGGGTATCACAAGTTGTAAGAGGGAGGTAATAATCCCTCTTTACAGGACACTGGTTAGGCCCATCTGGAGTACTGCATGTGGTACTGGAGGCCACACCTTCACAAGGGTATTAACCAAATTGAGGCTATCCAGAGAAGGGCAACCAAAATGGTGCAGGGACTGCATCAGAAAACATATGAGGACAGATTAACAGTGCTCAAAATGTATACCCTAGAGCAAAGGAGAGAGAGAGGTGATATGATCGAAACATTCAAATGCCTTAAGGGCATTAACAAGGTGAAAGAGTCTAACATGTTTCAATATAGGAAAAATAGCAGGACAAGAGGACACAGCGTGAGATTAGAGGGAGGCCATTTAAGAGGTAATGTGAGGAAGTTCTTTTTCACACAAAGGGTGGTGAATGCATGGAACGGCCTACCTCAGGAAGTGGTGGATATGAATACAGTGCAGGGCTTCAAACAGACATGGGATAGATATAAGGGAGCAGTACAGATGAATATGACTAGATAGGTCATTGACAGAGCAAAGGCCAATGGCACATTCATAAGGTAGAAAAAGAAATGGGCAGACTGGATAGACCTTGCAGTCCTTATCTGTTGTCAACTTCTATGTTTCTATGTTATAGATATTCTAGGACAGTTTTTGGACATTCCCCTAACAAAAAATTATTTTAAGCTCAAGAGATTGGGGAAAGACATACATTGTGATCAGATTATGATTTCTTTGAAATCTAGGGATTTATATAACATAATTTTGAAGAACATAGATACATTTGATAAAATGGGCTTATATATAACTGAGGATAAGCTAAATATGAGTATAGCTATGATTGACTTAGTGTCAAAAGAAAAGTCTGATACTTATAACAAACTCTTGACTGAGACATCCAAACAGATAATGGAGTCTGAAGATTATGATGAAATTGAAAACATCCAAAAATTTTATAATGTTTGGATAGAAAATAAATATGCTAAATTGTCAAATATAAATGAGTCACTGACAAACTTTCAAAACAATAGAAAACCTTTATCAGATGACTCTGCCTTTAAGATAATTTCCTGGAATATTTCAGGTTTAACACAGGGTTGCTGACATAGACTGGGAACAGTTTATTACTGATTACCATATTCTGTGTCTACAGGTAACATGGTTGACGGATGAAATGAATAGCTGTTTTAATGGCTATGCAAATTATCACCTGTCAGGGAAAAAAAGGAAAAATAGGCAGAGTATCTGGAGGCCTTCTTACTTGTTTTAAAATCACTAAAGGTTTAAACTCTTTGTTGTTAGGTAAATACTTTATAGCATATGCCTTTTTAGTAAAAACAATGAATATACATTTCTTTTCGTGACTGTCTACATTCTTCCTCAAAATTCAAAATATTATAGTGCGGCACTTTGGGAGGAATTGGAACCTTTATTACAAAGTGTCCAGAATTTAAAACCAGATTTAAATATCTTATGTGGATATCTAAATGCCAGAATAGGTAATGTTGATGGGTATGCAGATAATAAAATACAAAATTGGATATTTCCAAATGCCTCAGAATGTTGTCGCACATCCATAGATAAAAGAATAAATGACTCGGGAAAAAGCTTTATGGAAATTTCTGACGTCAAAATCTTGCCCCTCTAAATTACAGAATTAAGCCAGATTACCCAGGAAGTTATATACATTATGGTGCAAGGGGACTAGCAGTTATAGATTATTTATGCTGGAATGGAGATATGACTTTATGGACATATTGTAATATTGTTGAAAGATGTGAAAGTGATCATTTTCCACTAATTATATACGGACAATCTCAGATGACTGATGATACTCAAATTGTAAAGGGTGATTCTCTGCTGAACATTGAAATAAGAAATTTTAAGGAAGTTATTTATTTAGTTTTTGTTGACTAAATGCACTAGACAAATTCTGCCTATTTTCAGGCACGACCTGGGGAAAGGGGATACAGATGAAAGCCAACTGACCTTGAACCAGATTAAGCTCTTGGTGGTATTTTTGGTGAATGGGGGGAAATTTGGCAAGGGCACTGGGGAAATTTCCCTACTCTCCTGTGAGGGTCCCCTTACATCCTGGCATTCTGCCACGATGGCTGTCTCTGGAGGTGTTGTGGAGGACATGGAGGTGCTGAAGGCAGGGAGATGGTCTCCTTCCCTGTCTCTGAATTGCGAGAGACCGCACCATCTAAGGAATTTCCTGATGATACTGTGATTCAACTCAATTTGCCACTGGATTTGGATAAATCTTTTGCCACTTCTCTGGGTCGAGAAGTACAAGGTAATTCTATGTCTTCTCTCAAATCTGTTGATAAAACTGAGCTACCACCTGATGCTGCTCCTGTAAACCCTTCAGTTTCTTTACTTGCCGATTCTGTTGATGTTGATACTTTGCTAGCACTGGAAGAAAAACGTTATATGGCTAAGAAAGCAGAACTTCTGTCTCTGAAATGATCTGCTGCTGTGCTACCCAGAGTTCTCTCTGAAGACTCACCGAATAGGAATGTGGTTTCCCTACCTACTGACACCTCGGTGAGAGAACTGACACTTCCTCATTCTTCTCCTAGTAAGTCTTGTCCTGCTGTTACACAGTTTGCATCTACTGACTATCTCTCGGTGGGGGCTCGCCAGGAATGGCGTTCCCGGCTGTTGATCAGCCAGACCTATGATGAACCCCTTCACCTGCCACTGGAGACCCAAGTAAAGATTGGTCTGTGGACTCTGCCCTCAGTGTGGCAGGCTGGGAAAAGGATCCTGTAGTTGGGACCTGCCACTCTGGACCCTTGCCTATCAGAATACCTATGGAACATGATGCGTCCGCTTTACCTCCTGCTACTCAGTCGCCTGTTTTTTCTTGACCCCTAGAACTCTCTTTGACTCCTGATTTTCAGCTCACTCAAAACCGGGTTTTGCATTTGCCAGTTGTTACACCTCCCATGGAGTGATCATCGGTGCCTGCTCAATCTACTTACAGTTTGCAATCCCAGGGCCCTGGTTTGTGTCCGCTGCTCGCTAAACAATATATTTCCTCTAATCCTACTGCTTCCAAAACTTATGCCTCCTGTTTTACTGTTCCTACACATCAGGCCAGGAGACATAATGCAGTTAGGCTGCAATACTTAGGTGGTATGCCTGAAATGCCTGATCGGGTCTTTGTAGGATGAACTCTGCTTAAAGACTTGATGAAATTTGCTGCATATGAAATTCATGCTTTGATTCCTGTCTCTAATGAATCTCATTTTGATGTCAGCTTTAAAACTTTGACCGGTTTAGAAAGATTTTGGACTAAATTTCATGAACTAAAACCTTCACCCTTATGGGCCCCATTTAGTTCTGTTCCTTTAACTAAACCTGCCCCCCAAAAATTACTATTTTGTTTCATAATGAGGGGGTCAGTTTGAATGATATCACTGATCACTGTTTGGTTAAAATAGCACTGCACGATACTTAAAGTCCAGAGGCTATTTTTGATTCTGAAAGTCTATGGACAGGGGGTTGGAAAGTGAGAGTAATGCTGAAAACAACAGGTATTGGAGTACAACATTTACCCAATAGTTTCATGTTAGGTAGAGATAGGGGAGTTATTTTCTATCCTGGTCAGCCAAAGGCATGTTACAAATGTGGATCTATTAGTCACCTTAGTAGCATTTGTAATGTAATGAAATGTTCTGTTTGTGGTGAACTTGGCCATGCTGGTTCTCAATGTGTGGAAGAACCTAAATGTGTTCTTTGTGATGAATCTGGTCACACGTTTCAACAATGTACTTGGGCTGCTCATAACTCCCCTACTCTGGCTGATGGGGAAGAACAGTGGCTGCTTATTACTGTAGCACAACGTTCAAAGATTCATAGTCAGCCATCTGCTCCCGAGTGATGATCTTTGCCTCCCTCTTCAGAGACCCTACCCACACACCTGCCCTGCCCTGTTGCTCCCTCTAATAATGAGACAGTGACTCCTACTGTCTTGCACCCTGATTTAGTTGTCCCTGTGCCTGACCCCCCTGCTTTACCTGGTTGTTCTAGCACAGTTCCCTTATCACTGTTCTCGCCCCTGCTATTCCTACAGGTACTATGGATCCCCCCCCAGAAACGTTTGTCCCACAAACTAGGATTACAAGGGGATCAAGAAAATTGGAGTCACCCTTTCCTAAGGCATTGGAAATGGATGATATCCCTTTGGCCAATAAATTTGACTTGTTGTGTGACCCCTCGGAAAACACGGACTCTGACTCCTCCTCTGTACTTTCTTCTCATCCAGAATTAACTGCTGACACAGAGGTCCCTGTTGATAATTTGGGGTCTGAAAAGAGGAAGGCCAAGGCAAAAGTTAAGCATAAGGAAAGTGTTTCCCAGAGGGGTAAACCTAAGTGAAGGTATTGCACCTTATGACTGGTTCATACCTGACATCATGGTACCCTCATTCTCTATACATACTGTGAATGTCAACAGTATTAAAAGGCAGCCTAAGAGGGATTCATTTTTTTCCTTTTTTATTGTGTCTTATGTTTGGGATGATCTTACTACGGGATGTAAGATTTCATTCTCTTCCTGAAATATCTCAAGCGCAGAAGGCATGGTATTCTGGCCCTTACTATTGGTTCTTTGGATAGGAGACTTGTTCAGGTGTGGGAATACTGTTCAATTTACCCAATGTTTCTGTTATTAAAGTGCTTGATTTATGCCCGTGTAAATTATTACTTCTGGATGTTAGCATTTCTAACGTACCCTACAGGATCATCAATATTTATGCACCACAGTCTAAATCCCTTAGAATTGATTTACTAAACCTCGTTCGACTTTACCTTTATACCTCCAAGTATGCTATTTTTGGGGGAGACTTTAATTGTGGTTTATCCACCAAAGATAAATCACACACCTCTAGGACTACTAAATTATTTTGTGATACCAATTTTTTAGAGCAAATGTTGCAGTCTGTGAAACTTCAGGATGCATACCTCATGCTAAATCGCACATGTACCCCAACTTTTCATAAAGGTCCACTGGCCTCCCGTACTGATTTTCTTTTTGTTTCATGACACTTGCCACTTTCTGCTGGTACTGTTCATGTTGCAAAATTTTCTGACCACAATCTTTTGACTATTACCCTTGGTACTACCCATACTAAGCGTTTTGGTCCAGGCACATGGAAATTAAATTCTAAACTATGAAGTGACTTACAGTTATTGGCTCAACAAACTATTTTTTCAAGCTAGGAAATCTGTTTTCATTCTCTATGATGACTTATGGAGATGGTGGTCTGATACCAAATCAGACTTACAACGTTTGCTAAAACATTTTAGCAGACAATATCATAATGTTCTTTATTTTGACTACCATAGGACATGATGTCAGTTACAGAAAGTTCTTACCTTGTCATATACTACAGGTCATAACTTTACTGCTCAAATTACTAAACATAAACAGGATCTTACTGCATATTATTCCAAGAAATTTACCTTATTACAACAACAGCAACAATTTGGCTTTGCAGGTCCCTACCATGTAGTTTTTCCATTTGATAGCTGCTCTAAACGGATAGATAGTAAAGTTTTTGAGACCCTTTTTGATGGTAATATGGCCAAAATAACAGATAATTTGGGAATTCAGCATTATGTAGCTGATTATACTAGACAATTGTTTGGTCCCATCACCTCACAGGTAGACGGAACCTCTGCCTACCTTTCCCGCATTGAGATCCCTGATATTCCACAATCAGTAACTGATTTGGTTACTAGTGATATTCAGAGTCAGGAAGTGGGAGACACTATTTGTGCTTTACTCTTAGGGGTAACTCCCGGCTTAGACAGTCTTCCAAATGAACTTTATAAACTATTGGATGTTGACCTACGTAGTCAATTGGCTGTGGTGTATAATTATGTTTTACGAACAGATGCTCTACCATTAGCTGTGAATATGGGCAGTCTTTTCTATATATATGAAAAAGGAGACAAAAGATTGCTACAAAATTGGAGGCCCCTTAGTCTTTTAAATACTGACTTTAAAATCTTGGCTAAAATCATTTCTCTCCGCTTATTGAAAATAGCCCTGCTTATGATTTCTGAGGCTCTGTTTAGCAATATTCAAGGGAGGAGTATTTTTGATCATGTGATTTTGTTATGGGAAATAGCTGAATGTGGAAATCATGACATACTAGATGGTTACCTAATTTCCTTGGACCAAAAACAAGCCTTAGATTCGGTCAATCATGATTTCTTATGGCTTACCTTACGTCATTATAAAATTCTTGACAGAACTATTTCATGGCTTAAGTTATTATATCATTCTGCCATGATAGTTCCCATAGTAAATGGCTGGAAAGGTCCTATGATAACACTAAAAAGGGGGGTTAGACAGGGCTGTCCACTTAGCCCTATCCTGTATATATTTTTTTTAGATCCTTTACTTTGTTCTATCAATATATCTCACTCTATTGTTCCGCTTTCTACTCCATTAGTCTACTCCCCATACTGTAATGACCTATGCAGATGATATGAGTTTGGTTGTGGCAGATATTTCTTCAATAACTGAAGCCGTACAGTAAATCAATGTTTGACTTTTGGGTCCATTTCAGGGGCAACCCTGAACCTAGATAAGTATGTGGGTTGACAATTGGGTTCGGGTGGTTTGAGACACTCCTTGGTTTCTGACATTAGTATCAGTTCTGACCCTATTAAAATGTTGGGAATTTCATTTGGGGGTGGTTCTTTGGATATTTTAAATTGGGGTCCTAAACTAGATATTGCACAGTCTAAATTTACCTTATGGAATAAATGGAAAATGGGAAAGAAGAAGAGAGTGTATATGATTAGAAATCATTTGCTTCCAGTTTTTCTTTTTTAGCCTATATTTTTCCCCCTCCATAGAGCTTTGAAACCAGGTTATTAAGTATTTTCTTTCAGGCACTGTGGGGCAGTTGCCTTAATCCTATTAAGCATAATTTGCTGTATTTACTGCTTTTGGAGGGTGGTCTAAATATGGTCCATCCTTTATTTTTTTACAATAGCATATTTGTTATGACTAATGTTAAACCTTTTCTGATAAATTGTGATAAGGGATGGGAATCTTGGTTTTATGAATCCTGTAATCCATGGTTCAGCCTTTGGGAAATGAATACTCTTAAAATAATCAGAAATGTCCCTTCTATACTGAGTTATGTTAGGGAAACTTTCTTACGCCTGAAACAGTAGCATGTTTTAAGCACCACGGTAATGACCCTGAATAGAGAGGCTTTATATAAGCATTTACTTGATCAAATTTGTACTGTCCCAGTAGTTTTTCCTAAATGTCCAGATTCCTATTTGAACAACCTTCTGGCACTCCTGCGTAATGCCCGCATCCCTCAGAAGATGTGGGATCTACATTGGTTAAGCTGTCATGAACAGATTAATGTGAAAGCAAACCAAAAAACATTAAAAGTTAACTGAAAGAATTTGTTCTAGACTGTCCTGTATACAACAAGAGGAAACAATATATCACTTGTTTTTCTACTGCACTTATATAACATGTTTTTGGTCTTATCTAGCCATTAAATGGCAGGAGCCTGTATTAGCATCCATTTCCTATGAGGATTTACTATATGGTGTTTTTTCGCATGTCTGGAGGAAATGGAATGCTGACACTTTAAATGTTATTTTTACAGTTTTAAAATGGCATATTTGGACTGCTCGATGTCTCTTTACTTTGCAACAATTAGACTTATCTCACCAAATTATGCTACAAAAAGTGGAATCTGATTTGACATCTATTTACATTTCAGAAATACAGTCAAAGCCTGTTAGGAAAATGTTGGAATTGTGGAAATGTATTCCTTGGATCACTGACTCAGACTTTCCTGTAACATGGTTTATTGTTTCTTGGATTAATTTTCTTTCTGTTATGCTTAAAGTAATCCTGCCAATAAAAAATTCCCCATCTCTTTCGAGAAGTGCCATGGGATCTTTAACATCAACCTGAACTATCACCAGAATAAGCAGATGGGACCTCAGTTTAACATCTCATCTGAAAGATGGCACCTCAGGAGTGCAGCACCCCCCTCATGACTATAGTGTCAGTATTGGGATATTAACCCAAGTACCTGGTGTGGGGATAGAACCCGTGGCCTTCTGATCTCCTGGCCTCAGAGTCAAGTGTGCTACCTGTAAAGTAAGTTAGATGGGAAACAAGTAAAGAATCAACATTAGTGGAATTATTGCAGAATTTGGACCCTCCAGAACCAATTACCTCACTTGCAGAAATCTAGGAATTCTTACAAAATTGCTTTAATGCTATACATAATCTTCTGTACAAACCCATTATGACTAAAATAGAATCCAAAACAAAATACAGCTGGTTTGATAAAGAATGCCTCATAGCTAAGAGAGATCTTACTAGGCTAGTGAGAAAGTCAAAATCTCAAAAAGAAGTATACATATAAGAATTTAAATAAAGCGAGAGAAGAGTACAAAAAACTTCTCTAAGGAAAATATAGAAATTTTAAATTAAAACAATGGCAAAAAATGTTGGATATAATAGATAGGAAAGATCAACAATCATTTTGGTTGATAGTAGCAAAAGATACCAATAATAGTAAAGATTCATTAGACCTATATATCACAGAAGGGGTTTGTGTAGAACACTATAGTATTTTTTTTTTTTTTATCAAAATCAACAAGAGATTATTTTTCAGAGGGAGTCTCAAATAAATCAGTCACATTTCCAGGAAATAACCCCAAAGAAGTATATACTGCAATAACAACCTTAAAATGAAGGAACGCCCCAGGACCTGATCAAATACCACCAGAAGCATTCCAATGTTTTCCATCTGTTTGGAGGGATACATTAGTGCTTTGCTTTAACAAATGTGTCACTACTAAAAGTATACCAGCAGATTGGAAAGGTGCAACAATAATATCTATTTATAAGAAGGGAGATAGAAAAGATTATGTAATGTACCGTCTAATCTCTCTTCTTGACATTATGGGGAAACTTTTTGTTAATATAAACTTTTGTAGATTAAATGATGAGGTTACTAACTTTGGAGGCCTGTCGGAACTTCAAGCAGGTTTTAGAAGGGGTTATATGACAACAGATAATACATTTATATAAATACACTTGTATGAAAAATATATTAATTTGAGAAAACAAAAGATGTACACTGCCTTTATAGATTTCAGTCAAGCATTTGACTCTATTTCCAGAATTAAACTGTGGCAAACTATGTATAATTGGGGAATTGATCCTATATTAATTAGCATAATAAAATAACTGTATACCCAAACATGGGCACAAGTAAGGTGGGGTAAACTTGGGCAAACATTAAAGCCTTTCTCAACAAATAAATGTGCTAGGCAGGGGTGCATTCTAGTCCCATTGCTATTCAATATTTACTTAAGCAAACTTTTAATCCAATTTAATGAAGAACACATGGATTCCCCAAAGATAGGCACACATCTGTGCCCTGCACTTGCTTATGCAGATAACTTGGTGCTGATAGCCTTGTCAAAAGTAGGTCTGCAGAATAAATTAATTAAACTTATGACATTTGTGGAAGAATATGGATTAAGATAAATTAACAAAAAATCAAGTAATGGTCTTTGGGGAGAGAAGAAGTAACCCAGTTTGGAAAGTAAATGGTAAAAGCCTAAAAATAGTACAGCAATATGATTATTTAGGTCTTACATTGTCCTCAAACGGTAAATGGTAAATGGCAAAAACACATGCAAAAACTCAAAATAAAATTAAAACAAGCAGCAGGGTCATTGCAAAATTTCAATCATAAGTTTGGGGGCAATACCAATCCCCCCCTACTGATGGCAATAAAAGCAAAATACTTTCCCCAAATAACTTACCAGAGTGAAGTCTGGAATTTAGCTAAATGTGATATTATTGAAACTCCACTAAACAAACTTTATAAAAATGCGATGGGTCTTGGACCCTCTGCCTCAAATGCTCTAGTAAGAGTAGAATTAGGCATGGTCTCCCCAAGTGCCTTAATGGATATCAGGAAATTGGCATATTGGATAAAATTAACAAAAATGGATAAAAATAGATTGCCTTTATTATGCCTTGAATATGAACAGGAGAAAAGAAATTGTCAACAATCAGATTGGCTAAAAAACATTAAGGCCTTATTAAACAAATATGATTTGGACATGTTAAACCAATATAAACTTAAAGGGATACAAATTAGCCTACAATATAGCAAGTATATTTCAAATAAAGTTATACATTTTCTCAAAGAAAATGATTTGATAAAAGCATCTAAGTTAAAAATTTCACCTTGGTCTGTAGCACAAGACCTGAATCATGAATATAGATATTATTTGGATGTTATTATAGAACAGGATAAAAGAGAGCTATACGCAAAATACCGTTTTGGTTTATTTCATAGCAAAATAGTGGAAGCTCGTTATTCCAAAATATTGAGACTGGAGGACAGATTCTGCAATTGCTCCCACTCCGAAGCAGAAGATCTGAAACACGTAATGTTCAATTGTTCATGGTATAACAAACAGAGAAATCATTGGTTGTTGCCTATCTGGAATTCAGTCCAGACTGAGGATTACATGCTATTGATGAATATTATGTTTACAACTCATGAAGAGTATATAATAAATCAGGTTGCTTCTTATTTAAAGAATATTGCATTAATAAGGATGAAACATTATAACATTTAATACATTATCATACTAACATACTATTTGCCAGCAGATTAGGCCTTACGGTCTATCTAGTCTGCTCGAACCTCAAATCCTTAATTGGGTGCCGAGGCCCTCCCCTCCCTTGTGCTCCAGAAACCCCTATCATCCATCCCCACCCCCCGGGACAGGCCATCATCTGATACATCCACTTTCTGTGTCTGTCCCACCCTCTCTTGAAGCCCTCCACTGTGGATCTCTGAACCAGCTCGCCAGGCAGTGCATTCCAAGGGTCCACCACCCTCTCAGTGAAAAACCTCCTCCTCTTTTCCCCCCTCACCCTTCCAACTTCAGACCATGCCCTCTGGTGATACCTCCCTGCTTTAGTCTAAATATCCCATCCATGTTTACCCTATTTATTCCCTTGAGGTACTTGAAGACCTCAATCATGTCCCCCTGTCTCTCCTCTCCTCCAATGAAAACAGGCAGAACTCCTCAAGTCTGTCCTCATACGTCAAATCCCCTAGCCCTCGTATCATCTTAGTTGCCCTCCTCTGTACCCTCTCCAGGAGCTGTATGTCCCTCTTCAAGTGTGGTCTCCAGTACTGTACACAGTAATCAAGGTGTGGTCTAACCAGTCCATTGTACAGCGGCAGAATCACTTCCTTACTCCTAGAGGTGATCCCCCTTACGATGCATCCCAACATCCTGTTTGCCTTGCTAGTTGCCCTCCTGCACTGCTCAGAGTTATTCATACATGCATCCACCATGACCCTTAGGTCTTTTTCCCCTATTGAGGCCTCCAGCACCTCCCCTCCCAGGGTGTACCTGTGTTTAGGGTTTCCTCGACCAAGATGCAACACCTTGCACTTGGTGATATTGAAATTTAATTTCCATGTGTGAGCCCAGCTTTCCAGAGTGTCCAGATCCCCTTGCAGGGCCAACCTCCCCCTCTTCTCCCTCAACTACTGCTCCCATCTTGGAGTCATCCGTGAAGAGACTCATTCACACCCTATACCCTCCCTGATGTCCGATATGTATGCATTAAACAGGTTGGACCCAGGACCGAAGCCTCTGGTACCCCACTACCAACCTCTCTAGGATTCGAGAGCTCCCACAGACCACTACTCTCTGGGTGCATCCAGCTAGCCAGTTTTCAATCCATCTGACCATCAAAGGCCTACTCCTAACCCCATCAGTTTCTCCACAGACCATTGTGGGGACAGAGTCAACGCCTTGCTGAAGTCCAAGAATAATACATCCACAGGCTTTCCCTGTCCAGTTCTGATGTTACCCATTCATAGAACTCCACAAGATTGGTTTGACATGATCTACTTGGCACAAACCCATGTTGCCGACTATCCAGACCTCCCACCTCCTCCAAGTACACCCCAATCGTTCTTTTAGTATACTCTCCATTAATTTTCCCACCACTGAGGTCAAACTGATGGGTCTATAGTTACCTGGTACTTCCTCGACCCCCTTTTATGGATTGGCACCATGTGCCTCTGCCAATCCTAGGTACCCTCCCTGTCTCAAGTGACCTGTTGAAGAGCTCCGCCAGGGGTGCAGCAAGTATGTCCGCCAATTCCCATAGTACTCTCGGATGAATGCCATCCGGCCCAGGAGATTTGTCTTTCTTTAGGGCCTTGAGGGCTAACCACACCCTTTTGACAGAGATAGCATCATCCATCCCCTCCACCTTACTGGCCTTTTTATCTTTATCCAGATTTGACAGCCTTGGGGTACCTCTCCCTCTCTCTTGCTCCATTTCTGTTGCTCCCCTGATCCCACTCACTGCCGCTTCTATCCCCTTCATGCCTTCCTTTGTAGATTTCCCATCCCCCTCCATGGTGAACACAGAGGCAAAGTACTCATTAAATACCTCTGCTTGGTCCCTCGCCTCTTCCACCCACCCTCCTTCTGATCTCAATCTGCTGAGATGGCCCTTAGTTTTTCTCCACTCCCCAATGTACCGGAAGAACTCCTTTTCCCCTCCATGTATCCCCTATGCCAGTCGCTGCTCTTTACTGGACTTTGCTGCCCTCACCATCCGGGTGACTTTTCTAGATGCAAGATGGTACATTTCCTTATCCCTATCCCCTCTTGTTGTTTTATATTTTTTGTAGGCTGCCTTCTTTTCTCTGACCGCTACCTGTACCTCACTGGACCACCAGCATGGTTTATGTGACCTTGCTCCCTTACGTTTCAACTTAGCGCAGATCCTGACTGCCTCATGAAGTCCCTGTTTTATGACCTCCCATCTCCTTTCCACACTTGTCATTGATGTAATCCCCCAGTGATCCTGAGAATATTTCCATGCCCACAAAGTCTGCCCCTGAAGTCCACTCGCCAGTGTCCTAGAACTCACCCCTCCCCCTATGCTTATTTGAAACCAGACAATATTGTGGTCACTCCCAGTCAGGGGGTCCTCTACAACCAGATCTCTTACCAGATCCCCATCTGCCAGAACCACGTGCAGGACATGCCCCTCCCTTGTGGGCTCCATCATATGCTGTGTTAAGAACACATCCTGGAAGCCATCCAGCAGCCTCTGCTCCTTGGCCACCTTAGAAAACATGGTTCCCCAGTTTGTACCTGGCATATTAAGGTCCCCCATCAACACCACTCCTTCCCCTTTTGGTCCACACTGGGCAATGATGTTGTCCAGCAAACCATCCTCTAGAACATCACTCATCCCGGGGGGCCTATATACTACACCCAGCTTGTCCTTATCTCCTGCTGGGGATTGTAAGGTGACCCATAAGGCCTCCACGTTTCCCTCTGCCTCTTCTACCCTAGCAATTTCTATGTCATCTCTAATGAACATAGCCACTGCACCCCCTCTGCCCTCCTTTCTATCCTTCCTAAGCATAGTGTACCCCCGCACGTTTAGGTCCCAGTCATGGTTTTTGTTGGCCCACGTCTCCATGGCCACCGCCACATTCACCCCCTTGAACAACATGGCCTGGAACTCTGGCAACTTGTTTCCCAAGCTCCTGGCATTTACTAACACCAACCCCACCCTTTATCCCTGATCCTCTTTGTTGAACCCCACCCAGATTCCTTATACTTCATCTTCCCTCTGCTCCTCCTGAACCTCCACCCCAGTCTGTTTCCCCTCCCCTTGGGCTGAGGCCACTCCTCATCTGGAGGAGAGGGCTTCTGGTCTGCCCTCCCTATCCCCCTCACAAGTTTAAACTCCACCTTTCTTGAATGTAGTCAGCCATACCCTGTTTAAGGACTTCCTTCCCTAATGGGGCAAGATGAAGCCTGTCCTTGGCACACAGTCCCTTATCCTCCCAAACTCCTTTCCAGTTCCCTAACACCCCCAACCCACTCTCTTCACCCACTTCCTGAGCCAGTCATTAACCTCTGTGAGCTTCATTTTTTTTCTCTACTGAGGCCTTTGGTACTGGCAATATCTCTGAAAAGGAAATGCTGCATCCATTATCCCGACAGACTCTGGCAAGTTCTTGGAACCTTGCTTGGATTTCCAAAACACTATTTCCCTCTAGATCGTAAGTTCCCAAATGCACCAGGAAATCCGGTTTTCCTTCACAATCCCTAACCATTTCATACACCATGAACTTTGCTCTGTGCACTGTCAGCCCAGAGGTACTCACTACCTTCACCTGGCTATGGCATCCACCCCCCCGTCCCTCCCACTGGATACCCCTAATCATCGAGTCTCCCAATAACAGAACCTTAACACAGCCACCATCCTTATGGTTACCTCCACTATGTCCTCTCAGCCCCCCATCCCCCCTTTATTTGTGATCTCAATTCCATGGGAGTCTTCCTGCCTTATTAGAGACCCCTTGTCACCCTCCCCTTTCTGCCTCCCTCATTATTTTGCCCACTTAACTCCAACCCCCTCTGAATAGGTGTCCCCTTTAACCCTCTCTTATCCGAACCATTTATCCTGGCCCTTATGGTTTCCCTTCCCCACACTGCCATCCTCCCCTCTGTAATAGTACCCCTGCCTCCAGAGGTTTCTCTGTGGGTCCCTTTAGCTGGGGGCCCATCCTTGGTACTGACCCCCTGCCAAGGGGGGCCTTCCACCTCCTTTGTCTCCCAGTTTCTCTCCAGTCATGTTCCTCCCTCATGTCTGCAATATGTTGCATCTCCCCATTTGCTTAACATTTATGTTCCTTCTCCCTCTGGGACTATTTCTATCCTTTCCATTGCCGGTCTGTGATGCTCTATGGGTATCCGACTCCCTCCCCCCGGCCTCTGTATCAGTTTCCTCATTTCCACCAACCCCTTCCTCCCCCTCTAGGTTGCTTAGTAGCTCAAATTTATTGTGACACTCTATGTCAGCCTCCATCAAGTAACCCGAGTTTCCCCTGACTGCACCTCTAAACTGCCCCTCTTCTTCCTCTCTTGCTCTGTTCACCTTAGGAGCTCCCTTCCCACAGTCTGCTGTTTTACGGTTCCCCACAACAGCCCCTCCTGACTCTTAACATAGAAACATAGAAACATAGACTTTGATGGCAGATAAGGACCACTAGGCCCATCTAGTCTGCCCATTTCCCTACCTACAGGATAGGCCGCAGATCCTAGTTAACCAACAGCCTATTTCTTCCTACCCCCCACAAGAATTGCCTTATGTCTGCCCATGCATTCTTGAATTCTCCCACAGTTTTAGACCCCACAACCTCCTCAGGAAGGCTGTTCCTTGCATCCACTACCCTCTCTGTGAAATAATACTTCCTCACATTGCCCCTGAACCGCCCTCCTTCTATCTTTAAATTGTGTCCCCTTGTTCTTGCAAGTCTCTTTTTCTGAAAGATGCTACCCTCTTGGACTTTGTTGATTCCACTGAGGTACTTAAAAGTTTCTATCATGTCCCCCTCTCCTTCTTTCCTTAAGGGTATACATATTAGCTCCTTTAGTCTCTCCTCATCACGGCTTCTCTTGCAGACCCTGCACCATTTTAGTTGCCCTCCTCTGGACTGCCTCTATCCTGTCTATGTCCTTGCAGAGATGGGGTCTCCAGAACTGGACACAGTACTCCAGATGGGGTATCACCAACTGTCTGTACAGAGGATAACAACTTCCTGTTTTCTGCTGCTGATGCCTCTCCTATACATCCCAGTATACCCCAGCCCTCCCTACTGCCTTCTCACATTGCTTGCTAACCTTAAGGTCATCTGATATGATTACCCCAGGTCCCTTCCTTTTTGTTGTTGTTACTACCTCCCCACCCATTGTGTATTCTTCCCTGGGTTCTTGTTTCCCAGGTGCATTATTTTGCACTTCTTTGCATTGAATCCTAGCTGCCATACTTCTGACCGTTCCTCCAACCTTGCCAAGTCCCTTTTCATCCTTTCCACCTCCTTGTGTATCAACCCTGCTGCAGATCTTTGTGTCATCTGCAAAAGGCATACTTTTCCTTCCAGTCCCTCTGCAATGTCACTGATGAAGACATTAAAAAGGACTGGACCCAATACTGAACCCTGAGGTACCCCACTAGTAACCCCACTTTCTTCAGAGTGGACTCCATTTACAATTACCTTCTGTGTCCTGTTGTCCAGCCAATGTTTTATCAGGCTACCACCCTGGGTCCCACTCCCAGGCTGGTTAATTTGACTATTAATCTTTTGTGTGGGACTGTGTCAAATGCCTTGCTAAAGTCTAGGTAGGCCATGTCCACAGCCCCTCCCTGGTCTACTACTTTGGTCACCCAGTCAAAGAAATCTATTAGATTCGTCTGACATGACCTTCCCACGGTGAACCCATGCTGCCTTGGGTCCTGAGCTGCAAGGCTCACATAGTAATGCTTACTGTGTTGGTCTAGCTTGAACCAGATGACTAGAAAGGATAATTTCTGATCTACTTCCGGAATATCTAGCAAAACATAGCCTCCAATGTTGTCAGCAGCATGGGTTCTGGAAGGGCCACAGTACCACCACTGCCCTTCTGGAATTAATGGATTTCATACACAAAGCCCTCGATCGTGGTCACTTAGTGGGGTCTGTGTACATAGACCTAACTAAAGCCTTCAACACTGTAAATCACACATTCTTCATTGACTCCCTCCCATCTTTAGGCCTCTCACAAAAAGCCACCTCCTGGTTCTCAAACTACCTGAGTGGGAGATCACAGTGGGTAAAAATAAATAACACTCTCTCCAGTAGTTTACCAGTTCACTCTGCGGTTCCCCAAGGCTCAATACTGGGTCCTCTCCTTTTCAGTCTCTTCCTCAGTACCCTCCCCTTTTCCTGCTCTGGGTAGTTGTTACTTTATGTGGATGATGCAATCATCTTTTCTAGCCACCCTGAACCCTCCACCTTAGAATGCAGTCTACAAAGGTTATTTTCTGAGTCTGAATCCTGGATTTCACAGCACAAACTCCTTTTAAATTATAAAAAAAATGAAAGTTATGTTGTTTGCCAATACACATAACAAATACAAAAGTCGGCCACTTTGCATTCTCAATAGTCAGCAACAAACCCTGGAGCAAGTATGTAATTTCAAATACCTTGGCATCACACTTGATTCTACACTCTCATATCATGGACATATCAACCTGGTATGCAAGGCTGTAAACACCAGGTTTGGTTTACTCTACAAGCACAGCAAATGTATGACAACAGATGCCCTCTGCCTGGCTGTTGCCAGTTTGATTCTGTCCATAGCAGACTATGGCTTAGTTATCTATGGATCTAAAGTAGATACTGTACTGAGTCGCATTAAGGTTGCACTGAACAAAGCCTGTTGCTTAGTTGTTGATGGTGATAGGTTCACTCACACCTGTGACCTTTACAAACAAGCAAACTGGTTAAACTTTGAGGGGAGGCTTACCTACCAGACTTGCTTGTTGGCAAAAAAGACATCCTTTGGTCTCTCACCTCCGGCAACCCTACATCTCCTTAATTCATGCCCCAACCCTTTGGGCTACTAGAAGCTCTTCTAAATTGAACGTCTTAGTACCTTTCTGTAGGATGTCCATGGGGCAGAGGGCATTCATGTATAGGGCCCCCCCCACTGGTTCAATGGCCTACCCACTGAAATCTCATCTGTACAAAAACTAGGCTCTTTCAAATATACACTTCGGAAGCATCTCCTTGCCAAACATAGTTATGACTGCTTCTAGCTTTCCCCTCATATCCCTCACTAACCTGTCTCTTCCCCTTATATGATATACCACTATGACAAGGCCACATTTGGCTTATCCTTCTATTTACCCCTTTCTCCCCTTCCCTCTCTAACTCCTCACCTCTACCTCTACCTGTACGTTATTCCTCTGTCACAAGGTCTCACTCTGGGCTGTTTCTTCTTACTACCTCTATGCCCCCAACTCCTCCCCCCTACCTGTCTCCCTACTCCCTTGCTCCACCTGCTTCCTGCCTCCCTGTCTTCCCCTCTGGCACTTTTTGCTCCCCCCCATGGTATTCCCTAGTTTACAGATGCAACTCCTCTTCTTGACTGTCCCTCCAAGTAATCATTAGGGTACCTGGTCTCTGATCTTAAGTTTGTACCCATGTTTGCCTAGCTAGCATTTATCTAGGTTACTAATTCACACTCTCAGTGTTTTCAGTGCCTTTGTATACCAATTCAGTTCTGCACTACCTGTCTCCCTGCGTGGTCTGGGAAGCATCACAGGTTGCTGGCAGCCACATTGCCAACATCACCCACAGCAACACAAGGACACCGTCGCACTTGATCCTGATGCACCCCAAACAGACCACCAGCAACCTGACACTCCAGCCAGAATGGACACACTGACGGACTAAGAGGAGCATGGCCACTGCAGTGATGCACCGGCTATGACTGCCACTGCAGCACTGGACTTAATGATGTGCCCCTCTGCACCATGGAGGACCCGATGGATGGCAGAGTGCACATACACGTTGTGGGCAGGGGTCACCGGTAGACACATCATATGCCCAACATTAGCGACAGGGTCTTCAGCATGGAGCAACGAACGGGGACAGGTGATGTCTCCGACACAGTTGGACACAGGTCTGGATGGCTGTCATGACTTGGGGCAGTGTGCACACACCACAGGGGGTTGTGATGGCCTACCCAGTGCACCCAGGCCTGCAGTGCAGCAGTCGACGTTGCTGCCACTGTTGGTGCACCTGTCACAGCTGTGGGGTGTGTATCAGCTGTTGTGATGTGTTGCCATTGCGGTGGTTGGGATTTTGGCAGTCGCTCTGCCGGTGTCAGGATTGTGGTGTTGCTCTGACACCATGCTTCCATGGTCTGGCATCTTTGTACTGTGTCTCCTGTATATTTCTTGAAACTGCTACTGCACTGTTTTTAATGATGCCTGTGATTATGTAAATGCACTTTTTTCATTGTATCTTCTGTTCGTTTTTTATGACGTGGAGCCTTTGTAAAGGAATCTTGACTCAAAGGTTTGTAATTCTGAGATATAAATAAATAAAATAAATAGATTGACATCACCACCAACCTATTAGCATGAACAAGAAGAGGCTGGTGGATGTAGAAAATAATAATTTTGTAATGCAGCAGGCTATAGCTGTCTTATACCTATGCATACAAATAAGTCCACACACCTGTAGCACCATTGGCTGGGAAGGGGAAATGATAATTTCTACACCCATCACTGGCTACCACTCTGACACTACTACAAAGCCCCACTGCCATCCTGACATATTTGCAAGAAACCATAAAAAGGGGGAATCAGGTGTCTCAGTGGATTTGTAGCAAGCTAAGGAGCCTTTCACCCTTAGGACACTAGTTGGAATCCAGCCCAGGTCAGTAGTGACCAAAAGTCATTATACTCTGATAGCTGTTGTATGTACTATGTGAAACAAATTGTGATGATCTTAGTTTACTTCCCAGTGGACAGGTGTCCACATCACAAAACCATCAATGCAATTGGCAGTTTGCATGTTTGTTGGAACTCTTCCAATAGAGACTAAGGATTGAATTGGCATTGAATATGAGTTACTATCTCACCAACAGTACTGGATGTGTCCCTCCATGACACAGCTGAGGTGCATTAGAGGGACAGTGTAGCAAAGCTTGCTCTGCAATCACCTGTGCTATGCTGTACTTGGGTGAATACACAGAGGTCTTCAGTTCCCAGTGCAGTCAATCCGGAACTTTTAATCAACGCTAAAATTCAGCAAGAAAATTTAAAAAGGAAGGAATAAAAAACACTGAACTGTGCAGTGGGTAGGGCCAGTGGGATGCTGGTATGCATAGGGAGAGGTCATACTGATATCTTGCCACATGCTCCCCTCAACCTGCCATGGTAAGGAAGTGGGCAGGGCACAGGTTATCTTACTACACTGGAGGCACTACCAGCACTAGAAAATGATGTGCCAAAGAGGGTGCTTAGTGTTTACAGCAGGGTCCACTCTGCCATAATGAACACCCCCTATGCAGCAGGTCATCACTCAGAAGTGACTATCTGTATGTTGTGCCTAATGGTACACCACTGGCATGTCTCACAGAGACATAGAATATGACAGCAAAAGTTCCAGTGGCCCTTCCAATCTACCCTACCCTGCTTAGTATGTGTCTCTGTCTCTCTGGAAGCCCTGTTAAGCATCCATCTCCTTGTTTCCTTCCCTTGCTCTACCATCTCACGTGCCTATCCTACCCTGACACAACCACTCATTAGCTCTATGGATGGGCTGGGATTGGGTGACATAGGACATTAAAGGTCATCCACAAGTCACTGTGGAATGCCATGGGGCCTCCCTCTCTCCCTACGAATGGAGAAACTCATCATGAAGAAGCCCACCTGAGAGAGGCAGAGGGGAAAAATTTATAATAAGGACTTACTTGATCCACTGGAGTTAAGGATTCCTGAGGATATGGGGATTCTGGAAACAGGGACCTGAAAAGGAAGACAATAGGAGGTTGGGGGACACAAAGGGTCAGAGGTCCAAGATGAGGAAACTAGAGCATTAGAAATAAATAACAAGAATACTCTTCATCTGTTAGGCAAACAGCTGACATCTAAGCAGACCTGGGGAAATAACGGAGAAATAAGTTAGGACAGATAGGTATTCCACTCTCCTTCTGCTCCTTCATGACCTTCCTCCTTAATCAGTGCCATCAGTAGTGTGTTACCCCTGCTCTTGACTCTCATCACACAGTGCACATGCAGCACAGTGCTCACTGTGTGTCTCATACAATTTCTCGGCACTGGCATTATAGCTGCATTGACTGGTAGAGAACCATATATTTGGTTCTGCTCTCTTTCTGTTTTGCTCACTCTCTAGGATGTCAGTTACAAAAGAAGTTCAGGTCTGGAAGAGTATTGTGAGCAGGGAGTGGAAATGGTACTTACTGTAAAAAAATAGGTTAGAATCCAGGAGGGTTTGGTTAGCTGGGAGCAGGTAGGGTACTTAACTGAAACAACAAAGCTAAAAAGAGGTTCTGGTACAGGAGGGTGTTGTGATCTGGAAGCATGGAGGGTTCTTCATTCCTAAAAACAAAAAAGAGATTCAAGTCTAGGAGAGTGCAGTTGGCTGAGAGCAGGAAGGGTACGTTATTGAAAAAAGAAACAAAAAGAGGCTGAAGTGTGGGAGGGAGTGATGAGCTTGGAGAGTGGATGGAAACTTCAAAAAGGGGCTGTCTTTTTTAAAAAATGAGTAACTGCCATTGTGGCACCTTCTTTGGAGGTGACACGCCATACAGTACCAGCTATTCTGTTATAACCCGGAATGGTGTTTTTAACTGGAGAAAGTGTGCAGGGTTACCCATGAAAAAGTAATAATGTATATAGGGTAACCCTGATGAGATACCATCTGTTATACTATCACATTCTGGTTTGTGTGATAGATTATGGAAGACCTCCCCCAGTTTATATACCTAGTCTTATAATGAGTATAATAAAGCTGAATTCAATGAGGTAAAGATTTCAATTTCACCTCCTCTGGCCCACCTGATCTTATCAGCACCTCTTATAGTGGAATGGGATATTTTAAAATTAATCACGGGGGCTGATCACAGAGCCTCCCCCCATATCTCCTCCTGTATATCTCTCTCTCTGGAAGTACAACAGAGGCAAGGGAAGAAAATATTTCCAGTACAAGTTTATTAAAACATAATAAGCAACCAGCAAGCAAACATAAAAAGATAACTTAAATGTCAATGAGCTGACATTCCAGATATCTGTCCAAGTAGATCCTTCACTCTACATCTGCCCATTACTTCTTTGTTTTGATTTGATTGTTTTACCTGATTGATCAGAGGGGGGATTGCTAATAGACTATTTATGATAATGCAGTTGCAGATGATTTAATCTATTAGTTTTAGAATTCTGATTAAAATTAAAATTGTAAAATAGGGACTTTTACCAAGTAACCCATTTCATTAACAAATGTATGTATTATTCAACAATATTAATGTATAAAAGTGATTTAAATAAAACATATTTACTAATTTTTAAAGCTCTTAAAATTATTGAAACCTATTGTTTCTAATCAGGGAGCTATGAATGGGGTCACTAAACCTTAAGCAGCAGTGCAGTAATTCTGGATTAGTTTAAAAAACAAAATCAAGGAAACTGTGAAATAATAAGACTCAATGGTGTCAACAGTGTAGTGTCTACAATTCAGTGGAAACTGGTTAAACTAACTACAGTCGGCTCCCTGAAACATCTAGCCATCATTTAACAGTTCAGGTAAACATTACTTTGTACAAGTCAGAATGCAGGCTTAGGGTTCGCAAACCATTTAGCGGTTTCATCTCCATCTAAGGTATTCAGTGCATTTGTTTTAGTGGACTTCCCTGTCAAAGCAGATAATCAGAAATCTTCATACACCCAGCCATGTGTCGGTCAGGATGGGGGAAGTGTTCTGATGCATTTAGGCCTCATTTAACCCCATGTAATTAGAACTAGGCAAGCCATAGAAAGAGATTGGCGCTGAACCAAGCATGGAACTTGGTTCATCTTGAAACTACACAGTATATGAGTGGAGCCACAGTCATGCCTAGCAAAATGAAGCTAAATCCTTATTTTACTCAAAAAAAACCAGGTTTCCACAGTAGGGGATTTATGAAAAGCTGCCAGTTTTCCTAAAGCTGTTTCAATTCATGTCAGGTCAACCAATATTTTAGATCCAACTTATGAAGGTTATTTTCAGTAGAATCCGGTTGTTGATTAGACAGATTTTGGAAAAACATTTTTCTTGCTGGATGGTGGTGGTGATGGGGGGAACAGAAATGCTGCAGAGTAGTGTTATGGAATTCTGTCAGTGCTTGCAGTTGCTGAGGGAAGTGGGATGAGATTTGCCACTGAGCAGCTTTATCAGTGCCAGTAATTGCTTGGGGGGGGGTAGAGAGGGAACAAAAATGTCACCAACTGGTATTATGGAATACTGGTAGTGCTGGTAATCACTGGGGGGAGTGGGAAAAGAAGTGTTGCCATGTGGATTAATGGAATTCCAGCAGTGCTGGTAATTGCAGGGGAAGGGTGGGTTGGGAACCAAATGCTGCCAAATGGGTGTATTGAATACCATCATTGCCTGAAACTGCAGGTGGGGGGAAGGGTGAAGTGGGAATTGAAATGCTGCAATTGGGGGAAAGGTGGAGCAGGAAAAGAAGTGACCCCAAGCAACTTCTTTGAATACCACCAGTGCTGGTAATTGCTGGAGGAGGATGAAGCAGAAACAAAAGTGCCACAGGCAGCTTTAAGCAAATATAATGAGAGAGTGAGAATGAGCATGACTAGAACTGAAGAAAGAATCAATATGCTAGCCATGTTCCATTACATTATTTAAAAGCTCTGATTGTACAGTATTTCACAATGGCAAGTTGCATGCAGGTGGGCATGGGACTTTCAAACAATGTGACTGTCTATAAAAACATTACAAAACCTATTGCTGGAATGGGACTTTCAAGCAATGTGATTGGCTATAAAAACCTAGCAAAACATGCATTTTGCAGCAATTTCATTGGCTGAAAATGTGGTGGGCAATCACTGAGTAACTGCATGGTAACTGAGTAGTGCAGAGAAAGAAAGAAGAGACTGTATTCTGTGCTCTGTGGGTGACTGTGCCCTGCCAAGCTCACAAAGTGAGAGAAAGAAAGGAGATAGAGAGAGATTCTGAGTGATAGTAATGTGTTTGTTTAGCCTTTGACAAGCAAACATAAAAAGTATTATTATTGTAGCAGAATTGCTTACTGTTTCCCTTTCAGGTGCCATGGGCTCAAAGGAAACCTAGCCTGGTGAGTGCCATTTGAAGATATGTGTAATGGCTGATCCCTAGTCTAAGTACACCTGTTATACTGCTTATTAGAGGTAAGGGATTGTAGCCCAAGTAAGGTACAGATGTCCAATAGACCCCAGGCGGAATCAACAGCAATCTGCAAGGGCTTCAGTGCATGTTTGTTGCCAATATCCATTAATCAGTTGTTGTTTTTGGGATCCCCTGTAGCATTTCCCTCCACTAGTGGTTAACTGCACTCACTCTAATGAGGGGAGAGTGACCAGTGGGGTGCCACAGGGCTCAGTACTGGGACCAGTTCTCTTCAATGTCTTCGTAACTTACATTGGAGAAGAACTAGAAGGGAAGGTATGCCTTATGGCAGATGACACCAAAATCTGTAATAGGATGGACACTCAGGAGGTACTGCAGAGAATGGGTAGGGAAACTCAAGAAGTGATCAAGAGAATGGCAGTTGGGGTTTAATGCCAAAAATGCAAATTCATGCACCTAGAGCACAGGAACCCATGAACTGACTATAGGATAGGAGAGGAGGTATTGACAGTCACTAAGCAGGAAAGAGACCTTTCATATCATATTTGACTACCTCAAAGTGACAGCGCAGTGTTACAAAGCTGTGGGTAGGGCCAATGGGATGCTGATGAGTGTATAGGGAGAGGTATCTCCAGCAGAAGAAGGTAGGTGTTGCTCACTGGTGAGATCCTACTTGGACTACTGTGTCCAGTTTTGGAGGCCACACCTCAGACAGGACATAGACGAGGTGGAGACAGTCCGCAGGAGGGCAATTACAATGGTGCAGGGGTTGCATGAGAAGCCCTATGAGAAGAGACAGCAGGATTCCAACATATACACCCAGGAAGAAAGGAGAGCAAGAGGGGACATGATAGAGACCTAAACATACCTCACAGGGATGAACAGGGTGCAGAAGGGGAGTCTCTTTCAAATGAGAAAGAACACCAGGACCAGTGGGCATATGATGAAGCTGGGGGGGGGAGTTTATGAGGGATGTGAGTAAGTACTACTTCACTGAAAGAGTGGTGGATGCCTGGAATAGTTTGCCAGCGGAAGTGGTGGAGACTAAAACAGTATGGGGCTCCAAGCATGCATGGGATAGACATTGGGGAATATTAGTAAATTGATAAGAAGGAGGGAGGATCACTGAAGACCAGTTAAGGCCTGTGGAGACAGACTTGGCAGGGACCATCTGGGCAGACTGAGTGGGCCAAGCAGTCCATCTCTGCTGACAAGTTCTATGTTTCTATGTTTCATCCATTAGCAACTGCACTTGTCTTTTAGGATTCCTGTTTATACTGGTTGTAAGTAGGAGGAGGGCAATACACCTTCCTCCACAGGGACTCTGGAAGGGCTAGTGAGGTTTTCCAAAGACTTTGCTGAGGACAGCAAAGAGTTAGGAAGGCATGTGTAACCCCTAGCGTCCCTATGGGTTCCCCAAATTGTCAGTAGGTTGCTCTGTCACCCAAGGGTTAACCATGGGTTCCCTCTGGCTCCTCTGCCAATCAGTGACATTAGTGAGGAGGTGAGAGGGGCTGTCTGTAGCAAGCACATGTACTAAACTGTAGTGTTCCAATTAGCTTTGTTCTGGAGTGAGCCTCAGAGAGGGTGCAGTATCTGCATCTCTCTCTCTGTCCTGTAATCCTAGTTTTCTGAAAGAAGAAAGACATCTGACCTAAGAGTGAAGTGGTGGTGGCAGTTTCTAGTAGTAATTGGGGGAGAGGGCAGTGGTGAAAATGGCCGGAACCAAGGGAACTCAGCTCTGGGACTGAAATTCAAAGTCTGACACTGTAGTTCCAGGAGTAAAATCAGCACTTGGCAGATGTGTGGGAACCATGGGACAAAAACCAAAAAGAAAGATTGCAACTAAAAAAACTCATTTCCCCATGCCCTGCTTCCCTTTCAGTCCAGTTCAGTGGTGGGGTACAAGGATGCAAGTGATAAGCACAAAGGAATCATAGTGGAAAGGAATGGGGGAAGAAAGTTCTGTAGATTTGGTACAGTCTGCAGTAATGGTGTAGGTAGTGAAAGATGGGCAGACTGGATAGGCAAAGCAGTCCTTATCTGCCATCAAATTCTATGTTTCTATGTTTCAAATCATGTGCCAGAACTGCTTTGTATTGCCTTGCCTTTCCTGTGCATCTGCTGAACTACTTCAGGCTACCTTTTTCTGAGCATTCTTTCCAGGCAACTAGATTTCATTTTAAGGTTTATTTGAGTTGCTACAGAATGTAAGGCCCATCACAGAACTGCCGCATAATCACTGTAGAATTGCTCATAGTCTGTTTGCATTAAGCATGAGATCCTGCCTTGGAATGTACTGTAGGTTCACTTTACTGCAGTGTGCAGGGAGCCCTGCCCCTAGGATCCTTCCGTGTTCTGAATATGTTCATGGCAAGCACCCTCCTTGAGAGCTAAGGTTATCCTTAAGATCTCCTAAACTGAGGAGGGGGCTAAATCAGCCTGCAGAAATGTGAGACTATGAGGCATTTCCTGCTGTCTTTCTGCTTTTTTTGTCAGCCTTCCCAGACAGCTGCTGTGGGGAAGCTTTCTGAGTCACTAGCCCTCCTTCTGATGCACGAGCTATGCTTCTAGCATGCATCTGTGGGGAAACTTTTGGTGTCCCAGTTGTATTCCTAACATACTATTTGCCCCCTCACTGTCTGTGAACAACCTTCTGAATCTTGTCCCTGTTCCCAACCCCCTACATCCTTGAGCACAGTCGCCAGACCTTTCTTGCTGTAGGGCATTGCAGCTCACATTGTGGCTATGAAGGATCCTGCTGTTGCTCTGATCATGCTGCTTCACAGCTTGCAGGCTCACTCTACATCTGTGGGGTAGTCTGCTGCTCTGACGACTCTTCTCACAACCTGCAGACTCATTTTGCAGCTGTGGGGAAGTCTTGTATCACACTGATTGCAATACCTCCCTATCACTGCCTGCAGGCTTATTCTTCAGTTCAGAAAGAGCCTTGTACACATTCATCTGCCCTCTTCTCTTTTTTACACTCCTGTTTGATACAGGGCATAACAAAAGGCACATAATTGTGCCCAGTAGTATGTTGTTTGCTTCTACATGATCATGCAGCAGCATATCAATTAGGTGCCACATTCCTGCCAGGATTATGTGTGCCACCTCCGTGGCACCTTCCAAGTTTTTTTTATTTCATGACAATAGATTTAGCATTTTCAACTCTCACATATGCGTGTGCGCCGAGTCCACCGCGATCCACAAACATCCCCCCACAGTAGCTTGTAATATTCATTTTAAGTATACTGTGCTTTTGCATTATTAAGCCAAAATGCCAATGGTAGGAGTCATTTAATAGTCTATAGTAAATGTGGTTCTTGGGGGGGGGGGGGTGGAGGTAGGGTGTTTGTGAATTGAAAGCTGCCTCTGTACTCTGCCCTACCAACACCATTTACAGTATATGTACCCTTCAAAAAAACACGTTATGCTTTTTTCTAAAACATGGGCATTTGGGGGACTTCAGAGGACATCTTGGAGAATATACACACCAAGTTTATACACAAGAAATTCAAAATTTATACCAGCTTTTGTATGGTGTTAGTGAAGAGAAAGCAGGCCCTCACTGCCATCAGACATTTGATGTGGAAATCAAACTTGTGAGCTGCCCCATGCTTCCCAGACACCACCCAGAAATTACCCCTGAAAACCACTTTACACTCTTTTTAGAAACTTGGGCATTTGGAAGGCTTCAGGGGATACCTTGTGGAACATGCACGCTGGATTTCAAGTTTATACCACAAGAAATTCAAAAGTTATGCATGCTTTTTTATGCATTACTGAAGTGAATGCAGGCTCTCCCTGCCATCAGACATTTGAGGTGGAAATCAAACTTTCAAGCTGCCCTCTGCTTCCCGGACACCATCCAGAAATTACCCTTGAAACCACTTTTTCTTTTGTTAGAAACCTAGACACTGGGTGCGGGGGGCCTAGGGACACCTAGCAAGGCATTGGCCACCTGGAGACAGTTTACTTTTTTCACTTCACAGACTCCAACCATTAATTACACATGAAAACAACTATACACTTTTGTTAGAAACCTGGGCACTTGGAGGCTTCAGAGATGTGGTACTAGTGAAGCAAAGGCATTTGCAGCCTGGAAACAGTTTACCTTTTTTTCTCCTTCACAGACACCACACAGAAGTCACCCTCGAAAACCACTTTGCACTTTTTTTAGAAACCTGGACACGGTGGGGGGGGGGGTTCAATGGACACCTTGAGGAATATGTACACCAAATTTCAAGGTTATACCACAAGAAATTCAAAAGGTATTCCTGCTTTGTACTGTGTTACTGAACTGAAAACATGCCATCCTTGCCATCAAACATTCAAGGTGAAAATCAAACTTTTGAAATGCTTTTTGCTTCCCAGATACCACCCAGAAATTACCCTCACAAACCACTTTACACTTTAAAAAAAATCTGAGCACTTGGGGGCTTCAGGGGACACTTTGGGGAACAAGTACACTGAATGTTATGTTTTTACAACAAGAAATGCAAGAATTATAACTTCATTATGGTACTAGTGAAGCAAAGGCATTGGTGGCCTAGAAACAGTTTACCTTTCTTCCTTCACAGGCACCACACCGATGTTACCCTTGAAAACCACTTTATATTTTTTTACAAACATGGGAACTTGGAGGTCTTCAGGGGATGCCTTGGGGAGCAATCAACCTGGGCATTTGGGGAACTTTGCTCTTACTGTTGCAAACAATACATAAATACACAACACAACACAACTTGCTTGCACCCTTTTATTGCTTCCACACTGTTACTTTGTGTGTATGCAATGTGTACTTAACATACAGGTATTGTACTTTTTTTTTGCTGTTTTTGAGACCATTGGGTCCTTTGCAGTATGCCTATGCACCCCAGAAACTGGGTGCATAGGCATAGATATGCGTGAATACTGCACAGTGTGGTCCCGCAGATCCCCGGTGGCATTCATGAACTGTGTGCAAGTCGTTATGCACGGATCCCCAGCTGGGCAGGCAGCAATGCACTGGGTGGTGGGGGCATGCTGGAGGCATGCCTGCACTCCACGCCATTCACAAAGGCATGTAGTTGTGCTCACAGGGGGGCATAGTCACATCAGTCAGTGCTGCCACCAGGATGGCCAGCAGCACAGCCCTCCACACACCTCCTCAGCCACCAGCCATCCAAATGATGCTGGGAGTGTGCTGCCTATACATGGAGCAACATACTCCCAGCAACACTTGGACAGCCAGCGGCCAAGGATAATGTGTGGAGGGATGCACTGCTGGCCATCCCTGGCAGCGGCACTAACTGGCTTGTACAGGGGAATGGGTGGTGGTGTTGTCAGTGCTGTTGTCCAGTATCTTTGAAACACAAGATCATGCACACCATGTTGCAGCTGGCTAGATATTGACTCACGCAGCAGGATCTGACTTTTTGGATTCCTAAGACTCTAATCGACGGACGACGAGACAAGAGCTAGCCAGTGTGTAAGTACTGCTGCAGCAAAATATTTTTTTTCAGGTTTGGGAGGCAAGATTTAATTTGCTTAAACACATAGCATCTGAGGAAAATGAAACAGAATTTTGTCAAGGTGCGGCAGTGGGGGAGCGGGGTCAATCTGTATCAGCGCCGGCAGTGTCAACTCTACCAGGCAGTTTTATGATCCAGAAAGAATAGTGATCAGTATCTCTTGAAACACAACACTGTACACTTAACAATGCAAGCAAAACCCATGGCACCTGAGGAAACCGAACTGAACTTTCTCAAGGTGGGGGGGGGCGAATCTGTATCGGCACCGTCCTCATCACATGAAAACAGTCACAACTTTATCAGTCAATTTCAGGGAACCACTGCAAAAACACCCCTGGTTGATATCCCAGAGGCATTGCAACACCTCCCATTAATCCTAAGAGGTGTCACATTAAATAGGTAAGTTTCACCTTCCTGGGAAGGAACTCTGTTGTGCAACTTTATTGCTGTATATTATTTTTTTATTTTTATTTTTAGTAACGTGTGGATAAATAAACAGATAAATGTATGTTTTGATTTATTTTTATGTGTACAGTTAATAATGTCTTGCTGGACTTTTGTCACCTCGTGCCATTTCACAGTGGCCCTCAGCCTTGACTCAAGTTTTCAGTCTGGCCCTCCACAAAAAGAGTTGTGCACCACTATTCTGAGGTATGCTGTGTGTGCGTGCTTGTGTGCATGCGTACGTGCATGTGTGTATCTTTCTATATGTATTTGTTGTTTGGAAAGATTATCATATATTGAACTGGATCACCTGTATGTCTCCCAAATTTTTCGATCTAGCATGATTGCTGTACTACTAGGGTTTTATGCATTCTGCAGCTAACATAGCAGTTTTTATCTTTTTTTGGCAATACATTTTGCCATTCTTCCTGTATTTTATATCCTTCCGTGCACTGCTCCTACCTGTGTTCCTTGTCTTCATTTCCTCCTTTCTTTCCACTCATGTTTTTATGTTCATTGAATGCCAACAATTGTTATTCTGTTCCTAATATTTAATAACCATGCTTGCTTAATTTTTAGGGCAGTTTTATACTATCTGTATCTACATCAAACATGCCAGCAGTTTTGACTGATTGGTCACTGAATTTTAAATTTGATTGCTGTCAATGTACACGGGTATTTAACACCCATTGTAAGTTTAGTGTCCATGTTCCCTGAGGAAAGGTCGTGCTATGACCCAAAGAGCCAGGGTTTCTTCTTGCTGCCAGTTCTGTGTAGAAGTAAAGTTAAGTCATTCACCAGCAAACTACTGTGGCTTTGATATTTTTTTCTTGACTGAGTGCAGCATACCTGTGTTCGTAGATGCTTCAGCCTTTGACTATCTGCACCGACTGTTCTCCCTGCTGTGAGCGCTGGGATCATGTGTCTGTTTTCATCCCCCACGGCCTGCTTTCCACACACTGGATACATTTCTTCTCCTCCAGTCTTATCATTTACTTGCAGCGTTATCTGTTTCTTCAAGTCTTTAGTAACCTCTTTATGCAAGAAGATGAATGTAAAATGCACAAGTCCATTGCCTGTGGAGTCAGTAAAGGGCTCAGTAAAAGAAAAGAAAAGAAAGGTAATATCTCTTAGCCAGCAGCCATGCTGTCTTCACATTCCAAAGCTGTTGTATTGTTTTTTAGGTTTTTCCATGTGGAACACAAAAAAGAACTGACAATCTTCTTCTGTCTCACTCACTTTTTCTTTTTATTTACAGATTGTGGGGTAAGATCTGGCGCACAACATTTATACTGAGGTGGGCAATCTCAGAGCAAAAAGCGAGCAAATACTGCATCGAAACATCTCTCTCAGGTGAGAAATCCTACATGGAGCGAAGGAATATGATCCGGTTGCCAAAGTCACAAAAAAAACACTTCTTTTAAAGAGGTGTGAACTCATGATATCTGAAGTTACTTTGTAACATGTTTATTTGCCAGAAAGCATAAAAATATGACTTTGTCAGTGTTTTAGGAGGTCTCCATGTGGGGAGAGAGTCTCTGTGCACTCACTGTTCCAGCACTCCCGATGCCATCTTGGTTTCTTTTTCAATACTTTGAAGGTATTATTCGTTTTATAAAATACGTCCCAAATTGATGGGACAGTAAACAGTCATTTATTTCTAAACAGTCCTGTTGTGCTCTGATAACCAAACAGCGAAGTGATGCTCTTAGCCAATGAGATCGCTAATATTTCTTTACCAAGTCACAGAATTGGGTGGACAACTGACCAAGCAGTTTGCTATATGCTCATACACCTGAGTTGAGGTCTCGTTCCCAGATTTACCCTGAACATTCTCATTTTTTTGGAACTGCTTAGCCAAGTGGGGTAGGAAGAAATAGGCTGTTGGTTAACTAGGATCTGCGGCCTATCCTGTAGGTAGGGAGATGGGCAGACTAGATGGGCCTAGCGGTCCTTATCTGCCGTCAAAGTCTATGTTTCTATGTTCTATGTAAGTGCCCTGTTTTGTCACAGAGGAAGCATTGTTTCTCCTCCTTTTCCAGTCCCTTTGGGTAAGAACCAATTGTGCTATGACTGCAATGCTGGGTGCCTTTAAGATCACTGCGTGTGCACCAGTAGGTCTGCTGGCTTGAGTCTCACCTCCTCCCAGTCTTTTCTTCTGAGGTCTCCCTACCACATACCGATCAGCCCACTTTGCAGACTGATTCACTGTTTATGGGGACTTGTCATACAGCCAGTACCTGAGCTGCTGAGTAGTCATTTTTAAAAATGACTCCATTAACATTAGGTCACGGAGCTTTTCAAATGAGTTTGCTCCAGATCCTTCCAAATGATCAAAATGCATGCACAATTTAAGAGAAAATTTAACATCAAAGACATCATGTTACTTTCTGTTTTTTTGCATCTTCTGCCACTAATTCTCTGGTGTTAGTTCTTACCTTTTTAGAATAGCATTCTTTAACACTGGAAATAAACTAGAGCCTCCATCACTTAACATGGAAAATGCTTCTACTGTAACTCTTTACCTGTGAGCAAGAGCACAAGGTGTCCTTTCCAAGTTTATATTGTTTGCACAATTTCTCAGATAATCACGGAAATGCATCTATGTTATCATTTTCTTTAAGGGGTGCTAGTATAATAGTTTTAAATTTACTGACTAAAGAACCTGAGGATGACTCATTTGTGCTACTACTCACAGGTCTGGTGTTTTCAGCCTTGCAATTTCCAATTGGTACTGTTGTTCTTTTGTCTTTTCTGGCAGTTCCAGTCACTTCATCTCCAGCTCCATCTTTCTTTCCCCTCTTCTCTTTCTTCTTACCCCCTCTATTATTGTTCTCACTCTCTCTCTCTTTGTTTCTCCTTCCCCCTCTCCCTCTCACTATTTCATTTCTCCAACTAAAAATGCTGTTGCAATTTTAGCTTCTCCGGTTCCACTGTGTCCGTGGTCTCCTGATGCAGATTCTTTCTTGCTGTCTGCTCCGGTCTTTCTGGTGCCAGTTGGTGCAGTCTCTCCTGGAATCGTAATATTGTCTTTGGACCTGATGATTCACCATTTGGCATTCCCTGACACCTCTTGGTAAGCTTCCATCAGTGCCTGTAGCATGTCTGCACTGAGTGACCCTTTAGGCATCCTTCCTTTTGAACTACACAGATCCTGCAGCGCAGACACCGCCAGCTTCAGGTTCTCTTATAATTGGCTTAATTCCTTTGTTTTGTTGCTTCCACCTGTACGTGATGGTTGTGCTAACTGTAAAGATTTTTTGCAGAGAATTCTTCTGCCCACTTATAGGACTTTACCAAGGAAACAGCTTAACAGGTTTTACTCTCTGGCCTGTGACCCATATGCTACCTTTTTTGCACACTCTCCAGGGCATGGCTCACCTGTGTTGAGATTGACCAATGCTGTCCCACAAATTCTCTCCTCTTGATGTAGCAGACAGCCTTCAACAGACGTGCCTTCAGAGAGTGACTGCCACTGCAGCAGGTATAACACTCAGTATATACAGACACACACACACAATATTATAGGAAAATACTCTATTTACTATTTCAAGAGGTTGGTTCTGGTACATTCACCTAGCATTTACCTCTTTACAAAAGTGGCGCCTCCTCCATTGTGCTAAATTTGTGGCTAAATTTTGGTTCGGCAAGCTCCCCCTATCTGACTTAATCACTACTTACCCTCCCTTCTCCAGCCCATTTGCTTAGATCCTATGACTCCCATCTAATAGTAGTCTCTTGCTGTATGACCGCTGCTGGCCAGAAGGTCTTTTCATACCACTTCCCCAAACTATGGAATGCACTTCCTCCCCAGATTCACCACTCATTCTCCCTTACTTCCATCTCTTCTGCCCTTCATAATTTACTCATGGTAAACTGTACCTGTGGCTAACATACTCTCTGGTTCTCCTTTGACTCATCCTCTTCCTCCTCTTAACTCAATACTATACAACTTCCTATTTACCTACTACTGCTGATTATGCATTCCCCAGTATCCCTATACTCCTTACCACTCTTACCACATCTCCTTCTCCCTGTTAACCCTCCCCCCATTCTGTTTGCTTACCTATTACTGCTGTTTATCCACTCCCCGATATCCCTCTACTCCTGTTTACTCTTACTGCATCTCTTCTTCCCTCTTAACCCTCTCCCCATTCTTTTACTCCACCCCCCCTTCTAGTTCTCTCACTTCTGATCAACCTCTATTTTAACACTAGCACTTATCAGGCTCACATGTGTTTGTAAATTATAACTGACCGTTAAGCTGCACTTATTATGTACATACTTCTGTAATCTCTGACACTGTTGTTCACTGTTATGTTATTTATGATATTACTTGTACAAATGTTTGCTGTATGTATGTCTTCCCTGTTACCCTCTCCCCTAAGACACACTGGGAGATGAGCAATTTGTTGTTCAGTGTGCCTTTCCTGGTAAAACATTTCAATAAATAAATAAAATTCAGGCCGCATAAAAATACTCTGCACTGATCAGTTGATTAGAAGTACAGGGTTCAATAAGGCCTGCTTAAACAGCTGCCTCTGAACCCAAGCTCTGGTCTGTTCTGGTACTTCCAAGACCTTCCACATTGCTCACATTGTATTCAGATGGCCCCTCTCTGCAATGATGCAAGTCATGGCAGAGATGAGCCACAAGTGCGAGGGGGAAGCACGTTGAGTGGTGGCACTAACTGGATGCATTGGAGTGAACCTTGCAGCCTGTCCACATATCCGCTTATAATGCTCACTACTGACCAAACACATCCCCAGCTCTGCAGCAGCTCTGGGGGAGGCGCAAGAACAGACTTACTGCAATCAGGTAAGTGTGTACATGGCCGCATTTGCACCACAGCAATCCTATCTGTCTTTAAAGGATAAACAACATTTTGACAACAAACTATTCAAAAATCTGACTCTGTAGGTGACTAAAGGAAAGGCGGCAGTATTCATTAATGTTAAAACTACATTTACATAATTTACCTAAATGTGGTTCCAGAGCATTTGAAAATTGTAAAATCAGCATTCCAATTAAAAAAAACAAACTGTATTACCTGCTACCTAAAATGGCTGCCAAATGTGTTATGTGGTGACATCATCAGAGACAAAGTCAGAGAGATGTATGGCTCTCTATAGTGCTAACTAGTTCTTTTTCCCTTTGTATAGAATTGTTTCACCCAAATGGTAAAAACTATGTGCATTATTTTGTATAATGCACAAGTCAGGCTATGGTTCTGTTCATTTTGATTACTTTAACATGCTGAAAATGTGTTTTAATCTGACTTTCTCTGTGGTAAACCACAGTGCAGTACAAATCTTGAATAACCTGGTGGTCAAGTAGTTATGGTGGATCCAGGATGCTACGATGGGGGTGCTGGGGTGGTGTGCATGCTTAATATGCACTTTTTAACATTTTTATTAAACCTTTATATTTTCTGCTATTGTTCTGTTCTAGTATATTTTTGACAGAACCTACAAATGCAATCCATAGTTTGAATGTAAACATTTGTACAATCAATAAATCAGACTTCTTCAACAAAGTGAAATGCAGCAGCAGCAAGCAAGTACGTTACTATGTGGGGGGGGGGGGTTGCAGCCACACCCCTCACCACCCCCTAGAGCCACCACTTTTTTATAGCAAAGTTATTGTGCAATGTTAGAGTTCATACTTTCTCAAAACTCAAATACATGCTTATCTTGTCTTCTTTTTCCATGGGAAATAATAATAATAATAAGAATCAGCATTTGTATAGTGGATTTCATACACATTATATCCCAAAGTGCTTTACAAGCAATACTAGACTGATAGTGAAGTAACTAAACATGTAGTGGCAGCTGTTCCATACATTAATATCCACACACAGCCTTGAACAATTGCATGAATTGGTTGTATGGGAAGGGGAATGTTTGCCAGGACAACAGGGTCAGGTAGCGATCAAGGTGCTGGCAGTCCCACATCTTATTTCTCACCGTTAACTGTTCCTATTTCTCTCCTTTTGTCTTCCCCCTTCCCTGAATATAGCAGTACCTTGCAAGAGTGGCCTTCTCAGTCCCTCTCTGCTATTCATTCTTCACTATCCCTCCTCACACCGAAAACTGGTGAACTCATCACCCTTTTGCATCATGAATGCAAGTAGCACAGTCCCCGTTTTATTTTGACATATCAAATATAAACATATCTTTCCAGTAAGTCAGGCTCATAGCAGCAGGGAACAAAGGGAATGATGGGCTTTCCTATCCTTAAACGAGCTAGGCTACCTTAGATTAGGCACTAGTAAATGATGGGTGTGCACATCATTATGCACGTCATTTAATAGTGCCTAATCATAGGTGGCTTAGATCTTATATGGGTAGAAAAGCCTATTTTTACACTTGTGCCATGCTGCTATCAGCCTGGCTTACCAGAAGATCATGTTTATTATTAATATGTAACTATAACATGGGAGACTGTACTAACCACATTCATGATGTAGAAGGGTAGTGGACTAACCAGTTTTTGTTGTGGGGTGCACGTGAGAAGAATGAATGCCAGAGAAGGACTGAAGAGGCCATTCCAGTGGGTACAGCTATATTCAAGTTAATTGAAGACAGGAAGGAGGATGCTGAGGAGATCACTGTTAGATCTGAAATGTGGGGCTGCCAGCATCGTGATCACTACCTGACTGTGGATGAGAGTTGCCAGTGATGATAAATACTCAGAGTGGCAGGGCTACACCTAAACTGTTACTTGAATTCAGTGTAGGGAGATTACCCTTGGGTGGGGGGTGGGGGGATGTTGACATTTGTTAAGACAGTATTGAGGGGAGTTGTGCATAGCTCATTCAAAATTTGGAAGGGTGGTAGGCAGCCAACTCGCATTGTGGAGTAGGGCACAGAAATGTGCTGGAGAAGAATTGCTGGGAACTGTCCTGCAGGGTTCTGCAGAACATAGGTAAAGGAGTAGACTGACACTGGAAGTCAGGTTGATTCGCTTAAGGTATTAATACGCCTCTCCTGTTAATAATATTATAATGTATGGTAGAATGCTGTTAACCTTAGGAAATCATCATTTTCTAAGGTTGTTATACCATCATTGTGACGTAGAATTGTTGTTAACCTATCGATGCTATGTCACATTGATAGGTTAACAACGGGGATCGGTCTGCGCATGTGCGCACCTTTTTTTCATTCAGGAACCGATGGATGCACGCAGCAGTAAGGGAATGACTGAACGGCCATGGCGGTGACTTTATTTTAAAAGTAAGGAGCCGTTTTCATTTTTTTCTTGGGACCATACACTATAAAAAATAATGTATGGTCCGTCTATCGGCAACCGGTTTCTGTTAACCGTCTCGAGGTTGCCATGGTGACGTAAACCGCTCGCGCTTCGCTCTCGAGGTTTACACGGTTGCTCTGGTGACCTCTCAATGGTTAACAGACCGGTTACCAATAGAGGACCATACATTATCCTCTATGTTATCCATTGTAAGTGCAGTCCTTATAAGGGCATGAACAGAACAACAGTTTTTCTGGTGGGTCATGATGCTTATTGCTTGGCCCTCCAGGAAGATCTAGTTGTTGGTTAATAAGGTGTGAAAAAAACACAGCTCAAAACTGTACATACTACCATTACTGTGCAGAAGGTTGGTGATCGGGGACCGTACACTATAAAAAATAATGTATGGTCCTTCTATCGGCAACCAGTTTCTGTTAACCGTCTCGAGGTTGCCATGGTGACGTAATCCTCTCAAGCTTCGCTCTCGAAGTTTACACGGTCACCCTAGTGACCTCTTGATGGTTAACAGACCGGTTACCAATAGAAGACCATACATTATCCTCTATGTTATCCATTGTAAGTGCAGTCCTTATGAGGTCATGAACAGAGCAGCAGTTTTTCTGGTGGGTCATGATGCTTATTGCTTGGCCCTCCAGGAAGACTTCGTTGTTGGTTAATGAGGTGAGAAAAAAACACAGCATGGAACTGTACATACTACCATCACTGTGCAGAAGGGTAGTGATCCACTCAATGTTTACTGTGGGAGCAGAAGTCAAACATTGAGAATGTGAAGTGGAGAGTGATTTGGGAGGCATTTTTAACAGTGCCAGCTGATGATGCATATCTGTATAGGTGTGCACAACCCTCTGAGGTACAATATTACAATCTGAGGTGTGATAATTCTCTCCACAAGACTGCAAGCTCATATGCGGCCCCAGGCAGTACTAAGGACAGGGTATGGATGGTGGGGTGTTCAACAGAAGGCAGGCTAGGTGTAGGGGGTTCACATGGAAAAAGAAAGCCTTATTTGTGGATTAACAAGAGATCATGAGCTTTGGAACTGAACAAGACCAGTACTTTGCTGTGTGACCCTGATCAAGTCACTAAACTTCCTTGTTCTCCCAGGCCACACCTGTAAACAAGCTTTCAGCTTAGTGTGTCACTCCTGGTTAACAAAAAACAAAATTCAATGCATCATATAACCACTAGACCATCAGGTATTTGAAGTGTTGTACTGCAATGCAGTTTGCCAAAGAAAAAGTCAGCTGGATTGCAAAACATTTTCTGCAAGTTAAAGTAAACAAAATCATAACCTAACATGTGTACTGATCAAAATAATCCATGAGGTAATACATGGTGTTGATCATTCTGGTACAACAATTCAAAATAAAGAGGGAAAGAACTAGATAGCACTACAGAAATATATGTGGATCTCTGGCTCTGGCTCTGATGATGTCATCATGACTCATCACTTAACATACTTGGCAGACATCTTAGGGAGAAGCCAAGGCTGTTTTTTGAAAGTGTAAGGCTGATGTTTACATTTTCCAAAAGCTATGAAACTGCATTTCTGTTATTTACATAAACGCAGTTTTAGCATACATGTAAACAGCAGCCTTTACCTTGCTATGAAGCCAGATTTTGGAGTTTGTAGTTTTAAAAAAACTGCTTGTTTAGGTACCCTTTAAGTCCCATTGTACTAGCAGAATTGTAAAGCTAAGTGTTAGAATTTATCACCACCTTAAGCATACCTCTCTCTGGGCTTCAGTCCTGCCCCACCCCCAACCAGTCATCCTGCCAGGCTTGTACAAGTGTCACTAATGACACCCTTATCTCACTGAACCAAACAGCTGAGGTTTCTCAGGCTGAGACCTACATCTGTTTAACAATAAAAAAACAAAAAAATGCAAAAAGCAGAACTAAGCTGCCTTTTGGAGACCACATGGCTACTTCTAGCAGCTATGCTGGCACCAGTTACACAGTGTGTCACAACATCCCTGAAGAAAGAGGGCTTCTGAGAGGCAAAACATACTATCCATCATAATCTGGGACAGCTGAAATATGTATGAAAACACACCCACTAACAAACTAAAGATACACAGAGTGACTCTAACAAGAGAATACAGTACAGGCGCTTGAAATGTGGAAAATAAAGCACAGAAGCTTTTGACTGTTTTTTTTTTCTTCTTCCAGTAAGTGTGCATAAACTGTGAAACAAAGTAAACTGAATTACTGAAAGAAGGGTAGTCCTGTGGTTAACAAGATGTTGTCAACCTGAAACATGGCAAGAGTTCAGAACAGCGTTTCAGGCTTCAAGGTAAGAATGAAAAATCTATTCTGCTAGTGTTTTGTGTTTTAGATTTTACATATAAAGAAAATCACCGCAGCTCATTTCAGCAAATCTGTTGTCTAATCAAGAATGTCTTGATTGGCCAGGCAGGGTCAAATGACAGATATTAAGTTTGAATTTTCTATCTTTTAGGACCTGGCAAGCAATCTATGGTAAGCGTATTGCAGTCTTAAGCAACATTTTTCTTTTCTCAAGAAATCTAGTTCCCACATGATAGGCCATATTATGAATATTTACAGGATTTGGGCACTTTTGGGCTTAGGGTGAAATGGCACAAAATGGTGCAAAAAAACATCCATTTTCAAACCAAATCACCACTTCAAGGAAATCAAATCAACTGTTCAAATGAAAATAGCAATTCTCAAATGAAAACTAGGATTTCCACTTGAAAATGGTAATTTTTCACATAATTATTCTTCACTGAAAAACAATATATTTTCACAGTTTTGTCATTTTGAAGAAAAATATATTTGCAAAAATTCATGAGTCAAGTTCACACTAATCAAGTACTTTCACCATGAATATGGTATTTTTTCACAGCATAACCTATGTAAAATGTTCAAAGACTTTAAAATAAATTTTCAGTAAACATTTGAGGCAGCAGTATTTGTTAGTCAGCAAAACATTTAATCATAATTTTGTTTTGTAAAAATGTATTTCTGGTAAAACATCAGTATACCCATTGTTCTTTCCATTGTTTTTCATTTCTGAACTTGCAGATGGATTTTGAAGTTTTAAAAGTTTCTGCTCACTTGCCATGCCCACCATGAAAAAAAAATTAAATCTCTCAGTCTGGTGCTCTGTTGTTTACAATCAGAAACAAGCTAATATTTGGGAGGCAGTATAGCACTGTGGTTAAGAGCTGTAAGCTACAAAGCTGGAGAACTGGGTTTGAAACCCATAGCCACCACTTGTACACTGTGTGATTATTAGCAAATCACTTACCTTCCCTGTGTTCCCAAGAGGCACCTGAAAAAAAGCCACAGCTTTGTGTATCACTCCTCACCAGAAATTGTAAAATAAAAATAAAATGAGTTTGATATATCCAAATCCACCCACAACATGAACCCAGTTTGCATAGTCAAACTGTAACCTCAAGAGACACGATGTTTAAAAATGGCAAGTGGTATCTCTATTGATGAGCCATTGATTGCAAAACTACTAATTAAAGTTATTCTAAAAATGCACAAGGGAATTAAAAATACACCGATGATTAATCTAAGGATGTATAAAATACATTATTTCTAGAAAACATTATAATGAAATGTTATGCCAACTAATGAATAATGTACTACTTTTAGTTTATATTTTATGCCCCCAGGAACCCTCTGACACCCTCCTACCAGCCTGAACCTACTGTTCCTCCCCATCCTCCATGGAATGTTAGCTTACCACCCACCACCCTGGGCAGAGTATGGGGCGAAGGGGATATACCCCAGAGTGTACATGATGTCAGGAGTTGTAGCGAGTAGGTGGAGGTTGGCCAGGATATACTGAGTCCCCAGAAAGTCAGCACCAGGGCAACTTTCAATTTTTCTCCCCTGGTAGATGCTGACATATGAAAGGGACCAATTAGCATCCTCATGCAATGCATGACTACATGTGGTCCCAGCCAGCATCCTCCTACTCATTCTCCGTGTCTTGCTACATGGCCATCTGGGGTCACCCAGGTGCCAGTATTGCAGAGAAGATGGTATCCCTCCCTTCCCAGAGGGGGAGGATGTTTGCTGGGATGCTCAATCTTCCACTCCTCAGCAGGTGCATAACACCCCAGGCTTATTTCTGAACCTGGGCACTGGCACTACGAGCAGTAGCACTATCGCTATGCCAACAGATCAGCCTGCAAATAATGGCCCCTATGCACTAAGGAGTGTATTGTCTATGTGCTGTGGCATGTAGGCAATCCTAAGTAAAAATGCTTTGTATTGTGGGTCCCACAAAACCCTGGTGGTATGCATGGAAGGGACCAGCACCTCTTCTGCACCTGATCCTTTGGCTGTTCACACAGCTACACACATGAATGGTCCAGGGGTGTGTTAGCAGGCATGCCCACACTCCACACCATTCACAAAGACAAAGAGTACCAGGTGAGGGGGTACAAGATACAGCAGCAGTGACCCTGCTGTATCTGTTCCATGCTCCTCCTAGAATAACCCTATAGACTGCAGAACAACAAAGCCCCAAACCATGCTGCTCCAGCCCTCTGGTTAGGCAGGGAGCGCTGGGGACAACCGTTCAGGCACTTCCTTATCCTTTTGAAACTGTCCATCCCATGCCATCCCACACTCCCCTGCTCTGCATGGAGCAGAGAATCTAGTGTTTGGACCAGGGTGGACATCTGACTGGATGCCCACCTGTGTCCACCAATCTGCCTCCCATGCACCAGCATGGTGGGGGGTGGCCCATAGACAGGCACCCTATGGAGGCATGGCATGCATTAGTACATGCCCAGCCCCATGTACCTGTCTGTAAGTGCTGAGCTGCGGGGGCCTGGTACGTGCCTCTCATGCATCCCCAATTCACATTCATGCATAGTCCCAACTGCTACTTTAAACTGAACTGAAATATACCTGGTTGACACTGCACAAACTAGGTAGGGAGGGGATGAATATTCGCTTCCTAGTCACTTCAGATACGAATAGTGGCCTTTCTGCACTATTTGCATTTGGTTGAATACCATGCTAAAAGTGGATATGAATAATGAATATTCCCCCATGCAGTGAGCACCAAGCATGTGTGTCTATTTGCTGAACGATGCTTTATTTTAGTTCTTTCCAGCAAGTGTCACACAAGTCATACTTACCAGCCCTTTCATGTACATCTGCCACTTATTATCTGTTTTGATTAGTTTTGAAACAAACATTATTTAAACATTTTAGAACATTATTTTTTTTTTTATTTTACTGTTTGGTTTTGCTAATCTTGTGTGAGTCTAGCATGTCATGGAGTACATGCCAATTAGCAAAAGTGGACATCTGCTACAAAGGGGAAAATGATGTTAGCAATATTCTGATCTGATCCTGACCTGGAAGTTCTTCTAAATTTTTATGAAGAGAGTTTGGATACAGTGGGCAACAGTGACATCATCAACCTAGCTGAAATATTAATGCCAGAACATATACAGTCCAACACAGATTTAGCCCTGCTAAGAAGAACAGATTTCAAAACCAATCTGACATTTTGTCCATATACAGTACAATCTGCACCCTTTGTAACTTTTCAACAACTTGTCATGCTGGAGGTCACAAAGCTTTTCAAATTATGATGGCCTCAACAAAAGAGAACATCACAAAAGAACAATAAGCATTACGAGAACAAAAAGAAAATGACCAGATCAAAATTGATTTATTTATTTTATTTCAATTTTGATAACCGGGTAGACCCACTGAGCCCCAAAGGACCCTTTTTCAGGGGTGACCCAGAATTAGTTAGAGTAAAAACATTTAGCAGCTACAGAACATAGCAATAAACAACAACTGCTTACAGGCATGACGTTGCACATCAGGGAAACACAGTCACCAGTTAGACAATACTTAATACAATCACTTTATATACAATCACAGTAGGACTAGGCTTCTGTCTTGGGCAGAATTAGTACACAACAATGACTGACAGCACACATTAACTCAAATTGTAGACTGTAGAAGAGCAGTCAACAAAACAGGTTTGGGGAGGTCTGGGGTCACCCAGATGCCAGTATTGCAGTGAAGATGGTATCCTTCCCTCCCTCCCCAGAGGAGGAGGAGGAGGAGGATGTCTGCTGGGATGCTCAATCTTCCACTCCTCAGCAGGTGCACAACACCCCAGGCATCTGGAGCCCCTTGCAGAAGACCCCCAGAAAGCTTGCTTCTTGCAGGTGGGTAGGGAGCTTATTCCAGAGTACAGGTGCAGCATGGGTAAAGGATTTGCTGCCAGTCATTGTCCTAACTCTTGGTTCCTCCAGAAGATTTCTACCAGTGGTACGGAGCTGTCTACCTGAGTGCTTGGGGGGCCAGCAGGCCAACAAGGCTTACTGGAGGGTGGTCATTAATTAATTTGTAGGCATTGCACAGTAGAGGGTACTGCAGCCAGCAGCTAAGGGATAGCCAGTTTAGGGTAGGTCAGTACTTCGCAGTGATGCCACCTTTGGTGCGACATTGTGGCAAACTGTGCTATCTTATTATATAATGTTTACAACCTGTTTTGCTCTTGCATTGCAATTGAGTACATTACTGGAGCAGCATAGGCTAAATTTGGTAGAAGGATGCTTTGAGCTATGATAGTCCTGGTTTCAGGTATCCTTTGTCCATTCAGGCAATATAGTAGACCTAGTTTTTTGGTGGATCATTTTAGTTATCTGATCCACATGAGTTTTCAGTGAAAAGTTGTGGTCCAGAGTTAGGCCTAGGTACTTGAAGGACCTCACTACCTCTATGGGAGAGCCTGAAGCAGTGACCAATGGTAGTAGGGGTTTTCTGTCAGTGCCTAGGTTCAGGGTCCAAACATAACAGCTTTTGTTTTTTTGGCATTCAGAATTAGCCTGTTATCTAATAGCCAGCCTTCTAAGAGAGTGAAATTGGACTGTAGCTGATGACCCAGGTTCGCAGTGCTGTTTGAGGTTCTGTAGAGTATGGCATCGTCTGTGTACTGGACCACAGAGCTGCCTCCACCGTGCATGTTTAGGTCATCTATGAACAATGAAAACAGGAGGGGTCCCAGGATAGAGTCCTGGGGTATGCCTTTCTTGATGGGGAGTGATTCAGATGTGGCACATCTCCACTATTGGGATTGATTTGACAGGTAGTTACTGAACCAGTTTAATGAGTGCCGATCAAGGCCAAATTGGCTCAGTTTTGTTTGCCAATAGGTTGTGGTCCAACAAGTCAAAGGCCTTGATCAGATCAATGACTATGGCCCCCGTTGTTGTGCCATTATTGAGGGCTTTAAGAATATCAGTGGAGAATCTGATGAGGACGGTATCAGTCCCATACTTCCATCTGAATCCATACTGGTTGCTCGCCAGCAGCTGTCTTGCTTCCAGGTAGTCATGGAGTTGGCAGTAGACAAGCCACTCTTGCAGCTTGGCTAGTATGCATAAGAAGGAGATTGGCCTGTAATTACCAATGGGTTCCCTGAGGCCTCCCTTGTGGATGGGCACCACATATGCCTGTTTCCATGAGTTAAGTACTACTCCTTCCATTAGTGACCTGTTGATAAGCCATGTAACAGGTGTGGTTATGGCAGGGGCTATAGCCCTGAGCAATTTAGGGTCCAGGCCATCTGGGCCAGTGGATCCCATTGCCGTGATGTTTTTAAGTAGGGGAAGCACTTAATGGAGCTGTACTATCTGCAAGAGAAATTGTGGGCACTCAAGATTCAGTTTCTTAGGGCCCAGCCACTCAGGACTTTGTGGAGGGAGGCCTACCTTATAGTTTTCAAGGTCCATGAAGAACCTGTTGAAGGCAGTGGCTGCCTCCTGGCCTTCACTAAGTGTTTGGTCATTGTAGACTATCTGTCCTTGGATGGGGGGGGGTTACCACTGCCCTTCACCAGTGCATTGATTTGGGTCCAGAAGGTCCTTGGGTCAGTTAAGTCAGTCTGCTGTAGGTTCTTAACGTACTCCTACTTTGTTGCCTTTGTTGTTTGCTTACATTTGTTTCTTAGGGACATATAAGTTTTTTTGGTCTTCAGGTAGGGCCAACTCCCTGTACCTGATCAAGGCCTTGTCTCGCTTGATCATCATGGATTTTAACTCAGGTGTTATCCATTTGTAGCAGCGTCCCTTTGCTCTAAGTTTCCTTAGAGGAGTGTGCTGGTTGACTGCTGCAATGAAGGTATTTTGGAAATATTCCAGTGCTTCATCTATGTTAGAGAGAAGCTGGATAGGGCTCCAGTCTAGACTGAGTAGGTGTTCCTGGAAGACCTCTGTAGAGAATTTGGAAAAATCTCTTACTGTGAGGATTCTTGGGAGGGACCTTGGGCAATCAATTCTTCCAAATGCAAAATATTGGTGAGTGGTCACTCAAGGCATCTGCCAGAGTGCCAGCCACTTAAATGTTTAGAGGGTTGGAAGCCAGTATCCAATGTAGGGTGGAATGGTTCCCTGATTTGGCAATATGCCTTGTGGTCTCAGTGATGACCTGAGACAGGTTGACATCCATGAGGGTGGCCCTCAGAGCCTGCTCAGTGTCAGGGCCCCAGTTAAGGTTAAAGTCCTCTAGAATTACCATCTCTGAGGAGGCACGTTCTGATAGCAATTTTGTTAGTGTCTCCAGCGCATGTGGGGCTACCTTTGGAGGATTATATAGACACCCAATCGTAAGATAGACTCATATCCAGTGCAGCTGATGGGGGAAGGAAGGCTAGCGATGCCTCCAGGGAGTCTTTTACATAAAAAAGTACTCCACCCCCTTTTTTTCCATTTGATCTTTTCTGAAGATATCATAGTTAATGAGTTCTGTCTCATGGGTTAAGATGTGGGGCTTTAGCCATGTCTCTGATATAGCCAATACATCTGGTTTGTAAAGATCCACCCACCCTTGTATCTTGTGCACTTTGGGGCGTGGACTGCAGATATTCATGTGGTCTAGCCTTAGGCTCTTGGGTGAGACCCAGCTTGGGTCATGAGGAGACCCAATGATAAAGTTTGTCACGGAGTGCTTGGTTCGACATCTTCTGCTAGTAGTTACAGTAGTACTGAGGTTAGGCTTCGTACTTTTGGTATTTTGAGTAGTGCGGTTCTAATTCCCTTGCTTTTGGAACCATGGAACATTAAGTAGCAGGCTCCCTTTGTAGTGAGCCAGTGCATCACCAGTAGTGAGCCCACTGAGTGCAATGCAGGATGGTCATGCAGATAAGGCTGGTGGTAGTCCTGAGGTCCCCAGATCGGGCAGTGACCATCACTCATGCTCAGGAGCTTATTCACCTAACTGATAGCGCATATGTACATAACTACCAGGATTATGCTCCTGATTGGCATTTTTTATGGATATCATACCCACGTAATGTGGTTATGGGGCTCTGGGGCCACCCATTACATGGGTATGGCAAACCTGCTCAGTACTGGTCCTAGACACTGGCGTGGTGACAGTGAGACTCTGTCTCTCATCTTGACCAGACCACAGGAGTATTATGACATGATCTTACCTTTAGGCATTTGGCAGCAGAGGCTACCTCTACAAGCAACTGGCTGTGGTCTTAGGTCTAGAGACACCCCTATAGACAGAGAAAACTAAACTTATCTAGTAGAATCATCTCGGATGAGCTCTCTGAAGTCAATCCAGCAAGGCGGGCATTAAATAGGCAGCCAGAGGCTTTCTAAGTTGATGCCTTTTTTTGGAATTCAGATCCCTTGGTTTAGTTTGGAAGGACCCGAATGGCACAGATTCTTAGTTTGTTGGTGTTCCAGTGAGCTCGAGCAGTGGCCCCACAGAAGAAAAAGGTTCTTTAGTTCAGGATCGGGCTCAGAGGAGCAGTTCTTGTTGCAAAATATTATTTAGCAGGCTGACAAGGGTGAGTTAATCATGGTTATGAAGAAGGCAAAATATGCTAAATTGCCATTGCAATCACTGTATAACCCTCCTATGCCAACTTTTTTTGGTCGGTGGGAGGGGCTATTGTGTTTGACCATGACAGAAAGCCTATACCTGCCTCAGATTAAATTCTGGGGCAGGTACATTGACTATATTATTATGGATTGGGAAGGTGATGGAGAGTTAGCAAGGAAATATGTTGATTTTTCTCAATAGGAATATTATTATCTAACAGTTTATAGCCAATATTAATTCAAATGTCATTAACTTTTTGGATCTTAGATTTATGGTGTCTGAGGACAATGCTGTGATTATTGACAACTACAGGAAGGCAAATGCAAGGAACACACTATTACAAGCCTCTAGTGCCCAAACCATCATACTATTGAGTCACTGCTGTGTGACCAGTTCGTAAGAATTTGACAAAAATTATTGAAATTTGCAATTGTTTGATGTACAGTCTGAGAACCTACTTGAACATCTCCTGCAAAGGGGATATGAGAAAACCTTAGCTGATAATGCTAAGAATAGGGCTAGAAACTAACTGAAATCAGTGCTTAAAACTGAAACAGCACAACAGGAAAACTCCAAACTTGGCGAATTTCATAATGGAAATCAATGCTCTCACCTTAAAGGTGTACCAAATTGTTAAAAAAAAATTGGGACATACTAAGTGTGGTTGAAAATTGTTTTAATTATGTAGGTCCATCAACAAGAGTAACTTATCACAGAGGCACTAATATAGAAGATGTAATAATGCACATTCTTTATAATCAACCCAGTCCACCACACAACCCATTGAATTGGCTGCCCCCTCTGCCTCGTGGATGATTCTGCTGTGGCCACTGCAACATCTGCAAATTTTGCAAAATTAGCCCAATAATTGAACGCCCAATTTCCCACAAGAGAGTCAGCATCAGAGTTCATTTCTTGTGCCACTAGTTTTGTGATGCATGTCCTGATTTACACTTACCCCCAGATTTATGTAGGGTATACAATACGCCTCTTGCATGTACGTTTTGTCTGATCTGCTATGTAGACAATGACAATGATGGCAGAAAAAGACCCATGGTCTATCCAGTCTGCCATGGTTCCCTATCTAACCCTGGGATTTATTGCCCATAAAGGTTCTAGCCCTCCCTATCCAACCCCCATTCCCCTCCCTGTTACTACTGAGTAGTCACAATACCCTTCATTCTGTCTCAACTGTGCTTGAAACCATTAATTGGTTTTGCACCCACCACCTCAGCTGGTAAAGTGTTCCATGGTTCCTTCACCCTTTCTGTAAACTAATACTTTCCTTTATACCTCTTGAATCTCCCGCCTGTCATTTTTCACTCTTGCCATCAAACTGTTAGTCTTACTAAATAATTCCCTGCAGTTCACCTTGTTTTTCCTTTAAGGAACTTGAAGATCTCTATCATATCTTCCCCCTCCTGTCTGCTCTCCAGCAAGTACATGTTCAGTGCCTTCAGGCGTTCCTTGTAAGACCTGCTCTGTTGGCCCTGAATCATCTTTGTTACCCTTCACTGCACCCTGTCCAGCCTGTCTCGATCTTTCCTGAGGCAATGACTCCAGAGCTAGGCACAGTACTCCAAGCGTGGCCTCACTGAAGATCTATATAGATGTAGTGTTACCTCCTTTCTTCTGCTGTCAATACCACTCCTAATACATCCCAGCATCAGGCCTTGTTGCACTGGCTTGATTGTTTGAGGGAGTCACTAATGATAACTTCTAAGTGCCATTCCTGTCATAGAGCTAAGTCTTACACTTGGTGCTGGGGTTCTTTTTCCCTAGGTGCATCACCTTACACTTTTTTGGTGTTGAATTTCAATTGCCAAACCCTAGGCCACCTCTCTAATCTTTGTAGGTCACTGCATTTCCTTAATTCCATCATCACTATCCACCTTCCCACAGATCTTAGTGTCACTGTGAAAAGGCACAACCTGGCCTGGATTCCTTCTCCAGTGTCACTGATGAACATTGAAGAAAACTGGGCCCAAGACAGACCCCTGTGGTACATACCCCATTTGTGACGTCCCTGTCTTCTGATTTGACCCTACCCCTGACACCCAACTAGGAGAACATTTCGAACTATATCATTGGAAAAATCCCAAGTGTATGGCCTTTGTTAGACTTGAACATGTACTAACAGATCCCAATGGAGGTGATAGGGTTAACACCTTACTGAGGAAAGAAGCCTGTTATATATGCAAGTGTTATACCTGAGGGTTTAAATGACTCAACTTGATTTTTTGTAAACTATGAACTAATTATAATAATGCATTGGGTTTATGATTGTATTTACAATCATGATTTTCCCCCTAAGGAATTCCTCTAGGAAGAAGCAACTCAACTAGATTAATATGTTTTTTTTACAATTTTGTGTGTTAAAATGTAGCAAATATTAATTTGATAGAATGCTAATATTGTAACTTTTTTCTTTTTGATCATATTTTTGTGTATGTCTTCACCACTTAAACCTCTTACAACCCCCCCCCCCCCATTTGCTCCTCTAGGTATTTCATGCATTCCAAAACATTTTTCATTTGGTTCCTTTTTTTGTACTTTCAAGCATTTTTCATGTTCCCCAGTTTGACTATTTTTTGCATAAATACACCTCTATCTCTTTACTCAAATCGCAGTTAGGTGCTAAGATGTGATTTTTTTCTCCTCCCCCAAACACCCCCAATTCGGCCAACACAATTGCCTCTACTTTTTTCTTTTTGCATCATTTGTTTATTAAGTTTTGTTTATAATAAACATACATACAGACACATGTACAGATACAGTATACATAAATCTAAGTTCATAACTTTTATACATTAAGATCCAATTCCATTATCAATCACAATCTAAAAAACAATCAAGAAATAATTATTCCAGCATGAGTTTAGGAAGAGGAGAAGCCTGGGTCTCCAACTACTTTTAGAGACACATCTGTGGCTAGATACCTCGGTGGGCCTTGGCTTTAGAGCCATCCCTCTCCCAGCATAATATTACCTGTAGCTGACAAAAAGGCCTAGTATGGCTGCCATACTCTTTGAAAGAGTTCCCCGTTGTCCTTAATAACATACGTCAAGTGCTCCAGAGTGAGGGCTTGTAATGTTAGGGCCTTCCTCTGGGATATGGTAGGTTTCACTGCATTTACCCCATGTATTAGGGATACAATGTCTGACCATGAACAACACCACTCTAAGCAATCTTTTAACAAGGGCCCACTCCCCATGCCCTGTGTCTTCTATTCCAAACAATAACAACAAAGAGGACATAGGGTATTGCTGCCCCGTCATATTGTGTAGTTCTGTCACCACCTTTCCCCAAAAATCTTGTAGAACTGAGCAGGCCCAGAAGCAGTGGTACTATGAGGCTAGGCTGCTGTTACATCTAGGACATACAGGGGATACCACAGGGTTATATTTATGGACAACCAATGGTGAACAATATAATCTATGACAAAATTTATAATAAGATTCCTTATATTTGTTACACAGCAATATACCCTGCTGAAGTTGGATTAACAATTTCCAATTCGCTTCTGATATGTAAATCCCCAGGTCTCTCTCCCAGAGCAATTTAATGTTCTGTGCCTTATCTGGAAGACAGGCTTTACCCTCTCTGGCTATTCTCTGGATAGTACCCTTAGGGTTTTTTTGGTCCACCAATATTAGCTGCTCAAGTTGTTTCCATGTAGAGTCTGAACTCCGTAGTCTACCAATAGATCTGATATATGCCCTGATTTGCAGGTAGCAAAACAAATGTTGTCGTCCTAAACCCGTCTTAGCCTGTATACTCTCAAATGAATCTTATTTGTTCCGAGTAAACAAATACTTACAGCAAAGAATAGCCCCTGTCTCCCACTCCTGATATCCCATATCTTCCATACCTGGAAGGAAAAAGGGATTTCCCCCCAGTGGTAAGAGCAATGTGTCCTCCTGCCCTATACCCCTCTGTTTAGCCATCCCCCTCCAACTTTTTAATACAGCCTTGACTAGGGGGTTATGATCAGGTAAGCTGAGATATGCCTTCTACCATCTGATAGATAAATAGGCAGAAATCTTACCTAGGGATCCCCTCTCCTCTAAATCTAACCATCCTGCCTCTGTGGGTCTACCAACACAATCTTGCACATATTGGCATTGAATGGCCACATAGTAGACTCCTAAATCTGGAAATTGGAGTCCTCCCTTCTCTACTGGGGCTTTTAATCGAGCCAAACCTACCCTTGGTCATTTACCCCACCATAGAAAGTCAGAAAAAGCCTTTTCTAATTTCTTTTCTAAGCCCTATGTGAAGCATTTGCAAACTATAAAGTATCCTAGGTAGGACATTCATCTTAATTAAATTTATTCTACCCAACCACGTGATTGGGAAATCATGCCATCTAGTCAAATCCACAATTATTGTTTGCAGGAGTGGACCATAATTAAGATTATACAGAGCACCAATGTTCCTTCCAACTCTGATACCCAGGTATGTGAAGGCCTCCTGCACAGCTTTAAAACCCCATTTCGATCTCTGCAGGCCATTTCCCATGTTATGCCCCCCAACTCTCATTTCTTCTGATTTTTCTAAGTTTAATTTGTATCCCAAGAACTTGGAGAATTGCTCGATTAGATCTAATAATATAAGCATAGACTGGTTTGGTTTGGCAACATAAAACAACATGTCATCTGTGTACAATGACAACTTGCTTTCTCTGCCTGTCTTGCCCTGAAACCCTGTGATTCCAGGGTTTGTTCGAATGGCAATAGCCAGGGGTTCAGGTTCCATTGTGAACAAAAGTGGAGACAAAGGACACCCTCGTCTGGTCCCTCTACTCCGTTCAAAACTGCCAGAAAGCTTACCATTAACTAAAACTCTGGCTCTGGGATTTTTATACATCAGTTGTACCAAACCTATAAAATCATCACCCAAACCAAACCGGGCCAAAACTTCCATCAAGTATAGCCATTTCACTCTGTCAAATGCTTTTTCTGCATCCATCGACAGGACATGTACCACCTCCTGCTTGCTCTACGCCCCCCACACCACATTTAAAAGAGTTCTCATATTATGATAGGAATACCTATCTCAGATGATCCCGGTTTGGTCTGGGTGGATGAGTCCCGGTAGCACTTTATCTAATCTATTAGCCAAAACCTTGGCCAGTATTTTAGAATCACAATTTGAGAGGGATATTGGTCTGAAGGAGGCACATTCAAGTAAATCTTTTCCTGCTTTTGGGATCAGGCATATTGTTGTCTCTCCCCAGGAATGTGGCAACTCCCCTCTCTCATCTCTTGCCTCTTTAAACATAGCCTCTAAATGTTCTATTAATTGAGTTTGCAAGATCTTGTAATATTCAGCTGAAAAGCCACTAGTTTTCTCTCTCTTAAGGGCTGCAATGGCTTTAAGAATTTCTTCTCTCGTTATTGCAGAGTTCAGCCATGTTCGCTGTGCCTCTGTGAGCTATGGTAGGGTAATTTTATTCAAAAATACCACCATTTCCTTATCTCCTTCTGCAGCTTGGGAATGGTAAAGTTCCTGGTAAAATCTCCTAAACTTATCCCCAGTAGTGTTCTTGTCTTTCTGGAGTGAGCTGTCTTCCCCTTTAACAGCATGTATCAAGTGTGTTCCTCTTTTCCTTTGTATTAAGTTAGCCAACATAGTATCCGGTCTGTTCCCCCCATTCGTAAAAATGTTTCCTAACAAAAAGACAAGTCTTCCTCACCTCTCCCAGTAGCAGATTGTTGAGTGCTTCCCTAGTCCCTGTCAAAAGGTGTTGTACCTTTTTTCCTCCCTCACCTCGAGCAACTTTCCCTTCTAAAACTCTAAGTCTCTGTTCAAAATTTGTCCTTTGCTCCCGAACTTTATGTTTATGGTGAGCAACGAAACTAATAATAGCCTTTCTCATGAACGCTTTTCCCACGTATCAAAAAATGGCCCTGTCTCTGAGTTAGTTTGTACATATTGCTTCCTTTATTCTTGCATATATTCTTTGAATTCCTTGTTAGCTAACAAATAATTGGGGAATCTCCACGTCATTTGGGTGTATTCCCTCTCCCCCATCATAGCGACATTATAACCATCACATGGTCCGATACATGGATTGGACTGTGTTTAATACAGCTGACTCAGAAGTACCAAGCCCAAGGGAGTAAAATGTAATCCAGTCATGACCAGGTTCGATGTGGGTGTGAAAAAAGGTGTATTCTCTAGTCGTAGGGTTAGCTGTTCGCCACCCATCTATTAGATCTAGGTCATTCATTCCCACTAACCACTCATGGATAACTCCTTTAGGGGCCCCTTTATCCTCCAAGGTCTAGAGTTGGATTGAACAAACAGTTCATATCTCCCCCCAGTATCAGATTCGGGAATTGTTCTGCAACCAACAGGGCCATAAGTGTTCTATAAAAAAGTGGGTCATGAACAACTGGAGCATATATGCTCTCAAACGTAACCTTTTCCCCTTGTATTGTTCCTACTCCAAAGACATAGTGCCCAGCATCCGGGTCAGCCACCACCCTCTCCTTCTGGAACATAGTTTCTTGTGAGGGAGAATAGCCACTCCTCACTTGTGAGACTTAAATGCCACTGAGTAGCATTCCCTTACCCAACCTTTCTTTAGCTTGGCATGCTCCTTATCCATAAGGTGGGTCTCCTGTAGCACAGCAACTTGGGTTTTTTGGCATTTTAATGCTGTCAGCAACATCGTACGCTCAACAGGGGTGGCTATTCCCCTAACATTCCAGGAAACTATAGTCCAGTCTTTTAAACTATCCATAATTCCACCCTCTGTATTTCACTATTCAACAACCTTCATAGGATTCTCTCTGATCCTCCCTCCTCCCCTTCCACAACACTTGATGGGTAATGTATTTGGATCTGAAAACTGGTATTAAACCATAACGAATCAGACAAACAGTAACTATATACAAACATTCCTCTCCCTTCCTTCTGCCTCTCCCCCACCCTTATGCCTCTGTATACTTCCTACCCCATTGTAACAGTTGCTGCAAAAGGCAGACATTTTACATACCCTTCCCTCCATGAAGTTAAAACACATCCCCCCAACCTGCCACAACTTGTAGAAAATTCAGACTGCAACTGCGGTCTGTCAATACAAATCTTTTAAAACCCCTTAATTCTAAAACAGATGTAGATTGAAAGTGAGAGAAATGACATTCCTTCCAAGTGACATAAAGGGATTCCAATTATTCCTACTATCTTTTGATTACAACCACAACATAGTCTGGAAGAGCTGGTGTATTATATGTAAATATAACAAAAAAAGAGTGAGTCACCGAGTATATGGGTCAAACCAGAGCCTGCCCGGGCGGAGCTCGCACAGCACAATCCAGTAAAAGGCGATGCACCCCCCTCCCCCCCAGCCACCCCACATGCTCTCTCCCATCTCGGCCCACCGTCTCTCAACAGCAGTGTGTCCCAGAAGAAACACAAGGTCCCCCCTTAAAAACACAGAGTACACTCATCAGAGAGTTCTTCGTTCCCCCAACAGAAACAAAACTTGGCAAGGACCCTTCTACAAGGGCCTGCAATAACTAGCTCATAGGTAGAGCAATCATGTGGGGAAAAGCAAACAAAAGTCCCATAAAAAATGACAACGCAACACAAAGTTAAAAAAAGGCACTAGGCCCTGGCTCCACATCAGAGACTGCAGCTCCATCCATTTCTTCAGTCGGCTTCTAAAAAACGGAAAGTAAAATACAGTAGTTTGGCACAAAGCGCAGTCTCACCATCTCCAGAATGTTTCCCCTTCTCTTTCAGGTGCCATTATGCCCTTTAAGTTCATCAAGCGATCTTTTCTTTAGGAGCCATTTCCAAAACAAAGAGAAAAGACAGTACCTGTGTTATTTAAATTCTCCAACCTCTGACCAAGTTTACCCAAGTTGATCCGACTCATGGAAACTAAAGGCAGCATGGTGCTTCCAGGTTAGATCAGCCTATCTTCTTCTTTAAATCACGGACAAACACCTCTGCCTTGGGTACTTCCCAAAAGGAGTACACTGCTCCCTCTTGTTTGATTTTGAGGGTGGCCTGGTACAGCATATAACATTCAACCTTAGCCTCATGCAGCTGTGCCATCACAGAATTAAAGGCCCACTGGCACTTCAACAACCGTGCAGAGTAGTCCTGTGAAAGAAATAGATGATGGCTGTCATATTGGAGCTCAGAGTGCTCTCGGTATGCCTTCAGAATGGCTTCTCTTGTCAGAATAGTTGTGAAACCTCATGATTATCTGTTGTGGAGATTGATTTGGTGCAGGTTTTGGCATAACAGCCCTGTGGGCTCTCTCAAGCTTCAAGCGGCTGTTTTTCGGAGAGAGTCCGAGTAGCTCTGGTAGAATCTTAGCACAGAAATCAATCACTTTTGGTCCCTCCAGCCCCTCTGGGAGTCCTCTCAATTGAAAGTTCAACCAGCAATGATGATTCTCTTGGTAATCAAGAAGCTCTTTAAGCTCCTCCAACTCCCATTGCAGTACGGTGATTTGTTCTGGTAGAGGGGCAGTTGTGTCTTCCAGGTTGGAAATTTGCTGCTCAGCTTCGTTCAGCCTGGTGGCATGAGTAGTGTGTAAATCAACAAGTTCTTACAATTTGGGGTCAAAATTGGTGGCAAGACTGGTCAATTTTAGCTCCAACGCAGCCAAAACTTGCTGACTGACCTCGTGGCCAAAGGCGCCAATTTCCCCAGCTGGAAGAGACATACGGCCTGTGTTCTCCACTTGTGAAGCCGGCGGTTGCTTCTTCTGGCTTTTGCCAGTAGTGCGCAAGCTTTTTGGCAGTGGAAACCACATATTCATCCATCTTGTGTTCCTGTAGATTTCCCTTGGTTTTAAGTAGCATTTAGTTTGGTTTAGCAGTTTTAATTCTTTTATTTTTGTAGCGGTTCGAGGAGCATGGCAAAAGTGCGTCTCTAGTCTAGTCGGCTCATTAGCGCCCCTCGCCTCCACTTTTTCTATTTCTCCACTTCAGTTTAGGAGCATGCCATTCCTTGCCATTCTATGATATCTGTATACCAATGTACTGTAATCTCCCAACTTCCTTTTCCCCCAGGTCTCACCTGGAAACAAGCCTTGGCTCAGTGTGCCTCCCGATTAACAATTTCAAATAAATAAATAAATAATATATACTATATATATATATATATATATATATATATATATATATACATATCTGGTTTTCTATATGATTAGATTTTCCACAAATTAAATTCCACTCTGATATCTATAATATAATTCACTTAGCATTAAAGCTACATTATGAAGACTTCATACATTTTTATCGGCGCACCATTTTTTGCCAATCCCTTATTCCAAATGCTCCACATTGCCCTGCCCCTGCCCCTTCATTTCTCAAACTTTGCCCTTTTCCTTATACTGAGTTGTAAGACAGAAGAAGGCATTTAGCCGATTGAGTCTGTCTCCTGTTATATACAGGGCCAACTTGTCCCTCCATTTCCTAAAATGTTTTGGTCCAGTTTGCACTTGAAAATATTAATATTACCATTGTCAGTTATGTTCTTTGGCAGCACATTCCAGATTTTGCCAGCTCTTTGGGTGAAAAAACCATGTTTATTGTTTCTTATGTTTGTATCAAGCTTTATTTGTTTGTCGTGTGACCTAAGTGAAATTAATTTTTCGTGAATTATAATCCTCATTTCTTTCATCAAGGCCCCAGAATGCATTGTTTTGTACATCTCTAGTACATCTTCTTTCATTCTTCTTTCCTCCATGGTAAATAGGTCCAATTTGTTAAGTGTTTCTTCATATGAATGATTTTGGATGCTGTTACCATTTTTGTGGTCCTATGCTCACCCTTTCTACGTGATCTATATCCTTTCTAAGGTATGAACGAGCAGTCTACATGTGGTCTTACATATGTTTTGAGTATTGGAATAATACTGCGTGATGACCTATTTATGAAGGTATTTTTCCCACATTGCTTAGTATTCTATTAGCTGTCTGTGTAACTTGTTTGAAGTGCTTACTGAATATAAAGTCAATTAACAAGGCCTTTTTCTGATTCTTCCTTCTTAATGATAGTTCCATTTATGGTGTACTTATTTCTTGCATTTCTTTTCCAAGGTGAGTGATCGCACATTTGTTGGTGTAGAATTGTATGCCATTTAGTCAGCCCATAGTTCTATTTATTTAAGATATTTGACTATCATTCTGCAGCCTCCATTGTGGCCACTATACCACCAAGTTTAGTGTCATCAGCAAACTTTACAAGTCAGTTCTTTATTTCACTGTTTCCCACCATTTTTTAATGCTTATGTTTATTGGTATGCCACTAACTGTTATTCAGCTCCTTATATTTTATAGACATGCCTTTTTTTCACTTTTGTGTCGCATGTTTACATTATCTGTATCTACATTAAGCATGTCAGCATTTCTCTGACTGTTTTTTTGAAAATCCAGACTTCACTGGTGTCGATGTGTATAGGGGTGTTTAAACCATTGTAAGTTCCAGTAGCCACACTTACATACCCTGAGGAAGGGTCATGTTATGATCTGAAGCATTAGGTTTTTTTTTTTTTTTTTTCACTGCTATGTAGACAAGCATTTGTCAATGCCAAATGCTCATTGTGTGCACCGGTGTCATGGGAAGGGGGGAGGGGGTTGAAAATTGCTTCAGTGAAGGAATCAGTGTATTAACTTTCAAGAATGCAAAGTAGAAGTGATGATGGTGGGCAGTGTAAGAGTCCAGTTTGGCAATATGTGTGCCTCAGATTTTCAACATACACTTCTTATGACCTCACCTCATGAACAAGTACAGAGAAAATGTTCAACTCCTGGCCAAAAGATGATTTCATGCAACAACTGTGGAATCACCTTTTGGAATGCAAAAACAAATTATGGCCAGCATCTGAAAAATGACAGCTATCACACTCATGAGGTGCTGTGAAGAAATAGCAATATTGAACATTTGGGGTCAAAATATTAAAAATGAATAGAGTAACCAGCCTGTGTTTGCAAATTTTAATGCAAACTCATACCTTTGTTGTTTTTTAATGTCTTTACACTAAATTTTCAACATAGCCTTCTTATAACTCCACCTCATGAATAAAGGTAGAGAAAAATTTCAACTCCTGCCCTAAAGGTGATTTTGTGCAGCGACTGCAAAATCACCTTTCAGGATGCAAAAAATAAATTTGGCCAGGATCTGAAAAATGGCAGGTGTCACATTCATGAGGTGATGTGAAGAAATGGCTATACTGAAAAGTGGGGTCAGAATATTGAAAATGACCAAAGTTATGAGCCTGCATTCGCAAATTTCAGTGCAGGCTCATAACTTCCTTGTTTTTCAATATTTTTACACCAAATTTTCAATGTAGCCTTCTTATGACCCCACCTCATGAACAAATGTGGAGACAATTGTCAACTCCTGTCCAAAAGAGATTTTGTGCAGTGACTGCGAAATCACCTTTTAGGATGCAAAAATAGATTTTTGCCTGGATCTGAAAAATGACATCTGTCATGTTCATGAGATGCTGTAAAGAAATGGCTATATTAGAAATTTGTGGTCAAAATATTGGAAATTGCCAAAGTTATAAGCCTGCATTCGCAAATTTCAACACGGGTTCATAACTTCATTGTTTTTTAATATTTTTATACCAAATTTTCAACATAGTAGGTGGGAACAAGGGAGGAGGAAAGTTGGTGGAAGGGGTTGGTGGTGAATGCTAGCAGCCTGGCATATAAGAGGGAGGAACTGACAGCCATCATTACACATGACAAGTTAGACATCATAGTGATAACTGAGACTTGGTAGACTGACCTCCACACATGGGAGACAGCTATATTGGGTTTCAGGCTGTTTCAGAAGGACAGGAAGGGGGTAGCCATTTACGTCAAAGAGGACATACAGGCATTGGAGGGACAGCAAGATGATGGGGCTATGGAACTTCTATGGGTGAAACTATGCAGGTAGGCAGGGGAATACTTGAGACTGGGAGTCATACACAGATCACCCTCACAGGGAGAAGATTAGGATATGGTGATGCTGCAGGATATTGAGAGGATGGCTCTCTAGGGGGGATATATTACTGGTAGGCAACCTAAACTTACCAGATGTGGAATGAACCATCCCCGAAGCAGCTTCAGCAAGAAGTAGGGAGCTAGTGGACAGGCTAAGTGGGGTGTTCCTGAAACAGCTGGTCAGGGAGCCTACCGGGGGAGCAACCTGCTAGATGTGGTATTGATGAATGGGGAGAATATGGAGGAGGGGATGGTAGAACAAAAACTAGGGAAAAGTGACCACAAAACTGTGAGGTTCAAGGTAAGGGCAGGTAGGACAGGGACCCAAACCAGCACAATGGTGCTGGACTTTAGGCAGGCAGACTTCGACAAATTAAGAAGGCTGGTAAGGGAGGCAATGGAAGGTTTAGGGGATATAAGTGATGCAGATGAACTATGGGTAGCTATCAGGGACCAGATCCAAAAGGCCACACAGGCATCCATCAAAAGTGTCAGAAGGGGGGCAAGAAGCAGGAAGCCACTTTGGTTCAGTAGGGATGTATCAAAGGCAGTAGGGGGTAGGCAGAAGGAATTCAGGAGATACAAGAGTACTCGGGGGAGGGGGACAGGGAGGCTTTCAGGGAGGCAAGGAGACTAGCAGGAAAGGTCATCAGGAGGGCTAAGTCAGACACAGAAGTAAGGATAGCAAAACAGGCCAGGAGAGGGAAAAATAAATTTTTTAGATACATGGGGAGAGGAGGAAGGCTGGCCAGGGGATTGAAAGGCTGAGGGGGAAGGAGGCAAGCACTTGGAGGAGGATGAAGAGAAGACAGAAGACCTGAACAGGTATTTCTTCTCTGTATTTATGAAGGAAAGGGGTGGTAGGGGCTAGAGTTGGAAAGGAGAGGGGGCACAGGGATGGTATTGGATCCCTTCACCATGGAGAGAGTTAGGAAGGAATTAACAAAGTACCTGGAGGTGAATGGACTGCTGGATGACAGACAGCATGGGTTCACTAGGGGTAAGTCATGCCAGTCCAGTTTGATTAAGTTTTCTGACTGGGTGATGCAGGTAGTGGACTGGGGGGAGCAGTGAATATGGCCTATCTGGATTTCAATAAGACCTTCTACGCCGTACCCCATAGGAGGCTGGTCAACAAATTGGATAGCATAGGGGTAGGGGTCAAAATAACAAGATGGGTTGAAAACTGGTTGGTGGATATGAGTCAGAGGGTGGTAGTGACTGGGGTGTACTCAGGGATCTGGCAGGTAAGGAGTGGAGTTCCTCAGGGATCAGTGCTGGGACCCCTTCTGTTCAATATCTATGTACTAGAGATTGCAGATGGACTGACAGGGAGAGTGGTCTTCCTTGCAGATGACATGTAAATCTGTAATAGAGTAGACTCCTCTGGGGGGAGGTGGAGGACATGAGAAGGGACCTGAGATTACTGGAGGAGTGGGTGGAGACCTGACAGCTAAAATTCAATATTAGGAAGTGTGCTATTATACACCTGGGGCACAAGAACCAAAGGGCTGAGTATGTGCTGGGTGGAGAGAGAGTCAGGGTGACAGAGGATGAAAGGGATCTGGGGGTAACAGGGTGGTGTGGAGGGTATATGAGATGCTGGCAAGTATCAGCAGAGGGATCACCAGCTGGCATAGGGAGGTCTTGGTGCCCCTGTATCAAGCCCTGTTGAGGCTACACCTCGAGTATGGTGTCCAGTTTTGGAGGCCTAACCTGCACAAAGGTATAGACTCGATCAAAAGGGTTCAGTGAAGGGTGCCCAAGATGGTGCAGGGGATGAAGGGCAAGCCATACATACTGAGGTGCGGGGAGCTGAGGCTATATACAATGGAGTCCAGGAGGAAGAGGGGGTACATGATCAAGACATTTAAATATACCAAAGGGTTGAACAAGGGAGGTCCAGGGAAGTTATTCCGCAAGAAGGAAGGAAACATAACAAGGGAGGAGGGACTGAAACTCTGGGGGGGGCACTTCAAGAGCAATGTGCGAGGTCAGTTTTTCAGGGAAAGGGTGGTGGAGAACTGGAATGGGATTCCAGAGGAAGTGGTGAATTCAGAGACTGTGGAGGGATTCAAGTCCACTTGGGACAGACACATGGGGCTAAGGGGAAGGGGGAGTCTCAAGATATGGCAGGTTAGACTGGAGGGTAAGGGGCAGATTTGATTTTTTTTTTTACCAGGAGAGACATACTAAGCTGAAGCTTGTTTACAGGCGCAACCTGGGAGCACAAGGAAGTAAAGTGACTTGCTCAGGGTTACATAGTATGCATGTGGGGGCTGTGGGATTCAAACCCAGGTCTCCAGGTTTGCAGCTCAGAGCCTTAAACTACTGTGCTATATTGCCTCCTTGATGGGCCAGGAGGTCCTTTTCTGCTGTCACCTTCTGTGATTCTGTGATAGCCTTCTTATTACCCCAATTCATGAACAAAGGCAGAGTACAATTTCAACTCCTGCCCAAAAGGTGATTTTGAGCAGCGGCTGCGAAATCACATTTTGGGATGCAAAAAAACATTTTGGTCAGGATCTGAAAAATGACAGCTGTCACATTCATGAGGTGTTGTGAAGAAATGGCTGTGTTCAAAGTCTGGGGTCAAAATATTGAAAATTACCAGTTACGAGCCTGCATTCACAAATTTCAGCACAGGCTCATAACTTTGTTGTTTTTTAATATTTTCAAACCAAATTTTCAATGTAGCATTCTTATGACCCCACCTCGTCATGAAGAAAAGTGGAGAAAATTCTCAACTCTTGTCCAAAAGGTGATTTTGCGCAGCGACTGTGAAATCACCTTTTGGGATGCAAAAACACATTTTTACCAGGATCTGAAAAATGGCAGCTGTCCTGTTCATGAGATACTGTGAAGAAATGGCTATATTGAATATTTGGGGTGAAAATATTGAAAATTGCCAAAGTTAGGAGCCTGTGTTCACAAATTTCAACGCAGGCTTGTAACTTCATTGTTTTTTAATATTTTTACACCAGATTTTCAACATAGTCTTCTTATGACCCCCACCTCATGAACAACAGTGGAGAAATTTTTCAACTCCCACCCAAAAGTTGATTTTGTTCGGCGACCGCAAAGTCACCTTTTGGGACAGATTTACTTAACATCACTTGCTTTGTTCATGAGGTGGGGTCCCAAAAAACTTATGTTGAAAATTTGGCACAAAAATATTTAAAAATGGCCAAGTTATGCCACTAAGTTGAAAACCCCATTGAAATACATTGACACCGAAGACCCATTGAAATACACTGAAGCGCTTAACTCAGTTTGCATTTGGGCTTTGAAGAGTGAAGACATGTCTGCAGTCCAAAGAAGATTATGTCGACAGGCCTCCGGTGTGTAAGTATGAGGTGGGGTTGTGTGGGGCGGTGGGTCCTGAGTGGGAGGGTGGAGTGTGTGGTTGGGTAATGGAGTAACGGACAACAATTAATGTTTTTCTTTTTTAAAGGAAAAAAAAAATTAGAGACAGTTTTCTTTTTTCAGGAACAGTTTGCTGAACAGATGAGGACACTGGGAGATTGGACACCCCCTGTGTCTGTATACTGTTTGTGGGAAGTTACGCAGTGGACAATGATAGATAGTTTTCTTTTTTTCCAGGATAAAAAAAAAACGATGAGGGACAGTTTTCTTTCTTTCAGGGAGAGTTTGCAGAACATTTTGAGGACTCTTGAGGACTGGGCACCCCCAGTGTCACTATGGGATTGGGTGGGAGGAATAACAGTGCTTGTCATCCAGACTTGCACTTCAAAGGACTGACCCACACTGCTACTGCATGGGCTCTGTCCTTTGAAGTGCATGACCAGACCGGGCCCCCTCAGAAAATCAGTGTCATCAGGACACTGCCTGCTGATTCACCTACCACAGACCAACCCCTAAAGCACCACTCTCCATTGGACTCACCCCCCCCACTCCCCTCTCTAGCAGCTCTCATACCAACATTTTCACTTGCGCATGTGCACATGACGAACATAAAAAAGTAGTTATTCAGTAGCATATCAATGGGTTTGTTATTTTTTTCTTCTCTGAGTGCAATACCATTGTGTTTGTGGATACTTCTGCCTTTTCTTGTGGACACTTCTGCCTTTTCTTATCTGCACTGACTGTCTATTTTCTGTGAGTTCTGGGTTCTTATGTTTGCTGCTTTATGGGGCCAACGATTCTGTAGCCACAGGTACTCATGCTAACTACAAGATATACACATGGTTGTTGCTGCAGAGGGGCCTGCACTTCTGCAGCAGCAGCTATAAGACAGACACACTGACCTCTGACTGTGAAAGTGCAGACCTCATGAAATGCATGATACCAAAATTGCAACAGTACTTCTGTCTACAGAAGTTCAGGCACCTGAGTGGCTTGTGCCTCTATAGCCACAAGTGTAAGACATATGTGCTGACCTCTGGCTGCAGAAGCCTGCAGTTCCACACCTGCATATTGAAAACCATGATACCCAAATTGTAACAGTACTTCTGTCTTCGGAAGTGCAGTCCTGTGTGAGACAAGGGGTGTGCAGCCACAGACACCCATGCACACCATAAGACACACATAGTTGTGGCTGCAGAAGCAAATCCATGAAGGTACTGTAGCACATTAGTGCTACTACATTTGTGTAATCTGGAAACTTCTTTATCTTACCTGATGATGGCTCTCTGTAGTTGCTTTTGTGGTCTTGTTCCTTTGCTGCTTGGGGGGGTAGGTTTGGAAACCCTAATGTGAAATGTTTCTACTTTTGTGGTGGTAAGTTGAACCTTAACTGGTACATTAATGCAGTTTCTTTTTCAGAGAATTTCTTTTCTTTTTGAGATAGTGGAATTGTATCCTCATTCACGCAGTTCCCTTTGGGACCTGCATGAACAGATGCAGGCACACTGGTCCAAGGGAAGAGTCCATCTGCCTGTGGAAGTGTAGGGTCTTCCAGGCCCTGCATTTCCATGTGGCAATTGATGTCAGGAAATTGTGGGCCTGTCTAGTGGGCTGTGGAAGTGCAGGGGCCCTCTGGACCCTACGCGTCCACTTAGCTACAGACACAGATATGCAGGACAAAGAATCTATGTGTCAGCCAAAATGCAGGGCCTCTGGCAGCCACACGTGCAAAGGTACAGGACCCTATGCAAAGAGAAGCGATCTCTTCACTATATGGTACTTGGGCTTGTTCGGGCAACCCTGCACCTTCCCCCCAGCCTTGGTACATCCAGCTGGCTCACTGAGCTCACCTCCAAAATCAGCTCACTAGCACATGATTACAAAGCACTACCCACTGGGCCAAAGGATGGCACTGTGCTCGGCATATCCCTATGTCATGAACTCAGTAGGTGAACATTTTCAAATCCCACCTGAAAGGTGATTTCATGGAACGACTGCAAAATCACCTTTTGGCATGGATTTGAAAAATGTTACCTGCCTTGTTCATGAGGTGGGGTCCCAAACAGGCCATGTTAAAAGTCTGGTGCAAAAATATTGAAAATTAGAGATGTTATGAGTGAACATTGAAATATTTGCCATGTACCGAGGTCCCATCTACCTGTTCTGGTGGTAGTTCAGGTGGATGTTAAAGATCCCATGGCACTTCTCGAAAAGAGCAGGGGAATTTCCCTGGTGGCCTGGCCAAATTTCCCCCCATTCACTAAAAATACTACCAACAGTTTAATCTAGTTCAGTGTTGGTTAGCATTCATCTGTCCCCCCCCCCCCCAGGTCGTGCCTGAAAATAGGCAGAATTTGTCTAGTGCACTTACCCAGTTAACAAAAAAAAAATAAATAAACCAAAAAAATAACTTGGTAATTTTACCATATTTTCCACCACATTTTCAACAGTCATCTTATGATCCCACCTCATGAACCTGAGCAGTAAAAATGTTCATATCCTGCCCGAAAGGTTAGTTCTTACAGTGACTACAAAATAATCTTTTGGCATGGATTTAAAAAAATTCACTTAGTGTACCTCATTCAGGAGGTGGGGTCTCAAAAAGGCTATGTTGAAAATTTGATTGAAAAAGATTTCAAAATTACAAAGTTATGAGTAAAAGTTCAGACTGCATATGCATACATTAACCAGACTTATCTATTTTATTTTCTCATATGGGAGGATGAGAGGGATCTGGGGGTAGTGGTAGATGTCAAAATGAACAACTCAGAGACCTGTAGGAGGGCAGCGGCAAAGGCAAACAGGATGCTGGGATGCATCGCCAGGGGGATTACCTCCACAAAGGTGGAAGTGATCCTTCCCCTGTACAACTGCTTGGTTAGGCCACACCTTGAGTATTGTGTGAAGTTTTGGAGACCACATTTAAAGAGGGACGTTACACTCCTAGTGAGGGTCTAAAGGAGGGCAACCAAAATGATCTGGGTCCTGGGGGAGAGGACCTATAAGGAGAGACTCAAGAAGCTTGACATGTACACCCTGGAGGAGAGGAGGGACAGGGGGGACATGATGGAGGTCTTTAAGTACATGAAAGGGATCAATAAGGGAGGCCCATAGAGGGTGCTCCAAAGGAAGGAAAGAAGGGGGGGTACAATGAGAGGTCACAGATGTAAGCTGGAAGGGGGCAGGCTCAGAGGGGAGAAGACGAGGTGTTATTTCACTGAAAGGGTGGTGGAGCCATGAAATGTACTGCCCAGGGAGCTGGTAGAGGTGGAGACTGTGAACGGGTTAAAGAGGCGATGGGACAGGTACAGGGGAAGGGTAAATCTGACCAGGCCCAATACAGGTGGAACATCTGGGGCTGGAGACAGTATAACTCAAGGGGCAGGGGGCGCACCAAAATCAGTCCTCAGTGCAGGTGCTAAAAATTGAGCAGACTCGAAAGACTGTTAGGCCTATTCTGCTGGCATTTTAGTATGTTAGTATATCGCAGTCGTAGTTCCAGGAGGAGGATGTCTCTCTGATTGGAGAGTGGATCTATGATGTGGGACCACCTTTAGGTGAGTGAGGGTGTGTGGAGGTGTGTGAGGTGCTGGGTGCTGAGTTGGGAGTCGGGTGGGGTGGGAGGGACTGTTGGGGTTGAGATCAGTGAGGGACCATTTTCTTCATTGTAGGTTTTAAGAAAATTTACAAGGGCCACTATTCTTATTTTTCTTTATTTATTTAGCTTTTGTTGTTCGGGTAGGTGTGTTAGGCAAAAATCCTGCCTATCTTCAAGCACGACCTGAGAGGATACAGTACACAGTTGACAATAAGATACAGTGAAATAAAAAATAAAATGCAGTACAATACAGTATATGATACAGGTACCGATGATGGATAGCCATGCTGGGATGGTCTGGAGGAAAAAACAATAGAGCTTACATATAGTATTATCCATCCTTGCAGGCAATAAGGAGAACAGGTGATGACATTAGACTACAGACGTTCGACATTTCAGAGAATCAACAAAACTAGGTATAAAGAAATGAGGCAAGAGGGCTAGTTACAGATCTGACCCAACACTGAGGATTGGGCACCCCTGTGTTGGCAGAGTGTTTCGCAGCACCGGGGGTGGCACCCTAGTGTCATCACATATGTGTTTTTTTGAGAGGAGATCTGGAGGGTGTAGGGATGGTATAAAGTGGTACCAGAGGTGGGCACCCCAGCACTCTTACAGAAAAAAAAAAATTGGCATCAGGAAGGCCAAGGGGTGGCGATCTGGAGGGGAGAGCAGTGATATAAAGTGATACTGCCTGGTCCATTTAAAGAAAAACAAGGAGCAGGCTGAGTATGAGACCACTCAACTGGTTGCTGTGCAGTGTCATGTAGATGAAAGGATGCAGTCACTGTCTGATAGGTGCAGCTGCCTCCATTTAACTACATGAAGTTTCCACCCATCGACCAGCAAATTAACATCGTGATCAGCCTTGCTGATCATTGGCTTGTCACTGTTGAGCCTCCTGCAGCCTGAGCTACATTGGATGCAACACTGACACACACATCTGAAGCCCGCCACTCTACTCTACTCTCACAAGACATTTGCTTCTTGCATGTGCATAAGCAAACATAACAATAAAAGATGAGACACTAGTTTCAGTATCATCATGGTTCAATAATGTCAACTTTGAGAAGGGGTATGCTGTAACCTATGTGAGGGATTCATGTTCCAAATTATACCCATTCAGTTCATATGCCAGCTGTTGTGATGCTAAAGCTACCACAGAGAGTATTACAGACATAGGCATAGCCATGGGGGGGGGGTGTTCTGGGTGCATGGAAAACTCTTGCCCTGCTTGCTTAAATATTTGCATTGTCAACACTGAACTGTGGGGTCGTGGCTAGCGCAGGCATGATGGCGGTCACACTTTAGCACTGCTCCAGGAGCATCGGTCCTTAAAAGTGAAATTCTCCAGTGGCCCTCATCTAAACTGCACGGTTTGGGGCATTTGAACGATAGCGCTAGTTAATGGCTGCACGAGGCTCTAAGAACAAGCAGACGAAACTGCAATTCACATCTGCAGATCAACGTTGCAATCGCAAGTGGGACCTGGCCCCCTCCATGTGTCTACAGGCTGAAAGCTCAGCGATGGACGAGTCAGGCATGACTGCCTTAGAGCGCACACTGGCAGAAGTTCCACCCACTCGAAGCAATGCAGCAAGAGATGCGAGTGGGTTTCACCTCAGTCACCACTCATATGGGGCATCTGCAGTTGGTAGTGACCAGTTTAACTGAGACTACAACCACCCAATCCACCAAGATCAGCGAATTGCAACAGCAGGTTAGCGATGTGGAAGACTCCCACCACACACTCACCCATGAGTGCAACAGCTATTCGGACATCATTGCTGAGTTAAGGGAGGAAGTGGATGAGCAGGAGAATGGATCACGGTGCTCCAATTTGAGGATTGCAGGACTGCCGGAGGGTACAGAGGGAAAGTCCCCGATAGTAGGCCTACTACAGTGGCTGGTTAAAAATCTGAAGTTACCACCAGAAGCCACATCCTATGAAATTGAACGGGCGCATAGAGTGGGACCCCCCCTAAACCTAACCAGAAAGTGAGACACTGCCTAATTAAGTTTCTGTGCTTTGCAGACAAAGAGGTTGTACTGGCTGCCGTGAGGAAACAGGGCTCTCTACAATGTGGTACATCCAGGGTGGGGATATATCAGGACTATAGCCGTGACCTGCAGATTAAGAGGCAGAAATTTAATAGTGTTAAAGCCAAGCTGCATGACCTGCAGTCGCCTTTTTTATTCTACTATCCGGCTAAGCTGAAGATTGATAGACCAGGAGTCCCCTCTAAAACCCTTCAAAACTATTTGGAGGCTGAGAAATGGGTAGCAGCGATGACTCGACAGGCGGAAGAGAACCCACCACACCACTGACACTCCAATGACCAGTCACCACGGATTACAATGAACTAGTGAGTGAACTTGAATTTGTGTGTCTCTCTCTCTCTTCTTTTTTTTGCAATAGGCCTCATATCACCGACCGTTGCATTAAACTGATCCTGCATATGGCATTTTAGTGCAAACCAGCTGCATAGCGGGGTGACATGGCAGCTGTATGTTGAAGTCTATGTTATGGGGACACACTGCAGCAGGGCACTTATCGCTAGGTGGGAAATTGATGTTGGGGGCTCCGAGCTTTGGACTTGGCTGCTCTGGTGTGGGTGGGGGTCTAAGATCATGGACTTGAGGATTCACTGATTCATTGGCCCTTTGCGCCCAGCCTTGAACTCTCTTACCTCAGGACTTTTGTTGGAGGTTGCAATCTCAACTGGCAGTTAAACCTGGCACGCTGAAAAGCCCAACCACATCTGGGGATGTGGGTACCAATGGGTGATGAGTGATCAACGGATGTTCATCAGGGAAGTCAACAGTTATGTTTTCAGTGCCGGTTTTGCATGCTGTTATTTGCATGAAGTGAGGAGGGGGGGCATGCTTCAAATGGGCTCCTGATATCAGGAGAGGGGGGAAATCGGTATTGTTTCTCAGCATGTGCTCCGCGAGAGGAGTGAGGATGGGGAAAGGAATGTTTGGACCGACTCGGGGGGGGGGGCGGTAAAGTGCATGCCAAAGACCTGCATCTGGACATAAACTTATTGACAGTATACTTTAGGACATGTTACTGTCCCTGTTTTCATTGTTTTGATATGCATGTTAGGTTTGCCATTGTTCCTGTTTTATTGTATACTTATGCATGTTAATGTGGACTTGATGCGAGGAAGGGAGCATGCTTTCATTTGGACCTCAATAATATTAGCTGGGGAAACTAATGAAGTTTTGCTATAGTTTCAGTTAGTATTTTTTGGAGCAGGCATAGTGTTTGCGCCTTCGCACCAGCTCTAGTGCATGTTTATCAAAGGGGACAAGGGGGTTGGGGGGGGTGGAGTGGGGTTAGTTGACAGGGATACCCGAACATGATGCAGATACTTGGTGTTCTTTTCATGTCTTGCAGGGTGGAGGTTGCCATGCTTTCCACCCATGGAGATCAGCATCGGGATCCTAGAAGTGCAAGCAGTGGCCAGCAGCCACAAGAATGGAAGGTAAGCTGGTAGCTTTTGTTTCCTTTTCAGAACTCTTGAGTGACTGCCTGCTGCTGTAAACCTGGTTGAACACTCCACAACTAGGCCACTGGAGGTAGATAGAAGTTATATTATTAGATGCTCCAGTAACCACATAGATCCTCCATCTACAAGAGTGGGATGTCTGGTTGGGCAAGAGAAAGCCCAGCCAAGGGGGGGGGGGTTGGGAACACGAACAGGGTCAGTTTGGTTGCCATGTTGGCACATAAAGTTTGGGGTGAGGGTGGGAGGGTATTGTTGCAAGGAGGTGGAAGGGAAAATCGTTGGGGTTGGTTAGGTATTACATAAAAGTTAGGAGGGAAGTGCAGTCTTCGATTGTAGTGCATTTAATGGACACCACTTCTTCATTTAATCGACTGGTTAGGTTGGAGTCTGTAATCCTGCATATAAATGGGTAGTCTAACTAAAGTAGTGACATGGAACGTCAATGGTCTAAAATCTGTACTGAAAAGGAGAAAGGTTCTGAACGAAACGAAAAGGGCACAGGCTCAAATAGTTCTTCTACAGGAGACACATATGTCACTACACGAGGCCCAAAAAACTGAGTTATATGGGTGGTCAATGGGTCTCCGCATGTTACTCCTCCAAAGCCAGGGGTGCTTCCATCTGGATACCCAGGAGTTCTAGGGTAAAAATCCACAATGTGATCAAGGACGAGAGAGGTAGATTTGCACTGGCCCATATAACGGTGGAAGGTGGGAACGCCGTCAGAGTGGGCTCTATATACTCCCCCAATGTCAAGGACCAGGGTTTTTTTCAGCGCCTGGCCATGGACATGTCAAAATTGCCAGGACCATGGATAGTAGGGGGTGATTTCAATTGTGCAAATGATACAGTCCAAGATAGATCCAACCCCACCCTGGTGCAAATCTCCAAAAACATAGAACAGGCCTTTACTTTGATTGATATTTGGTGCCACCAGAACCCCACTAGCAGAGAGTATGGTTTTTACTCTCATGCTCACAGTTCTTATGTGAGGTTAGACCATGTTTTAACTAGTGCCTCTCTTACTGGGGATGTGGGAGTAGCCCAGTACTCCTCAATCTTGATGTCCGATCATGCCTATTTGCAAATCTTGGTGCAATTAAAAGATGGGGAGGTAGTGGAGCATAGATCATGGCGATTACACCCCCTGCTATTGAAAGACAGGGAATGGAATTCATGGCATTTATGACTAAAGCTCTTGAGGAGTTCTGGAGCTATAATAAAAAAGGGGACACCTCAAGTGCATCCAGATGGGAGGCTATGAAGGCATATGTAAGAGGCCAGGTAATCTCGTACTCTTCTCATAAAAAAAGAGAAACGCTGGCTGATATTGAGAGGCTCCGCTAACAAATCGCGGCCTTTGAGGAGGCACACATGAGAACCCCCACTCAGTCCTTACATAGAATAGTGCAAAAATTGAAATGGAAATTCAATTTGTTGAACACTGCACACCTAGAGAGAGCAATCCTACTCTCAGGAGCTACTGCTTACTTTGATGGGGACAGAGGAGGGAAGTTCCTGGCCTGGCAATTAAAGAAAAGGGAAGGTGATAGAACCATTACACTAATCCGCAATGCCAGTGGGGACTATGTGTACTCGACAGGAGGCATCAGGGAGGAATTCAGCAAGTACTACCATGGTTTATATACATCTGAAGTAGCTCCCACTGTGCAACAAATGCATTCCTTCTTTGAAAAAGCTCCAGTTCAGATGCTACCCCCTAGTTTAGCGACTGACTTGGATAGACCTCTAGAGAAATCTGAAGTGCAGGGGGCTATCAGAGCATTGGCAAGTGGGAAGGCACCAGGCCCTGATGGTTTGCCCATTGATTTCTTCAAGGTATTTCAGGAGCAGCTGGTAGGACCCCTCTTTGATGTTCTTCAGGAGGCACTGGACAATGGTGTACTTCCCCCAATAATGCGGGTGGGCACCATAACCATCCTCCCTAAACCAGGGAAAGACCCCACACATTGTGCATCATTTTGTCCTATATCCTTGCTCACTGCTGACTATAAAATACTGGCCAAGGTAGTGGCCTCTCGACTGGAGCCTGCCCTCCAGGAGCTTGTACACCCGGACCAAGCGGGGTTTGTTGGGGGCAGGTAGGGTAAACATAACATCAGAAGGACCAAAAATATCTTACACTCTTGGGGTAAAAGAGCGACTAAGCATGAAGCGGCTATTTTAGCGCTGGATGTGGAAAAAGTGTTTGATAGAGTCGAATGGGGATATATACTCGAGGCCCTGAAGCGACAGGGATTGGGCCCTGAGATCATGAAATGGGTCAGTACGATATATAACTCCCCCAACACCCAAATGTTGGCAAATGGGGTGTTATCAGCCTCTTTTGAATTAGGGAGAGGCACCAGGCAGGGCTGTCCTCTGTCCCCGCTCTTATATGTCTTAGCTCCGGAGCCACTATCAGCTGCTATCAGGAATCACGATGGGATACAGGGATACCGGGGTGGGGATAAAGAACATAAAATAGCACTGTATGCTGACGACATTCTTCTATACCTTCAACATCCAGAGGATGACCTGCCCTGGGTGCATGGTCTGCTGCAGGAATATGGGGAGCTATCAGGGCATAAGGTCAACTGGACAAAAAGTGAATTCCTTCCTGTGGGTCAGCTGAACAGGCATAGATTGGTTCTGGTCCTGGGTGGCCTGATCATAGTGGATAGAATAAAATACCTAGGAATTCAGTTATCAGCCCAGATGGGAACTTTATATGCCCAGAATTACGGGCCTTTAATGAAAAGACTGAACATAGACTGTGATAAATGGCAAAATATGCCCCTGACCCTGATCGGGAGAGTTAATACGGTAAAGATGATGATTCTCCCAAAATGTTTATACTTGTACCAGTCTTTGCCTGTTCGGGTGCCTTCTCAGCATTTTAAACAGATTAACTCACTGATTCATGGCTTTCTGTGGAGAGAGAGGGCTGCCCGAATTAAAAGATCGGTGTTACAGATGCTGCCCAGTAGGGGTGGGCTGGGCCTACCCAACTTTCAGCTATATTATCTTACTGCTCAACTGGCATTTCTGCCTGGGGGGATGACCCAGAACAGATTGGACTAGCTGGAGTTGGAGGAGGAGCAGTTAGGAGGGTCCATGAAACATATGTTAATGTCTGGGAGATTGAGACACATAAACAAAGTGCACATTGCCAACCCTTGTACAGCTGCCACCTTAGGGGCCTGGTACAGTGTACACGGCAGAGTAAGCAATGGTGAAGGAGCAAAGCAGTCACCATATTCTGACTTGACTACAGTCCTTAAGGACAGAGGGCCCTACACAGCACTTATGCACCAAAGAACAAGAGTATGGCAGGCTAAAGGTATCAGATACACCTCGCAATTATTCGAGGGGGGAAGGTTTCTAGAATTTCCAGAGCTTATAGCCAGATTCACAGTTGACCCTGGGGACTACTTTATCTATCAGCTGGTCCGCCTCTGCTGTGGGGAAACACTGGGAGCAGAATATGGCTGGGCCGAGTCTACACCTTTTGAAGAGGGATTGTATAACCCACCCCCAGGAATGAAAGCTCTATCCATACCGCACTTTACTGGGTGCAGAGGTAGATCAGGCACATCACATTAGATTGAAATGGGAAGATGACCTTGATATTAAGCTAGACCATAATATTTGGCAGAGGGTGGTGAATCACCTGAATACTTGCTTGAGTAACAATAGACTGAGGCAGGTGCAGCTCAACTTTCTTTAGAGAGCCTACCAAACCCCTGCTAGACTTCATGTCATGAGCCCAGGCAACTCACATTGTTGTCCAAAATGTCAGTGTGAGCAGGCTGATTTCCTGTACCTGGCCTTGACATGTCTGAGAGTGACTCCCTTTTGGATGGAGATGCATAGGCTCATGGAATCAACCCTTTCTTGTAAGTTACCCTTCACGCCTTTGGAACTCCTGCTGGGTGTTGAACCACTAAGGGGCAGAGGCCATGCCAGCCACCCTCTATAGGAAATTGCATTAATCAATGCCAGAAAAACCATGGCTCAGACATGGCTATCATGCAACCCACCTTTGGTGCAGCAATGGGTTAATAGTATAAAACAATGTCTCACTCTTGAGAAAGCAAAGCACTCTGCGAATGGCACTTTGGATGTTTTTAAAAAAATCTGGGACCCCTTGGAGAGAGTCATAGAGGCTGGTATTATCACGTTGTAATATTAATAAGGGACATCTCTATCTATGAACCTTGGTTATATGCAGGGTACCAGTCTCTTCTCTAATGTTTATCCGATCATACCATCCCTCCTCCGAGGTCATAGTTACTTTCTTTAGGCTTTGTTAATGTATGACTGTTGTGTTCCATATCTGGTCACCAGCCAGACTATTATATTATGGGTGCCTTTTACCAGAATGTGATGTAATATTACCTTGACGTGTACCTGGAAAATGTGATTTGGTTTCTCTTGATGTATAATTCCTGTTACGGTAGAGTGGCTGAAGGTTACTGTGTCAACATTGTTCTATGAGATGATGTACTGCATTTATCTTCCTCAATAAAAATATTTTACAAAAAACAAAACAAAAAAAAAAACACTGAATTGCGGCAATTACAGGGTCGGGGAAATCAAAGTGTGCATGAGATGTGGAGGCGGGCATCAGCTCATGAATATGCAACACAAGCCCACCTCCCTCTGGGGACAGGACAGCTGAGGAGCTGCCTCCAAACATCGCTGAACTGGTCAGATAATCTGGAGGAGCAGCATCATGTGGGTGGTCAGAGGAACAGAGCACACAGAGTCACAGGAAGTCACTTTCCCACTACAGTCAAGTTGGAGAAGTGTGTTTCTGAGAGCGCTCTGGCTAATATTTTTTTAATTGCATCTCTCACTATTTCAGGTGGTGGCATAAAAATGGACCCAGTCTATGACTCTCCTTCCTCAGCTTGACGTCGTCTCTGTGGGTTGGATTGGAGAAGCTCGGAGAGTCATTCTTCAAGTCAGTGTTTGTAGTTCCACAGCTGCGGCAGCTAATTGCAGCAGCATTAATAGCAAAATTCTTACGTGCCTTACACTAAAAGCAGTCTGTCACTATAGTGTCTGCATATCTTCCTGGCAGAAAATAAAAAAAAGAAAAGCAGATTTAAGTCACAAATCGTATGAGAATAGAGATGGAAAAAAAAAAGGAAAATGACATTGCAGTGTGTGTGTGTGTGTGTGGGGGGGGGGGCGCTGCTGTACGTCCACGGCTCCCAACACTTTGTATCTTACAGCAAAACAGAAAGTATAAAAATGTTATTAGTAGTCAAAGCTATCCTGTACCGGTAGCCATAGAAATAGTAACTGGGTAGGAGCACAAAACATTGTGGACCAGTAGATCGTTTTTAGTGACCAGTGATAATTTTTTAAGTGTCCATTAGCTCCTTGCCCATTGAATGTTTTATAGCAGTCACTGTGCTTTTGTTCCCATTTCTGCCCCAGTGGTACTGTATGTGCATCCACACTCAGGGCACACATAACACTCATCATGACTATCAGGCTGAAGCAGCAACATTTTAGAATTCAGTTTTCTACTATTTTTTTTTATTTCTGCTCCTATTTCAAGCCCAGAACAGTTGTTCATAAGGAGCTAATACTGACTTGCAGTACTAATTAGTAAAAGAAATTCAAATACAGGAGATTAGGAGTTCCAATGCAGAAATGCCTGGGCAGGTACCGTCAGAAGAAAGTGAATATTTTGGTCAAATGACAGATTTTGTGAAGACTTATGTTAAGAAAAGGCAAAGATGAACCAAGCAGGGGGAACATAATACAATATTTCTATTAACAAATGAAATTGAAAATACAGGAGAGAATAAAGGAGTTCCAATGAATTGCCCAGGTCTGAGGAAGGAAGCTATTTGGCTCAGATGACAGAAATGTTTGTGAATCAACACACTGGAACACACAGAAAGTGAAGGCAAAGATGAATAGAACAAGGCAGGGGGAAAATAAAGTAATATTTCTATGCTGGCGGGGTTGTGTCTGCATTATGCATGTAATGTAGGTAGAGGAAACTAATGTAAATAGAAAACATAGAAAACTGGCAATTAAAGGGGAATTACATGCAATGAGAGAGGTGGAATGTAAAAGGCAAAGCAATAGGTGAAAACAGATATGAAAATGGCTGGGGAAGTGAAAACTAAGAAACAAAAACAAATGGAAGGGCTGGAAAAAATAGTGAAGGTGGTGTAGGGATGGTAACAGAATGGGACAAGATCTGGAGAAGAGAAAGATGTAAATATAAAAAGAGAAAAAAGAATCCTGAGCTCAACTCAAAGACCCTGGGACAGGGGAATGATAAAACTAGCAACTTGAATTTTGATGCATCGTGTAATTCAACAGTTATTGCCTAAAAATGTGCTAAACTGCACCATTTAACTCCTAAATGTTCAAACTTTTCCATGGGACCATGCCCCCGGGCACCCCTAGAAAAATATTTGGAAACCCTCTCCTCCAAATCCTGGCTATGCCCTTGACAGAACAAAATATGTTGGAAAAAAGGGAACAGTGAGAGTAAACTGAAATAAGAAGGCATAACATCTGACATTCTACAGCTGCCTGTCAAGAAGCCAAGAGTGGATCCTGGAACTCTGTGATGCTGTTGGGACAAAATAGTAAAAGAATCCCAATCTCCAGTATTATCTACTGCTGTGGATACATAACTGTCCTTATACCTGTCAGAACTGTGCAGTCACGCTCTAGTGACCCTTATGCTGAACATAGATGTAGGCTTCTGCCTGAGAATGCTGAAAGACTTTTTTTCCTAAATGCAGTTAAGCCATGATAAGTAGTAAGTATTGATGTGCTGCTAGATTATATTAAAGGGGAAGTAAACATTGCAGGGGTCACTCAAATTGTGAAAGCACAAGACAAGACCATTCAAATGAGGTATGAGGCTTATCTGTAGGTGTCAGGAGTCCTGAGGTATGAATGTCAAATTATCTGTAAATGAAAACAAAACAGCAACCATTTCATGTAATCTTAGAACAGGAAGTGATGTCACTGAGGGGCCAGTTCTATGTTGTTAATTACAACTTGCCCCTCAGTGACATCACTTTCTGTTTCAGGATCCCATAAAATGGCTGCTACCTTGTTTTGATTTACAGAGTATTTAGATATCCATATCTCAGGATCTTGACACCTACAAGGAAGTTCCATACCTCGTTTGAAATACCTTTTTATCTGCTTTCACAATTTGAAAGGTCCCTGTAATATTTATTTTCCCTTTAAACTGATTATATTTGCTAATTTTGCACAAGTTTGAACAGTTTGCAAAAAGCTGCTTAATTACTGTGTGGGCTTTACTATAAAATTAAACATGTGTAATATGGATGTACCTGGTATGCTGCTAGATGGTACTTGTTACCTTTGCACAAGATTAAATGCATGAAATATGCAATGACAACTGCAAATTTGCTGAATAACAATCACTATCTCACTGTGTCACAATACTTTGTTTTTAAAATAAGGAAAAATAAATAAAAATGAAAGCAAATGAAAGAAAAATGTATTTATTTTATTTTATTTATTTTTATTTAAAATTTGGTGACCGGGTTGGCCCACTGAGCCCCGAAGGTCCCTTTTTCAGGGGCGACCCGGGATAACAATACATATTTTTATACAGAGAAAGACTTGGGTTACAGAGTAGTTTCAGGTGTGTGAGCAGGTTACAGCCATGGTTATCATCATGCATCAGTCCTTACAAATATGTTGACAGTAGAATTAACAAAAGGTGCAGAAGAAATGTAATTTTACATGGTAAGTTCATTATTTACTACTGACATGGTTCAGTGGAATGTTAGCTGTGGTACTATGCCTAGAGGGAAGCACCGTGGAACCTGACAAGGTGCTTGGAGGATCTGGATATTAGGAGGATAGAAGCAAGTGGGGGGGGGGTCATGAGCCATGGCAATGACAAGTGCTTGTATCAGACATATAGGCTTTGTGTCTGGTGCGGAAGTTCATCAGTGAGGAAGCTTCCTGCACTAGTGGTGGGAGTTTGTTCCACAGGTAGGGGGCTGAGTAGGAGAACGACCTGCTGCCAGCATTAGTCCTGACTCTGGGAACTTCAAGCAGTGTACGTCCAGATGTCTGTAGGCTCCTGGGGTTATATTTGAGTGCAATAGTTCAAGCGATACTGGGTGGAGCTGAAGGGCTGAGTAGCTTGAAGGTCAAATAGAGCAGGGAGTAGTAGAGATGAGAAGTCAGCAAGGGCCACGTAGCTGGGCAAGTGTGTCACAATGGTGCCTTCGCGAGTGGTCCTGGGTAGCAAACTGGGCTACCTTGTTATACAGGATTTGCATCTTGATGACCTCCTGCTTGGCCATGCCCTGTAAGATCAGGGCAGCATAAGTCAAGGTGGGGAGGAGGACACTTGTGGCGACTGATGTCCTGGCCTCAGGGATGAGCTGATCTTTTAGCCGGTACAGAGTACCAAGTTTTCGGTGTATGGTCTTGGTGACCTGATCCACGTGGTACTTGAAGGTAAGGCAATGGTCCAATGTTAGACCTAAGTATTTTAAGGAGGGCACAACCTCAATGTCATTTCCCGAGAGAGCAGTGAGTTGCAGAGATTTAGACCTGTCATGACCAAGGGCGTTGCGTCCGAATAGAATCGCCTTAGTTTTGCCTGCATTTAGGACCATTCTATTTGCTCTCAGCCAGGCCTCAAGAGATGCTAGGTCAGCTTGGAGAAGGGGACCTACAGCTTCAGTGTTATCCAGGGATTGGTAAATGATGGTGTCATCTGCGTACTGAACGATCTAGCTTCCCCCACAGCGGAGGCTTAGGTCATTAGTAAATATGGAGAAAAGGAGTGGGCCAAGGATCGAGCCCTGCGGTACTCCCTCTGTAAGGGATAGAGAACCCGAGGTGGCACCCTTCCAGATGATCCTCTGGGATCAGCTCGATAGGTAACTCCCAAACCATTTGGGGGTGAGGGGGTCTAGGCCAATTTTATCCAGTTTTAGTAGCAGTAGTTTGTGATCCACAAGGTCGAAAGCCTTGGACAGGTCTATAAAGACGGTGCCACTGGGTGTCCCATTATCCATTGCTCTGAGCAAGTCATTTGAGAGATGGATGAGTGCTGTGTCAGTCCCATGGTTAGTTCTTAAACCATGCTGTGAAAGTGCAATTAGCTGATGGGGCTCCAGGTAGTCACGGAGTTGGCAATACGCTAACGTTTCCCGTAGCTTTGCAAGTGTACTGAGCAGGGAAATAGACCTGTAATTGCTTATATTTTCCTTGGAGCCACCCTTGTGAATAGGGACCATGCTGGCCTGTTTCCACTGGTTCGGAACAGTCCCTTCAAGTAGGGATCTGTTAATGAGCCAGGTCAGGGGTCTGGTGAGGGATGGAGTGCCAGCCTTAAGTAGCCGAGGGTTTATCCTGTCAGGACCTCCTGAGTCTTTGTCTTTCAGAGCCCTTAGAAGGGATTGGACCTCTTTTGTCTTCACCAGTCTTAGATGGAAGGAGGGACGGTCAAGGCGAGTAGGCTCGATAACATTAGAAGCTGAGGTCGGCGAGGGCAAGCCAACCTTATAGGCATCGAGGTTACCAAAGTGATTGTTGAGGGCAGTAGCAATTTCGAGGGAGTCGCTCACTGGCTGACCTTTAACCTCAGTGGGGCCAGGTTCAATCTTAGTGTTACCCCGATCAGGTTGTTGACGAGATATCAGAATTGTTTAGGGTTGCCCAAATTGCTTTTTTGTAGGTGAGTGACATATTCTCTTTTTGCAAGTATGATGGCTTTCTTGCATTTGTTTCTTAAGACCTTGTCTGACATGAGGTCGGCAGGAAGGGAAGTAAGCTTGAACTTCTTCCAGGCCTTGTCTCGACTGACCATAAGGGTAACAATTTATATATCAAGTTTTATGTGTGTTCATTTACTATTCATATTCATATTTGTTAGTCAATAAACAGAGTCATCAACTATTCGATATTTGGTTGAGAAGTTAAGAATCACTATTCATCCCATCCCTAGTTCAAGGTGCTGTGCAAACCATTAACCACAAACCAGGCAATTAAAATATAAACTGAACCAGAAATTCTAGTTCAGGCCCCTATGGCAACCTCATGGGGTCAGGGGAACAGACAGATTTGTACTGGTTGTAGCGCTGCTAGAATGCTGACAAATATACATACTGTAAATGTGTGTATATATATATATATATATATGCATAGATGTGTATATATATATATATAGTTCAGCTTGGATCATGGCTATAAAATGGTGAAAACTCAACATTTTGATGGTGCAGTTAATAAACTGACTGCCATTAAATATATGGGGGTAGCTTTATGAACTTGTAGTTTTAGAGCAGTTTATGAATAGGAACAGACAGTGTTGTCAGGTAGTTGGAGCAAAGGACTGTGAGCCTGGAGATCCAGCATTGAATCCCAGCATGACCCTAGCTCACTTTGTGACCTAGAGCAAGTCACTTGTCCTCCCTGTATTTCAGTCCACCCAGCTGTAACATTGGGTATAACACTGAGTAACATTGGGTATAAGCAGGACATCACTATACATGGAATGAGATATTACATCCTTGTTGGTACACTCTCTAGTATATTTTCACTGTATGTGTAAGCTCTGTATCTCATTAAGTTGCTGATGCTCACATTGTGATTTAACAGTTGTCTCTTTAACTGTGAGTGTGGGATTAACTATTTCCTGTTATACTCTAGCTAGGCTTAAATCATTTACCTGCATAGTGGTGTTGCTGAGTTGTGCCATCCCTCTCTAATTACACCTACTTCAAAGATGTGGGTAGTAAGTTTATTACTGATGCTCAACTCTGCTGACTCCTCACTTTAAAGATATTGTTTCATACCCTGTTTTACCACGCAGTCAAAATCGACAGGGTCACATTCGCTTACTCATGTGGGTGGCCATCTGGGGCCTTCTGACTTTTGCAAATTGACTTGAATATTTGGTAACCCCATCACCACTGGTCTGTTAATTACTTATATTGCTATTGAATCCCCATAACGTTTTATTTATTTTATTTTTTTAATTTTTATTTTACAATTTTTGGCCAGAAATGGCACAATAAGCCAAGGATTGTGTCCAGGTGCATCCCAGGAGCATAGGGAAGTTAAGTGACTTGTTCGTGGTTACAGTATGCAAGTGGTGGTTGTGGAATTCAAACCCAGCTCTCCAGGTTTGCAGCCTAGTGCTCTTAACCACTGTGCTATACTACCTCCAAACTTCTCCTGTCATATCACCAAACCATCTCTTCTAACCACCCAGCTGTATTGGGGTAATGGTAACAAAAAGCTACGAAAATAATTTTAACATCATTAAACAAACCATTGTACTGCTCCTCATATGCTCAGGTAATGTTGAACTTGACCCAGGTCCTGCAGATTTTTGTCAAACTCCATCCAATTGTGGTAGCTTACTAGAGTTAAAATTATGATTTTTTAAATGTCTGAAACCTAATTAACAAGCTAGATAGTGTAAAAATGTGGATCTGCCTAATCAACCCAGATGTTCTACAACTCACAGAAACTTGGCTTGATAGTTCTGTAGATCACTGAAACATGTAAACATAGAAACATAGATTTTGATGGTAGATAAGGACTGTTTGGCCCACCTAGTCTGCCCATTTCCCTACCTACAGGATAAGCTGCAGATCCTAGTTAACCAACAGCCTATTTCTTCCTACCCCTCACAAGAATTGCCTTATGTCTGTCCCATGCATTCTTGAATTGTCCCACAGTTTTAGACCCACAAACTCCTCAGGAAGGCTGTTCCATGTGTCCACCACCCTCTCTGTGAAAAAATACTTCTTCACATTGCCCCTGAGCCATCCCCTCTCTGTCTTCAAATTGTGTGCCATTGTTCTTGCACATCTCTTTTTCTAAAAGCTGCTACACTCTTGGACTTTGTTGATTCCTCTGAGGTACTTAAAAGTTTCTATCATTTCCCCCCTCTCCCTCCTTTCCTCAAGGGTATACATATTAAGCTATTTTAGTCTCTCCCCTTGTATGGCTTCTCTTGCAGACCCTGCACCATTTTAGTTGCCCTCCTCTGGACTGGCTCCATCCTGTCTATGTCCTTGTGGAGATGGGGTCTCCACAACTGGACGCAGTACTCCAGATGATGTCTCACCAACTGTCTGTACAGAGGGATAACAACTTCCTGTTTTCTGCTGGTGATGCCTCTCCCTATACATCCCAGTATCCCCCAGCCCTCCCTACTGCCTTCTTACATTGTTTGCTAACCTTAAGGTCTTCTGATATGATTATCATTGCTGGACCACCTTTAGGTCATCTGATATGACTACCCCCAGGTTCCTTTCCATTTTTGTTGTTACTACCTCCCCCTCCTTGTGTAATCTTCCCCAGGGTGTTTGTTTCCCAGGTGCATTATTTTGCACTTCTTTGCATTGAATCCAAGCTACCATACTTCTGACCATTCCACCAACCTTGCCAAGTCCCTTCTCATCCTTTCCATGCCTCCTTGTGTATCAACCCTGTGCAGATCTTTTTGTCATTTGCAAAGAAGCATCCTTTTCCTTCCAGTCCCTCTGCAATGTCACTTATAAAGACATTAAAAAGGACTGGACCCAGTACTGAACCCTGCGGTACCCCGCTAGTAACCCTTCTTTCTTCAGAGTGGACTCTATTTACAATTACCTTCTGTGTCCTGTTGTCCAGCCAAAGTTTTACCCAGGCTACCACCCTGGGACCCACTACCATGCTGGTTAATTTGATTATTAATCTTTTGTGTGGGACTGTGTCAAATGCCTTGCTAAAGTCTAGGTAAGCCATGTCCACAGCCCCTCCCTGGTCTACTACTTTGGTCACCCAGTCAAAGAAATCAATTAGATCCATCTGACATGACCTTCCCACTGTGAACCCATGCTGCCTTGGGTCCTGTGCCCCACTGGCCTCTAGGTACTCAACAATTCTTTCCTTCAGAAGTGATTCCAACACTTTCCCTACCACAGAGGTCAAACTGACAGGTCTGTAGTTTCCTGCCTCTGTCTTGCTCCCACTTTTGTGAAGGGGAATCACATCCACCTTCCTCCAGCCTCAGGTACCACACCATCCTCCCATGATTTGTTAAAAAGGGTAGTCAGTGGTTTCACTAGTTCTCCCCTTAATTCTTTTAGAATTCTGGGGTGAATTCCATCAGGCCCCATTGCTTTGTCCACCTTCAGTTTTAGGAGTTCTTTCAAAACCCTTTCTTCTGTGAAATGACTGGGATTGACCCTCCCATCCAGAGTGCTTCTGTTAGTTGGATTAGGCACCTCCCCCTCCTCCTCCTCTTTTGTGAATACTGAACAGAAGTATTTGTTCAGTATCCCTGCTTTTTCACTGTCCCTCTATGCCCACCCACTGTCCATTCTATTCAGCCTCACTATCCTCCCTTTGTCTTTCTACACTCCCTGATGTACCTATAAAAGGGTTTATCCCCCTTCTTAACCGAGTTGTCTTTCTTTTCCTCAGTTTGGGCCTTTGCTATTCTGCTTCCCTCCAGCCTTAACTGGTACAGTTCTCTGTCCTGCTCCTTCTGTGTTTCCTTATACTTCCTAAATGCTATCTTTTTCTCCCTAACCTTCCCTGTCACATCTTTTGAGAACCATAGTGGCTTTTTCTTTCATTTTGATTTGTTTATTTGCTTCACACAAAGGCTTGTTGCCTTTGTGATGGCAGTTTTGATGTTTCCCCATTGTTGCTCCACCCTTCTTCTAGCCTGTTTGCTAGTGCTTTTCTAAGGCACTCTCCCATCTTGTCAAAGTCAGCTGACCTGAAGTCCAGTACAGTGTCTCTGTCATCCCTGACTACGTCCAGTACTGGCTGGACAAAATTTCAAGAGGTGGGGTCATAATCCTTCTTGTAAAAGACAAGTTCTCTTCAACTATTATCAACCCTTTTTCTATACCCCTTGAAGACGAATGTCTTGAGGTTTCTGTAGCCTCGTCCCAAAATAGATCATTAATACTATTGGATGCTAGAGACCTCCTACTGGTGGCTTAAACCTAATGAGCCATCTAACTAATTTCCCTAGTTCATACATCAATGAAACCATAATTCTTCAAATTTGGACTGTCTATCATCAACATTTAATGAGCTTAAGTTACTCTGTGATGATTTTGGTCTACAACAGGTGGTTACTGCACCTACAAGACCCAATCCTAATAATCCATCCCATTCTTCATTATTGGACATAGTACTTACCAACAGGCCACAAACAATTGTAACTATTACCATATTTGACAATCATTGCTGCGACCATAATGTGGTAGCTTGCATCAGAGACTAAAGAAAATCCTTTGCAGAACCTACCTTCCATTATAAAGGCAGACTCTCATACTTCTGTGAGTCACGCTACCTCCATGATTTGGTTAAAATTAATTGGCAGGATTTCTATGTAGCCCTATCTGTGCGCACAGTGGTGGAAGTATTTAATCAACAAATTCTCTCTGTTATAAATTAACATGCACCTACAGTCAGACAAAGATTTGTGAGGAAAATCTGTCCTTGGATTTCTAAACATATTAAAAGGCATTTAGGGACAGGATAGCTACTAGGCCAGAGCCAGAAAAAAACAAACTGACCCATGACTGGATGGTGTTCAGGCAGAAAGGAACTCATGCACTAATAAATCTGTACAGCCAAATCAAATTACTAGCTAAGCCTTCTGGAAGTTAAAAAAAGTGATCCTTCCAAATGTTGGCAGACAATCAAATCCTGAGAAGAAGGAGTAGTGCACCCCTCACTACTATGTAAAGTTGTGGAAAATGGTGAAATTATTACTGATGAGCAACTCATTATGAAAGAGCTTAATTCACACTTTGCATCTGCTAGAATGCTTTTGACCAGACACCTGTTGCTCCACTCCTGCTAACACAATTTGAAACAATCTTCACCCATTAGCAGCATACACACACCTTTCTTTTTCCAGACCATCACCTATTAACAAGTGGAACACTTGCTACTAACCCTTGACATTAAAAAGAGGCCAGGGAAGACAATTTTGAACAATTTGTTTCTTAGCGCTGGGGCCCCAGTGTTAACAGCACCCATAGCACACCTGTTCAATGCCTCTTTAACTAGCCATGAAATTCCTGTGCTTTGGTAAATGGCTCACCTAATTCCACTTTTCAAAGCTGGTAATAAATCTATAGTAAGTAACTACCAGCCTGTATTGATCTTGCTTGTCCTAGCTAAGGCCTTGGAAAAGCTAGTCAATTAACAGGTTCAAGAGTATCAGCACTAATTTAATTACCCTATTCTAGTCTGGTTTCTGGGCTCTACATAGTACTTCTACTGTACTCATCAAAGTGACAAATGATTGGTTCACTTTTCTTGACCTCAGTAAGGCTTTTGATATGGCCGACCTTCAAATACTTCTGCATAAACTGTCTTCTGTTAGTCTTGGTCATCACACTCTACCCTGGTTCAAAAATTACTTGATGGGAGGACAATGACAACTAAATCCTCGGGCCTACTCTCCTCCTGCTCACAACTCTCCAGAGTCCACAAGGTTCTGTCCTTGGACCACTGTTATTCACCATATATACAAATGATCTAAGAAATGATTTGGGAGATGTCAAACTACACTGCTACGTGGATGACACAATGTGATATGCAACTAGATCTTATGGCCCAGAAGTTTTAAATGTCCTCCAATTTGCTTTCAATATTCTTCAACTGAAAGTGTGTGCTTCTAAACTCCTTCTTAATGCTGCCAAAATGACATACAGTACATGATTTCTGCCCCAACAGCAAGTGGACAACTGACTCCTCCCCTCCTGGAATACTTATTCTCCTAGGTGATAAATTAGAGCTAGTAGAGAATTCAAACACTTAGGAGCATAGCTAGATAGTAAGCTTTCTTTCAGTAATCATATAGAAAATGTATGTAAGAAGCTGCGGCCAAGGCTGAGCTTTTATTATAGAAATAAGTTCAATCTAACTTTGGATGTCCATAAAACCCTAGTCAGAGCTATGTTCTTGCCCCTGCTTGATTACAGGGACTTACTGTGCAGATGTGCTGCAGCTGGCCAACCTGCCAAATTGAATGTCCTTTATCATAGGGCACTGAAGTTCATCACTGGGCTGCCTGCAAGAACCCTTTACTACACACTCTAGACAGCTCTTGGTTGGCCTTCTCTCACCACGAGAGGACTGAAAAGACTATATTTGTGGTCCTATTAATCTTTTAGACATGATGTACTGTGATTTACATCTCTGTCTTATTTTGTAAAGACTGTATATAACCTAAGAGCATGCAACTATGTTTTGCTTGAAACTCCCATAATTGCATCCAAATGTGGAAGACTGGCTTTCAGATGGCTCGCTCTCATATGCTAGAATAAATTTCAGGCCTCCCTCAAACTGAACTCGATTGTGAGCCTTCATACCTTCCAAATATTGACTGATACCTATTGCACTGCTAGTTGTACCTGCTCCTAGGGCCTACCATTGCTCTTAATTGCAAATTGATTCCTGTCTTAAAGCTGTCTTGACACAACAACCTTTCCATCTTAATATATTATGTTTTATATTACATTTATTTACTTTTGTTGCTGTATATCTTATTTGAACTAGCAGACTATACACTGCTTGTAAATTTTGTTCTATTTCTTATCTTGTTTTCTTGTAACCAATGTGATTTTTCTGCACTGTACTGTCCTAGCCAGGACCTCCTTGAAAATGAGCTCTGCTCAGTGCAGCATTTCCTGGTAAAACAAATAAGATGAATGAAATGATGTTCTCCAATATCCTCCTCAGAGTGAGAACATCAACATCATCTAATTGCCTTGATGGGCTTTTGTGTTATTTATGAGGCTGGTGCTTAAGGCATTTTAGTGCAAACAAAGGACAAAGATAGTCCACTATGGAGTTGGAAAACAAGGAGCTGAGCTGAAAATGCTTCAGCAACTAAAGGAAGGAATGATGAAAGAATTTTGTTCTATACAGTGCCTTTCATACACATGGTATACCAAAGCGATTTACAAGCCGTCTGCAGTGACATCAGCCATTAGGTATTCAAGAGGTGGTTGAGAGAGAAAGAGAGAGAGAGAGAGAGAGAGAGTGGTTTAGTAAGATTGTGGAAAGGGAGGGTTAAGTGTAGAGAAAGAGAGAAGGGGAAGGTTAAGGGACTTTGTCAAGATTATACAGTGAGTGGCAGTGTTGGGACTCAAACCTAAGTCTCCAGGTTCCCATTTTTTAGTTCTACTGTAGCTGTCTTGCAAGCTGCCTGATCTAAACAGGCCTTTGAATAAATGGATGAATGAATGAATGATCATTTATTAATATGGCACCTGTCTAAACGCTTAAGGCATCTTACACTTAATTAAAATATCAGTGAGATAGAAAACCACTAAATAGAACCAAATTACTCTATAAAGCAGGACAGCAGTCAACCGGACCACATTTTTACCAACTTAGGTAAACACTTGTCAGAATAAATAGACTTTTTGAACCCTGTTTAAGTCATGCTTCTGAGGGTGCTATTTATAAGGATAATGGTGAGGAGTTGCAGTAGATGAGATCAGCAAACACAAAAGCTTGGTCCCCCACCATCTCCAAGGAAGTCTCTCCACCAGAACCAACAAACCCTGATCAGATGAATGCAGGGATTTGGGGGGGGGGGGTTGCTGACATGGGCTCAGGAGTTAGCTGAGATAGTCTCAAATCAGTGAGGCCTTTACTGTAAAATCAGGCCTCCACCTTATAGAAAGCTAAGAGGCTTGTGCAAAACAGGAGTAATGCGGACTGACAGCAGCCCTTAAATGGATTAAGCAAACACCAGGAATTGAGGGCACCTCAGTGCCATGGTGAGGGGCATCTGGGAGTGGCCAGCTCCAAACAACTATGCCACAAATCCAAACAAGTGCTCACATACTGCAGACAAAGGATCCACAGAGTGGCTTAACTGTTACAGACAAAAATTCAAGAACCAGACAGTGCAGCAAAAAGGGAGTGCAAATAGCAAAGCACCCCTTTTGTTGCACAGTCAAGTTCTTGAACTGTTGTCTATGGCACTTTGTCATTATACAAAATAAAGGATACTCCTGCAATTAAGCGGCTGGACTGCAGATCCTTTACCTATGTGGCAAGGCAATTTTATTTCTAGAGCATCCCAAATGCTCAAGGCTCTTTACATAAATACATCAAAAACAAATAAAATAATCCATCAATAACAGTGCATAACTATATTAAAAAGTATGTTTATAGAGCAGCTCAACAATGAAACCCATACTATGTGCATGCCTATGTATATTTTTCTTTCTAAAATTGAATAAAGCTTGAAAAATGCTTTTTAAAATTCAAATTCTGAATACTGAAAGCCTATTTTTTATGCTTATAAATGGATATGACTCCCTGCTTACCACAGATGCAAATTCAGTATCAAGTTTCTGAAATCAAGTGTTTTTAAAATAGAATTTTCCTTTAATTGATGCCCCGGCATTTATTGTGGATTTTGCTGAGTCAATTACTATTTAGTGAGCTTCAGAGAGCTTTGCACACAAACAGTTGAGAAAGTTGTAACATACCATGGGACATACATGCCAGAGGAAAGAAAGATCACAGGTCCATTGTGCCTGCCTCCTGCCGTCCAGGCAGCGGCTGCATTCACAATTAGGAGAATTAGTGGAGAATAATAACAATAAAATAACACTGAAAACAACTTTTCTAGGGTATTTCTGATAGGGCATATGGATTACTACCATTGGAGGAGCAGTTCAAATGGACCTCTGAGCCTTCTTCTGCTCTGATAAACTTCAGTCTGAATCTTAGCACTGGTTAATGAGAAGTGCTACTTGTATATTTTATGGTCTTTAGTACTATGGAGATGAAAATCACATGAGGTGAAACCCTCCAGGAGACAAAGGCTAATTGATTCATCTGATAAGCACAAAATTAGCTGCTCAACCAGGTGTTCATTCACAAACTTTAAATGGCTTTTCCATTAGGGGTGCTATTGCATATGGCATACATCAGTAAAAACAGAAAATTCAGTGCACCTACAACATGACAAATCTTGTACACACCATCAGTTCACCTGCTCTGCCCAGGTCTATTACTTCAGCTATGAGGTACACTCCATGGGACCTTTCCTTCCCCAGTGAATTACATACTGAACATGAAAATATTATTCACTATGAATGACCGATCCTTTTCCAATGAATTACATACTGAACATGAACATATTATTCCCCATGAGGAATCAATCCAGCTTGAGTTTATTTATTTTTTTGTTATTTTCATATTTATTCCTCCTCTCCTCTCCTCCCCTAAGCTCTGGTCTCCCTCTGTGGGCCGCCCTACCTGGACAGTCCTCTGTCACCCATGTAGCCTCAGTTTACCCCCTGGGTGGGATGAGGTGGGCTCTAACATCCCGAGCAGTCAGTAGCGTCGGTCAGGAGGGTGCCAGGCGTGCGGCCATGGATCGAGGGCAAGCTCCAGTGCTCCGTCTCCACCAGAGCTGAAGGGCATTTTCCCCTGTTTCTTGGGGAGTAGCAAGTGCCCTGACATCAAGGCATGGAACCAATGTCTGCCACTCCCCCACCCCTTCTCTACGTCGTCAGCACTTGCTGCATCTCCGGCCTCCGCCAGACGGCAGCCGAGCACCGACTAGGGACCCCTGTCCCTCCCAGGAGAGGAGAACTGTCCTCCAGACACTCAATCCTCTCCCACCCTTGCCAACCCCCAGAAACCCAGGCTCATTCCTGAACCTGGGTCGCTGGTGTGACGTGAGGTGTGGAGTCCAGTGCCTCAACCCTCAGTGCCACCGGCCCGGCTCAGCTTGGGTTTAGAAGACTCAGTGCTCCCCACATTCACTGCTTCCTTTTGGAACTTGTTCCATAAGCTAACCACTCTCTGGAGAAAAAAATGCATATTTATTCTCCCCCTCCCCAGTGTAGGAATATTCTACAGAACTCTTTTGTTTTAAAACATGGAAACACAGAAACATAGACAATGATGGCAGAAAAAGACCAAAGGTCCATCCAGTCTGTCCAAGTTTCCTAAATTCCTGGAACCTTCCTTGGAACCTAATGTTCCTCCACTGTGCTAATCCATATTTATTTAACATATTTAGCATATATAAATATATATATTCATTGAGCAAAACTCCATTAATGCATCAGTTAGGGCTCATATTGCAGTGACAAAAGTATGGAAATGTGGTGTTAGGATTCAAACCTTAACACCCTACCCCACTCCCCTACTCCCCCAACCAACCCCGCCACCCCACACCATCCCCAGCCTACACAGACCAACAAGCATCAAGGTGTGCCTTGGGGTTGTTGACCCAAGTGCACTCCTTATTCAATGTGTAAGGAAGCTGACATGGTACAGCATAGGAGAATGGGATGAGCATTGGGGCCAATGACCCCAAGTCACACCCTGATGCTTGTTGGCCTGTGGAGGGTGGGGTGGTGGTAGGTTTGGTTGGTGGAGTGGGGTGGGGTGTTAGGGTTTGAACCCTAACACCAGATTTCAATACTTTTGTCACTGTAATATGAACCTTAACTGATGCAAGAACATGTTTTTTGCACTGAATTTCCTACTTTTTGCGAAAGTGTAATCTTACCCTTATGTGGTTGTGGAAGCACATGGCCCTCTGGCCCCTGTGTTCCCATGCATGCATATTGTAATTGTCTTTGATTTTCATGTGGGAGCACAGGGCTTCTGTCTAACCATAAGTGTAGAGACATTGTAATTAACCATCATCTCCTATCACTCCATAATGGTATCCATTTGTGGGAGCACAGGAGCCATCAACCCATAAGTGCAGAGGCATTGTAATTAACCCTCATCTCCCTGGGCTATGCACTCCCATTACTGCATAATGTAGGGTCCTGCACTCCCATTACTGCATAATGGTATCCATATGTGAGAGCGCAGAGCCCTCTGGGCCCTGAGCTCTCATCTACCCATAAATGTAGAGACAGAGTGCAGGCCTAGAGACATTCCAAATAACCCTTGTGTTGCCAATAGCACAATATCACAGTAACTATAGGAACACTGGAAAAAATTCCACTGCAGTTGTAATCATGGCTTGTCAATCTGCATACTTGTGCAGTACACCTTAAAGTGTACTAAGCTGTCATTAGTGTAAAATCCATATCTTGAAGCATTTTCAAGATATAGCCACCAAATAGTACCGCTACCACCACAATGTCATACTATGGGAAATTTCTAAACTTCAGAATGTTATAACTATGAACCTGATGTAAATTTTATGACCAAACCAGCAAAAGGCACACCTGTGGGGCATGTCCTTTCTACCCTGAAAATTTCAGCCCGAGAGTCCTAACCATTTATTTGCAGTGAAGTGGCAAAGAAACAGAAATTTTTTGAAAGTAGTGTCATAAATTTGCGAAGCTTTCCCAAATTTTGCGAAAGCTTTTGTGAAAACTGTCACTAATTTGCAACACTACATTTGCAAAACTTTCACAATTTGTGACAGTTTCACAACGTAATGTCGCAAATTTGCAACACTACCAACGGCCAAATTAAATAAACATATTCCCGAGCATTATTTTTAAAATTTAGCACCAGGATTGTGTTCCTCAGGCCTCAATTAGGTAAATACAACTGTTGATGTTTGCAAAGGGGCAGTATTTTTTGAATTACAGTGTTTTTTACCCATCGCTAACTGAAAACAAGATGCACAGCACTACTGAAAGAAACATAGAAACAGAATTTGATGGCAGATAAGGACCGCTTGGCCCACCTAGTCTGCCCATTTCTCTACCTAATGGATAAGTTGCAGATCCTAGTTAACCAACAGCCTACTTCCTCCAACCCCCTATTAGAATTGCCTTATATCTGTCCCATACATTCTTGAATTCCCCCACTGTTTTTGACTCTACAACCTCCTTAGAAAGGCCTTTCCATGCATATACAACCCTCTCTGTGAAGAAATACTTCCTCACATTACCTCTGAGCCATACCCTCTCTATCTTCAAATTGTGCCCCCCTTGTTCTTGCACATCTCTTTTTCTGAAAGATGCTACCCTCTTGGACTGTGTTGATTCCTTTGAGGTATTTGAAAGTTTCTATCATGTACTACCTCTCCCCTCCTTTCCTTGAGGCTATACATCTTAAGTTCTTTTACTTTTTCTTCATATGTCTTTTGGTGCAGACCCTACACCATTTTGGTTGCCCTCTTCTGGACAGCCTCCACCCTCTCTATGTCTTTGAGGAGATGGGGTCTCCAGAACTGTGCACAGTACTCCAGATGTGGTCTTACCAACTGTCTGTACAGAGGGCCAACAACTTCCTGTTTTCTACTGGTGATGCCTCTTCCCTATGCATCCCAGTATCCTCCCAGCCCTCCTTACTGCCTTCTCACATTGCTGGACCACTTATAGGTCATCTGATATGACTACCCCAGGTCCTTTCCATTTTTGTTGTTGTCAGTATCTCACCCCCCCATTGTGTACTCTTCCCTTTGGTTTTTTGTTTCCCAGGTGCATTACTTTGCACTTCTTTGCATTGAATTTAAGCTGCCATACATCTGACCATTCCTCCAACCTTGCCAAGTCCCTTTTCATCCTTTCCACCCTACCTTGCATATCAACCCTGTTGCAGATCTTTGTGTCATCTGCAAAGAGACATACTTTCCCTTCCAGTCCCTCTGCAATGTCACATAAAGACATTAAAACTGACTGGCCCCAGTACTGAACACTGCAGTACCCCACTAGTAACCCCCCTTTCTTTGGCGTGGACTCCATTTACTATTACCCTCTGAATCCTGTTATCCAGACAATTTTTTACCCAGGCTACCACCCTGGGACCCACTCCCAGGCTGGCTAACTTGTTTATTAATCTTTTGTGTGGGACAGTGTCAAATGCCTTGCTAAAGTCTAGGTAGGCCATATACATAGCCCCTCCCTGGTCTACTACTTTGGTCACCCAGTGAAAGAAATCTATTAGATTTGTCTGACATGACTTTCCCACTGTGAATCCATGATGCCTTGGGTCCTGTGCCCCTCTGGCCTCCAGGTACTCAACAATTCTTTCTTTCCGAAGTGATTCCATCATTTTTCCTACCACTCAGGTCAAACTAACAGGCATGTAATTTCCTGCCTCTGTCTTACTCCCACTTCTGTGAAGGGGAATCACATCTGCCCTCCTATAGTCCTCAGGTACTACACCATCCTCTCATGATTTGTTAAACAGGGTAGTCAGTGTTGTCACTAGTTCTCCCCTTAGTTCTTTTAGAATTCTGTGGTGATTCCCATCAGGCCCCATTGCTTTGTCCACCCTGAGTTTTAAGAGTTCTTGCAGGACCCTTTCTTTTGTGAATGGACTGGTATCGACTCCCCTATTCAGAGTGCTTCTGTTGTTTGGTTTAGGTATCTCCTCCTCCTCCTCCCCCTCTTCTGTGACTACTGAGCAAAAGTATTTGTTCAGTATCTCTGCCTTTTCACTGTCACCCTCTCCCCTTTATTAAGCCTCACTATCCCTCCCTTGGTCTTTCTTCACTTCCTAATGTATCTTTAAAATGTTTTATCCCCCTTCTTAACCGAGTTGGCTATCTTTTCCTTAGTTTGGGCCTTTGCTATTCTGACTGTCTTCACCGCTTCCTTTTGCTTTAACTGATACAGTTATCTGTCCTGCTCCTGCTGTGATTCCTGGTCTTTATCATATCACCCCTCTGCTTCCTTTCTTACAGGGAGTACATACCAAGGACTCCCAGTCTTTCCTCATAGGACCTATCCTGTAATTCCTCAATCATCTTGGTTGCTCTCCTCTGGACCCGCTCCAGCATGCTGATGTCCTTCTTAAGGTAAGGATGCCAGTACCTCATCCCCATAATCTAACTGAGGTCTCACCAATGACCTGTGCAGTGGTAAAATAACCTTGCTCTGCCTACTACTGAATCCCCTTCCAATACACCCCAGCATCCTGTTAGCCTTTGCCACTGCCTTTTTACACCAAGAAGTGTGTTTCAGGTCACTTGTAGTCACTACCTCATGATCTTTAATTGGTAAGTGTGGTATACAAGGATGTATAGCCATCAAGGGGGCTAATTAAGGCTGTAAGACCACATGCTCAAATGGTGAATGGCTCTATTGTCCTAATTAGCCCCTGAGATGAGTATACTTGTGACGTTATACCACAATTACCCATTATGTATTTCATGTGCTACATTGGGTTGGTTGCTGTTTTTGTACCTGCAGGTTAGAAAACCACTTTCTTATGTAGAGCGCCTCCTAGTTTTGCCACCTGGTGTTTTCTGTAGTGTTTTGGTTTTATGGATTGCATTTTTGTTGTGGGCTTCTTGGACTTGTGTACTGCAGTGGTGCCCTATATAAGGGGGCATGTGTGGGGTGCTCATTCCTTTAGTTTGGTGGTGGCATGTGGATTGTGAGCTCAGGAGTGGCATGGTACTGTAGTAGTTCATTAGTGGCATTTAGGGGAGTGGCCTTCAGGAGCAGCATTTGTAGAAGTGGCCATCAGGAAGGAGTGCTTGTGAGGAGCAACATAATGTGGATGGTGTTGGGGAAAGTGGAGGAGGCTTGAACTGGAGTATTATGGCAGACCTGGGTGATAGGCATAGCATGTTCTGAGTGGAGCATTAAGGATATTTTTGGAGTGAGACAGTTTTTTTTCAGGGTTTTGTTCCAGGCTGGTACTAATATTCTTTTTCCCAGGTCATAGTGTGCAAGGTTTATGGATTACTGCTTTGCAGGCAGAGGCATGGTTTATGGATGTGTTATATAGTTATTTTATTAAGTAATTAGTTGTAGTTAGTGTGGTCCCATAGAGTTCTGTGTAGTGTAGGTATATACTTTTAATTAGTGTAGCTATATTCTTTTTACTGACAATATACTTGTAGGTATATAGGGAAATAGCTGATGGCCTTTTGTTTGGGGAAAATCTCACTCCATGTATTCTATCTATCTGTCTGTCCATTGTCTGTCTGTCTATCTGCCTGTCTGTCTGTCTCTATCTATCTATCTATCTATCTATCTATCTATCTATCTATCTATCTATCTATCTACCTATCTATCTATGATTTCAATTCCATATAAAAAATAGTGTATGGTTGTCTTTACACAACAAGGCTATGTCATCATCAAAGGGATGAGATGATGTCATACAGACCTTGAGAGCAAAGCTTAAGAGGTCTGCATGATGGCATCACATCCCCAAGATGGCAACATAGCAGTGTTGTGTATGGACAACCATACACTATTTTATATAGTATATGGTTCTCCAAATTATCAAAACTTTATAACTGCACAAGGTTACATACTGTGTGATCATGCTACAGCTCTTCGGTTCAGTCTTGCTCTGCTCCTAAATCTGGTTCTTGCTGCAGTTCTGCTCTACTCCTGTCCCTGATGATTTATTGCTGCCAGTGATTTAAAACAAAAAAATGGCAAACTGGTAGTCTGGACACATGGAGCCGACTATGAAAGTCTGTGTCCAAACTATCTTAAGTGACCGCTTGGCTGTCCACCCACTAATTGGCACCACCATTTTAATCCATTTGTTTGTTTTTGTAACAGTGCTGTTTCAACCAATCAGGTAGGAGCTCAAAGGGGAAAGTTTTTGTACTGTTTATCGATGTGACGTCAGAACGATAGTACAACTTTTTTGACCTTTGAACTGTCCTACAACAGGATTTTGAAAGCCACCATTTTCCATCAACAATAAGCCCTAACTATATACTATAATTTAATTCTGTCATCATGACACAGGGGTTTGAGTCCCAAATTGTAGTTTTTGAAAAATGGGGTCACAGTAGCACTAAAGGGGGTTGAGAGAGTATCCCTTTAAATTCAATTCAGAAGGCATAGAGCACAATCCTTTTTTACAACCAGATGGGAAGAGCTGCAGTGAAATGATTCCTTCTTCTAGTATCAGTGTCAGCATGATATACCCTCTGAGAAAAGTGCTGTGCAGACAAGGGGGCTAATTGTTTCCTAGCTGTTACCCTCTGCATGGATGAAAATACACTATTCATTCTTCATCTTCCTATCTAGTAACCACAGTACTGTATTCAAGCCCAAACTGATAAATATCTCTCAGATCTTGTGTTTTTTTCTTTCTTAAGTCAATCTTTCACATTTTGTTATGGTACAGTAATGAGCACTGTCAGGAATGCAAGTTTTGATTAACTGCACATATGTTCTTTTTTTATTAGTTTTTGCCTCAGAGTGTTTACAGGCATGATCAAATAAACTGCTTACCAAGTTGAATGAGAAGGACTGTGTAGATGAAGCATCAGCCTGTCACTGTCAGAGTCTGGGTTTGAATCTCTACTCACACCACAGGAGAAGTTCAGTGGTTTTATATCTCAGCTGAGTCCAAAAACAGAATGACATATGAATTTTTTTTTAACACTAGTGTTCTCTCTTTGCATGCTTTGAGAGATACACAATTTATGTAAAATATGGGGTTTCAATATTATATATTATATACAGATGTGCTTCCCATACAGACAAATACAGCAGTGTGCTTTACAAGCTAATGAACTCATGGAGATGAGGTGCTTGGCTCCTGGAGGAAGGAGGTGAAATACTCAGCTTACAAAGAGGGGAGGTGAGGTGCACAGCTCACAGAGAGGAGAGATGAAGTGCTTGGCTCCCAGAGAGAGAGAAGGTGAGGTGCTCAATTCTCAGCGAGGGGAGATGAGGTGCTCAGTTCATGGGGAGGGAAGGGGAAGGGATGGAGGGGAGGTGCTCAGCTTGGGGGGTAGGTGTTCGGCTCCCAGGGAGGAGAGGTAAAATGCTCAGCTTCCAGAGAGGGGAGATAAAGTGCTTAGTCCCTGGAGAGTGGAAGTGAGGTGCTCAGCTGCCAGTGATGGGAGGTGAGGTGCTCAGCTTCTGGAGAAGGGAGGTGAAGTGCACTGCTCCTACATAGTGGAGGTGAGGTGCTCAACTCCAAGAGATTGGAGGGGAGGCAACATGCTCAGCCTCAGAGAGGGGAGGTGAGGTGCTCAGCTCACAGAGAGGAGAGGTGAAGTGCTGTCCCAGAGAGAGAGAGAGAAAGTGAGGTGCTCAGTTCTCAGAGAGGGGAGATGAGGTGCTCAACTCATGGGGAGGGGAAGGGAGGGAAGGGAAGGGAAGGGGAGGTGCTCAGCTTGGGGGGGAAGGTACTCAGCTCCCAGGGAGAAGAGGTAGAATGCTCAGCTGCCAGTGAGGGGAGGTGAGAGGTACTCAGCTTCTGGAGAAGGGAGGTGAAGTGCACTGCTCCTAGATAGTGGAGGTGAGGTGCTCAACTCCCAGAGAGGGAAGGGGAGGCAATGTGCTCAGCCCCAGAGATGGGAGGTGAGGTGCTCAGCTTCCAGAGAGAGAAGATGAAGTGCACAACTCCAGGAGAGGAGAGGTATGGTATGCAGCTCCCTGAGAGTGAATGTGAGGTGATGAGCTTCTGGAGAGTGGAGGTGAGGTGCTCTGCTCCAGCAGGGGAAGGGGATATACTCAGCTCCAGGAAGGGGAGATGAGGTGCATGGCTCCCAGAGGGGGAGGTGAGGTGCTTTGCTCAAGTAGAAGGAAGGGGAGGTGCTCACCTTTGGAGAGGGGAATGAGGGGCTCAGCTCCTGGAGAGGGGAGGTTAAATGCTCAGTTCCTGGAGAGAAGAGGGAAGCGGGAGGTGCTCAGTTCCCAGAAAGGAAAGGTGAGGTGGTGGATTTAGGTGAGGGGAGTTGAAGTGCTCAGTTCCCAGAGATGGGACAGGAGGTGCTCAGCTTCCAGAAAAGGGAGGGAAAAGGGGAGGAGCTTGGCTCCCGGAGAGGGGTAGCAAGGTGTTTGGCTCCCAGAGAGAGGAGGGGAGGTGCTCGGCTCCTAGAAAGGAGAAAAGAGAAGCTCAATCAATCAATCACTTTATTTAACCAGGCATAGCTTCCAGAGATGGGAGGTGAGGTGCTCAGCTTCCAGAGTGGGGAGGTGAGATGCTGGGCTCATAGAGAGGGGAGGTGCTCAGTACCCAGAGAGGGGAGGTGCTCAGCTCCTGGAGAGGGGAGGTGCATTGCTCAACTCCATGAGAGGGAAAGTAAGGCTCAGCTCTCAGAGAGGGAAAGTAAGGTACTCACCTCCCTGAGATAGGAGGTGAGGAGCTCAGCACTGGGAGATAGAGGGTATTAAGCTCCCAGAGAGGTGAGATGCTTGGCACTCAGGTAGGAGTGAGGAAGTCCTCAGCTCACTGAAAGGGGAGGAGAGGGCTCGGCCTCTGGAGAGGGAAGGCAAGATACTCAGCTATGTGAGAGGGTAGATGAGGTGTTGAGCTCCTGGAGAGGTGCGTTTCTTAGCTCCAGGAGGGGGGAGGTAGAGTGCTTTGCTAGTGGAGAGGGGAAGTGAGATGTTCAGCTCCCAGAGATGGAAGGTGAGGTGCTTGGCTCCAGGAGAAGGTAGAGGAAGGTGTGCAGCTCCCAGAGAGGAGACGTGAAATGCTTGGCTTCTTGAGAGGAGAGGGGAGGAGAGGTGCTAAGCTTCCAGAGAGGGGAGGTGACATACTTGGCTCCAGGTGAGGGAGGTGAGGTACTCAGTTCCTGTAGAGGGGAGGGGAAGTGCTCAGCTCTGGAGAGGGGAGGTGAGGGTTTCAGCTCCTGGACAGGAGAGGTGAGATACTTGGCTACATGAGAGGTTAGGTGAGATGCTGAACTCTTGGTGAAGGGAAGTGAGGTGCTCAGCTCCAGGAGAGGTGAGGTGAGGTGAGGTGCTTTTAAGCATCAGAAGTGAAGGGAGGAGTTTGGCTTCCAGAGAGGGATGTGAGTTGCTCAGCTCCTGAAGGGCAAAGGTGAGGTGCTAAATTCCTGGTGAGGGGAAAGGAAGTGCTCAGCTCCCAAAGTGGAGTGGGGTGGTGCTCAGCTACTGGAGAGGGGAGATGAGGTGGTCAACTCCAGGAGAGTGGAACTAAGATGGTCAGCTCCCAGGAAGGGCAGGTGCACAACTCCCAGATGAGTGAGGTAAGGCGCTCAGCTCCCAAAGAGGAGAGGTAAAGTGTTAGACTCCCAGAGATGGGTGGGGAGATATTCAGTCTTTGAAGAGGAGAGGGGAGGTGCACAGCTCCCAGAGTGGGGAGATGAGTGCTGTTTTCCTGGAGAGGACAGGTTGGGTACTTTTTTACCAAGCAGGGGACAGGAGGTGCTCAGCTCACTGAAAGGGGAGGTAGTCAGTTCCTGGAGAGATGAGGTTCAGTGCTTGACTTCATGAGAAGGAAGATGAGATGCTCAGATCTCAGAGATGGAGCTGTGGTGCTCAACTTCTGGAAAGGGGCAATAAGGTGCTCAGCTCACTGTGAGGGAAGTAGAGGTGCTCATATCCTGGAGAAGAGAGGTGCTAGACTCCCAGAGAGGGGAAATGAGATGCTTGGCTTGCAGGTAGGAGAAGAAGTGCTCGGCTCACTGAGAGAGGTGGTGATGGCTCAGCCCCTGGAGAGGGGAAGTGAGATGCTTGGCTACCTGAGAGGGGTGGTGAGGTGTTGAGCTCCTGGAGAGGGGAGGTAAGGTTCTTAGCTACTGGAGAGGTGAGGTGCTCATCTGACAGAGAACGTAGATGAGGTGCTTGGCTCCCACACAGGGGAGGATCTCAGCTCTTGGAGAGGGGAGGTGCTGAACTCCTGAAAGGTGAGATGAAGATCTCAGCTCCTGGAGAGGGTAGATGACATGTTGGGCTCCAGAGGAGGAAAGGAGAGGGGAGGTGTTCAGCTCCCAGAGAGGAGAGGTGAAGTACTTGGCTACAGATGATGGCTATGAGGTGCTCAGCTGTCAGAAGGAGGGGGGCACTCAGCTCCTGGAGAGGAGTGGAGTGAGTGATCATCTCTATAGAGGGATGGTGAGGTCTCAGCACCTGGAAAAGGAGGTGTCTTAGCTCATAGAAGATAGGAAGAGGTGCTCAGCTCCTAGAGAAGGGAAGGTGAGGTACTCAACTCCATGTGAGGTACAGGAGATGCTCTGTTCCTGGAGAGAGAAGGGGTGCTTTCCTCCCAGAGAGAGGAGGCAAGGGGCTCAACTACTAGAGAGGGGAGATGAGATGCTGAGCTCTAGGAGAGGGTAGCTCAGGTGCTCAGCTCCAGGAGAGATGAGGTGCATGGTTGCTGGAGAGGGGAAGAGAGGTCTTTAGCTCCCAGAGAGGAAATGTAGGGTGCTCAGCTCCAAGATCAGGGAGGTGAGGTGTTCAGCTGCTGGGGAAGGGAGATGAGGTGCTTGGCTGCCACACAGGGGAAGACAGTTGCTCAGCTCCTGAAGAGGGAAGGGGAAGTGAGGTGCTCAGTTCCTGGAGAGGGAAGTTGAGGTACTCAGCTCCTGGAAAGGAGAAATGCTCAGCTTTCAGAGGGTGAGGTGAGGTGCTCAGCTCCCAAAGAGAGGAGGTGAAATACTTGACTCCCAGAGAGGGGAGGTGATGTACTCAGCTCCTTAAAAAGGAGAGGGAAGGTGCTCAAGTCCCAGAGAGTGGAGATGAGTTACTCAGTTCCTGGAAAGGGCAGGTCAGGTGTTCACTTACCAGGGAGAGAACAGAAGGTGTTCAGCTCACCAAAAGGGAAGGTGAAGGGCTCAGCTCCTGAAAAGTGGAGCTGAGTTGCTTTGCTCCCAGAGAGAGGAAGCAAAGTGCTCAGCTAGCAGAGAGGGGAGGTGATGTGCTGAGTTCCTGGAGAGGAGAGGTGAGGTGAATCAGCTCCTGGGAAGAGGAGGTGAAGTGCTCAACTCCTGAAGAGGGAAAGTGAGGGTCTTAGCTCCTTGAGAGGGGAGGTGAGATGCTTGACTCCTGGAGAGGAGAGGACAGGAGAAGAGAGGGAAGGGGAGGTGTTGAGCTCCCAGAGAGGAGAGGTGAGGTGCTCAGCTTTTTAGAGGGATGGTGAGGGTTTAAGTGCCTGAGGATAGGAGGTGAGATGCTTGGCTCCTGAAGAGGATAGGCAAAGGGAGGTGCTCAGCTCCCAGGCAGGGGAGGTGAGATACTTGGTTCCAGGTGAGGGAGATGAGGTGCTCAGCACCAAGAGAGGGGAGGGGGTGCTTAGCTCACAGAGAGATGAGGTGAGGGGCTCAGCTCCTAGAGAGGGAAGGTGAGATGCTCAGTTACTTGAGAGGGGAGGTGAGATGCTGATCTCTTGGAGAGGAGAAGTGGAGTGCTCGGCTCCAGCAGAGGGGATGTGAGGTGCTCAACTCCAGTAGAGGTGAAATAAGGTGCTTGGCTGTGGGAGAGGGGAAGGGAGGAGTCTGGATCCCAGAGAGGGCATTAAGGTGCTCAGCTACTGAAGATGGGACTTGAGGTGCTCAGCTCCTGGGGAAGGGAGAGCAGGTACTCAGCTCTCAAAAAGGAGACATAAGATGGTCAGCTCCTGGAAAGGGGATCTGAGGTGGTCAGCTCCTGGAAAGGGGAAGTGCTCAGCTTCCAGAGGGAAGAGATGAAGTGCTTAGCTCCCAGAGAGAGGAGGTGGGATGCTCAGCTACCGGGAAGGGGGCAGGAGGTGCTTGGCTTACTGAAAGAAGAGGTGAGATATGCCGACCTGGTGGCACTGAGGGCTAAGGCACTGGATGCCTAACCTCGTGTCATGCCAGTGACCTGGGTTTGGGAATGAGCCAGGGCCATTTGAGGTCGGCAACAGGCAGAGTCAGAGCTAAATGGAGCTGCCGACCAGCATGCTCTCCTCTCTGGGGAGGAGGGATGGCTCCTCTCTGCTGATGGCTGCCACCTGGTAGAGGCTGGGGACAGCAAGGGCCAGAGAGGAGCGAGGTGCTAGACAATGGAGTGGAAGAAAAGGGGATGCTACTAGGGCTGTGGGACTACTGTGTGCCTCCACACGCATGTGTACCCACTCCTGGGGCCCTTGGGAGAAAATGGAGGGGAAAACATTGCTGGCAGCAGGATGGTGACTGACTCTGTGTAGATACTGCTCCCAGGCTGGGTGTAAAGTAAGCCTCGGTAATTCTTGGGGACGGGGCTGGGGGTCAGTTTGATGGGGGCTAGCCAAGGTGAAAAGGCACAGAAAATGTTACATGTTAAAAAAGAAAGAGGAGGTGAGGGGCTCAGCTCCTGGAGAGGGGAGCTGAGTTGCTTGGTTGTCAGAGAAAGGAGAGGAGAGGAAGTACTTAGCTACTTGGGAAGGGAGATGTTGAGTTCCTGGAGAGGCGAGATGCCAGGGGATCAGCTCCCAGAGAGGGGTGGTGAGGTGATCAGCTCCCAGAGAGGTGAGGCAAGGTGCTTGACTCCAGGAGTGGGTACTTGAGGTGCTTGGCTCCAGGGTAGGAGAGGGAAAGGGAAGTGAGATATTTGGCTCCAGGTGATGGGAGGAGAGATGCTCAGTTCACGGAGCTGGGAGGGAAGGTGCTCCACTCACAGAGAGGGGAAGTGCTTGGCTTCCAGAGAGGGGAGACAAGGGGCCAGCTTGAAGAAGGGGAAGTGAGGTACTCTGCTACCTGAGCAGGTGAAGTGCTTTACTCCCAGAGAGGGAAGGGGAGGTTCTTGGCTCTTGGGGAAAGGAGGGGAGATGCTTGGCTCCCAGAGAGGGGAAGTGAGGTGTTCAACTCCTGGAGAGGGGAGAGGAGGTGCTTTGCTCCCAGAGAGGGGAGGTGCTTAGATCCTGATAGAAGAAGGTAGGTGTTAAGCTCCAAGAGAGGGGATGGGAGGTGTTTGGCTCCCATAGAGGTGAGATGAGGGGCTCAGCTCCTGGAGAGGTGAGATGCTGAGCTCCTGGAGTGGAGAGGTGAGGTACTCAGCTCCTGGGAAAGGGAGATGAGGTGCTCAGCTGTCAGACAGGGGAGAAGAAGTGTTCTGCTACTGAAGAGGGGAGGGAAGATGCTCAGTTCCTGATGAGAGGCAGTGAGGTGATCAGCTCCTGGAGAGGGGTGGTGAGGTGGTCAGCTCCTGGAGAGGAAGGAGAGATACTCAGTTTTCAGAGGACGAGGTGAGGTGTTCAGCTCCCAAACAGAGGAGCTGAAATACCTGACTCCCAAAAAGGGAAGGTGATATGCTCAGCTCCTGAAAAGGAGAGAGAAGGTGCTCAACTCCCAGAGAGGAGAGATGATGTGCTGAGTTCCTGGAAAGGGCAGGTGAGGCATTGAGATATCAAGGAGAGGACAGGAAGGGCTCAGCTCACTGAAAGTGAAGGTGAAGGGCTCAGCTCCTGGAGAGTGGAGCTGAGTTGCTTGGCTCCCAGAGAGAGGAGAGGAAGTGCTTGGCTAGCAGAGAGGGGAGGAGAGGTGCTGAGTTCCTGGAGAGGTGAGGCGAGGTGGATCAGCTCCCAGGAAGAGGAGATGAAGTGCTCCACTTCCGAAGAGTGGAGGTGAGGATCTCAGCTCTTTGAGGGGGAAGGCAAGGTGCTTGACTCCTGGAGAGGAGAGGAGAGGACAGGGGAGGAGAGGAGAGGGGAGGAGGGGGAGGGAGGAAGGGAAGGATGGGAGGACAGGTGCTCAGCTCCTAGAGAGGGGAGATGAGGAGCTCAGCTCTCTAGAAACATGGTGAGGGTCTAAGTGCCTGGAGAGGGAAGGTGAGATGCTTGGCTCCTGAAGAGCATAAGTGAAGGGAGGTGCTCAGCTCTCAGAGAGGGCAGCTAAGGTACTGGGCTCCAGACGAGGAGATGAGCTGCTAAGTGCCCAGAGAGAGGAGGGGGCTACTTATCTCCCAGAGAGAAGATCAGGGGCTCAGCTCCTGGAGATGGAAGAAGAGATGCTTGGTGGCACGGGGTCATTATGTCACAAAATGTAATGCCGCTTGGCACTATTACGCTGTGTGATTAATGCCATAAGGCATCATGTCTTTGTTCTGAGCCCCCCACACTTCCCTATATGGACCCCCCCACTAGAGACTCTCAACTCCGGGAGGATCCCTCAGGGAGTCCTGAGGTCTGGGTTTTGCCATAGTTCTGTATCTACTATTAAGCGTGTGACATTATGACCGGTATGGATGCTTGGTTACCTGAGAGGGGAGGTTAGATGCTGAACTCTTGGAGGGAGAAGTGGAAGGCTTGGCTCCAGGAGAGTGAATGTGAGGAGCTCAACTCGAGGAGAAATGAGCTGAGGTGCTTGGCTGCAGGACAGCGGAAGGGAGGAGTTTGGATCCCAGAGAGGGGATGTAAGGTGCTCAACTACTGGAGAGCAGATGTGGGGTGCTCAGCTCAAGGGGAAGGGAGGGAGGTGCTCAGCTCCCAGAGAGGGGATGAGAGGTGGTCAGGTCCTGGAGAAGGAAGCTGAGGTGGTCAGCTTCTGGACAGGGGAGATGCACAGCTCAGAAAGAGAGGAGGTGAAGTGCTGAACTCCTAGAGAGGAGAGAAAAGGTTCTCAAGAATGCATGGGATAGACACAAGGGAGCCCTGACTACAAAGGGAAACTAGAGTGTCAAAATAGGTCTAAAACAAATGGGCAGACTAGATGGACCTAGCAGTCTCCTTATGCCATCAACTTCTATGCTTTTATGTTTTAGCCCATGGAGAGGGCAGGTGATGTGCTTAGATACTGGGGGGGGGGGTGCTTGGTTTACTGAAAGAGGAGGTGACAGGCTCAGCTCCTGGAGAGGCAAGCTGAGTTGCTCGGCTTCCAGAGGGAAGAGAGGAGCACTTGGCTACTTGACAGGAGGGAAAGTGCTGAGTTCTGGAAAGGCAAGGTTCGGGGACAGTCCCCAGAGAGGAGGGAGGGAGGTACTCAGCTCTCAGAGAGGGGAGATAAGGGGCTTGGCTCCAGAAGAGAGTATTTGATGTGCTTGGCTCCTGGAAAGGAGAGGGAAAGGGAGGTGAGGTATTTGACTCCAGGTGAGGGGAGATGAGGTGCTGAGTTTCCGGAACTGGGAGGGAAGGTGCTCCATTTTGGGAGAGGAGAGGGAAGGTGCTTGGCTTCTTGAGAGGAAAGATGAGGATCTCAGCTTCTTGACAGGGGAGGTGAGATGTTAAACTACCTGAGAGAGTAGGTGCAGTGCTTCACTTCCAGAGAGGGTTGGGTAGGTGATCAGCTCCAGGAGAAGGGTGGTGAAGTGTACAGCTCCAGGAGAGGGGAAGTGAGGTGCTTAGCTCTTGGGGAAAGGAGGGGGAGGTGCTTGGTTCTTAGAGAGGGGAAGTGAGGTGTTCAGCTTCTGGAGAGGGGAGAGGAGCTGCTCTGCTCCTAGAAAGGGAAGTTGCTTGTCTCTTGACAGAAGAAGGTAGGTGTTCAGCTCCCAGAGAAGCAAGGTGAGGTGTTTGGCTCCAAGAGAGGGGAGATGAGTGACTCAGCTCCTGTAGAGGTGAGGTGAGATGCTCAGCTCAAGGAGCAAGGAGGGGTGAGGTGCTAAGCTCATGTGGAAGGGAGATGATGTGCTCGGCTGCCAGACAGGGGAGGAGAGGTGCTCAGCTCCTGAAGAGGGAAGGGAAGGTGCTCAGTTTTTTAAGAGGGTAGATGAGGTGGTCAGTTCCTGGAGAGGGGAGCTGAAGTGTTCAGCTCCTGGAAAGAGGAGATGCTCAGCTTTCAGAGGGTGAGGTGAGGTGAGGTGCTCAGCTCCCATAGAGAAGAGGTAAGCACTCGACTCCCAAAAAGGTGAGGTGAGGTGCTCAGCTCCTGAAAAGGACAGGGAAGGTGATCAACTCCAAGAGAGGGGAGATGAGGTGCTCAGTTCCTGGAGAGGGCAGGTGAGGTGCTTATTTACCAGGGGGAGGATGGAAGGTGCAGGGCTTAGCTCCTGGAGAGTGGAGCTGAGTTGCTTGGCTCCCAGAGAGAGGAGGGGAAGTGCTCAGCTATCTGAGAGTGAAGGTGAGGTGCTGAGTTCCTGGAGAGGTGGGGTTAGGAGGGATCAGCTCCCAGAGAAAGGAGATGAGGTGCTCAACTCCTGAAGAGGGGAGGTGAGGGTCTCAGCTCCTTGAGAGAGGAGGTGAGATGCTTGATTTATGGAGTAAAGAGGAGAGGACAGGAGAGGAGAGGAGAGGGGAGGAGGGGAGAGGAGATGTGGGGAGAGGAAATGAGAGGAGAGGAGAAGGAAGCTGCCCAGCTCCCAGATAGAGAAGGTGAGGTGCTCAGCTCACTAGAGGAATGGTGAGGGTCTAAGTACCTGGAGAGGAGAGGTGAGATGCTGGGCTCCTGAAAATGATAGGTGAAGGGAGTTGCTCAGCTGCCAGAGATGAGAGGTGAGGTACTTGGCTCCATGTGAGAGAGGTGAGGTACTCAACACCCAGAGATGGGAGGGGTGCTTAGCTCACAGAGAGAGGAGGTGAGGGGCTCAGCTTCTGGAGAGGGAAGGTTAGATGCTTTGTTATCTGAGAGGGGAGTTGAGATGCTGAGCTCTTGGAGTAGGGAGGTGGGGTTGCTCAGCTTCAGGAGAGGGGACGTGAGGTGCGCATCTCCAGGAGAGGTGAGGTGAGGTTCTTTGCTGCAGGAGAGGGGAAGGAAGGAGTTTGGATCCCATAGAGAGAGGATGTAAGGTGCTTAGCTCCTGGAGAGGGGATGTGAGGTGCTCAGCTCCTGGGGAAGGAGAGGAGGTGCTTGGCTCCAAGAAAGGGGATGTGAGATGGTCAGCTCCTGAAGAGGAGAGCCGAGGTGATCAGTTCCTGGAAAAAGAAGGTGCTCAGCTCCTGGGGGGGTAAGGAGCACAGCTCCCAAAGAGAGGGGGCGGTCAAATGCTGAACTCCCAGAGAGGGGAGGTCAGGGGCTTAGCCCCCGGAGAGGGGAAGGGAGGAGCTCAGCTCCCAGAGTGAGGAGGGGAGGTGCTCTGCTCCTGGAGAGAGGGAAGGGGAGGTGCTCAGTTCCCAGAGAGGGGAGGTAAAGTGCAGGCTCATGCATGGATAAGGCAAGGGGTGATGCTCAGCTCCCAGAGAGGAGGGAGAGGATGTACTCTGCTCCTGAAGAGGGTAGGGGAGGTGTCAGCTCCCAGAAAGGGGAGCTGAATTGCATAGTTACTGAACAATGGAGGTGAGGTGCTCAGTTTCCAGAGAGAGGAGATGAAGTGCAAAGCTCCTTGAGAGTGGTGGTGAGGTGCTTGATGCCTGAATAGGGGAGATGAGGTGCTCAGTTCCTGTGGAGTGGGGGAGCTCACAGCTCCAGGAGAGGGGAGGTATGGTGCATGGCTTCCTGAGATGGGAGGTGAGGTGCTGAGCTCCTGGAGGGTGGAGGTGAGGTGCTTGGCTCCAGCTGAGGGGAGGTGCTTGGCTCCCAGAGAAGGGAGAGAAGGAGAGATGCTTGGATCCCAGAGAGGGGAGGTGAAGTGCTTGGCTCCAGGAGAGGGGAGGTGATGTGCTCAGCACCCAGAGAATTGTGGGGTGGTGATAAGCTCCCAGAAAGGGGAGGAGAGGTACTCATCTTCCAAGAGGGGGAAGAGAGGGTTCAGCTCCTGTAGAAGGGAGGTGAAATGCTTGGCTCCTGGAGATGACAGGGAAAGGGGAGGTGCTTAGCTCCAGGAAAAGAAAGGTCAGGTACTTGGCTCCAGATGAGGGAAGGGGAGGTCATAGGCTCCCATAGAAAGGAGGTGCTCAGCTCCAGAAAAGTGGAGGGGAGGAGCTTGGCTCCTGGAGAGGAGAAAGGAGCAGTTTGACTTCCAGAGAGGGAAGGCAAGTTGCTCAGCTGCTGTAGAAGGTAGGTGAGGTTCTTGGTGCATGGAGAAAGAAATGGGGGTGCTCAGTTCCCAAAAGGGGAGGTGCAGTGCTCAACTCCATGAGAGGGAAGGTGAAGTGCTCAGCTCTCAGAAAGGGGAGCTGTGGTGCTCAGCTTCTGGAGAGTGGAGGTAAGGTGCTTAGCTCCCAAAGAGGGGAGTTGAGGTGCTCAGGTCTTGGAGAGGGGAAGTCCTAGGCTCCCAGAGAGGGGAAGTGAGATGCTTGACTCCCAGGTAAAAGAGAGGAAGTGCTCAGCTCACTGTGTGTGTGTGTGGGGGGGGTGATGTTTCAGCCCCTGGAGAGGGAAGGGGAGATGCTTGGCTACCTGAGAAGGGAGGTGAGGTACTGACCTCCTGGAGAGGGGAGCTGAGGTGGTCAGCTCATGGAAATGCTCATTTCCCAGAGGGGGAGGTGAGGTGCTCACCTCCCTAAGAGAGGAGGTGAGTGATCAACTCCCAGAGAGGAGAGATGAGGCTCTCAGTTTCTGGAGAGGGCAAGTGAGGTGCTCAATTACCAGGGAGGAGACAGGAAGTGCTTGGCTCACTGAAAGGGGAGGTGAGGTGCTCAGATCCAGGAGAGGAGAGCTGAGTTACTTGACTCCCAGAGTGAGTAGGGAAGTGCTCTGCTACCTGAGAAGGGAGGGGAGGTGCTGAGTTCCTGGAGAGGCAAGGTGAGGGGGATCATATTCCAGAGGGGGGAGGGGAGGTGCTCAAATCCAGGAGGGGGGGGCAAGGGTCTCAGCTCCTTGAGACTGGAGATGAGTTCCTCAGCTCCTGGAGAGGAAAGGTGAGGTGAAGTGCTCAGCTCCCAGAGAGGGGAGGAGAGGTGCTTGACTCCAGGTGAGGTGAGATGCTCAGCTCCTGGAGAGGAGAGGAGAGAAGAGGGCAGGTGAGGTCCTCAGCTATCAGGGAGGGGATGGGGGGTTGCTCAGTGCACTGAAAGGGGAGGTGAGAGGCTCAGCTCATGGATGGTATCCAGTGAAAATGGGCAAGTCAAATTGAGTGGCTCAATATGAGCCACTCAATTTGATCGTCTGTCAGATGAGCGAATGGAAATGTATAGCGAGGTGCAGTATGAGCTTCACTGAAAGGGACAAAAAGGCAAGTAAGGAAGAAAGCACATGGTAGAGGGAGCTATAGGGGAGAAGGATATGCTATGTATTTGGGCCAGGTACCACCAAGCTGGCCACTTGAGGCTGTGGATTGGGTCACTGCCTTCAGTGCAGGAGGTCCCAGGTTCAGATCTTGCTAGATCCGTGTACATTTTGTACGGTGTGTGTGTGTGTTCCTGTACCTAACATTTTCGGTGTTCCAGTCCCTACCTAACATTTTATGTCCCCCGTTCCTCGACCACCTGAAACTGTGCTCCATTGTCCCCCATGCCTTCCTGCATTGTCCCCTCCTGAGTTGCCTCCTTACCCCAGTGTAAGGCCCTCCTCAGAGTTGATTATAATAGTAAAGGGGAGTGTGGGGAGTGAACCCCCCTGAATGGGGGATGCAAGGGTCACAGCCCCCCACATAAAATGATACATAAATATCACTCCATACCGTGTGTTGTGGTGCTTGCTTATGTTGTGCTCTCTGTAATGCACAAATGCCATTTTTATTTTCAGCATTGTGCACTCGCTCATGTGTACGGCACTATTATTTCTTCACTGTTATCACATGGAACCCTTCTGGAGAGGGGGGCTGAGTTGCTTGGCTCATGGAGAGAGGAGAGGGAGTACTTGGCTACTTGAGAGGGTAGAGGAGGTGCTGAGTTCCTAGAGAGGTGAGATACAGGGGATCAGCTCCTGGAGAGGGGTGGTGAGGTACTCAACTCCCAAAGAGGAGAAGCAAGGTACTTGGCCCCAGGAGAGGATATTTGAGATGCTTAGCTCCTGGATACGAGAGGGAAAGGGAGATGAAATAATTGGCTCTTGGTAAGGAGAGGTGAGGTGCTGATTTTCTGGAGCTGGAAAGGGAAGGTGCTCCACTCCTGGAAAGGAGAGGGGAGGTTCTTGGCTTCCAGAAACAGGAGATGAGGATATCAGCTTCTGGAGTGGGAACATGCAGTGCTTTACTCCCAGAAAGGGGAGGGTTGGTGCTCAGCTCCGGGGGGGGGTTGAAGTGCTCTGCTCCAGGAGAGGGGAGATGAGGTGCTTAGCTCTTGGGAAAAGGGGGGACAGTGCTTGGCTTCTAGAGTGGGGAAGGGAGGTGTTCAGCTCTTGGAGAGGGGAGGAGAGATGCTTAGCTCCCAGAGAGGGAAGAGGAGCTGCTTTGCTCCCAGAGAGATGAGTTGCTAGGATCTTGACAGAAGAAGGTACAGTAGGTGCTCAGCTCCCAGAGAGAGGAGGTGAGGTGTTTGGCTCCCAGAGAGGAGAGATGAGGGGCTCAACTCCAGGAGAGGGGAGATGAGATGCTCAGCCCTGGAGAGGGGAGGCAAGGTGCTTGGTTCCAGAAGAGGGTAGGTGAGGTGCTTGGCTCCTGGACAGTAGAGGGGAAGGGAGGTATTCAGCTCCCAGAGAGGAGATGTGAGGTACTGGACCCCAGGTAAGGGTAGGTGAGGTGCTCAATATATGGAAAGGGAAGGGAAGATGCTCACATCCTGGAGAGGGGAGGTGCATGGCAAGTAAACCTCAAGAGCACGGCTTGAGATGTTTACAGTTGTCTTGGCAACCATGAGAGGTGATTATGTCCGAGGTTGGCCACCGTTACTCAGGCATTGTGTTTTATAGTTGTAACCACCCAGTCCCCTGGGGTTACTAGAATCCCCTCAGTGCCAGTGCTAGGTAGGGAGAGGCAGCTGGTGAATAACTAGTTAAATGAGTTTTCATCTACTCACTCTCTTGTTCACTTGGTCTCAGCTGAGATGAGAGAGATGAGGTCATTTAGAACTCTCACAGCAGCATAAGCCACGGCAGTTGGCTGTGAGTGGGGAGTTTTAGAATCTTGGGTCAGTTGTTGGTAGTCTGTCAGCAGCAGTTGAAGTGTGAAGAGTGAGGACTCTGAGAGGAGAGTCTACTTTCTCACCCTGGTGCTGACAGTCACCTGCCTGCCAAGTAAAGTGATGGAAGCCATTGTCTACAGCAAGATCTCATGATTTTCATCCCCGGAGGGTGAAAAGGACTGCTAGAGAATGGATCCTAGGGGCAATCCCCTATTTGATCAAGGACAATATGAAGCTGTCTGTACTGTTCTAACTGTCAGTTGATTTGACTTTTTTCTTCCCGAAGAAAGTACCTGTGCTTTGGTGTTTCTCTGGTTAAAAGTGAAAGGTACACCAGTTCTGTTCTGAAATGTGAAACTTTTCTCTGCGTAAAGGTGGCTGGCAATTGTGGGGTCCAGAGGCAGACTGATTCACATTGTTCAGGACTTTAATTTCTTACATTTCCAGAGTAGTGTTTCTTAAATGCTGGATGCAAAAGTTCATTCAAAGATGCATTTACCTACAGTAAGTGTGTTCAAGAAATTTTAAGTGCAACTCTGAAAGAATGGCTGGGTATGAATTTGGAAACAAAGGGTGGGCAGCCCCCTATCTGGAGTAACCAGGTTAGGACTACAGGTTCCATAAGGGTGCCTGGTTATTTTGGACATGGTGGCCAATGTCTGAAGAGAAGTTTACTCCCTGGAGTGGGTTGTGCTAGTAATGAGCCCCAGTGTGCTCAGTTGTGGCCAGTTGCCACTTGAAGACATTTAAAGTCCTATGCCATATTGTAATTGTGTGCTCAGTTGTAGCCAGTGCCACTAGAAGAAATGTTCAGTTTTGGCCAGTACCACTGAAGAGAATTAAATGTCCAATAAAAATGTGAATATGTAGAGTTTCTGTCAAATGCAATCATTCTGTTGTTCTGTAATTCCTTCTGCCACAATGTGTAAACCTTGGTGGTCCACCTTTGCTTTTAGAGAACATCTTTTGGAATAAAGTCACACTCTAGAACCCTGACTCTGGTTTGGACAGTCATGTTTGTGCTTCCTGTGTGCAGAGTTACTGGGTACTCCTCCAGAAGTATAGATCTAGCGTAGCCCTAGCAAAAAGTTCTCTCCTCAGGACCTGGGTTTGGTCATAAATTATTGCTTTTGTACACCCCACCTCTTTTCTGACCTCTAGAAATAATGAGCCTGGTATACATTCCCAAAGCTAGTGATGGTACAATTTCCGAAGTAATTTGTGCCCAGGCAAGGGTACCAGGGGTAGCTAACTGTGTAAAGTAGTGAGGGTGGTTACAAAAAATGGCATCTCGTCTGAAGATGTTTAATTGGGGGAGAGCCACAGAAAATGTGGGCTCATCTGATGTTGTTTAATGTGGGAAGAGAACCAGAGATTGTTTGCTGAGGGTATGTCTAGCATCTTTCTGTCTGGTAGCGTGGTAGCCCAAACAGAAAGGAAGCTTTGGACAAGAGGAGTTTGCCCAGAAAAGTGCCATCCAAATGTGCTGCTTGTGTGCCTTCTAGAACCGAAAAGAACAAAATGCTGCTTGTGTGTTGTCAACTTGCAATGGACAGTAAAGCATTGAAATGTGTGTCCTACAGTAGTCTCAACATCAGAAAGTGCTTACAGAACTTTTAAATAGCAATTTTCAAATGCCAAAAGTAGTGTGAACCTTAAGGAACAGACTCAGATGTGTGTCCTGAAAGTTTCATGTGCTTTTTGTGCAAACTGGAGGAGTCACTAGAGAAATAGTCCAGAAACTGTGGAAAAAATGGTCAAAACAGCAATCCCGCCACTGAAATTGCAGCCGAGAAAAAAGTTACAGTTTGCAGTTTAAATTTGCTCCTGCTCAATGATTGCCATGAAGGAAGAGCAAGTGAGTAGAGAGAGAGAGGCTCATTTGCATGGTGTTGAGTGATTGGTGTGACTGCAACTAGTTCCAACCCCTGGCCAGTGTCTGAGCACTGCAGTGTTCAAGGTGGAGAGAGAGAGAGGCGTGTGAGTTGGTCAGACCAGAATCAACCATAGAGGGGCTTGTGAACATTCTAAACTGTAGTAAACAGACTATTGCTGTGTAATTTTGGGCTCAACCCATTGTCGGACCGACTGGAGAGTGATCAAAGCATTTGTGGCTATGATCGACTGGACCGCCAGCCCGTTTCACTCCAGAGGCCTTCCCAGGATGAGCACCAGACCTAAATTTTCCATCAGAGGGAACCAGCTACTGAATTCAGTGAGTAAACCAATTAACTATGGAAACAAACCGTGTGTGATTATAAAGCCAGCTGAATCTGTGAGCAAGCAGTGTGATTTTTTTGCAAAGAAGGACTGTGCATTGTGAGAGCAAGTGCAACAAACAAAAATTCTGAGCATAGACTGTGAGCAGTGATAATGGTTTTGGCAACAGTACATTTTCCTAAGCAAAAAGGGACTGTGAGTTGTATAATAAAAATGCAGCAAACAGGCAATCCTGTGCAAAGAAAGACCGTGGAGCTTACAAGTGACTTTGAGCCTGTGTAAATAGTTTTCCTGAATTGATGCTGATCTCAAAGTCAAGTTAAAAATCATATGAATGTGCTGAAATGTACCAGCAGAGCAATCAATTGCAGTTTTAAGCAAATTCAGTAGCCAGGAAAGGTTGGAAACACAGTTTTAGCAAGTGAACAAAGTTTGATGCATGAGGAAAAGTTACTGCTGCCATTACAGGGCAGGGTCAGCAATGTAAACACAGCAGCAGGGAGCCATTTTGTGAGGCAGTAAGAGACTAGTGAGCAATTCAGTAACAGCAAGTTTGTGTGTGTTTGCTTTCAGACATGGCTTCTGGAACTCTCCAATATCTGGATCATGCCTGAGCTATGATTGCGGACGAGGTGGCACCACTAAGAGAAATAGAGTTTTCTATGGTGAAAGGTTGCCTCCAGATATAGCAGTCCCTAACTATCCAGTGAGACTGTGTATTGTGTGCCTAAAAGCTGGAAGAGATGTGTTTCTCATACCCCATTGCTCAGACTGCCTTGTGAAGTATGGAATGAGCAGGAGTGCAGCACCAGAGAGGGCATCAGGAATTCAATTGACTCCCAGGTAGACCTGAGTAGGGTACTCTGCCTGCAGCAGCATGCAGCACCAGGTTAAACCTGTTGGGAAAAGTTCTTCAGAGTGTGTTACAGAAGGAGAAAGTAAAACTGATGTTGATCCACTGTAAGAGCAGGAACAGAGAGAGGCTTCCATGCCTGTGTCCCAGATGGACAGTGCAACAGAAAGATCCGTGGACCTGTGGAAGCAGGGTCTAAGTCCTAGCTTAGTGGGGGAGGATGAATTGCAAAAGACACTGAATTGGGAGGTGTCTATCTCCATGCCCAGTGAGGAGTGGAATGTCTCAGGAGTGAGGACATTTGCTCACTCTTGGGCTCAGGTTATGAGTCAGGAAGAGGAAGAAGAAGATGAAGAAATGTATTTTCATGTTGAGGGCTTCAGTGTGTCACCCTTAAGCTCCTGCCTCAGAGGAGCCAGAGACAGTTGAAGAAGGCTCCAGTAACCTGCCCACAGAGATGGTAGGGGACAAGTTGTTTTGCTCTTTAAGTATACAACACTGGCTCAACCAGGACTGGCCACCCCCAAGCCGGGCCATGGGCCACAGACTAGTAAAGAGTAACAAGGAGGAGAGAGATTGATACATAGAAGGGATGATGCCATGTATGGGAAGTCCTTTCCTACCTTTCCTTGCCGAGTCTGGGAGGAAATTGAACAGAACAGGCAAATCTGGTTGTTGGAAGAGGCAAGCAAGAATTTGTACTCTGGCACAGCAGAATGTGTAAGGGACAAAGTCATAAGTGATCACTTTAAATGCTGGAGAATGGGCAGGACTCTGTTTATGGACACTGTGCAAATCATGGATGGGGCTGGTAATAAGACATTTCACAGCACCAACTTTGAATGCCCAGATGGGGTCATAGTCCTTGCCCCACATCCTGAATGGTACTACCCTTAATGGTGCCACTCCCTGTGAATATTCCCAGCATGCCTAAAGGAAGCATGCAGTGGCAGTCAAGTGTCTGTCATCCAAAGCAGCAGTATCCATGGAGGAAGATGCAGCTCTACTGGTGTTCCAGGATTCTTCAGGTGTATCCACATTCATCAGTCCAGCAGTTTTCCTGTTCCATCGTCTGGCCTCCCAGAAGATATCAACCCAGCAGTTTTCATGTTTCATCGTTTGGTTTCCAGATGACATCAGGTCAGTAGTTTTCCTGTTTCATTGTTTGTTTTTTTCAGAGGACATCCACCCAGCAGTATCCAAAGATGCCATCTGGTCTAAAGGGAAAGGGCCCTCAGCTCATAGAAGTAAGGTGACCCTTTGTTTTCATTCTTCAAGGAACCTGTAAGACCAAACTTTTTGTTTACTTTACTGACTTTGCACAACACACCCTACATTTGAAGACTATCCACAGAACTCTATTTGTCATCAAAGAATCTCCCCTTGAATTGCAGTGCTACACAGGCCTAGTCCTGCACAAGAACTGTTCTTCAGCAGGCTTCAGTCTAGGAGAGACTCTTTAATGGACCATGCCTAAGGGCAACAGTAATCGTGTCACTAGTTTTGAACTTTGTAGGGCCTTCCATACCCAAATGTGTCGTATAAATGTCTACTTTCCATTTTTACTTTTGTACATTTTTAGAAAAATATTTTTGGGGTTCTTTAGTGTTCAGGTGGAGGTTTAGGCACTGAGTGGAATGCAGACTGTGCTTTTGTGTTTTCTTCTTTTGCAGGTGCTCCTGAGGAAGAAAAGAAGAGAAGAAGAGAAGAAGAGGATGTTGGAGTTTAGCTAAGTTCCCCTTTTCTTAGTGTTTTTAGGATTGTTCATGTTTAACTGGGTGTTAACATGTTTTTCTTCACAGGTGTGAGATTGTGGGGAAATTTTGAAGAAATGTAATACAATGTAATGTATGTTTCCTTTGCTGTTCATGGGTACCCTGGGAAGTTTGGGGGGATAGGTTCCCCAGTAGGCAGCTTAGTCAGATAGATTTTCCCTAGAGGGCTAGGGGAGTAGGCAGGCTGGTGGTCCTGAGTCGGAAAGGGGTCACCAGTGATGTGTATTAGGGCATGCTTCAAGCAGTTTTCTTGTAGCCACTGAGAATCTATATATAAATCATAGGATAAGGGCAGTACTTTCATTATCCAGCATCTATTGGTTTAGTGTTGCCTGCCTTTGCCTGGCACATGATAGTGGAGGGCCTGATCACCTCTCTCTGTAAGTAACACAGAGGGTAGAATGGCCTGGTGCCAGGTGGAGAAATGACTGCAGACAGTCATTTGCCTGGCAGGGGTGAGTGTAACCATCCAGTCCCCTGGTGTTACTAGAATCCCCTCAGTGTCAGTGCTAGGTAGGGAAAGGTAGCTGGTGAATAACTAGTTAAATGGGGTTTTCACCTACTCACTCTCTTGTTTACTTGGTCTCAGCTGAGATGAGACCATTTAGAACTCTTGCAGCAGCATAAGCCATGGCAGCTGGCTGTGAGTGAGGTTTTAAAATCTTGGGTCGGTTGTTGGTAGTCTGTCAGCAGCAGTTGAAGTGTGAGGGATGAGGGCTGCAGAGTGGGCTCTGAAAAGAGAGCCAGCTTTCTCATCCTAGTCCTGAAAGTCACCTGCCTGCCAAGAGAAGTGGTGGAAACCATTGTTTACAGCAGAATTTCCTGATTTTTCATCCCCAGAGGGATGAAAAGGACTGCTAAAGAATGGATCCTAGAGGCAATCCCCTATCTGATCCAGGACAATATGAAGCTGCCTGTACTGTAACCTGTGAGTAGATCTGACTTTGTGCTTCCTGAAGAAAGGACCTGTGCTTTGATGTTTCTCTGGTTAAAAGGGAAAAGTATACCAGTTCTGTTCTGAAATTTGAAACATTTCTCAGTGTAAAGTTGGCTGGCAATTGTGGGGTCCAGAGGCAGACTGATTCACATTGTTCAGGACTTTAATTTCTTATATTCCCAGAGTAGTGTTTCTTAAATGCTGAATGTGAAAGTTCATTCAAAGATGCATTTACTGAAGTGTGTTCAAGAAGTTTTAAGGTGCAACTCTAAAAGAATGGCTGGGTATGAATTTGGAAGCAAAGGGTGGGCAGACCCCCATCTGGAGTAACCAGTTCAGAACTACAGGTTCCGTAAGGGTGCCTGGTTATTTTGGACATGATGGCCAATGTCTGAAGAGAAGTTTAACCCCTGGAGTGGGTTGTGCTAGTAAAGAGCCCTGGTGTGCTCAGTTGTGGCCAGTTACCATTTGAAGAAGTTTAAAGTCCTATGTCATATGGGAAATGTGTGCTCAGCTGTGGTCAGTGCCACTAGAAGAAATGTTCAGTTGTGGCCAGTACCACTGTAGAGAATTAAATGTCCTATGAAAAATGAGAATACGTAGAGTTTCTGTCAGATACAGTCATTCTGTTGTTCTGTAATTCCTTGTGTCACAATGTGTAAACCTTGGGGGTCCACCCTTGCTTTTAGAGAACATCTTTTGGAATAAAGTCACACTCTAGAACCCTAACTCTGGTTTGGACATTCACCTTTGTGCTTCCTGTGTGTGGAATTACTGGGTACCCCTCCAAAAGTATAGATCTAGTATAGCCCTAGGAGAAAGTTCTCTCCTCAGGACCTGGGTTTGGTCATAATTTATTGTTTTTGTACACCCCCGCCCCTTTTCTGACCTCTAGAAGTAATGAGCCTGGTATACATTCCCAAGGCTAGGGATGGTACCATTTCCAAAGCAGTTTGTGCCCAGCCAAGGGTACCAGGTGTAGCCAAATATGTAAAGTAGCAGGGGGTGGTTACGGTGTATGGAAAAACTAGCCACTGTGGGGAAAAAAAAATTACAGTTTTTTTAACATGTGTTTGTTTTTCTGCTTGGCTGTGAATGCCTCCTGGTTTGAATGTTGAGCAACTTGCAGTGCTGAAATTAGCTATTGTGATCTCCACTGCAGCAGGTTTGTAACTGTCTGAATAGAATGTGTGTGTTTTGAATGAATGTCCAAGTAGCAGATCACCTTTCCTTTCCAAGAATTTTGGCAGGTGGTGACATTCTATCCTGTAATTCCATCAGTATGACATAGGTAAGTAAGGTTTACAGCCTACTGATGTCATAATGATCGGATTATCAGGTTATAAACTGATTGAAAACAAGGGATAATGGACACTGTCCATATCTTATTAAGACAATAACTACTTACTCCATGTCCATGGGCTGCCACCCAGAGGGCCCCAGACTTCCCATCCTCATAGAAGTCTGGACCAACCAGGATCAGTTTTCTGGGACTGGAGCTGTGCCTGTCTGGTGTTGCCACCCATATGAATTCACTGTGGCCTCCTGCTGTCTTATACATATGGGCTGAGATATTCAAAGGGGTTGCGCCTGGCACAACTGAGTTGTGCCAGCTCAACCCTAGAAATGCACCCTGGGGCAATTTTCCAAAGGGGGAATTGTGCAGCGCAATTCCTGATGCGCCGGGCGCAAAGATAATGTATGCGGCACATCTCAAGGGGGTGTGCCTATGAGTATACGGCACATCCCGATATTCAGCCCAGGACATGTGGCGCATCTACTGGCACATCCCAGAGATGTGCCGCATACCTGGGCACATAGTTAAGCCCATACAAATCAAATCAAATCAAACATTATTTTTATAGTGCATTTCAAAAACCAAGGTGCTGCACATAAAACCAAATAAAAATATAATAATTAAAATAAGAAGATAAAATACATTAGACATTAGTGAAGGCCAGGTTAAATAAATACGTTTTTATGGCTCAACTACTAGCCACCCAAAGGCATGCTGCTGTACTGCAATGCGCAGCACAGCAGCCGCCAGCCCTGGGTGGCTACCCCCACAGAACACCATTCACAAGCTCCCACATAGTTTCCTGGTAGTCTAGTGGTACCCCTCTCCCCTTCCATACCTCCGATCAGTGTAAATTAATAGTTATTCTCCCCGGTGGTCCAGTGGTACCCCCCTCCCTGCAGGTAACCCTGATCACCATAATTTAATAATTTTATTCTCCCTGGTGGTCCAGTGATTCCCCCCTTCTTGCTGGTAACCCCGATCACTGTAATTTAGTAATTTTATTCTTCCTGGTGATCCAGTGGTACCCCCTCCCTGCCGGTAACCCCAGTCACCGTAACTGAATAATTTTATTCAAGCTGGTCATCCAGTGGCACCCCTCACCCACCACCTACACAGGACCCCCAGCCCAACCAGCTCCCCCCCATCATCGGTGGGCAGCAAACCCACCTGCATACCTCCATGGCTGCCCACCGAATGACAGCTTACAGTATCAGCTGTAAACCCATTGGTCCACACTGTAGACCAATGTGCTTTCAGTGCATACTGTAATAGTTCATTCACAACTTTGTGAATGAATGACTTCATTCACAAAGTTGTGAATGACTATTACAGAATGCATTGCAAGCCTACGGTCCAGCGTGGACCGATGGGCTTGCAGCTGATACTGTAACTGTCATTTGGTGGGCAGCACAGAGGTATGCCAGTGGGTTTGCTGCCCACCGGGGATGGGGGCTGGTGGCTTGAGGGTCCTGTGTGGGTGGGGGGGTGCCACTGGACCACCAGGGAGAATGAAGTTATTAAATTATGGTTATCAAGGTTTACTGACGGGAAGGGGGGTGCCACTGGACCACCAGGGAGAATAAAATTATTAAATTATGTTGATCGGGGTTACTGGTGGGTAGGGGGTACCACTAGACTACCTGGGAGAATAACTTTAGTAATTTATGGTGATTGGAGGTACGGGAGGGGAGGGGGGTACCACTAGACTACCAGGGAGAATACAATCATTGAAATACAGTGATCATTGGTAAGGGAGAGGAGGTGGGTACTACTGTTGTCCCTAGTACAGGGACCACATGCTATGCACGGCGCCAGGTGCATTTCGCTGACCAGCCCCGTACAATACATGCAAATGGAGCCATAAAGACATGCAAATGGCTCCATTTGTGCCTTGCATGCATAATGGATTCATTTGCATAGCCAGGTCTGAATATCTGAATATTGCACCCAGCACAGCTCCAGTTGTGCTGGAGCATTCCCAGTCCTGGCATTCAGACCTGTCTGGGGGATGCATCAGTGCACTGTATTTGTACCGTGTGCATTATTTGCTATATTCAGAAGAGACGTGCCATGGCACATCTCTTTTTGAATATTTCCCTTAGTTGCTCCAGTGCAACTCAGTTGCACTGCGCCACCACTTGCATCATTGCCAGTTGCAGTTCTGAATATCGGGCCCACGCTGTTCACTTCCCCATCTTGGCCCTGCAATGGAAAAAAAATAAAATCAGTAACTCTGAAGCCAATTGCTTACCTCGAATAGTACAAATTACAATGTGCCCAGCAGCAAGGATTTAGGAACCTCTACAGCACTAATACAGTACAGATAGAATACAAAACTTACTTGCACAAGGCCCTTGATAATAGAAGTGTGGTTGGAGCCATATATATTGATCTAACAAAGGCCTTTGACCTGGTCAACCACAAGCTGCTGCTCAGAAAGCTTCTTGATCTTGGTCTGTCCAGGGGGCTCAGTAGCTTGGTTCCAAAGCTACCTATCTGAATGCACACAGTGTATGAAAATTCAATCACTCAATCAATCAATCAAAATCTTTATTTATCCAGGTGAACATCGTTGAGCAAGCTCATTTACAAGATAGACCTGGTTAGCTCCGGGTCAAATAGTACAATGCATACAGAGATATTTACAATACAGCCAAATAACACAAGTAAAAAATCAATTAATGCAATTAATTTGACGGCTCCATCTTACATCCGGAATGTATCCATAGGTGTGCCACAGGGCTCCATTCCTCTCCTCTTCAGCTTCTTCATTAACCAACTGCCTACAGGTCAGCTAATGTTCTATACTCAGCTTATGCTGTCATCTACATGAAAAGTAACGACCCTGGTAACCTCACCCTGCCTACAAGGTGACTTTGTGGCCTTAGTCAACTGCTTCTTTATTAATAAACTTGTACTCAACTACAAAAAATAAACATGCTTTTCACTAGCCCACAGATGAACAGCATGGCACCCCTTCACATCCTCAATAATACAGGTCAGAAGCTACAACAGTTGGAAATGTTTAAATATCTCAGAGTGGTGCTGGATGACACTTTATCCTTTGCATCCCATGATGATAACCTGATGTCATCTGTAAACAGAAGGATGGGTACCCTTTTCAGAAATTGGTTCAAGCTTACAGCTGACACCAGATGATTGGCAGTGTCCAGCTCTATCCTATCCCTAGGTGACTAGAGTCTACCCGCATACACAGCAATCTGTGAATCAGTACTAAGCAGGGTGAAGGTGGCCTGCAGTAAAGCCTGTTGCTTTGTTTTAGGGGCTAACAGGCACACACATACTGTAACTGTACTCTATGGGCTGGATATTCAAACTGTGCCATTCTGAGGCGCAAGCCCTTGCGCTGCGCAAAATAGTTACGCTGGGGTGTGGCCCGGGCACTATTCAAAGGAGTTGCGCTATTGAGCAACTCCTTTGAATATCCTGCCCAGCCACAGCCACTGTGCATGCGCAGTGGAACTTACTTGCCACCGCAAGTGGTCAGAGTGGAGCATTCAACCTGCGGTGGTATTATACCATTGCGCCCATGCGCAAATTTCTGATATTCAAAAGGTGACATGCAAATGGGGCCATAATTCATGAAGGCAAGGGGCATTTGCATCTGTTTATAGCCCCATTTGCATGCCATTAGTCATGGAGGTGGCTGATTCCGAGAACTTGAGCCTGGCCCCTGCCAGGCAGCAGCTATTGGGGACCAACGCCTCTGCAGCCCAATCGTGGGCAAAATAGTAAATAATCCCCCACCCCCACTGGCCCGATCGCGGGCAAAAGCATTAACTCCTCCTCCCCGACTGGCCCGATGCGCAGCAAAGTGTCCCCAAACTTATCCCTGGTGGTCCAGTGGACCAATAAGCCCGATGCGGGCTGCATAGATGTAAAATAACCCCCGAACTTATCCCTGGTGTCCAGTGGACCGATAAGCCCGATCGCGGGCTGCATAGATGTAAAATAACTCCCCCACCGCAACATATCCCTGGTGATCTAGTGTCCCTTTCATCTACTATTAGTTTCACTGCCATTTTTCTTCGGCCAGCGGGCGTTAGCATCCACCATTTGCCGCTTAATGATGACACCAGAGCCGCGTCGATAAGAGCACTGGGCGGGTCCCATAGATACGGTGAGTTCATTGAAATCTGGACTGCCTTTGTAGGTATGGGATGCACACCCATTGGCTCTTGCCTGCACCAATGGGCATGCAGTCTCTACCGGCAGTCAGCCTGCGCGCGGGCAGCAGGTGGTGGGATGTTGCCACCGCCGCTGCAGGGGAGCGGTGGTGGGGCTTCCTGGTGGGGCTTATCGTCCACTGACCACCAGGGATAAGTTCAGGGGGTTATTTTACATCTATGCAGCCCGTGATTGGGCTTATCAGTCCACTGGACCACCAGGATATGTTGGGACACTCTGCTGCCCACGATCGGCCAGTGGGGGTGGGGATTTTACACTCTGCCCGCGATCGCTGCAGGGGCATAGGAGGGTCACAGACAGCCAGGGGCAGCTGCTGTGTTGCGCCCTGCAACACAGCAGCTCACCTGTGGGTGGCCTCAATCAAGTTTTTTTGGCTCAAAGTCCTGCAGGCGCAGGTTGGTTGCGCTCTGCACAACTCTGCACAGCCCGGCTGAATATCGGGCTGTGCAGTTTATGCATGGTTCCTCCCCCTCCAGTTCAGCATGCATTCATTTGCATTGCTCTGTTGCTCAGCATGTTTTCTGTGGCGCAACTGCCTCCTGCTGAATATCGCAGAATGGAGCAAGTTTGGACTTACGCAGGCGCAACCCTATTGCACATGGCGCAACCCTTTTGAATATCTGGTCCCATATGCACAAATGAACTGGCTACCTTTAACTAGCAAAATTAAGCTACATCCATGTATACTAGCCAAGCAAGCCCTGCTAGGCCTAACGCTTCCTGCTATAAAAAACTGTTTCTACCTGTTGTAAATCAATAGAATACAAGGAGTATGGCCAGGAACACCCTAGTTGAACTACATCTCTGCAGAACTCAGCTGGTTAAATGCTCCTCTGCTGTTAGGGCTGCAGGTTGGTTAAATGAACTGCCTGAATCCATGCTGACCCTCCCCAGTATTGACCAGTTCAAAAGATCCCGAGGGCTGGGTTAGCAACTTGGTACAGATGCAACAATTCGTGAGATAGCTCTTATCCTCTGCATTTATACCTACTGTCTCTGTATGCATCTTGCTGCCTTGAACTTGTCCTTTTTTAATCCGAATGATTTTCAGTATTATGTATGTTTATTGACTGCTTGAGAAACATTTCATTTGGAATTTGCCTTGATTGTTTGGTCCTTGTTTTAAATGTAATAATGTAGTCTGACGTGGAGCATTTGTAAATCTGACTGTGACTGTCTCGTGTATAATAATATTTCTCCCGTTGATGTTGATTGTAATTAACCTGCCACTGTATCCTTGTCTGGGTCAGTATGTCTACATTGACTGTTAATTGTGAAATGATGTATGTATTTTGTTATGTTTATAGATGTATGAAATAAATTCCAGGTCACCCCTGAAAAAGGGACTGTTTTGGTCTCAGTGAGCCTACTCTGTCACCAAAATTTAAATGAATAAATAAAAGAGAACTTGTGCTCAAAGGTATTGTCTGAATCTTCCAATAAATACATAAATATATAAATACATAAAACTCTGAAGCAGACCAACATTAATTTATTACATTATATAGCATTTATAGTAGCTAAAGGTAACCAACATGAATCTACCACGAGTCTGCCATAGTTATTCGGTAGTCTGTGCTGCACCCCCCATCACCCTTTTTGTTCAGCTTATGGACTCCTGTATAATAGTGACCTGCTCTGGTTATATTACATATTGCCTAAGACTGCATACTCTATTACAGTACTGTATGTAACACTTTAATATCTCCACAGTCACATGTTTAATTGTTCTTTTTGAGTATTCTGATTACATATCTTTGTTGAGTTTTACATTTTTATGTTTGTTTGCACACATGTGCAAGAAACATAGTGCCATCATCCAAGTTTTCGGAGGTGTGGCAGCCCTCTTCCAATTCAGTGTGTTTGCAGGCATGGCCACAGTTCTCCAATGCCTGCTCGAGCTGTCTATGACAGCTCCAAAACACAGTGGCGTACAGTTGAAAGTGGGAGCTATGCTTCAGTGAGCAGCGATAAGATATTGTCTGCTCATGCGGCGCTCCCCTACACCACACACCAGCACACACACACACACACGCCGCATACTGCGTGCTTTCGTCCCCCAAGCACACACTGTGTAGCCGACAGGGGTGCCCAATCCCCCGTCGGCTGTGCTGCATGCCCCCCCCAAAACAGTGTTCCATATGCCACGCTGGGTGCTCACCCCCAGTGTGGCCACACATCGTGTAGCTGTTGGGGGTGCCCAATCCCACGTCATCGCCACTGGTTCCACACACACCACCCCCCCAGAATACAGGGTGCCATGCTGGAAGCCCACCCCAGTGTGGCAACATATGCTATCACCGACAGGGGTGCCCAATCCCCCGTCGGCTCCATGCCCCCCACCCCACCAGCCATCCTTGTGCCACGCTGGGAGCCCACCCCAGCATGGCAAACGTCCCGTGTTGTCATTTTTAAAAAAAAAACTGAAACTGAAAAATGGTCCCTCGCAGTCTCTGCCCCCACCTGCACCACCACTGTGCACCCCACCTCCCACACCCCCACTTCATACTTACCTCCGGATACTGGCGGCGATCTTGATTGGGCGGAGGATATCTGCACTCTTCAAAGCCGACCGTGAACTGAGGAAATGCGGTAAGCTGTATAATGGGATAGATATGGTTTTTTCAACTTCGCTGCATATCTCAGGCATTTTTGGGAATTTTTGCACCAAATTTTCAACATGGGGTTTTTGGGACCCCTTCTCATGAATGCTCTCACTGTCATGGCACTAATTGGGCCTGAAGGGTGATTTCACAGTCACTATGTGAAATCACCTTTTGGGACTGAGTAATGAAATGACACTGCCACTGTTCATAAGGTGGGCTCTCAAAAAGCCTATGTTGAAAATTTGGTGGAAAAATTCCTAAAAATGACTGTGTTTCGAGCATGCGTTGGGCAGTTCCTACGCACGCTCGTAAGTTTGTGAATTTTCATGATTTTCAACATTGACATTTTATTACACTTCCTTATGAGCAGTACAGCTGTCATTTTTCACATCTTGCCCAAAACATGTTTCCATTGATGTAGCGCGTAATGGCACAGTCGGTGTGCGAAATCAATGTGTGGAACACATTAAGAAAATCACAGTGGCACTGTTCATGAGCAGAGGTCTTAAAATGGCTATGTTCAAAATTTGGTGAAAAAATTCCTAAAAATGACTGCTTTACGAGCGTGTGTTGCGCCAATTCCTACACACGCTCATAATATTCTGAATTTTCTATATTTTCACTCCAGATTTTCCACATTGCCATTTTATTACACTTCCTTATGAACAGTACAGCTGCCATTTTCACATGTTGCCCCAAATGTGTTTCCACGCATGTGGCGCACAATGGTGCAGTCGGTGTCTGCGAAAGCAATGTTTGGGACAGATTAAGAAAATCACAGTTACACTGTTCATGAGCAGAGGTCTAAATGGCTGCGTTGAAAATTTGGTAACAAAAGTCCATAAAATTACTGTGTTACGAGTGAGCATTGCGCAGTTTCCATGCACCCTCGTAAGTTCATGACTGTAATATTTTCAGTCCAGATTTTCACCAGTGGCATTTTTCCACATTTCCTTATGAACAGTACAGCTGTCATTTTTCACAACATGGCCAAAATGTATTTTCACACTTTCAGCCCAGAGATGCGTGGTTGCTGTGGGAAATCATTGTTCGGGACAGATAAAGAAAATCACAATGACACTGTTCATGATCAGAGGTCCCAAAATGCCTGTGTTGACAATCTGCTGTAAAAAATCCCCAAACTAATTACATTACGGGTGTGCTTTGCATAGTTTCTATGCATGCTCGTGACTTGACTTCAGTTTTTTTAATATTTTTACTGCAGATTTGCAACATTGCCATTTTTTACACCTCTCCATGAACAGTACAGCTGTCATTTTTCATATCCTGTTCAGAATGTGTTTTTGCACCTGTGGTGCTAAATGCCATAGTCGCTGTGCATAAGCAGCTTTTGGCTAACAAATTCATATTGCCACTGTTCATGAGGTGGGGGTCACAAAAAAAAACATGTTGAAAATTTGGAGTGAAAATACCAACGAATGCCTGAGTTGTTAGGGTTTCCAACCATAACGCCCCACCCTGTCGAGAATGACAGGCATCAGGGGTGTGACTTGGGATTCTTGACTGTAATGCTCATACCATTCCACACCCTGCAGCCAGTGAGAGGCATTGAGGTATGCCTTGGACTCTTCGGCCCCAAAGTTCACCCTATTCTCCTATACCGCACCCATCTCACCGTATTTCTGATGCAATGGGGTGGCATAAAATCAAACACCTACAGCACACGGTGACACTTGTCAGTGTCTGCAGGGTAGGTGTGGTGAAATGGCATGGCCGTTATGCCTGATGACCCAAAGGCACACCCCAATGCCTGTCACTCTCTGCAGGGTGGTGGTGGTGGGGTTGGCTTCAGTTCAATACTTCACTGCCATTTCTATTATGCAGCTCTGTAACTTCTACACTACCAATGCCAATGCCAGCAAGCAAACATTCGGCATTGACAAATGCTTGTTTAATATTATTGATATTGTTTCATCTTGGTGTATTCTGAATATATTCATTACTGCCTGTTGTATGTTGCTTATACTGCATTTGCATCCCCATTGCTCTGCTCTAAATGTGCTATTGCTTCATTATGTCTATATATATATATATATATAGATATATATCTATATATATATATAGATATATATATATATATTATTGGGGCACAGTAGCGCCCCATATTTAAGATTGAACAGGGCTTTCTATGTTAAAGCACAACTTTTGCACTCTAATATCTTCAAACTGTTCAACAGATTTGCACAGCACTCTGCATGCGTGGTCTTGTGGTATAGATTTCTGGACATGCCAAGTTTCATTCTGGTTGGATTTGTGACTTCTAAGATCTGGATAGTGAAAAAAGTAAATTTTTCGTAGTTTTTTCCCCATTGGTTTGAAGGGGTTTTCTTTGAATTTGCCTGCGGCCCTGATGGTTTGGAATTTTGGTCTGAGATGTGCATTTTGCTTGTTTGGTCAAAAAAATATTAATCCATTCCAAAGTTGTTTAATTTTAAAATTTTCAATCATTGGTTCTGAGCATGCCCAGTAATAGCTGTATTAAATGAAAAAAGAATCTTCTGTCATTTTGATGTCATCCTTTTTTGTGAGGGGGAAAACCCTTTTTCATTTGCCACCATCTTGTTTTCCATTTTTCCCTAAACATTCAAATATCAAAACCCACAAAAATTACATTCTTTAGATTGACCAAGACATGTATCTTGCTTATCAGGACCCCCTTAACTGGATTTTGCACTTAATTGTTGTACTGTAGAAATGCTCTCAAAATGTTTTTTTAAGATTATAAATCTTTTTTCATAACTTATGATACAACAAAACATTCTTTTTCATATGACAAAAAAACATCCTTTTTCGTGAGGGGAAAATCCTTTCTTCTTTGTCAGCATCTTTTTCCTGGTGTCTGGTGGCACCCCTCACCTCCAATTGCCATGACCCTCATTTTTAAGACTTTGCCCTCATGTCTAGTGGTGTCTCCACCCTCCAATTGCCCTGCTTGTATTTTTTTTATGTATCTTTTTTACTATTTTTCCTTGTTGTCTAGTGGTGCCCCCCACCCTCTGATCACTGCCACTGTAGTTATTTATTAATTCTGTGATGTCCAGTGGTGCTCCCAGCCTTGGATCACCACCCCACATTTTTATTTTTTATTTCCTTGGTGTCTAGTGCATCCCCCACCCTTCCATTTCTGACCCATAATTATAATATGTATCCCTGGTGCCTAGTGGTGCCCCCCACCATGTACTGTTCAAGTATCATTAATCTCTGGTGTCTAGTGGCATCCCCACTCTCCAATGGCTGTCCCTGTAATTGAGTGATGTATATCTGGTGTCTAGTGGATTCCCCCTCCAAAGTCCATGTTTGCCTGCAGTAAAGAAAATGGTCACTGAATGTTTTTTTTTACATAAAAAACCCCCAAAACAGTCATTCGTGATTGTATCCACCCTCCCACCCAGACCTCCCACTCAGCACCCACCACCCCTTAGTCACCCACACACACCTTCACTCACCTGAACTGGTCCCAAAGTAAAGCTCCACACTGATATGGGAGACACATCTCTTTGCTGGAACCATTGACTGCAATATGACAAAGTAAGGTAAGTGCGGTTCAATGTATTTCTATGGGGTTTTCAAGGTGCATAACTTTGTAATTGTTAAAGATTTTGACTCCAGATTTTCAACGTACCCTTTTTGATACCCCACCTCATGAACAATATTGCTGTCATTTTGCAAATCCTGCCTGAAAGGGGATTTCACGATCAGTTGGCGAAATCATCTTTCGTGCAGAATTTCAAAATTTTGACTGTACTTGTTCATGAGGTGTGGTCATAAGCAGGTATCTGTTGACATTTTGCTATGCTTGCCATAATTCTTGTAATGTTCAATATTTTCACCCCAAGTTTTCAAAATAGCCATTTCTTTACACCACCTCATGAATGTGAAAACTATCAGTTTTCAAATGTTGCCCAAAATATCTTTTTGCGCCTCTGGTGTGGAATGATGTTGCGGTGGCGTGGAATGATGTTTTGGCAGGGATTTGACAATTTTTACTACCAGGTTCATGAGGTGGGGTAATAAGAAGGCTATGCTGACAATTTGGTTGCGGTTGTCCTACAAATGCTCTGGACCCTGCGCTTCCACATGAACATACATATATGCATCTATGGAGGGATGGGAGTGCAGGGCCTTGAGGGCTTTGCACTTCATCACATGAATAAGGATATGATTACACTATCTAAAAAAGTATGGATGCATGGGATGCACTACAACAGGAAAATAAAGATAGGATTATACTATCTCAAAAAGTATGGAAATTCTTTGCAAAAACTGCATTAATACAACATTTAGGGTTCAGGCTAAAGTAACAAAAGTAGGGAAATGTGGCTTTAGGGTTTCCAACCCTGAAACCCCAACCCCACACTTAGAGCAAATCAGGGGTCAACCCTAAAACTCACTCCATTCTATGCACTCCAGACACATAAACACCTAATGGGGTGAGCTTTAGGGTTGACAACCCCTAGGAAAACTCTGCCCCTGATTTGCTTTAGGGGTCGGGTTGGGTTTTAGGGCTGAGAACCCCAACAAAGACTACACCCCTAAAGCCACATTTCCCCTACTTTTATCTATCTATCTATCTATCTATCTATCTATCTATCTATCTATCTATCTATCTATCTATCATATCATTACCTGTTGTATGTTGCTTATACTGCATTTGTATCCTCGTTGCCCTGCTCTAAATGGGCTCTGTAATCTTGCCTCCTTCCTCCTCCTCTATCCGTCTCTCCCCTGTGTTGCATCTCTCCTGCTCTTCTCATGCTTCCTTCCTATGTCACATATTGGCCACTACACTAACTCCCTGTTCTAGGTCCCACATCTTCCCACTGCACTGTTCTATCCTTGTTCAGCAGATCCCTCCTCCACCCCCTGACTGCCTACTCTGTCTCCACCCTGGCTGCCTTTTATCTCCCTCCTTCCCTTACTTTTCCAACATTTGCACAAATTCACTATATAGGGTCCCCCTATCTTGTATCACTGTGCTGCTCACCTGCTCTACCTGCCCCCTCTCCTTTTTCCTCCTACCAACTCAACTTTCCTCCCTGCCTTCTCAGACTGTGTACTGTCCTACTTTATCAATCAAATTTCCACTTTCATTCCTGCCCCTTTTCTCAGTTGTAGCTCCCCCCACCACCACTCTTCCTTTACCAAGCTCTACTCCCACTTTCTTCCAGGCTTTCTAATATGTTACTTATGCCCCTCTCTGCCCTCCCCTCCATTTTTTCTAGCTTCTATCATTTGTTGACTTGGTCAAAGCCTTCAACACCATAGCCCACCCCTTTCTCCTTGGCAAGTTTAAGGCATTGGGGCTCTCTGATTCCTCTACTACCTGTTTCTGCTCCTACCTTGTGGGTAGGACTCAATCAGTAGAATTGGAGATTCCCTATCCCCCCAACTTCCTATCAATACTTATGTCACTCAAGGATTTGTCCTTGGTCCAATACTCTTTTTGGTCTTCCTAAACAACCTCCCTGCTGCCTGCTCCTCTGCATCCATTCACATGTACGCAGATTATATGGTTCTATTTACCTCTGGTCCCTCCCCCTCTGAACTGATGGCCAGGCTCCAGCTGGACTTTAACAGTGTCCAACAGTGGTCTGATCTAATCAGTTATCACTCAGTGCCAAGAAAATGGTATCCATGACATTTGGCTCCAGACAGAAGCTCACAAGGGTTACTGACCTCCCCTCCTTCCACATCTTGGATGGGGCTTCAGTTGTCTCCTCATTTAAGTACCTAGGAGTCTGTCTTGACCATCACCTTGACTTGTGTGGGCATATGGATGCTACTTACAAAGAACTCCATGCTAAACTCAGTGCATTATACAGGAATAAAGGTTGCATTCCTCTTCCTGCTCATTGATCAATTGTCCAGAAAATGATTCTCCCCCCTTCGTTGATTTTGGTGACACTGTTTACAGTGCTGCTCCTAAATCTACCCTTGCCAGACTGGATTCCCTCTTTCAATTCTTCTGCCACTTTCTTTTTGATTCTCTGCCCCACACCCACCACTGCTCCCTCTATTCCTCACTCTCCCCTCCCTCCCTCCCTTGAAGCCAGATGCCTTGTTCACTGTACCTCCTTTACCTTTAAATACTGGATAGGCTTCCTACCTTACCTCTCTCCTCTCTACCCCCTCCTCTTACAGCCTTCATAACTATAGCTATTGCTCCCTTGTGCTCCTTTCAAGAAAACCTTCAGCTGGCCAGGCTACTTTCTCTTACCAGTTCCCCAAACTATGGAATTCCCTCCCCCTAAACATCCACTCTGCCTCACCCCAGTGTTCACTCTCCTCTCTGCTTCATGACTTCTCAACTCACACCTGCAAATGCACCTGATAGCTGCCCTTGTTTCCTCTACTTTCTTCCTGCTACCACATCTGCTCCTGATCTTCTCTTGACCTCCCATTCTATGTCCTCTCTACTGGCACCTGCTCTTCCTTAAATCCCAATGGTTAGGTTTCCCTGCCTCATTCTTCTTATTGCACTTTACTTGCTCCTCCTTGATTCCCTCTGGGTCAAAATCTGCTCCTCATTCTTTCATAAATTGCATAAATATTGCAGACATAGGCTGAGATATTCAAAATGGTTGCACCTGGTGCAACTGAATTGCACCAGTGCAACCCCAGAAATGTGCCCTGGGCAATATTCAAAGGGGGAATTCTGCAGTGCAATTTCTGATGTACTGGAGCACAAAGATAATGTATGCAGCACATCACCAGGGGGCATGCCCATGCATATGTGGCACATCCTGATATTCAGCCTGGGATGTGCAGCACATCTGCCAACATATCCCAGAGATGTGCCGCATACCTGGGCACATAGCTGAGCCCATACAAAATGGCTCAACTACTAGCCACCCACAGGCATACTGCTGCATTGCAATGCACAACACAGCAGCCGCTACCCCCCAGAACACCATTCATAAGCACCCACATAGTTCCCTGGTAGTCTAGTGGTACCCCTTCCCCTCCTGTAGCTCTAATCACTGTAAATTAATAAAGTTATTCTCCCTGGTGGTCCAGTGATACCCCCTTCCCACCAGTTACCCCGATCACCATAATTTAATAATTTTGTTCTCCCTGGTGGTCCAATGGTATGCCCCCTTCCTCATCAGTAACCCCAATCACCATAATTTAATAATTTTATTCTCCCTGGTGGTCTAGTGGTACCCCCCTCTCAACCGGTAACCCTGATCACTGAAATTTAGTAATTTTATTCTCCCTGGTGGTCCAGTGGTACCCTTCTACCACTAGAATACCAGGGAGAATAACCATTACTTTATGGTGATTGGAGGTAATGGAGGAAGGGGTACCCACTAGACTTACCAGGAGAATAACTATTAATTTATGGTGATCATTGGTACGTGAGGGAGGGTACTACTCGGTCCCTGGTACAGGGATTGCATGCTGTGCAGGGTGCCAGGCACATTTTGCCACCCAGCCCTACACAACACATGCAAATGGGGCCATAATGACATGAACATGGCCCCATTTGCACCTTGCATGCATAATGGCTCCATTTGCATATCCAGGTCTGAAGATCTGGATATTGTGCCCAGCACAGCTCCAGTTGCGCTGGAGCATTCCTAGTCCTGGCATTCAGACCTGTCTGGGGGATGTGCTGGTGCACTGTATTTGCGCTGTGTGCATTATCTGCTATATTCAGAAGAGATGCACCATGGCACATCTCTTTTGAATATATCCCTTAGTTGCTCCAGCTCAACTCAGTTGCACTGCACCATCACTTGCTCCATTTCCAGGCACAGTTCTGAATATCAGGCCCATGATGTATAATTTGCTTATATGATTTTTCTTAGTGTTTGTTACTAGTCCTCCACCTGCCATGAAATGTTTTCCTTATTATTGTTATACATTACTCTCCACTTCCCCCTTCCCCCCAGACACATCTAGAAACACGCTGTTATTCAGCTCAGTATGCCTTTCCTAGTGAAACTTTTGAAATAAATTTTTACCCAATAAGGCATTTACAGTACCTAATAGTAAATGTCTAACAGTACATTACTAATTAAGCATGTGTGAAATACTGCACTGCCACACTGTAGCAGTGATAGTTTTGAAATTTTACAGTTTTTTTTTTACAATGGGGACATCACTATGATGTTGCATGACCAAAAGTACATTATTAAGTAGTAAAGCATTATCTTTACTACATTATATATTGTGAAGTACTTACTGGAGTGGGCTGCTCAATGTCCCACACAGGGCCCGCTTGGTCCCAATAAATGAGGCCCTCCTGGGTTAGTGCCATTGGGATTGGGTGGAGTTGGCACTGAGTCCTGTGCCACGAACAGGGTAAGTGAATTTTCTTCATTTTCCCCATCTTTCAGGTATTTCTGGCTAGTCCTGTGAGACTAAATGTACCCCAGGATGCAGGGATGCATGTTTCATGCTATGGAAAATCTAAATGGGAAATGCACACTAAACAGAATGTGTAATATGACGGCCAATTGAACTGTACTGTAGTTTGATTGTTAATATGGTTTACTTTAATGAAAATGTATACTTCATTGTTGTCTCCCTCCAACAAACTCACCCACCCCAAAATGCCCACATAGTTCATGGAACTGTGCTGTTTCAGGCACTGCACTTCAATATTGTTTATTCACCTAGTAATTCCATTTGGCTATTCAAAACTCCCAGTGCATACTGACATGCCTTAATGCCTACAGTATCAAGCATACCATCCCCCTATACTTTTGTAACACTGCCTGAACCTGTTCTTGAGAAGTCAAAACCTGGAATTTCATTAATACCCCCTCCACCACAGTTAAGATGAGCAAACCTGAAATCACACCTCTGGATGCTGGCTGGCTAGGTGTTACAACATAGTATTACACTGCAATGATGTGGGATACAAGAAAGCAAGGTCAAAAGGAAAGTTAAGGGATATATTCAAATAACATTGCAGAAAAATAACTTGCCATTTCATGTATTTGTCACATTTCCAGTCTTTCTTGGGTTTCTCAACTGTTCATTTATTCTGTCTCTTATTAATCTCATATGGCTGCTGCCAACCTCCAACAATCTGTAACACCTCATGGCATATGGCACTTGGTATCAGCCTCTTTCCCCTGCTCCATCCTGTGGATTCTTGGAACAGCCTACCAGCCAAGGTGGTGGGTGCAAAAACCGTGGTGGGGTTCAAGAAAGCATGGGATAGGCATAAGGAAATCTTAGTGGAAAGGAATGGGGAAGGGTGAAAGAGCCAGAGACCAGGTTTGTTTGTTTGTTTGTTTTATTTTTTAACTGAGTTAAGACATGAGACAAGCCTTTTTTTATGTCTGACCCGAGACAAGACAAATTACAGCACTAATTCAAACAATAAAATAAAAAAAAAATACAACCAAATAAATCATTTTAAAAACATTCACATGCATTAGAAACAAACAACCATGTTTTCAATTTGCTTTTAAAACATGCAATAGAACATTATTTCCTTAAATCTTCAGGCAAATTATTCCAAAGTGAGGGGGCCAAGGTAGAAAAGGCTCTGGCACCTGCCTTAGTTAAACAGGGTTTGTCAACAAGTAGAGTCCCCCCTTAAATTATCTCAGATTCAAGGAGGCAGTTCTAATAAGGGCCTGCAGTGATACTATAGGGAAAAATGGGTAGACTGGGTGGGCCAAGTGGTCCTCATCTACTGACAAATTCTATGTTTCTATATTTCTTTTTTCTATCCCAATTAATGTGTTTTCTCCAGGAGAGATACTGATTCTGAGGCACCAGTGTCCAAAAAAACCAGAGCAGCCAGACGCTCTGACCTGCCATTGGCCATTATCAGTAGTTTTAGTTCTCTTGCCTCACTCATCGGCACAAACAGCATTTCATTGGGAAATTATTTTACAGTAATGTTACTGTCCTCACTAGAAGGCACACAGTGGGAACTGTCCAGTTTATTTCTGCTGTGCCATTACTGCTCCCACTGCCTGGAATCTGCATATCAGATTCCAGAAACTGTATGAATTAAATAGGTGATGATGACTCATGTGTATGTGAAAGCACTGGACTGCACATGCCATTGTGCATCTGTAACAGTTGGCACATGAAATCTCCAGATAGGCCACATACACTGCCCTCCCTTGTTCCAACTCCCTAGTTATCCAGTCAATTAAATTTATGAGATTTGTTTGACATGACTGCACCCCCCATGAAGCCATGCTGCTGGTGGTCCTTCCACTCATATGTCTCCAGATACTTCATCAGTCTCTTTTTCAGCAGAACTCCACTAACTTCCCGACCACTGATGTGAGACTGACTTATTGGCCTCCTCCTTGCTACTGCTCTTGTATAGAGGGACCATATCAGCCCTCCACCACTCCTCTAGAACCACATCCATCTCTAATGAGATGCTAAATATTGTTGCCAGAGGAGTGACTAGCATTATGCTCAGTTCCTTAACTACCCTTGTGTGGATCCCTTCTGGCCTCATCACCTTGTTTTCCTTTAGGGCTTCCAAGCTTCCAACCCCCGGCAGACTCTCTTTTCCATAAATGGACTTGTGTTCATTCCCCCATTTCCTGTTAATGCATGTCCCCCCCACTGTGAAGACCAAACAGATCTTCCGACCTTAGATCTAAATGCCACTGTTTACCGTTACTCACCACATTATATGCAGCATGATAAAGTTAGTTTAATGTTGACCCACTGTATTTTATTTTCCAAACATTATTGCTTTTTATGTAGCTTTGTTTAAAAATTGTACCCTCCTGTTTGCACACAGGGCAACAATGCTAGTTGTAGACAGTATGCTAACTGAGGATGAAGAGACCATTGTGAGGGAAATTATAGAAAGTCTGTCTGCTGAACATAGGGTAGTGGCATCTGTATGCTCTATAAAGATGATGCACTGTCAGATGTGAAGGACATATGGATGGGCATGCTAAAGCCACCAAAAAAGGTGATTATCAATATAAAGTGTGTTCATTTGTTATTACATTCAGTTTCACGACATAACCCACCTTTTGTTTCCTCAGGCTTTTGCCCCATGGTCAGAGATGTAAACAAAGTGAAGTGAGTTGAGCAGGCCAGGATGTGGATCAAGAGCAATGAGATATTTCATGATGTCATTTTTCTGGATGAGATGACAGTATCACTGGAACAGTTTGCTTCAATGGCATTTCATAAAAAAAAGGCAGTGACTACATGAAGCCAATTCCAAAACATCCTCTAATGCTTTATGTATGGGACTCCATAACCAACTGGGAGCATGGCTTACTGTGCATTTTTGAGGATTAGTGGTGCTTAGTTTTAGGATCCAAATGCTTAAGACAGTTACTGCCTCATATCATGAACTGTGCCACTTTATCTGTATTGCTTTATGTCTACAGGAACCATAGATGATGAATTCTTCAGGGAACGTATTGTTGTGGGAGCAGTGGAGAAATACATAAGGAAGAGATTTCCAGATAGACATCACTTCTATCAGGACAATGACCCCAAACATACTGCATCAACAGTGGCAATTACTGCTGTGGGAAAAAAAATTGGGTCAGAATACCACTGGAGTAAGTACTGCACAGCAGCCACATTAAGAAAATGTCCAGCACAATGTGTTTTACAGTTTTTTGTAACACAAAGTCTTCAGATATGAATCTCATTGAGATGGCGTGGCATGCCATAAAACATTTATCCAGAGAAAGAAAAAAAACTACAAACAAATCAGAAATGCGTTGATGCCATAAAAGAATTTTGGAAAACTTTAAAAAGAAGACACTGCAGATGATACATTGCACTCTTGCAGAAAATGTTGCCAGTTGTTGTTGCCAAACATGGGTTGTAACTTGAATGTGAATCACATCAGTGCTGCAGTGTATAGTACTGTATTTGTTGTGTGCTCTTTTTTTAATTTGCAGATTTGCTTTATACTCTGTGTTAAATAGCTTAAATTGGTAGGGAAGGATCTGTGACTATGCTATTATGCTTTTCATGTTTTCTGTTATAGTGAAATTTACAAGTGTACAGTATACTGTAATGCATTGCAGGTAATAATGTATGATATTGTGAAATTTTCAATAAAAACTCCCCCTCACCCCACACATACAATACTGTATAGAAAACACAGAAGTTAAGCCACATGTTATTAAGTGCTCCCTGGAGGAAGGGAAACACATCCAAGGACATGATTTCTCAGAAATTTCTGCCACTGATGTTTCTTTTCCTCCTGAGTGTCTTGATATTGTGAAATGACACTGCCAGGCAAAACAGTACAGTAGTTTTATAAAACCTGCACACATGACTGCACTTCATAAACAGAGCCCAATCAGGAAAAAAAAAGCATTTCTACACCCACATGTGCTACAATGTGCAAGACAGCATAAGCAGCAATCTACACTTACACTAAACAGATGTTCAAACTGGGCAGTGGACACAATTTAATAATTGCTCCCAGGAGAAAGGGGGATGCATTGAAGGCCATGGTTTCCCACACTGTTCTTTTTTCTCATTATGCTGAATGTTGTTAAAGGACAATGCCCACTTAAATTATATGTGATAAGTATTTAAGCATTTTATAAAGCTCCATCATAAAACACAGGATCATGGTCACATTGCATTAACATAAGTGCTCCTGGGAGGAAGGGGGATATGTCCAATGCCATGGTTTCATGGGGAATTCCTCCACTGGTGTTATTTCTCTTCTGAGTGCCTGGATGTTGTTAATGATGCTGCCTGCCCAAACTGTATGTGATAAAACAAGCACTCATGTACTTTATAAAGCCCCATCATAAAACATAAGAGTGTGGCCACATTTCATTACATGCTCCTAGGAGGAAGGGGGACACATCAGTGTCAGTAGCTTTGCAGGTTGCACACTAGCCTCTGAGGTCAGAAGACTGGAAGACTGTGGGTCCTAGTCCCACACCAGGAACTTGGGATAAATTGCAATACAGACGCTGTAGTGCAGCATGGTGGTGTGGGGTGCTGCACTCCTGAGGTGCTGTCTTATAGATGAGACATTAAACTGAGGTCCTCTCTGCCTGTTCTGGTATCTGTTTGGGTAGATGTTAAACATTCCATGGCACTTCTCAAATAGAGGAAGGGAATTTTTTATTAAAATAAAATGAACAGAAAGATAACACAAGTAATCAACAACAAAAAAAAAAATCAGAGAAACACAACAGTAATGTATCCAACCCCCCCATCCTAAACTTAAAATTACAGGTCAAATGAGGGCAATATTAAACAAAGAACTAGAAGAAAAGAAAAGAATAACAACAAAAACATTCCAAAATTAAAATAACTAAAAACCCAGGCTTGTACAATCCTGAATAACAAAATACGCATTACACCATCTAGCCTTTAGAAGCTACACATGAAATATATCAGATTCTTGATCATAAATAGACCTAAGTTCTGCAACTACTTGTCTAAATAGAGTGTTCTGAGAGGACAGTTGCTATTGCAGAGCATACTGACACCAGGTCAACCAACTCTGCCATTTGAAATGCACAAAAATAATATCCTGTGTACAACAGTTCTTGATCCAGGATGAGCCATAATATCCCTTAACAAGGATGTCATATATAAGTTTCCCAAATAAGGGCTTAGCCCACTGATCCACCACCAAGTCTCAAAAAACACAAACTAAAAGAATATGAAAACATCAGTAGCCTGTGACAATGGTGAATGCAACTGAGTGCTTTCAAAAAGGGCAACTCAATTATGGTGCCTGTGCACAGAGCTACCAGGCAGGGAGGGTGACCAGATGGGAGGGTCCATGAATATAGTGACAGGATGCCGCTATATGTACACATGTGGGGGATAGCGAGCACACTGTGCAACAGGTGGAAGGGGAGGGAGGGTTTGTGTGGTGTAGTGTGGTGGTTGGCTGCCGAGCTTGCTGTGTGACATGGAGGGTTGGTGGTAGGCTAGGGTTCAGAGGGTGCTGGCTTCAGTTCTAAGCACAGTCTTTTTTATGCGCCGGTCTGGGATTTAATTTTTTGTTTGTTTTGCACCCTCGACACAAACCCCCCTGGAGTTGAGAACCTTTAAGTATAGGGAGTGCAGGGGTGTGTGGGAGGTACTGCCCCCTGCATAAATAGAAAAATCTAAGTCTCCGGTACCCTTTTACTGTGTGCAGGTAGTGTACATCGCCAAAACTGATTTTCGGTGATGTACATTTGCCCTAACAGTGATCGCCTTTCTGCAAGTGCCGTTATGACATGGAACCAAAAAAACAGATGTCCCATGGCCTGTAATTCATGAATGCAGGCTGGCCTAGTGCATATTCTTTCTGCCAACTGTTTATGCTTCTGGTTGCTTTTGACATTCCGTTTATTATGGCAGCACAACCACGCGGTGTTCCACATTTTAGTGGAGATTCTTGTGTTCACCAATTGATGGAGTAGACAATAGTTGACTGCTTCTGTGACATGCCCAACAATAAGACATTTAATGAATTTCATCTTAGTAATAAGACTATATAAAACTTTCCTTGGCATGTCTTTAAATTGTGTATGTCAAAAGAAGCTTTATTGATTGGCAATCACTCCAGTACAGTTTAAGGAAACAAAATATCTGTACAATACAATAATTTCATATATAGCAACAAATTAATAAATGCTCCCCTTTTAGGTTTGGAAGATTCTTTTATGCCTGAAATCTGCATAATCGGAGATTATACAGGGATAGTGGTACGGGAAAGGAAGTATCATATAGCCATGCTTTCTCTGTCAGTCAAATGGCTTGTCCTTCATCATTGGACTGATCAACTCTTGCTTTCATACCATGAGTGGCTGCAAGAGCTTTTGTTTAATTTAAGTTTACCGAAAATGATAGCAAGCTTCTGCAATAGGCTTGACTTATATGAAAAGAAATGGGGTAGATTACATACCCTATACTCTCTGTCTTCTTCTTTGGTGGTACCTGATGGATGATATTTGATATTTTCCCTCTCTTGCTTTATTTTTTTTTTATTTGGTTGGGTCCTCTGTGTATTTAATTTATTTTATTTATAGGATTGTGTCATGTTATTGTCTTGTATTCATGCCAATCATTCCGCTGGGGGAGAGGTGGGAGGGTGGTGCAGGTGGTTTATTTTGTTTTGCTGTTTGTAGTTTGTTGTATTGTATTTCTTTGCAAAATCTAATAAAGTATATTCAATTTCAAAACAAATTAAAAAAAGAATAAGAAATATATAAATAAGAATCTGCAGGATTCATTACAATAGATATAAGTGTTCCTTAATAAATATTAATCATACTATATTTCATAATGCCCATGATTAGGTTTTGCGCTTAGATTAACTTATGTAAGGTCCAAAGTTCCTCCAAATACAAAACAGGGCTTACTCACTTTTAAACAATACTGTATGCACCAGAAGTTGGCATCAACTGTATTACAAATGGCAAGAGAGAAATTCAGGGGGCATCAGAGCATGTAAGAACACACATCCATTTCAGTAGCAAACCGTGATGGCCTTCCAGGGCAGGAGTGTCTAGCATAGGAGACCAACTGAATTCAAGTGGAGAATAACCCTGAAGGATAACTATCCACTACCAATCACCAAGACTTTTCTGAGTCCCAGTCTGGGCTATACTAAGCTATAATAATTACTTCATCCCAAAAGGGACTACACTGGTAACATATCCATTCTATATGTCAGCCAGAATCACTGTAAATAGCCCATCATCTCTTATCCCAACAGTATTTAAAGGGTCAGAATCCCCAAAAACTTGTCTGTAAACTTAATGTAATAAGACGGCAATAATAAATGGAATACTGATGATTCTTACTACTGGAACTCCAGAAAATAGGTAGCAAAAACAAGACTCAACAACTAACAAAACACGGGGAAGCTCAGGTTATGTCCCAAATCTTGGTGCATGTTGGGCCCAATAATCCATCAAACCAGGTAGCATAATAAGAATTTGGTGACATAAGAAGCACAAAATTGCTCCCCGAGTAACCCTCCTATCCTCTGGTACCAGTACCCCCAGACCCTACCCTGGGCAAGCCACACCAGCAAGAAGATAAATAAGACTGTGCAATCAAACTCACAAGCTCTGTAAACCTGAAACAGGTATTTCCCCTTTGAGGCTTAATATATTAATTGGTAAGCAACTTAATGGACCTTGGACAGCAATCACCTGAGGTATATGTAGATGGAGTACATCAACCTACAGCTAATTAGCTGAGCTGATATTTTAAACAAGTGTATCTAATGCTTCTACGACCTTAAAAAGAAACTCTAATAAAATGAAAAATAAATAAATAAAAAGAAAGAAAGAAGATATATCAATAATAGTGGTTGCACCTAAGATGTACCTACACTTTTACGTATGTGCAAATATATAAAAATGCAATCCTCCAATGAGAGAATGTTACATTGTTAATAGGGGTCCTCAAAGTCTGGACATAAGTGATCCTTGGCCCAGAAAGCTGTCCCATCTAATTTATCTCCAGTTCTTGTTCTCCATACATAATATTCACAGAAGAATATGTGGATGTCTCAGTATTGCACACTGGTTGGAAAGAAAAGCAAACATTCACATATTACGTAACACATGATAGATTCCGGCACTACTAAAAATAAAGCTGAGAAATCATTTAAAAAATTGTCCCAGCCCAGTGACAGAGCAATTCCATATAATCATTTGTTCATTATTCATTTAATTTCTCCAAATCAGCTGTTAGTAGCATCCTCACAGGGCCAAAAACATCATGGCATTCCTTAAAATAGATTTAATTTAAAACTAGTAAGAAGTTAGTGGAACTCTACCCTGACAGGTTGCATTCGTTAGACTGAATACAGAGTTCTCTTCCCAAAGAAAGGTCAAAATTCATGTTTTTTTGAATGTCAAGTAGCAAGTTTTAGTCACAGGAGTAATTTTAAACTAGTATCTGCCATCACCCCTGCATCAAGTAATCAAGGTAATAACAAAATGGAGCTCCAAATTATTTCAGCATAAAATTGTATCTCAGGGAAGTAAAATACCTCAGTCCTGCTTATCTTCAGATTTCTGGAGCTTCATACTAGACCACCAAATGCAGTGACATGATTGCAGTGGGCTCAGTTTGCTCATTAAAATTTTAGGGTTTATCAGTTTCTGAGACAATGGGACAGCCACCTTTCCCCTAAGAGCCATTCTGACTTCTCTGAGCCACATCACCCCTGTAACTCAGTAGTGGGATTCAGCTCCCTTCAAGTCTCCATACCAAAACTCTGACTCCTTCAAAGTTGTCCACCTGGACTCCATCTCTTCAATCTCCAGATGACACAAATCCATCTGGAAAAATAAACAGCATAAGCACCACTCCACTGAGTGTAAAACATTTCCATAATATGTAATATAAGGACCCCCCAGCCTCAAGCAACTCTAACATACTAACTTACTGCACTGGTAGTATAGCCTAGAGGCTAGTGTAATGAGCTATGAATGAGTTTGATACATCCAGAAGACAGACCTGGGTTTGATTCCCACAATCTCAACTTGCATACTGTATGACTCTGAACAAGTCATTTAATCACCCCAGTGCTTCCAGGTCACCCCTGAAAACAAGCACCCGTGCCTAGTGGGCCTTACCTGGCTACCAAAGAATAAAAGAATAAAAAAAAAATAATAATGAATAACACCTTCAAGCACCTGTAGTGCAGTCAAAGCTCTCTCAGGGCACCAGTCCAGTGCAGGTTTAGCTCCATCTTTCCATGTAGTAGGGTATCTTCCCTCACTGAGAAACACCATCTCTAATCAGGTTACCAAAACATTTTCTGGTCTACTTGAAGAGCAGAACTTGACTAATTCAAGGTCTATGTCAGTATTATCCAGTAAGTTTCTGATAGTTATGCTTTAATAAAATTTATTTATAATTCATATATAATTTAACCTGTAGTAACATCAGCCACTTGAACAGGATAGCTCTTTAGGTGAGCTGAGAAACAACATGCTGAAGAACACACCTAGCATTGTACTCATTCCAAATGTATTTATTTATTTGAATTTTCGGAAACAACCTTTGAGTATGAACTCTTTTACAAAGGTTCTATGTCATGGGAAACAGTACAGATATTACACAACAAGCAAATTTTACAATTATTTAGGATACAGACATATATAATATACAAGTAGAATATACAATTGACTAGCACAATATAAAGGCTAGGGAAGCATTAGTGATCCCTATATCAACATGAGTTAAAATACCACAGTGAGAAGTACCAAAATTGCAGCCCTGGAGGGGCCTAGTCAGGGTAGCATTGAGCTGGGGGTACAGAGATAGGTAGAAGAAGGGTGTTGCTGTTAGAGAGAAGTAAGGGGGTATTCAGAGGGTGAGGTAGGGAGGGATGGAGGGGGAGTCAAAGCAGGAAGTAGGGAAGGGATTTGGAACAGCCAGATGAGAGGAGTATCAAGATAGGAAATTCATACTCAGGTCAGGCAGTCACAGATGTTTAGACTCAGTAGATATTGATTTAGTTCAGATTTAAAGGGCTGAATATTAGCAGTGTTAAGTGCAGGATCTCATTAAGCCACAGTGCAGCCCAGTAAAAGAAAGAGCGTTTTCCCTGTGCAGTTCAACAAAATGGGACACTGAGCGGGGTTGAAGCTGTGCTTCTAGTATTGTAATTGGAGTTGGCTTCCGTTACGAGGTCAGATATGTAAGGAGGGGTCAGGGAGAGCATAGCCTTCCTCCCAAGTAGGTAGGTTTGGTATCTGATTCTGTTTTTGAGCAATAGGAGGTTGGTCTGCTCATATAGAGTGCATTCCTCCCAGATATTTCTGAACAGGACAGGTCATCACTTTTTTTTTAATACAGATTAAGTGGCAACCCTATAAATAATAAAAGTCAGAAGATGTTTAAATAAATAAAAAACTATAAAGAACTGGCTATAAGCAGAAGAATCCTTATAGCGAAATCTGGATTTTTGGAGGAGAAAAATCAAATCAGAGTTGTGTGGAGCGGAGCTGCAGTGCAGCCATTTTTCAGCTCCACTCCCCTATGCTTAAACTGCATATGAGAAACTCCCCATGCTCTGAGATTATCAAAAGCATCCTTAAAATAAGCCAGAAATATCTGGGAGGAATGTTCTACCCTAATCCGCTGTAGTTTCCAGTCCTGTCATATATTGGGAATTAAACCTGAAATCCATGGGGACCAGAGCTTTTCAATATCTAGAACTAAAGGGCAGAGGATAAATGCAAAAGCAAACCATAAAAGAAAACTATTGGGTTTGACAAATTTAGCTCCCCTCTTTTAATCAGACTATAGGTGATGTTTTGCTTAACTGGATTTAATCTGCTCCCCCAGAAGGCTTGAAAAAAGACACTTACTGTAGTAAGGTGGCTTCCACAGCTCTTGAGGGGTAAACCTGACCTAGTGTACATAAAAATGGGGGCTAAAAAGATGGCACGGGGTCAAAATGTCGCACGGCAGAATGCCGTGCATCTTAATCACGTTGTGCAATTACAGTTAAACTTTTGTTCTGTGAGGGCTCTGCCCCCCACATCCCTATTATGGGGGCTGCACCCCAAGACCCCCCACTAAGGATTCTAACTCTGGGGGGCCAACACAGAGAGTGCACAGATCTGGGGTGTGCCATAATGCCGTACGTTATCAAGCATACGACTTTATGACCCGGTATGTAAAAAGGCTTTGCTCAAGTAAACCCTTTTCTTCTTACTTAGCTTTTGTTTATTCCAGTAAGCAGCTTTTTTGCTTCCCTATAAGGAGTCTATCATCCCAGTTCAATCTAGCCGGATTACTATCACCAAATTTTAAACCTAGGATAGTTAAAGGGTCTGTAGAGGTACACACCCCAGCTGCTGATGTAGGATGAGTTGAAGTATCCCTTAGGGCTCTCCCTACACATTTTCAGAGATTCAAAGACCCCCCTGAAAAAAGACCAAATTGGTGAAACCAGTTTAGAACAGTTTGGGCCAAACTTTTGCCCTGGACAAACAGACAGATATCATCTGTGTAGGCTATCCCCCTGCAGCAAATCATGCCATCTTCATTCACCAGAGGCAAAATTGCTAGGTCACCTTCTAATTTCTGTAGATCCAAGCATGAAATATAAAGTATGGGGCTGAGGGGGCACCCCTGATATATACCTTTTAAGGTTTTACAAATTATACCTAACCAACCATTAACAATGAAAACCACTATAGAGTCAGAATAGAGACATTTAAGCCGGGAAATGAAAGATATTCATGAGACAACAGATCAAAGGCATTATGTTGATCTAATGATAGCAAAAAAAATCACATATTATGTTGGTATTCCCTTGCTCTATGATTTTGCGTAGGAGAATGAGATGGTCCTGAATATTCCTGCCTGGTATTGAAATAGCCTGAGAATGAGCTATTGGATGCCCAGTCACTTGTGCCAATCTAAAAGCGAGAATTATATACAGGATCTTGTGAAAGGGTCAGGGTCCCTGTCCCTGAATTGTTTTTGTTTGTTTGTTGTTTTGTTAAGGAGGTTACAGAAAGGGGGATGTTTGTGGGAAGTGGTACCTCCTCAACAAGCCTGAGATACATAAGACAGAGTCATCTAAATTAAAAGACAAGTAGTTCCTGTGTGCTTCTTGATCATGACCTCTCTTTCCTGTCATTGTATCCCTCTATCCTGTCCCTCTTGCTGGTTCACAGGATGGCCACCTGTGAACATTGCCCTTCCTTACATACTTACAGTTAAACAGTTTTCTAGCATTTATTTGTTGCAGCTGAGTAGGATCCCTTGTTCTCTTGTTCAGTACAATGAGAGAGAGAGAGAGAGAGAGAGAGAGAGACCGAGAGACAGAGAGACAGAGAGAGAGAGGAGGGAACAGTAACAGGAACAGTAGGCAGTTTTTTTCTCACTGAGAGAGCTACAGTATGCTAAAACAAAAGGAGTCAGAGTTAAGAGGGGACTAGGACTCTCCTGCCAACTAGATTAAAAAAAAACACCACTACTAATAAACTAAGCTGGTTTGTAAGGCTTTTGTGGGCTGTTGCGTATAAGTGCTTCTGGAAACATTCCCTCCTCTCTCAGCTGCTGCAGGGCTTGACAGAGTTTGGGAGTAGATTACTTTCAGTAGTTGTCCAAAAGGACAGAAAACACATTATTTTTCCATCCTAATGTAGTTCCCATAGTGTACTTAAAGTGAATTTCAAAAATTTGGTTGTGAGTTTCATAGTCTATTACTTTAGGGCAAGGGTAGCTCATTTCTGTAAGAAGCCAATGTTTCAGCAAGTAGTAGGGAACTGGAAGGGACTGGCTGGCCATGGCTTCCATCCTACAGTATTTACAATCCCTTCCTTCCCAAAAACTACTTGCTAAAAAATTGAACTTCTTACAGAAGTGAGCTACTGCTGCCCTAAGGTAATGGGCTATGAAGCCCACATAATTACAAAAAAATAGAAATTTACTTTAAGCCAACATGAAAAGGTATATATACACTCTCTCAAGCAGTTTTACATAGGTTTTAAAATAAACTGAACCTTACTTGGAGGAGTTGAAAATCCTACCTGCTCTGCTCTGCTCACTGGTTTCCCATGCTGGTGCTTTTGGGTAGGGCCCTCCTCTGTTCCCTATAGGGGCCTGGCTGACTCAGATCTGTAGGCTTTATACTATCCTAAAGTTGAGATAAGGAGTCAAGGAAGGGACAAGAGGTAGTCCTTCCCCCAGTTTACTGTTTTTTTTTTTAGCTTTCATTTGTTCCATTTGTATACCTTGTGCCCATTTGAAATGCTGGCATCTGTGTGTATCTATATATGTAATTTTATTTTCCACTTGGTTGTAGGCTTTGTAATTGTTAACAACTGCTTAATTACTGTAAGTGGGTGGATCAACTGACCAGGGGGAAGGCTATTTAAGCCCTGGATTTTGGGTAAATGGTAGTTTGTGCTCAGTCATAGACTGAACCTCATGGGGTGAGGAACAACTTTTCTTTGTTCTTAAGAGCAAAATGACCTCTGGTAGCATGTGGATGTGAGCAGAGGCACTCACAGCTGGTACAGCAAGGACATGCTCTTATTTTGTTTAAAGAAGGGAAAGGTAAGACACTGTTTCATTGAAGTTACCTGGAAAGGTGGTTTCGCCACACCAAGGTATAGCCTGGACTCATTTTTTTTGCCTTTTTTGTGTGCATTTAAATGAAACAATGCTATCTGCACCTGGCACCTGACCACTTTGTGTTGCTTCAGTCTCTACAATAACAGAAGTATCTTACAGAACTTTAAATCAGAATTCAAGAGGCATATAGGCCACCAGTTTGACAGATCACTCATCACCCGCTTCATAAAGAAAGACTAACAGTATTTCTTTCATACTAGAGAGTAAAGAAAGATGGTTCAGGGTATAATTAAAAACCTGGGTTAGTTAATCCCCTAAACATGTGGCCATTAATTTATAAATGTGTCAGCACCTGGTGTATGTATAGCATGTAACAACTCATCTTTTGACATTAGTTTAGTATTAAATCTGGGATAAAATCATCTGGAGCCTGGGGAAGTCTGAAAAAAGGTCTCTTTACCCAATAGTGAACCGATGCCTAGGCCAAAAAGCCTACTGACAGACTTGGAAACAACTCTTAATATACTATTCAGATCAAAGTGTAATATTCCCTATCTGCTACTTGTGGCATCAGTTTCTTATCAATCCTACTTCTGCATGCCTCATAAAGACAAATTTGGGCTGCTTTCCCCTGTGTTCCACACTGCTGTTTTTTTTACAGTGCTTTACATCTTTAAAATAGAATAAGGACATCTCTTCTTTTTAAAAGTGCAATCTGTTGACTATATTTGGCCCCAGTCTCAACAGTTAAAGTTTGTAGTTTTTGTAAATGTTGACACAGTGTGAAATATTTAAAAATAATCACTTTTGCTGTGTTTCTTACCCCAAGAGATAAAAAAGTGCTTCAGTTCCATTTTGTTTCCTTCCACCAGACCAGGGAGTCATCCTAGCAAATTAGAACTAATTTCCTAGCTCATGCAATTTCACCTAGGGCATTTGGTACCACTGACTCCTGTAGCAGGGTAGAGTGCAATTTTCCAAACTCCTGGGCCATGTTTTACACTATGGGAAGGTATCAACGATCACTGTAACTGTGTTATGATCTGAGAATTCTAGTGAACCTTCTGAGGCAGACTGAATTGAAAGGTGAGAAGAAATTAAAATAAAATCTATGCAGGTGGCTAGCTGACCTTTAAAAATGTGGCATCTCTTTTTGGGTTGGATGTGTAATAGGCATCTGATAGCCCTGCCATTTTCATGAGATTTGACAAAAAAAGACATGTCACTAAAAAGTTTCTGAATTCTGGTTTATGCACCATGATCACAGAGCAACAGTCTGCAGTTAAAATCACCCCAACAAATAACAGGTTTTGAAGTAAATGAAAAAGGTTGTATTAATTTGAGGGTGTCAATATTGTCTGCTATTGACTGTGGTGAACAAATGTTCACAAGTCTGAATAAATAGCCATGTAATTTAATGTTTAACATCAAAGCCCATCCTGGGCTTAAATTAAGTAATTTAATTACTTCCACTTCCAGAGTGGTAAATAAAATAAAAACTCCAGAACAGTGGTCAGATCCAAAGGACCAGAAGGAAGGTCTGGGATGTCAAGCTTTGCTGGCACTGGATACCTCTGACACAGTGTGAAACCTAGTGTCTCGTACAAAGATTAGCTCACTTCAAGACAGTTGAAAGTATAAGAAGGCAAAGGGCCTCTTATCACCCTATTGTGTGGTGGGACTGAGAGGCGGATCAGCAAGATGACCACGATGCTGCTCCGCTCCACGCTGCTTGACTTTTTGCTCCTCACCTGCTGATTTTCACTTGAGATTTCTAGCAGGCTTTATGAATGATTTTGACTTAAAATGCCAGAAAGATATCTTTGTGCAGTCGGGTAAGCTATAGAGCAGCTTTCCATTTTGGACAATAGTTTTTGGCTACACATTCGCTCCGGTGTTCTGCCAGTTATTTGTTGCATTGAGCAAGTGCTGTCAGAGCATTGAAAGGCACTGACAAAGTTTCTTTTGAAACTTTTAATATTTCTATCAGTACTTTTAGAGAAGTGCCTTTTGTAAACTGTAAAATAATATTCTTTGTCTCTGTGTGGCTGAATCGCCGGCCGTTCGTGTTCGCCTAGTGCTTGGCATTTTCAGTGTCTGGCTGACTTTTTTTGGACTGTTGGAGCCAGTGCTGTAAGAAACATCAGTCGAATGAGAGGAGCATGACCCTGGAGCACTGCAGAGATGATGCCTGTAAATACAGTTGCACAATCTGTGCTGACAGGCTTATAAAACCTTTTATAAGGTAGAATATTCTGCTCAAACTGGAGGAATTTGGAGGAGATAGGGAAAAGTCAGAGACCTCTGGAGGGTATACCTTTTGTGAGTTTCAAATGCCTGGGGCCCCCAACAGATGCTATGAACTCCTAGTTCAGGAGAGCGGAGATAAGTTTGCCAGTGTTTGCCAATGTTTTGCTCTGGCTTTTTGAAAATGCTCCTGCTGGAAGCAAATATGGGGCAATTTCCCCTAAAGGTAATCATTTAACTTTTTCTCTTGTGGATGGTGTCCTGTGCAGAGGTTGCTATATGCGTGACCTGATCTGCAGTTTACAACACTTTTTTGACCCAGGGAATTAAAGGACTCTCAGGTGGTGAGGTGAAATAATGGTTTTATTTGGAGATGAAAAATCGGAGCCCCACTGACTCTTGCACTAAGGGCAGGGAGCTTAGATTATATCCTATTCTCAAGGACTCCTGTCTGTAAAATCCCCTTAAGAGATGCTACCTTAGTGATAAGCAGACATTGTATAGGGGCAAAACCTCCTGTACAAGAATTGGTCTTTCACTTTCTATTTTTCATGCTTTGAGTCGGACATTCAGTTCAACTGTTAAGTTGAGGAAATTTTGGTGACTCAATAATATGGGATAGGGAGTATTCCCTTTCCCCTCCTAAAATAAAATGTTGCTGTGTTTGCAGCCAGAGTTTGCCCTCCTTCTATTTACTCCTAAAAATGGGACTGTATGCATACTGTCTTGAGTCACTGTTTACCGGATAGGTTGGTCCAACTTTTATATTAGAACAACCATTCATCTTGTGACATAGCATTTTGATGTTTTGCAAACTTCATACAAAGGCTCCAAATATGCAATGTTGTGGTGAATTTTTGTCTTGATAGGACAGCTATTGGAGCTACCGGACTCCTGAATAGAGCCATTAAGTCATTTAGCCCTATACATTAAGGCTTGGATTTCAGAATCTAAAGGGACCTTCAAAGTTGATACATAAATTAAATTTATTCCTGTGTATATATAATGGAGCTACGACTTGCTGAATTTATATAGTATTTATCATTGATAATATACTGTATGTGTGGATGCTAAGTGAATGTTTTATGTTCATATGTGTGTGAAATAGTATTTAAATATTTGTGCATTTTGTGCCTGACCAAATATCACTTAGAAATCTATATAGTTTATAGGACAAAGGTACTTGGATGGCAATCTCTAAGAGAGTTAATTCTAAATAATTTTCTTACTGAAGTTTAGAGGGTAATCCATGTTTATTTATCCAACTACCTGTAGAGTTATTATATTAAGGGATTTTAACTTTGATTTGTAATAATTTAACAACAGTGCATCTTAACATTTATTGGTAGTCTGTGATTGTGATACAGGTGGGGGAGCTTTTAGTACCTGAGTTTTCAGAAAGCAGGAGTTGGAATGTATACAAGAAGTGCTTCTAAGAGTAAGTCACTTTTTCATTCTGAAGTGTTAAACTTTCATTTTTGCTTGTGGAATGTATCACAAACCCACTCAGCAGGTCAGCCCTCTACTCCCAAAGTGTCAACCTCCGAGCGCAGTCTTGTGAACGGTTTAACAGAACAAGGTAACCCCCTTGTCTGTTTTTGTGGGTTTGAATCAACCTTTAGTCTCAAGTCTTGGAGGGATTCAAACTGTGAACCTCTTGCTAGCGTACCCAATGCACAGGCTCAGATATATCTGTCTTTGGGGGGGCCAGATATCTTTGCCTATGGGCACCTAACCAGGTGTACAAAAATGAACTCTTAAACTTTAATAAAGACCTCAGATTATTCTTACCTTTTTCCAGTTTGGTATCACCATTCAAGCCTATGCCTAATGTCTGCTGTAACCATATATACTCTATTTGTAAAGGAAAGAAATCAAAGACAGACTAAGTAAGCTCTAAAAAGAGTTTTACTAAAATAGATAATAATATGTAAAACATATAAAATACAGAACTATTATATCACAAGACATACAAATCTTTTAAAAGAACAAGGTTTTAAACAGTGCAATTCCTACCACAGTAATTAGATTTCTTTCTCTTTTTAAATACCTGTTTAAAGTACTCACAGATGTTTCTTTGTCAGAGTCTAGATAGAAGTGTCTGAAGGGAAACAGAACAATGTTTAAAAATTGACTTTCCCCACCTATTTTGCATGAGGTCACCTAGCTCCTCCCTGTCAGAATATATAATAAAAAAATATATATCTATATAAAAAAACAGGATGTCTTTTCCAAGTATTAAATTCTGCAACCTCAGCATGACTTATATTCTTCAAATGACTCTCTTTGATCTTATGCAGTATCCTCTCTCACACAGACATCATCACCTTTATGATTTCACACCAGTTTACTAAACCTGGTTTCCCCCTCTAACGTCATAAAAGGGATGCTGATTTCCCTTTTAGCAGCTAAAGCTATAATTAACTTAGAAAAGTCTGTAATTAGCTTCTGGCCTGCCATGTTACACCTTGTATCTAAAACCTGTGTGTGTGTGTGTGTGTGTGTGTGTGTGTGTGTGTGTGTGTGTGTGATCTCACATGCTGTTTTAGCATTTCACATTGGAGACAGTCCATACACATTTTTATATTTACAAAAAATTATTATTCAGCACTCAGAACTGGCTGTCCACATCACAGAATGTACTGTCCCTGAAATTCTGGAACAAGATCCTAGCAAAAATCTGCTCAGGATTGGTAATAAGCCTCGGTAGGAGCTACTTTTGTGAGGCCTTAAAGGAGAACTAGTAACGGCCTCGCATTGAAGCCACAAATGGCCACTAATTGGCTGGCTTGTAAATGGGTTAAAACTAGTGTACTGTTAAAGGCTCAGAAGAAAGGTGGCTATCTTTGAGTTTCTGATCAATGAAGATGCAGAACAAAAGCTGAGGCAGCTCCAGAAATGAAAGGTCAGTACCCCCTAGCAGAACACAGAGTAGAAACACATAGAATTTAAAGAATGATATTATTATGTGTGTACTCTGTGCTTGATGTCTTCTCCCTGCTCTTGCAAAATCCAATTTGTCTTGGCTCTATTCATACCTTTAGGACATGTCAAATGGATGCACATTATTGGGTGTTAATAGGCTGGTGTTGAATACATACTGTTTATGAATCCTTTAAAAATGTTTAGTTCATATCCAAATGTATAAAATTTTAATACATTGTACATGTTGGACATGTAAAATCTGTTTTTTTGTTTTCTGTCGTAATGACTTAAAGTCGAAGGAATACATTTTTGATACTGAGAAGGCAACGTGCCTCTTCCTCAGAGTTTTAATGCTATTAACATTTGCTGCCAGGAAGCACATGGAGGTATCATTAACCAAAGTAAGAAGAAAAAAGAAAAGTACAGTACACTTGGCATGGTCATACAAAATTACTTTTTTCTTCCTCACATCCTCTCTTTTTGTCCTACTTTTCCTTTCCTTTTTTGTTGAGGCTTTGGAGGTACTTGCTTCTTCCACATCTGAGGAGGAGTACTGTTGTGAGGATGGTTTGGAGGCTCCATATGATTCCACCTCCATTTCTCCCCACTGATTTTCAGGATACAGAATCTCATACTGGTTTAATAGTGAAACCAAGTCTTTTTTAAATACATTTTTTTTCAGCTTATTCCATGTTTGTCTTCTCATTACCATCTTCAAATGTTTGGTGTCTGGTGTTGGGGGTGGCATGTAGTGATGAAAGTGAACAGGAACACACAGGAACTTAGTTCTTGTACATTTTTTGCAGTAGGAACAGAGTTCCTGTACTTCTTCCCACTGATACTGGAACTGAAATTCTTAAACAAGCAAAATAATGACAGTTTCTGGGACTGTGACCTGAAATCAGGGATTCCATCACAAAATTTGACTTGTTCAATGATATTTTCTTAGAAATATTTCAGTATCCATAATTGAATCCCATAGTATCTATACAGTTATCCTTCAGATTGAAGAACTTCATTCTGTATTTCATATTTGCCAGTGCCTGAGTTCCTGTACTTCTTGTCTACCACCTGCACCACTGGGGGCATGATACCTATATTCTCATCCTCTGGGCCTGTGACTGCTGGTTGGGATTCAATGTACAAAGCAGTGGTTGGAAGATGTGCCTCATTAGATTCTGAGAGTAAAGCTTCATCAGCCTCAGGGGAGGGGTTCAGATGAGATGCTACTGATGCAGATTCTCTGACAGGGAGATCAGGTTGCTGTGGAGGTACTTGTAAGGTACGTTGCTGGGGCTTAGTAGGGCCTGGTTGATGTGGCTAGGTGGTCTTGTTCCTGGTAGTAGGTCTTACCCATTGCATGAGATCTCTGGGCCATGGTCACATAAGCATTTTTTCTAGCTGATCATCTTGTTCTGGCTGATTGTGGGCAGCCCATGGACAACTGTGATAAGAGTGTCCCAACTCAACGCACAAGTTACACTTCATCTTGTTGACACAGTGTAGACTTATATGCCCCTTCTCATCATATAAGTTACACTTCACCTGATCACAGGCCCCACTGAGATGGTCGTTCAAACTGCAGTGGTAGCAAGCTTTTGTCTGGCCTGCATAAAACAGAACTCCTTGGTCCCAGTCCAAGAAAATGCTATTTATCAGATGTTGAAGGTTAGCCTCCATTTGCTTGAGGTGAACTCAAACCTTCCACCCCTCAGTCCACATACCTTCTGAATCTATGACAGTTGCAGGGTCCCCCATCACTGAGCATTTTTTCTTTAGCCAAAAGATAACATCTGTTACAAATACCCCCTCATTCCTAAATAAGATTGCTACTGTTTCGTGAGCCAGTTTTATCAGAGGAATGGTTAGGAATGGAGACCAGAGGAGGAATTTTTAAGCCCGTAGTACTTTTGATAAAATATTTCCAGGGCCTGCAAAATTTTGAAACTAATATCAGAAGTGGATTCACCACTAACATGAATTAGGGCATATATTTGTAATGCTGCAACATCCATAGATTCCTTTAGGAGCCTTCTAGCCACAAAGACTCTGGGTTGTTGTCTAGGTCCCATTTATAGCTCAGTCTCACCAAATTATATCTCTGGGCTGGGAGAATGGAGGCATGAAACAATGCTGCATAAGGGCGAGGTCTTTCAGATCATGGATCTGAGTGTTCTGAATGACTCTTAGAACTTGTCAAAGGCTGGTCCTTCATCCCTGGGGACCCAGCATCTGGAGCAGCAGAAAGTGTCTTTTGGGCATACAAAGCATTACCAGCAATAGTCCAAGACTCTTGTTGGGGAGTAGGAGATGAGGACTCAGAGACTGGCTATGGAGGAGCATTTGTAACAGTTTCTTTCATGGTCTCTGTGTCCTGTACAACTTTATCCAATGGGTTAGTAGCTAAACCTTGTAGTACTGGGTTTTCAATCAGCTCTAAATCATTGGATAAAGCAATGTCTGGGGTGACAATTCAAGCTTTTAATCACAGTATTATTGGAAGAAAGAGGAATATTTGTACTTGCTTGAGCTAGCACTCTTACTAGTGGATCCCTAGGTTCTGGTATTCTTATTAGAGAGGAGTCAGGCACCCATGTTCCCTCCAGACTCTGTTTTTCCTATCCTACTGTCAAAAGTGCCTTCTCCACTGTTTGTCCAATATCTTCCATGTCAGCCGTGGTTGTGGAGTTTGGTTTACTGATGTCTGATTGAAGGAGCAGGAGTCCTCACAGCCGCATTCTCTGGCATAACTGTACTGCATGCTGGATGGGGTGTGGCTCTTGCTGGTGTTTTCTTTTTTTTCTGTATTGTATTTATGCCCTTGGAAACTGGCAGTTTGCTCTGGTCCTCCCTTGGACGGCTCAAATCCATCCCAACCAGTGACCTCCTCACTGGGACTGCAATTGGAGCTTCCCAGAGCCTGCTAACTCCATTTTTTTATTTCATCCCCCCGTGCCATGGCCATGTGTACACATGTGGATGTGCCACATAATGCAGTTCCATAGCACCTTCCCTGCGTGCTGCCCACCCACCTGAACTATCCTCAGGTCTCCACCTGGGGGCAGTGGAACTGTGGGACAAAGTCCCTCCCTGGGAGAGGAGAACTACAAGCAGTTGCTCAATTCTGCTTCTGTCCTTCCCCCCAGCTGTCATCTAATGACCCAGGCTTGTTCTCAAACTCAGGTCACCAGTGTAGCGTGAGGTGTGGCACCCAGTGCCACAGTCTTCAGTACCACTTGGCCAGCTCTTGTTAGTGTTTTCACTGATGCTGCACTCAGCTGGTGGCTTTCAGAACTTGTAGCAACTGATTCTGACAAGTCTAATCAGTTGGAGGGCAGAGGTTCCCACTTCATCTGCATTGCTGGTTGAAAGCTGGTCTTGGGCTTACTGTCAGGTTTACCGAACTGGCACATAGCTAGTTCTAACTATGCCTCCTCTTCTGATGTCATGGTCAGTAAATACTGGTGTTTGTCATGCAGTCACCTCACCATGAGTTATTTTTCTGCTGTTACTGCTGGGACTCGGCTCAGCTATGACTGATGTCAGGAGCCCCTTGGTGTTATCGACTTCTACTTCTGTGGGCTTGCCTTCCTCATCCTCATCTCTAATCATCACAGCTCCATCATCATTAAGCTCAGGTAGCAGGTTTGAGTCAAGGGCTTCCTTGATACTCCAGGTGGGGAGGGAAGCAATCTCCACCACCCAGGCAGCCACATTCATCTCCACTCCAGGGTCCTCCATCCTTCTGCAGAAAGTGTTTTGTGCCCCCTGGAGGAAGAGTAAGGGAATTTCTCCAGTGTCCTGGCCAAATTTCCCCCATTCACTAAAAATACCACCAACAGTTTAACCTGATTAAAAAAATATATAAGTTTGCATCTGTATGCCTTCCCAGGGTGAGGTTGAAAAAAGGCAGAATTGTTTAGCCCCCCTTTACATATTTATTTATTGAAAAGTTTCACCAGGAAGGGCACACTGAACAAGTTGCTTGTCTCACAGTGCATCCAGAGGGAAGGGGTAATCGGAGAGAAACAATTAACGAAGATACAAACATAAACCATCTTACATCATTTGATGACCATAAGGTACTTAACAGTAGTGAAGCAACCAGACATGTAGCTAGAGAACTTAAGGAAAGTAAGTTTTTATGAACATACATTTGTCAAAATACACAATGGTCAGAGCATCTTAGCAAGAGATAACAGTTTAAAAATACAAATCACAGAAATCATTATACATCACTTTTAAGTGCAGTAGTAGGATACAATGTAACAACAGAGACTTTTGTGAAAGATAATAGATAGGAACTGGGTGAGCTCAAAAGGAGTTAGGCACAGGAGCAATTAACAGAGAGGTAGTTTTGAAGTGCTGCAGTTAATGAGGAGAGTGAGGACAAGTGGCAAATCTGTTGTGGAAGTGAGTTCTACAGTTTTGGGAAGTGGTACAAGAAGGCAGCATGTCCTATAGTGGTGGAACATTGAGGGACTGCCAGAGTTCTATAGTCATGAGATCTGAGTGAGCGGGCAGGTGGAGGGGGATAGCTAGTGAGAAGGTAAGATAAGCTGGGAGTGAACCAAACCAGAATTTTGAGATTAAGTTTGCACAGTGGTGTAACCATATGTTTTCAAGAGAGGGAAATGCCAGGGAATGGTAGGGTTGACAGCGATGGGTGACAGTAGGAGAGTCAAGAGCAAAGTGACAGAAGGAGTTGAAGAGGGTATTCAGTGTGGCTAAGGAAGTCATGGGAGTGGCACTGTAAACTACATCACAGTAGTCAAAGATAGGTAGTATCATCTTCTGGACCAGTTCGCACCTAGCCGGTAGAGGGAGGCAGTTCCAATTCTTGTATAAAGCATCAAGCTTGGGGCACAACTTTTTCAGGATAGCATCAATGTGGTCAGAGAAGGTGAGGTGTCAATCAAGCCAAACACCCAGATATCTGAATGAGGAGGTATCCTCAATTACTGTCCCATCAAGAGCATGGAAGAAGGACAGGGAAGGGAGCCTTGAGAGTCTCTGTCTAGTGCCAAAAGTCATGGAGACTGTCTTCTTGACATTGAGGAAGAGTTGATGAGTGCAAAACCAGTTCTAGACATAATTGAAGTCCAGTTGAAGTCTGTCTGCAGCATCGGATGAGGACCAGCCCGAGGTGAAGAGGACCATATCATCTGCATACATATGTATAGAGGATGTGCTGCAGACAGATGGGAGGTCATTTAGGAAGATGGCGAACAGGATAGGACCCAACACTGACCCCTGAGGGACACCTGTGTTGCTAGGGAGTGGAGGGGATATACAGTCAGTGATTCTGACTGTGTCCAGCCTTTTAGGTAAGCACAAAACCAATTGGTGGCTGAGTCAAACAGACCTGCTGAGGAGAGGGAATTGTGTAAAAGGGTATGGAAAACTGTGTTGAATGCCTTGGAGAGATTGATAAAAATGGCAGATGTGATTTGGACACTGTCCATCCCTGAGAAGATTGAGTCAGTAAGCCTAATCAGAGAAGTGGTGGTGAAGTGGTTTTTCTGAAAACCAGATTTGAAGGGGTGAAGAAATTAGAGTTAGAAAGATAAGATGAGAGTTGGTTTAGAAACAGATGTTCTTGCAGCTTAGCTAAGGTGGAAAGGAGGAAAATAGGGCAGTAGTTCCCCGGTGTAGAGGTATCGCCACCCTTAGGTAAAGGAAGAATGATATTATGCTTCCATCTGGTAGGGATGGCAGCCAGGTCAAAAGAGAGGTTGAGAAGAGCAGACAAAGGGACAGAGATACCCAAGCCTGAAAGATATAATAGCTTGGGGTCCAAGCCATCAGGTGAGCAGCCTTTGGTAGGAATTAGGGCATACAAAGCCTCCAGCATTTCAGTAGGAGTAATTTTGGAGAAGGAAAAGTTGTTTTTTGTGTGGGTGAATGAAAGGAGGTGACAGGTGAGACCACACTCATAGCCAGTAAGGTGGCCAGAAGAGCAGAGGCACATGAGGTGAAGTATGTGTTGAAAGCAGCAGCAACACTAGAGTGGTCAATAATGAGGGAGTTGTTTATGTTGAGAAGTGGAGAGGGAGGGGTAGACAGAGAGGAGAAGAGAGAGTGTATCACTTTCCAAAATTTGGAGGGATTATTTATGTTGGAGTGGAAGGTGGAATTGAAGTACTCAGTTTTGGCCAATCGTGTGGCTGTCATACACTTATTTCTAAGGCGCGGTAGGTTTCTTGGTCTTTGAGAAGCTTGGGGCCTTTATGAAGCTTCCATGCTTAGTCGTGCCCTTTTTGGCAAGCTATGAGTTCAAGCGAGATCCATGGAAGGTTGCTCCCGCAGACCCTGACCAGGCAAAGTGGGGCGTGCTGGTTCCAGATGTCAAGGAATTTGCTATACTGTTACCACAGTGACTCTGGTACAGTGAAGACCACCACAGTGACAGGAATTGGGCAAAATCTGCCCATCGCTGTGGTGATCTGTGTGCCAATTGGGACTGCCTCGCTGGGTGTTTGCCCACCCGGTCCAACTCCGACTCAGAGTTAAAATCCTAGAAACCAGGGTGTGTGGGGGTGGTGCCCCCCACAAGGAGGGGTTCTGGGGGTGCAGACCCTGATTGTGTGCATGACATCCCCGTGGCTACAATGCCGACAGTCAGCATTGCAGCCGTCACTGTAGGGGATGTCGGTGCTAGCACTGTTGAAGCACTATGGGTGAACCAAGGAATTTCCCCCTGAAATAATCAGCAACTTCATCTAATGAGTTCGCAGTTACTATGGGGGCCCAGTTTGTGTGCACTAGGTCATGTGGGGGGGCAAGATTCAGGGATTTGTATGAACGGATTAGTAAGGTTTTATGCAGGGCTTTGATTTTATGAACTTTACATATCAGGAAGGTCATGCAGTGGTCGCTGAGTTTGGCAGATAATACTCCAGATCTGATGACCCTGTGGGGTGCGAGGTGAGGGCCCAATCAATCAAGGAGTGATTGCTCATTTTGTGGTTCATCCGTGTCGGTTCAAGGATAAGCTGGGTTAAGCTGCGGGCATTTATGCCATTTTGCACTTTGTTTAGTGTGGGGGTTGACTAGTTTAGATTAAAGTCATCCATAATGTATACTTCACCTGAAGTGGTATGGGACGTTATGGAGCTAATAAGATCAGTAGTAACTGAGGAGTGGATATCAGGGCAGCAGTAGGTACTTGCTACAAAAATGGGAATAGAGAAGGGAAGGGAGAGCTGTAATATCAGTACCGTGTAAGCTTTAGGAACTGAGACAGAAAAAGTGGTGGTGAATTGGATAGATGAATAGACATAGATTGCCACACCTCTGCCTCTCCCTGCTCAGTCTTGTTGGGATATAGTATAGCTCAGGATGGAGAGGGAGGAGTCACCTATATTTTTGTTAAGCCAGGTTTCTGATAGGATGATTATATCAGGGCTGGGCAAGGCAATCAGAGACTGGAGTAGGTCCACTTTAGGGAGGAGGCTGCGTATATTCAAGTGTAGGAATTTTAGGCCACGAGGAAGTGTGGTTATACTCAAGGGAGAATTTCCTGTAGGAGGGAATGGGGACACAGTGACACTTATAGGTCATGGTCCAAGGTTAGGGTTTATGTCCCCAACAAATAGAAGCAGGAGAGCAATAATAATAAAGTGAAGTTTGGCACTCTTGAACCAAGACTAGATGGATGAACAACTGAAGAGAAGGGTAGTGGGTTAAACAGACAGGGGCTAGAAGCTAAGCATTAGAGTGCAGTACATAGGCATTGCTAAGAGTGTGGTACTAGGGTGGAAGGGGTAGTGTGCCCAAGTCTGGATAGGGGCAAGGGGGGTGATGGTATGGATAAAGACAGGAGAATGGAGGGAGGTATGGCAGAGTGGTGCTGGTGCAGGAGAGGGATGTAGAGGAGAATAGGAAGGAAGGGGGGAGAACGAGGGCAGACAGAAACAGGAGAAGGAGCCTGGGTTGTGTATAGTAACATGTTAGGGGTTAAGCAGGGGCAAAGACTCAGAGGGTGAAGATCTACAGAGGTTGTACTGGGCTGTACATTAGTAGATGAAGCTGGTCCAAAACCATATAATGAGGCAGGTCCTAAGCCAGTCAACACACTCCTGACAATTTAGTTCCCTTGTACTCTGCTGATTTGCTCACTGAGATAGCAGAGTAAACTAGTGTGGTAGTGCACTCTAAAAATTGGGACTGTCACTTTAAGGGAGATTTAATCAGTGCCAGTCAACAGCCTTAGTGAGGAATGAGGGTGCATAGCTAAGTGGGAGGAGGAAGAGTATTTAATAGAGGTCAGGGCCAGGGAGGGTGGTCAGGACCAGGGAGGGTGGGTGGAACAAATTACTGTCCAACGCAGAAGTTCATAAAGCAGAAATTACAATTAATTAAATTAAAAATAGGCCCAGCTTGTTATTTTAAAAAACAGTGTGAGCAGAACAGATGGCGGGCACCAATGGGGATCCCACTCCAAATTTTGTTGGCCAGTCAGATTAGCGGCTTTCAAGCCGAGCGTTCCTGGGGGATGTTTGCCATACCTGCAGCTAGGCAGGCAGGCCAAGGAGAGTGTGTGGCCAGCTTGTTGATAAGCCGCAGCCGCTAGTCCATTGGGAGCCCAGTCAGGGAAGAGTGGAGTCCTGGAAAGGAAAGGAGAGAGAGAGTGAGAGGTTAGGGATAAATACCTGCAGACACAGTAGGGGCTATATCGGTGGGAGTGATTAGACTGTTCACAATAGTCAGGGGGAGTGAGTGTGGAAATAAGGAGTGCTTGAGTGAGTGCATTTGGGAGAGGGCAGAAAGTGAAAAGGAGAATAATTGGTGGGATCTAGGTTTTGGCACCTGGGCACTGAGGAGAAACAATGGGAGAGTGATTCAGGTTACTGGGACAGGGATGGGGGAGCTGGAAAGACTACTGGGGCAAGAAAAAAGCAAAGAAAAACAGGTGGGGAGACAGACCCGGGGGCTAGGGGAAGTGAGAGACAGAGTTAAAGGCAGAGTTTAGAAGCAACTTGAGTGCACTGCAAAATAATGCAATTGGGCTGAAGCAGGTGGGGAAACAGACTAGAAAGTTAGCAAAAAGAAAACAGAACAATAGATAAAAATACAGATAGGAAGGCACAGTTTAAAACAGTATAAATTAGCATACAGATAGAGAGGCACAGTTTAAACAACGATAACTAGAATACTGATAGGAAGGCACAGTTTAAAATAGAGATGATATTAAACAGCAGAATCATAACTGTAAACATTAAGCATTGCCAAAAAAACATGGGCAGAGTACACTGAGCTGTAACATCTGAGGCAACTTTATGCATTTAATGCAGAGCTATGGCTGGTTAAGCTAAATTAAATTACTGTCCAACACAGAAGTTTGTGAGGCAGAAATTACAATTAATTAAATTAAAAATAGGCTCAGCTCGCTATTTTAAAAAATAGCGCGAGCAGAGCAGACAGCAGGCACCAATGAGGAGATGAATCCAAATCTTGCTGACCAATTAGATTAGTGACTTTCAAGCTAAGCTTTCCTGAGGGAAGTTTGCCATACCTGCAGCTGGGTGGGTGGGCCAAGGAGAGCACGCAGCTGGCTTGGAGATAAGCCACAGCCATTGGTTCGATGGGAGACCGGTCAGGGGAAGATCGGTGTCCTGCAGCTGGGCAGGTGGGCTTAGGACAGTGCATGGCTGGCTTGGTGATAAGCCACAGCCACTGGTCCATTGGGTGCCCAGTCAGGGTGGAGTGGTGTCCTGCAGCTGGGTGAGCAGATCGAGGAGAACACATGGCCGACTTGGAAATAAGCCAAGCCGCTGGTCTATTGGGAGCCCAGTCAGGGTGGAGCAGTGTCCTGCAGCTGAGCAGGTGGGCCAAGGAGAGCACATGGATGGCTTGGAGATAAGCCACAGCTGCCGGTCTATTGGGAGCCCAGTTGAGGCAGAGTGGTGTCCTGCACCTGGGGGAGTGGGCTGAGGAGAGCACGTGGTTGGCTTGGAGATAAGCCACAGCTGCTGATCCATTGGGAGCCCAGTTGGGGTGGAGCAGTGTCTCTGCAGCTGGGTGGGCAGGCTGAGGAGAGTGCACAGCCGGCTTGGAGATAAGTCACAGCTGCTGATCTGTTGGGATACCCTTTCCTGGTCCATAAAAACTAGAATAAAAAAATAAACCTTCCAAGGCCATGGTTTCCCATAGAATTCTGCCACTGGCAGCTTATACTGTCCTGAGTGCCTGGATATTGCGCAATGACACAGCCTTGCCAAAATGTATTGTATTTTATAAAACAAGCACACGTATACTTTATAAAGCCTTAAGGAGCTCAAACTAGAAATTTCTATCCCTGTTGGGATAATTGCAGCAGGACAATTTGGAGTTTCTAACTGCCCACAAATAGGTTGTTACCTGGTCACCATGACAACTTCACAATGAGGGTAGTTCAAAGTAGTTGTAACCTTATTCAGACTTCAGTGATTGGCCCACAGACCTATGAAACAAGTAAATGGGGGATGGGAGCACATGTGCAGGACACAGTACTTAGATGCCAGGTCAAGTTTATGCTCTGATTTCAGTAGGGACAGGGAGAAAAAGCTGAGTGTGACTGTAATGCTGTATTGTAATATACAGTACATATATTTTGCATAAAATCCCTTGCATGAAACTTTGTGGTGAGACCTAAAGTACTGTGTGGATCGTAACTGGTGGTGGGAGTTCAAGTTCTGCCTAGATGAAATACCTGTACGTTCATGTGCAATACTGATGTGAATAGAATAGTAGATAACTAATTACATGTACACAATATCCCAAAACCAAAAAGGGGCAAACATTGAAGCTATTAATATTAACAGTACTGTAGTGAACACCTACTAATTCCCCCATCTAGGAAAGGTACTGTAAATCTCAGGAATGAGAACCATAAAACACACTGCACAGTACAGGTGTTTTAAAAATGGTTGAAGCAGGACTATAAATGCTAACAAACCACTTGATAGTATCATTTCCCAGCCCAGGTGTTCACTGCACCCACTCAGTGTGAATTAACTGAGTGAGGACATACACATTTTGATGTGCTGTAACATACCATACAATACAGTCCTGGATTTGTAATACATTTAACATGCATGTGAATAGGCAGTGCATAGCACAGTATAAAAATGCTGTGTTCAGTCTTGTATTGTTACAGGATAGTGAGGAGTTGACAATATTATTGCCCGAGGTCCCATGTAGAGGGAGGCCAGTAGGAGGAAGTATACACCTGCCAGTGCTGGCAGATGGCACTCCATTGCCAGCAACACAGACTTGTGATGGGGACCACTATGTACAGCCTTATGACAAGGAGCAGTAGGTGGTAGGGCACCAAGTGAGGACTGATCATAGTAATAAATTATACGAATTATGTAATGGTACTGTCTATGCCAAGTACAAAAACACATCTTCACCTTCTGTCTTTCAGATTAACAGTAATGGGCAGGAGTCCTGGATCCTGCTCACCAGACTGGGCAAGCCCTGGTACCTTACTCTGGAGTACATACTATACAGTATGAAAAGAAAACTAAAAAAATGAAAGAAATATTTAAAGTACAAAACATAAAAAGAAAAGTACTTAAAATACAAGAAAATATAAATACTGTACACTACAATAAATAAAAGAAAAATAAATAAAAGAAATATTGAATTGTATCACGTGTGTCTGTGTATTACTATTCTGTACACTGTGGTTTATTCAGGACAGTGTTACTACAAAGCAGTTTTCGGGGGGTGGTTTTACGTGATGACTGCCAGGATCCAGGGTGAGTTTTCAGCTTTGAGAGCCAACTGTGTTTGGTAAACATCATACAAAATAATTAAAAACTTAAGTATTTCTGGTTTAATTAACCTGAAATTCTGCATACATGTTCCCCAAGATGTTCTCTAAATACCACAGGAAGCACATGTTACTACAAAACAGGGAAAAGTGTTTTTTTGGGGTGGTTTTATGCGATGACTGCCAAGTTGCAGGGTGAGTTTTCTGCTCTGAGAGCCTGCCTTTGTTTGGCAGACATCACACAAAATCACTAATAACTTTGACATTTATGCTTATAGTAATCTGAAATTCTAGATACATGTTCACTAAATACCACCACAACTACATGCTACTACAAAAAAGGGTTAAGGTTTTTTTTTGGGGGGGGGGTGCTTTTATGTGATGTCTGCCAAGATCCAAAGTGCATTTTCTGCTCTGAGAGCTCACGTTTGTTTGGCAGACATCACACAAAATCAATAATAACTTTGTTGTTTTTGGTTTTATTAACCTGACATTCTTGATACATGTTCCCGAAGGTCTTCACTAAACACCTCCAGAAGCACAAGTTGCTACAAAAAGAGTAAAGGAGTTTTAAGAAGGTGGTTTTATATGATGACTGCCAAGATCCAGAGCAACACAAAAGACATTAATACTGATGCAAAACAGTCATCACATGGCTGAAAAATGCTGGAATTACACAAGCCTCCAGAAGCTTCACCAGGGCCTCCCTCCTAGTTCCCCACTGTAGGACAGACCTGCACCAAAGGTCCTTCTTTTTGACAGAGCTCCCCTCTGGCTAAATTACCTTCCTGCTCCCATATCACTTGAACCTAAGCTCAGCCACTTTAATTCAAACCTTAGGATGCTTTTCCTTGAATCCTCAGTCTGCGACTGCACCTAACCATCTCTGGCTCTGCTCTTCCTTCTCCCTCCCCCCTGTAACCTATGCTTATGTTATCAATTATGCTGGGTTCTCTATCACCCTAAGATTTATGATTTTCTTCCCCTCTCTGTATGTTTCACATTTTAATTATAATCATAATGTAATACTTTTTTCTTTGAATGTATATACTGCCCTGCCATTATTTGTTTTTCTACTGTATCTTGACTTGGAGCCTTTGCAAAAGATCCTTTGGCTCAAAGGTTTGTAATTGTGATTGTTGTTAAATAAAATAAAATAAGTGAAAAGGTAGAACACAGCCTGATGCGGAGTACAACTGTAGCATGGCATGTAGCAGGATTATTTACTAAACGTGCAGATTTAGAATGTTAACATTTTTTAAAGTTGTTGATATAATCATGGTGCAAGAAACCTGGTAAGAAAGAATTTAGTATTGGAGGGCTATGACTCTTGTGCTAAAAAGTGGAAAAATGTGTACATTACGCCAGAGCTATTTAAAGTCTCCCAACATTTATAAAAACAATTGTATTGGATTGAGTGTGAAAATCAATGGACTCTTTCCAGAAGCAGATACTTTTATTGTCCTTACATTAGAAAGGGGAGTACAAAATTGGTTTCTTATTAATACATATGTCCCTCCAGCAAACACAAAATATTTTAAGAAGAAACATGGGATTATTTATTTAGAAATATAAAACATCTTAATATAATAGAATCATTATCTTATATATTGATTGTAGGTGATTTTAATGCAAAGGTCAAAACATGCAAATTAATTAATTTCAAAGACTTGGAGGAGATTTAGCAAACTTAAGAGCAAAAACTATATATCCAAAAAGAAGCACAACATATAACAAATATGGTCAAAAGTTAAATGAAGGCATGTTCTGACTGAGATATCTATTACTGAATAGATGAACATATCAAGAAATGATGGGTGATTATGCTTGGATCCAGAGGGATATCTGTGATAGATCTAATTTTGGCAAGCTACTCTACATTGAATAAAATTCAATCAATGGTAATGAGGCAAAGATCAGAAAGTGATCACTTTCCAATTATAATTATGATAAGGGCTGATTAATATAAGGTAGATGCTAAAGAGATGGACTGTCAAATGGAAATAAGTAATAAAAGAACAATACAATTAGATAATGATAACATTTTAAAAGTTCATAAGTTTATAGAATCTAATGCACTGGATCATTAATTGAACTATTTTATTTTAAACTAGTTTGGAAAGGGCCTTTAATATTATCAGTATTATATTGATGAAGTTACCTGATATTTTGTATATTAATTGTAACCATCAAAGAGAACAAATACATGTCTTATCCAAGCATACAGATATCAAAAAAGAGATTAAATCAATGCATTAGACTGTTAAGGAATGTTAAAACATGAGGAAATTGGCTTTAAAGAAGCAAAGGAAAATTGATAAGATGCCTCTAAGGATAGAGAAGGAAAAACATCAACAAGGTTTGTGTGAATAACTACATGCAGTCAATTATAATAAGGACATGTGCACATTTATGAAGTTGATAGTGAGAGGGACAACCAAATGGGATAATAACATTATGGCACAGATTCAGGAAAGTGATTGGTTTTAGCATTTTAAAAGTATATATTTTTATGAAACTTTACCTGTGATTGTGAATAGACAGCAAATCTGGAAACATAATATTGACAATAAAGAGATAACAATGAAGATATAAAGTGGGCAATAAATAAATAACAATTGAGAAAAGCCTCAGGACTAGACCCTATACCAGTGGATATTTATAAAATAAATGTAGACTGGTATAAAAAAATAATGCATCACTATTTTTGTCTTATATGGATAAACAATACAGTACTGTATTCATGGAAAGGTAACATTATTGTCTCAATTTTAAGGAAAATCCATTGGATGTAGACCTATTAACCTAACTGATAATCTCCAAAAATATTCACAAATATAATTTTCAAGAGACTTCAGGAATATCTTGATGAAAGTACACAAGTCACAGACAAGATTTAGATTAACAATGGATAATTGTCTACTTCTGAACTATTTGGCAATGAAATACACACAGGTGAAGAATATTATCTTTATGGCACCTTTGTGGATTTTTACAAAGCATTTGACATTTTAAAAAGAAATATTTTATGGGACCCAGTGACGCTGATGGTTGAGGCACTGGACACCACACCTTGCACCACGTAGGTGACCCGGGTTCAGAAATGGACTTGGTTTGCTTGAGGGTTGGCCGGGGTGAGGAAGGATTGAGTGTCCGTAGACTGCTCTCCTTCCTTTGGAAGGGGGACAGTGCTGTGCACTGTAGCCTGGCACCCAGCAGTGGCTGGGTGACAGCACAGGTGCCACCCAAAAGGGGGTGGTCCTGCATCTGGTGCATATATTGGGAGGCAGTATAGCGCAGTGGTCTAAGGCTCTGAGCTGCAAATTTGGTGACATCCAGCAGACCAGACCTGGGTTTGAATCCCACAGCTTCCACTTGCACACTGTGTGACCCTGAGCAAGTAACTTAACCTCCTTGTGCTCCCAGGTCGCTCCTGTAAAAAAGCTTTCAGCTTAGTGTGCTATACCTGGTTAAACAACTAAATAAAAAAAAAAAAGTCTGCTTCCACCGAGGTGGGGGCCAGTCACACCACCCATTGCATGGTTCACATGCTGGGGAGGAAAAAGTAGAAAATGGAGATGGCAGGCTCCACGATGGCCAGCTGTGCCCGTGCATACCTCTGGGATCTGGATGTTGGCTTCCAGGGAGCAGAAAAGTTGATACTCCTCTTCCTGGCCCTGTCACAGGATGACAACCCATTTGGGGACTCCCTGGAGGATTGGGTGTGGGGCACCAGACCATAGAGGTCAGACCCCCTGAGGGAGGGTCTGGAGTGCCTGCCATTTCCCTCCCCCCAGAAATTGTAAACAGAAAAAAAAAAAGAAATATTTTATGGGAAGAACTGAGTAGGTTGAGCATTCTTGAAGATTTATGTCATTATAGAAAATATTTTCTAACTTGGCCTAAAGTAAGAGTCACTAGAGCAGGGGCTATATCAGATAAGTCTGAGACCAATTTAGTAGTCAAACAAGGATGCCTTCTGAATTGTACTTTATTAAATATTTATATTAGTAACATTCTTCAGCAAATGGATGATGATAGATTTCATAATCTGAATATCAAATGGTTCACGATTAGTACATTAGCATATGTAGAAAATATACAGTAATATTAGCTAAATGAAGCTTAGGCCTCCAGCAAAAAAAAAAAAGACACATTTTCAAATTTATGTGCAGATAAAAACATGAAAATCAATTTAGAAAAAAACTTAAGGTAATGGTATTCTCCAACAAATATTTAACACCAGGGTTTTCATAAATAAAATAGAGGTAGTTCCTCACTATGATTATCTATAACTAAGATTCTCATGTGGTCGTGAATAGAATAATTATATAAGAATGTTTTTAAAAAGCATCAATACTCAAATCAAAGCAATTCTGTCTTTTATTAATAGATGGGGTAATAATATAATAGGAGTTCTGAGAGCAATACAAACAAAAATATTTGCTCAAATATTGTATGATTGTAATTGACTGTCACCTATAAAAGACTCTTGGTTCTTTCACAGTCAATACTGGCAGCTCTAATGATAGCAGAATGGGAGAGGGGTGTTCTAGAATAGGGAATGTGGTATATAACAGATCGAATGTTGTTTAAAACTAAACCAAATTCAGTAATAGAATAGCAAATATGGTATATAACAGATCAAATGTTGTTTAAAACTAAACCACATTCAATATTAAAAGAACGGTTAAAAGAGCTATAATGAATATTTATTTTATTTATTTAAACTTTTATTAACCAGGTAAGCAATATGAGCCAAGGCCCTTTTTCAAATGTGACCCGGGAATATGGTTGACTACATATAATACATTTTAACTGATTTGGATTAAGTGGAATAGAATTAAAGTGAACAATTTAGGATGTGGCTATTTATACAAATTTCCATATTTGGAAACAATTACTTTTAATATGGCCAAAATCAGTCAAAGTATCAATGCTCAGAGTAAGCAGTGTGAAGTAGAAATAATAAAGCAAAAAAAAAGTAAGTAAATGGTTAGCTGAAAACAAAAGAGATATTTATAAGAAACCTTATTTAGATATCTTGAAGAACTCAACAGAAAGAAAATTGTTCAACTGCCATTGATTTTAGCTTTATGAAAGCAATTTCATATGCTACAGATATGACAAAGCTAAAAACCAAAATCAGTATTGTAATTGCAGTATACCAGCAAAATATAATCTTTATCACATTACTATGGTCTACCCATTAGTCAAAAGACAAATAAACATTTGTATACTGTTAGTACATACCTGGCTAACCTTCAAGAACAGAAATACAAACTACTGAGAAATTTAATGTTTTCTAATTGTGTTAGAGTTTTAAAAATGATGGTAGTTTACTTTAAAGCCATCAATAGATACATGTTAATGACTAAAACATGCATGGATGAGGAAGAATGATGAAGGCTATCTTGAATATTGTCTTTGATATCTGAATGTAGCTCTGCCACTAAGCTGTTTTTAAACTGAAACTTTTAAAATCTTTCTAATACTCATCATAACAAATATGTTGATCAGTAAAGTAACTGAACTGAACAGAATCCCTGATTTTTGCCTATGATAATACCATCCATTGTTTGCACATGATTCATGGACGAGTGCCCACAGCTGATGAACATGCACAAATGCCTGGAAAACCATACATTCAAGAGAGACTACCTGGGAGAACTAAATCCATTTTCATTTTGGTAAATGAAAAAAAAAAAGATTCTGATAAAATAACATTATTAATTATTTCAGGTAGCAGCCATGATTGTCCATGATCTAAACATGTTTATTAGTGTCCATACTTCATAATGGTTTCTATGGTTTGGCTTTTAATTGATACTAACCTGAAGAATTCTCAAACTATATTAACACAAACAAAAGTGGCTGCACTGGACTTGGAGTAAAACAAGGGGACAAAAGCAAATTTATTGCATTTCATTTTTTTAAAACATATTCTTCTTTCTCAAAGTACATATAACATACAGAAATCAGTGCAAAAATGTGGGGCACAAATGACTGTCAAAATTGCATGATACACACATTAAAGAGTACAAATACCATGAAATGATACCAGCCATCAATGTGGTACAACTGCCCAGGAAACCTCTGCTCTATACCAGCACTTAAGTCTGCTCAAGACCTTCCTCAGGGTATGTTGCCTCCGTACAAACTTCTCCCTCTTATAGTTGCTCTCTTAAAGGGACCATCTACCTTATATGTCAAATCCCTTAAATGGGCAGTACACAGTAAAACTACTAAAACATATTGTTATACATTTTTTTAGAATTTTCACCATAAAATGTAGCTGTAGTATTGTTCTCTAAATGGCATAGTATCAAAATACACTAATCTGTTACTTCAAATATTTCACAAGCAATTCTTATTGATATACATACAATATATTTACATTATAAAGAGAGTACGAATGGTTAATACTAAGTGCTATGTTAAACACCAAGAAAGTACAAGAAAAATAGCAAATACCCACAGGAAAAAAGAGAGTAAAATGTGCATTTCTTAGGCATTAGAATTTCAAAATCCTAAGTCTGAATATTAGTCTCAGTAAGAAACATATAACTATATCATATTTTCTATGTCATATTATCAAAGGTCATGTATGAAAAAATACACTCAAAAAAAGATTTGTATACATATAAAATCATATAAAAAGATCATCATATTGACAAAAATTATCTATTAAGTCTAGACTGAACATTCTTACTTTATAATAAGAGAATAACTATAGAATTAATCTGAAGGGGCTCATCTAAAAGACAAATATATTGACCATGGTCATCCATGGTCTGTTCCTGAGCCATTTACTATCAATGTTTGTCCATGGATAACCATGGTTAAAATCATGGACAAATAATAAATGACAACGGTCACTGACTATGTATGACCATGGCTTAACCATATGCAGCCATGGTTTAGCTATGATTACAAGAGAAGGGCATGAATGGAGGAGGCATCAAGACTCAAAAGAAGTGAATGTGAGGTTGAGGTAGCGGTATTAGTAGTGGGTAAAGGGAAGGCATTGAGGGCAAAGTAGCAAAAATAGTGCAAAACTGAGTCCAATCAGACAAGAGTGATTTTAAGGGCTACACTGTAACCCACTTCCATGTAGTCAAACATTGACATGATTATGTTATGGATGATCTCACATTGGACCAGTAGTGAAAGGCATGTTCTGTTGTGGTACAGTATGCCATGCTTGAGGCAGATATTTTTATGAATGGCATTCATATGGGTTAATAAATAAAGGTTCAGATCTAGCCACATGCCAAGGTACTGCACTTGATGTAGGGTGCTTGTTCATTGGGTGTGCCATCAAGAGTCTAGACGACAGATGTTAACAGGGGCCTGGCTAGCATCTGTTTAGTGCCAAAAATCATAGATCAGTCTTTTTGGCATTACAGTAGAGCTGATTTGCATGGAACCAACAACGGACATTTTCAAAGTCATGCTGTAGTGATGATTCCAGCTCAGAAACCAAGACTCTGAAGGTTAAAAAAACAACACAGTGTCATCACATACATATGGATATGTGAGGAGACACAGACTGAGAGGAGGTAATTTGGAAAACTGTAAAAGAAGATGGGATTCAGAATGGAGCTCTGGTGGACTCCAGATTTGATAGGGAGGAGGGATTATAGGATGATGCCAACCTTGACTGGCTGATGCCATTTGGAAAGGTAAGAACAGAATCAACCAGCCACAAAGTCGAAGAGTCAAACCCTTCCTTCAAGCTTATCCAGGAAGATGTAGTGGGCCATAGTATCAAAGGCCTTTGACAGGTCAGTGAAAATTGCTGCAGTGATCTGGCCCCAGTCAGTGCCTATCAGGATGGAATCAATGACCCAGAGAATGTAGAAGATGGTAGAGTAGGATTTGTGGAGGGCAGAATGGTAATGGGAGAGGAAGAAGGAGGAGTCAAAGAAGGAGGAAGAGAGCTGAGAAAGGGCAAGCTTCTTCTGCACATTGTCAAGAACAGGGAGGAGCAAGATGGAATTGTAATTACTGCACCAGGGAAGAGATGTGCCCTCCTTTGTGGAAGGGAAGGGCATTAGCTTGCTTCCAGACCCTGGATATAGTCCTAAGGTGAAACATGTAGATGAGGAGGGTAGCAATAGGAGCAGCAATAGCAGTGGAAGAGAGAGAAAGAGGAAGGAGTTTGTGATTCATCAGGGCTATAACCTGTAGAGGGACTGAGGGAGAACAGAGAGGTTAGGCAGTCATAGGAGAGATGCAAAAGAAGGAGGTGACAGAAGGGGGCAAGGGTGGAGGGAAAGTGGTAGCAACAGGAGGGAGATAGAGAAGGGTAGAGTTGCAGGGGAGAGAGGAAGAAGAGGAGGGAGGGAGCACAGGCGGTGAAGAAATCTTTCAAAGTTTCAGCAATCTCAAGAGGATGAGACATGAGAGAGTCTCCCAGCTTGAGAGCTGGTGTACATGACTGGAATGGAGGGTCCAAAAGGAAGTGAATAACCTTCCTTAATTTTATCAGGAAGAATTACGATTATTTTGTAGGTTTGCAGAGAAATAATTTACCTTGACCTCCCTGGTGACCCTTTTGCTTGCATGTTGAAGTTGTTTGTATCTCTACAAGTCCTTTGGGGAGCTAGAGGGCTTGCTAAGGTGCAGTTTATTTATTTAGGTATCTCCCAAGGAGAGGGAGTATACAGATACATCTAACTGGAATTGAAACATATTAAGCTGTTGGTGGTATTTTAGTGAATGGTGGAAATTTGGCCAAGATACTGGAGAAATTCCCCTACTCTTGGAAGGAGGCACTGTTGGCCTGACTGCCAAGTAGGTGAATTCCTCAGTGGTGGAGGAGGAAGGTGTGCTACAACAGGTTGGGTTTTTGTACCCTTCAGTTTGTTTCTCTAAGGAGGGCACAGTCCTGAGTCTGTTTCGGAAGAAGTGATGATCATTTGACAGTGATGGAAATAAATTATCAGATTGGGTTACTGAGCTGGAGGACATTTTGGCAGCAGAAATTCATCACTTGGAGTCTGAACTACAAGAATGAAAATTATACTTCAATTCCTGGCAGATGATGAAGAAAGGTTCTCCAGAAGAGAGCTTCCCTGAAACATTTGCATAGTCAAGTGATCAAAATTTTACCACCATATACTGTCTTGCAGGCTGTGGAAAGCAGCACAGATTCATGTTCTGACAATGCTGGCCTCAGCTGTGACAATCAGCTGGGTAGCAAAAATCAAAGCACTCCACTGATAACACATTGGTGGATGCCCTCAGCTTTCCATCTAGAGGGAAAAAAACCCACTGATGAATGCTGCTCGATTGAAAGTGCCATAGCAGGAGCTGGATGAAAGGCAAAGAATGGGAAATATGTTGGATGGGAGCTAACAAAACCATGGCATCTAATACATAGAGGGATTGCTTGTGGAAGATAATCTCAAGGTTTTTCAAAACCCAACAGTCACTGTAGACTATGAACCTACCAAGTCAGATAGTTGCTGGAGGCAGTGGCATCAGAGGGGGGCATCAGGAGTTGTACCAAGAGAGAAGGATTAGTTAATTCTACTTGTTGTGGAGAGAGTTAGTGTGGAGAGGATTTTTGTAAGTTTTGCTAATTTTTTTAAACTGCAGGAGAGAATGATTAGTTGTTGTTTTTTTTTTAACCAGGAGAGACACACTGAACTGAAAGCTTATTTACAGGTGTGACCTGGGAGCAGAAGGAAGTTAAGTGACTTGCCCAGGATCACACAGTATGTAAGTGGGGGGCTGTGGGATTCAAACTCAGGTCTCCAAGATTGCAGCTCAGAGTATTAAACCACTGAACTATATTAATTATACTTGGAATTTAGCTGAAAGGTTTCTGTGGCTGTGTTTGTTGAATTAAGCTTAAAGGTGTCTGTGGCTATGTCTTTTGAATTTAGCTTAAAGGTTTCTGTGGCTGTGTGTTTTGAATTAAACTCAACGAGGGCACAATGGCCCCACTTAAAGCCAGGGGGAGGGGCTTAAACAGAACATGGGGCAAACATCTAATTTCTGGACTGCATGTGTTTGTGAGACTTGGGAATGCTTTTGGTGGGTTTATAATTGTGTTCATAAACAACTGCAATCAGTATAGAGAGACTGTATTTCATTATCCTGTATAGGTAGTGTGAACCATGGGTAGGATTGTGGGGTGTGATGGTTGTGGGGCAGCATTGTGGATGAACATACTGTGGAGGCTGGGAGGGTTCCCAATATGCCATAGGCTAAAGAGACTCAAGGAAGAGCCTGGGGGTAGTTATATCAGATGATCTAAAGGTGGGCAAGCAATGTGAGAAGGCAGTGAGGAGGGCTGGGGGGATACTGGGATGCATAGGGAGAGACATCACCAGTAGAAAACAGGAAGTTGTTATCCCACTGTACAGACAGTTGGGGAGACCACATCTGGAGTACTGCATGCAGTTTTGGAAACCCCATCTCCACAAAGACATAGACAGGGTGGAGGCTGTCCAGAGAAGAGGGCAACCAAAATGGTGCAGGGTCTGCACCAGAAGACATATGAAGAAAGACTAAAGGAGCTTAAGATGTATAGCCTCGAGGAAAGGAGGAAGGGGGAACATGATAGAAATTTTCAGGTACCTCAAGGGAATCAACTAAGTCCAAGAGGGTAGTATATTTTAGAAAAAGAGATGTGCAAGAACAAGGGGGCACAATTTGAAGATAGAGGGGGGATGGCTCAGCAGTAATGTGAGGAAGTATTTATTTATGAAGAGGGTTGTAGATGCATGGAACAGCCTTCCTGAGGAGGTCATGGAGTCAAAAACAGTGGGGTAATTCAAGAATGCATGGGACAGACATAAGGCAATTCTAGTGGAAGGGTAGGAGGAAGTAGGCTGTTGGTTAACTAGGATTTGCAGCTTATCCATTAGGTAGGGAAAGGGGCAGACTGGGTAGGCCAAGCGGTCCTTATCTGCCATCAAATTCTATGTTTCTATGTTTCTATGTTTCTATGAAGAGGTTCGGTGGCTTGGCAGAGAGCTGTGGAGGTTGAGGGGTGAGGGAAGGGTTGCATTGGTAGAAGAACTGACATCTGAGAGTATCAGGGGGCACCACAGAAAAGGAACAGTGGGTCAAGGGAGGGGGAGGGGGCACACTAGACAGGAAGTCAGCTGAAGAAGGGTGGACTCTAGTAGGGCCCACCAAAAAAGGAGCAGCAGTAGGCAGGAGGTAGGAGAAAACACATAGTAATGCAAAGATGGTAGGGGAACATGTTTGCTGTACTAGTGACACATAGGGAAAAGGACGCAGGAGGAGATTGCACAAGGGATAGTACTCATGAAGGGGAGGGAATGAGGGGCATTACAAGTAGAGAGATTGAGGATGGCATGGTGGGGGAGGGATAATACTCAGAGAGGCGAGGAGGGAGAGGGAGGTTGGCAGTCAAACAGGAGGAGGGGAACGGGTCTCAATTGAGAGGGGTAGGGGGAAAGACACTGGGGCAAATGATGAAAACACCACCTTGAGTGGCCCCGGGAATGAGAACCTGGGTGGGGGGGTGGAAAAGGGCACAAGGAAAGAGGAGGAGGGTGTACTGGTGTTGGGGGACTCCATACTCATGGGGATCAGATGGGCAGCAAGGGGGAGAGGCACAGTTGGATATGGGTGGAGTCCATACCAGGATTAAAAGTAGACAAGGCAGGACAGGCAATCCTAAGGTGCACAAGGAGGGGTAGGAAGAAACCGCACATTGTGGTACATGTGGGGACAATGACCTAGCAGGGGAAATGGTGGAGGTAACAAGGGAGAGGTCTGAGGAAGTGGGAAGGTTGTGCGAGAAGACTAGGAAGTCTGGAGTCTGTGGCCTTCTCAGAGGTGCTCCCAGTACCTTGCAAAAGCACAGTGAGAAAGGAGAGGCTTGGGGAGTTGAACGCATAGTTGGTAGAATGGTGCTGAACTAAGGGGTATGGGGTTGTGGGCAGCTGGGGCAGTACCTGGGATAATAGCAATCTGTTTGCAAGGGTTAGGCTGCACCTGAGTGGGGAGGGGAAGGAGGTATTAAAGCAAAGACTGGGGAGGTATATTGCAAAGAAGGTGGATTTAAACTAGATGTGGGGTGGCAAGTGGACAGCAGATAGGCAAGGATCTGATAGAGTGGAGTCACAGCCTACCCCCAGGCTAGCAGGAAAGGACTCGAGATAGCTGAAAAGGGGGGGGGGTAGTTGGAGGGCGATGAAGGGAAGGTGCAGGATGGAGGGTAGTCTCGCTGAATGCGAGAAGCTTAGGCACAGGCACTCTTGGCAGTGTGAAGGGTGGATATTACAGCTGTCACAGAAACATGGGCAACCAAGCACCTGGCTGGGACCTGGCAATCCCACAGTACAAATTATACACTAATTACGTTAAGGAGGGAAGGGGTGGAGTGGCAGTTTATGTGAGGGATGGGATCAAATGCATAAGGGACAAGGGGGAGGAAAGGAGAAAAGAGGCAATCAGACTGCAGCTTCTAGACTCAAGTGGTAGGAAACTGAGGTGTGGAGTGGTATACAGGCTGCTGTGCCAGTCTGAGAAGCTTGACAGGGGATTAGTGGGACAAATCAGAAAGGTATGTAGAAAAGGGAAGGTGGTCATCATGGGGGATTTTAACTTGCCTTGACTGGAGCATTCCGGTCACCTCCAGTGCTGGGAGCAAGTGCTCCTGGACACGATCCAGGAGGGTCTTCTGACGCAGTTGGTCAGTGTACCTACTAGGCCAAAGAACACTTTAGATCTGGTATTGTCGAATGGGGAGGCAGTAAGAGAAATAAGGGTGGAGGACCCACTAGCCAACAGTGATCACCAAACGGAGTGTTTTAATATCACGATGTGTAGGGAGGCAGAGAAATCAGTAACCCAGGTGGTAAACTTCAGGGTGGTGGACTTTGGGAGGATCCGGGAAGTACTGAAAGGGAAACTGGAGGGCTTAAGGTGGGAGACTGATGTGGAGCAGAAATGGGATATTATTAAATGGGGGATTACAGAGGCAATGGAAGCCTGCACCAAGACACAAAGTAAGAGGAACAGAGCAAGGAAATCAAGCAGGTTGAACAGCAAGGTAGTGGAGGTGGCGAGGGCAAAACAAGAGGCACATCAGAGATGTAGGAGGATGGAGAAGGAAGGGGACAGGAAGAAGTATGCAAGGTGGTCCAGGGAGGTGACCAGAAAAGTGAAAGAAGCCAAGGCCCAGAGGGAGCTGAGATTAGCACAGGGAAGTAATGGGGGGGCTGAGAAATACTTTTTTAGATCCATCAGGGAGAAAAGGAAATGCAAGAAGAAAATAGTGAGGATAAAAAAGGGTGGGGAGTGGATGGAAAAGGGGGAGGAACAGGTGGAAGCACTGAATAAATACTTTTGCTCAGTGTTCACAGAAGAAAGGGGGAACCACTACCACCATGGGCTGGGAGGGTGTGAATGGGGGGCAGAAGAGGTGACAGATGGAAGAATTGAGAGAAATAGAGTCCTAGAGGGACTGAGGGCACTGAGAGTAGACAAGGCAGCAGGGCCAGATGGTATCCACCCCAGGGTGATGAAGGGAGATGGCGGAGACATTGGCAGAGCTGCTGGTGGATGTGTACAGCACCTCACTGGAGTCAGGATGTATGCCACTGGATTGGAGGATGGCACATGTAGTGCCGTTACACAAGAGTGGACCAAGGGAGAAACTGGGTAATTATCATCCGGTAAGTCTCACCTCCATAGTGTGCAAACTCATGGAAATCATACTAAAGGAAAGACTGGTGTTGTACCTGGAGGACAACGGCCTCCAGGATGTGAGGCAGCATGGGTTTGTTTTGGGGAATTCTTGTCAAACCAGCCTGATACAATATTATGACTGGGTGACAGGTGAGCTGGATAAGGGTCATGTGGTGGATGTTCTTTACTTGGACTTCAGCGAGGTCTTCAATTCAATGCCTCATGGGCAGCTTGGGGGGAAGCTAAGTGGTGTAGGGGTAGGGTCAAAAATGACAAACTGGATTACAAACTGGCTGAGTGGGAGGCTGTAACGGGGGGTGGTGGGAGGAGAGCTCTCAACTCCGAAGCCAGTGATGAGTGGGGTGCCACAGGGCTCTATGCTGGGACCAGTATGATTTGGACTCTTCATATCAGACATTGTGCACAGGGCAGTGAGCAAGGTAAGTCTATTTGCAGACGACACCGAAATGGGAGCAGTGGTGGATGGAGGGGAGGGATGGAAGCAGCTGCAGGGGGACCCAAGTAAGCTAGAGGAGTGGTCAGAGAGGTGGCAGCTTGGGTTCAATGCAAGGAAGTGTAAGGTTATGCACTTTGGGGTGAAGAACAAAGTTCAAGTTTTTTTTCCAAGTTTCAAGTTTCAAGTTTATTGCAGGAAAGACTCTGTTGAGCAAGCTCCTTCACAAGGAGGTCCTGAGGCACATACACATACAGTTCGCAGTTACATAGACAGGAGATATAAAATGTAGAACAACAAAGAAAAAAATATATATAATACAAGAGGCATACACAACAGAAGTCCTTATGCTATATATGCAGTACATTCCAGCTTTAACCTTGCCCTAAATTATGCAAGACATTTCAGCTTAATAAGTAGAGGGCCAGTTGGTACCTTGGAAGTTGACTTGGCATTGGGGGCCTAGTAGCACCTACATATGTCTTTTAATTTAGAGATAGCTAGTGTTTTGTGGGAGTTAATTGATACGATGCTGGTTAGCTTCAGCATGGCTTGTAGTTGGTTCCAAATGTCTGGGAGGGCATATGAGACAGCTCTTTGGCCAGCTGTGGTACGTGTCCTGGGAACATCTAGTAGGATAAGGTCAGATTTCCTTAGGAAGTAGGCGCTATGCAAGATGTGTATGAGAGACGTTAAATAGACAGGCAGTTTGTGGAGTAGTAATTTGAGGGTCCAAATGCCAGCATGCAAGAGGCGTCTGGTGGCAAGACAGGTCCACCCAACTGCTGCATAAAGATCACAGTGGTGGGTTCTGTACACAGAGTTAGTAATGAAGTGAAGAGCACAGTGATAGAGTACGTCCAGTTTAGATAGGCTCAAGGTTGGGAAGGAGATAAAGATAATGTCTCCATAGTCAAGCAAGGGAAGGAATGTTGCTTGGACAAGTCTTTTGCACGTCACGAGAGAAAAGAGGGTCCTATTTCTAAAGAAGAAACCCAAGCATGCTTTAAACCTCTTTGATAGATCCTTGATGTGGTCATTGAAGGAAAGCTTGTTGTCTATCCACATACCTAGATATTTAAATTTAGATACGACTTCCAAGGGTTCACCTAGGGAGGTAACTAAGAAGTTTTTAGGTGGGGTAGGTAGGGCACCAGACAAGGCAAGTCTCGAGAAAATCATTGTCTTGGTTTTTTTTGGCATTTAAGAGAAGCTTGGCATTGATAAGGTTGCTTTCTAACTGGATAAAGTCAGCTTGGAGTGCTTCCCTGACTTCTGATAAGGATGAGCCTGATGCGTACAAAACTGTATCGTCCGCAAAGAAATGTATGCTAGAGTTCTTTATGTAGGAGTCAAGGTTGTTGATGTACAGGGAAAAAAGGACTGGTCCTAGGATGGAGCCTTAAGGGACTCCTCTGGCAATTGGAAGGGGGGCAGATAGTAGGCCATCAGCTTTGACTTCTTGTATCCTTCCTGTGAGATAACTGTTAAACCACTGTAAGGTAAGTGGAGTGGCACCTATGTAGGCAAGACAGGTTATTAGGAGTTGATGGTCTACAGTGTCGAAGGCCTTACTGAGGTCTAGAAAGACTGCACCAGTAACCTTCTTGGTGTCCATAGCATGGATCCAGTCATTAGAGATTTTAGCCAAGGCTGAGATGGTACTGTGCTTTGACCTGAAGCCAGATTGGGCGGGTTTAGGAGGAGTGCGCTTCAAGGTGAGTTTTAGTTGGTTGTATATAAGTTTTCCAGCACTTTGGAGAGAACGGGCAAGATAGAGATAGGACGGTAGTTGTTTAAGTCACAAGGATCTCCTGATTTGAAGAGAGGAAGAATATGGGCAGATTTCCAGCAGGATGGAACAGTGGCTGTGGTAATAGAGAGGTTGAAGATGTGAAGGATGGGGGCTGTGAGCTGGGCATAGCCTAACCACAAGAAAAATGATTCAAAGCCATCGTCCCCTGCACTTTTCTTGGTGTCAAGGCTAAGAATTATGTCTTCGACTTCTTTGTAGTTAAACAGGCACAACTGGAAGGGATAAGGTGGAGTAGCATGTGTAGTATCTGGGCAAGTGTTGCTATTCACTCGGCTAGCGTATGGGGAGGAGTCGAATGCCAACCCAGCAGTGGCAAAGTGAAGATTAAGTTCTTTGAGGATTCACAGTTTATTTTCAACCATACTGTCCTTGGCCAGAATCTTGGTGGGAAGGTAGGAAGCAGCAGGATGGCCTTCAATGGATCTCATTGTCTTCCAGATTTTTTGGGAGTTCCCTTTGGCCTGCTGCAGAGTGGAGATGTAGAAGTTTGCTTTAGTAGCATGTACACTTGTAACACAGGCATTTCTGGCAGTTCTAAATGCCTGCCAGTCTGCTGGGTCCTTTGTGTGCCTGGCCCTAGCCCATAGCTTGTCTCTATTGGTAAGTGCAGATTTGAGCACTTGGGTGAACCATGGATGCAAGATTTTCCACACCCTCATTTTAATAAGAGGAGCATGCTTGTTAATTAGGGTGGTGAGGTTGTCATTTAGGACAGAGACGGCGGCATCAGCAGATTTGGCAAGATATAGGTCTTGCCACCTGATCATAGCTAGATCAGTTAGGAAGTTTACTGAGTTTAATTTACGGAATGGGCGTTTGATTCTGAATTTAGGGTGCTGTTGGGTTTTAGATTGGAATCTTGTACATACAACGATACTGTGGTCACTCATGTCGTTATGGAAAACTGCAGAATGTGAGATTTTATGGGGATGCGAAGTTAAGATGACATCCAAGACTGAGCTGTTGGCAGAGTTAGAAGCATTGATTCTTGTGGGTTCAGTTACTATCTGTGTAAGACCCAGCTCATCACAGATGGCTTTTAGGGAGTGGGATTTAACAGTGAGCCAATCCATATTGAAGTCCCCTAAGATTATTATTTCCATGTTAGCAGCCAAAGTTATGGATTTCAACATGTTAAGAATTTCTGTGCCTCCTGATGGGGGTCTATAGCCACCAATGATTGTGATGCACTCTGAGGATGGAAGGTGAAGTTTAAGTGAGACACTGTCATATTCCTTGGGCTTAGTTTTACAGGAAATGCTGCTAACATCAAATTTTGATTTGGTGTATACAACCACTCCCCCCCCCCGAATCCCTATCAGCCCTAAAGAGCTTGAAGCCCGGTATAGTAATTTGCGGATCAGTGTTGGTCTTTTTTAGCCATGACTCAGTAATTATAATCAGATCTGGGTCAGTGTGGGCTGTCCAAACTTGAAGATGATCAAGTTTTTTGAGCAGGCTTAGAATATTGACCATCATCAGTTTCATCCCAGGAGCAGCTGCAAACTCTGATGGAGAAGTGATTTGAGTTGGGGGACCTGGATTTAGTTTGACATTGCCTGAACAGAAAAGGAGAATTAGAAACATTTTCTTGAGGGCATTTTTCAGGTAGAAGTGGTCTCTTTTTGTATGGGTTCTTGTGTGGTGTTCAGTCATTGAGGTACATCTAGTCAGGGCATAGGAGATGCTGACATGGCCGTTCAAGGCTAGCAGGTGAAGTGCACAGAAAGACATTGGTGAAGGGAGGAGGGCCAGAGGAGAGGGATGAGAATTAAAATGAAAACCCGACAGATTAAGAGTAGGGAAGCAATATGAAGATGCAGCAGAAACTATGATTGTGGGTTCCCAGGCTGGGATGACTTCTGACTTAGCATGGATCAGTGCTTTATGAGTCATAATTTTTGCCAGGATTGGAAGTAGAATGATAATGCAGGCCATATTGCCCACGATTGAGTACAGTGATTTGTGTAGAAAGACCAAGAATCCCTCTAGTGTCAGGTCTGTATAACCTGCTAATGGAAAACTAGCCACTTAAAAAAAAAAAAGCTCCCATGGGGGAGCTGAAGCAGCCCTGTTCAAGAGCAGGCAGCTGGAGAGAATACTGACTGGAGTGGGTTAAACTGGGGATCTCTGAGGAGGAGAAGGACCTAGGGGTAATGGTATCAGGGACCATGAACAACACTTCCCAGTGCATGAAATTGGCTACAAAAGTGAACAAAATGCTTGGGTGCATAGTGAGGGGTTTTCGTACAGGCAAAGAGAGGTGATCTTGCCCCTCTACAGGTTGCTGGTAAGGCTGCACTTGGAGTACTGTGTGCCGTTTTGGAGGCCATACCTGAAGCATGATATCAGGCTACTGAAGGGGGAGCAGAGGAGGGCAATGAAGATGGTATGTGAAATTGAGGGGAGAGACTATGAGAGCAGGCTGGGAGACCTGAATATGTACACCCTGGAGGATAGAAGGGACGGGGGGACATGATAGAGACATTCAAGTATCTAAGAGGAATCAATAAGGATGAGGCAGATGGGGTCTTTAAGCTAAGGAGGGGGAGGAACACCAGGGGGCATGGGCTAAGAACAGAGGGGGAAGATTTAGGAGGGAAATGAGGAGACACTATTTCACAGAGAGGGTGGTAGCAAAAGGGAACACACTACCAGAATGAGTGGTATCATAAATCTGTGAACAGCTTTAAAAGGGCATGAGACACGGAACAGGGAAAAGTGAGGGTGAGGAAGGTGGGGGGTGGCAGTGGGATGACAAAGGGGAGGGGAGTGGGGCAACTGCAAACTAGGGGTGCTAGCTGCACACTTGAGCAGACTTAGATAGACTAGGTGGTCTGTTTCTGGTGTCACATTTGTATGTTCATATGTTCGTAAATTGCAACAAATCTGGGAGAGGTGGGGTGAGCTTTAGATTATATTATGGGAAATAAAACACCATAATATATTAGACACTTGGTATGGGGATTAAGACCATAAGGGGTGAAAACCAGAGAAGAAACCTAACTCTTTAATATCTTTATAACAGCAGCCACAAAGGCAATTAATTAGAAGTTGCTGCAGCTAGTACCTCCCACTGTGGCGATGTTGCTGCTAAACTGTAAATCCATTTTGCAAACAGAAAGGGTAACAGTGAAATCAAGGCAAAACATAGAAAAAAAATGAAAGAATACCGGTTACAATTCATGATCTATATGGAGGAAAAGGAGGGCATTCCGGTCTTAGAACAAATAGCTAATCTGGCCTGAGTAAAGAAAAGGAGGAAAGAGGCTGTACTCATCGGCCCAGATATTCAAACTGTGCCAGGCTGTGGCGCAAGCCTGGGCGCAGTGCAACATGGCTGCACAGGCATGTTGACCGGGCGATATTCAACGGAACTGCGCCATGGCTCAGTATCATTGAATATCGTATCCTGGCCACCCGCAGTGCGCATGGCACAGTGGCACTGCGCCAGAGCCAGTGGCCAGAGTGGAGCATGTGGATGCGCTAGCGCAAGTTCCATTGCGCAGGGCGCAGCACCTGTGATATTCAAAGTTGACATGCAAATGGGGTGCATAATGTATGCAAGGCACACATGGGGCCATTTGCATGTCGTCTCTTCATTGCAAGCAGGTCGCCAATCCCCGACGACTTGTGCCTGGCACCCTGTCAGAAAGAAGCCGTCGGGACCGCACGCCTCTGCAGCGGCACAGCCCCTACAGCCCGACCGGGTATTGCAGTATAAAAAGAATATCTAATATCCCTGGTGGTCCAGTGACCGCCCTATTGCAAACTAAGTAAATAAAATTGAAATCATATCATCCTGGTGGTCCAGTGGACTGCTGCCTGATCGTGGGTTTCAGTAAATGAATGAGATATCCAATATCCCTGGTGGTCCAGTGGACCGTTGCCTGCCTGATCGCAGGCTAAAATAACATAAACATAAATCACCACATGTATGTATATGTGTGTGTGTGTGTGTGTGTGTGTGTGTGTGTCTGTGTGTGTGTGCTGGGGGGTTGGGGTGAATGTGGGTCAACAAATTTCACTGCTTATTGTTGCTGTGGAACAGCTACTATCGATGCATTAAACAGAGTATTTTTGCCATGAATTTCCTGTGTTTTTGAGAAGTAATGCTGCCATATAATTTTTAAATATCTTATTAAGAACATATTTTTGTTTTCAGAACACAGGCTGAACAATATATGTATACATCTCACTAAATAAGTAGTTATCTGATAGTATTTACACAAATATTGTTTATGTGCTACAGCTTAGATGTGATAATAAAATAACCTACAAAATGTTTAATGTATACGTTCACCACATTGAAGACTACCAGTCTCATAGTGATAAATAGAAAGAATGTAGCAATGAACATCATGCAGTATGTTTAAATGCAGTACTGCAGCAACACCAACATACATAGTATCAGTGTTACTGTACATTATGATAAAAGAAAGACACAAGACAGGTAGATAAGGCTTAAAAAGATTTATTGCCCAATTAATAATTGTGAGAATGCCAAATTAAAAATCCAATTGGTACACAAAAATCAGTCTCACAAAACAACCACATTAATGTTTTTCACTGTTACTTGAAATACATGTAAACCAGTATCACAGACAGTAAATCAGTGACATGTAACAGAATCAAAAAACACAGAAAGGCAGCCATAATATCACCATCTGAACACGGTTAATACATATGAAACAGTTATGATGTTGTTGTTATTGTGTGACTGATAGTGCGAATGTTCCTGGGGTGGGTGAAAAACCAGATGCGACTTATAAACTTATAGCAGCACAAACAGGCTATGGTTTACAAAGAAATATATTTCTGAAACTAACAGTTTAACATTTAATATTAGTGTATTCTATGTGTAGACATACGAATACATACACACATAGATGTACATGTGAATACATACTGCAATATCACTGCATTTGGAAAATTTCCACCCGACCCCTCAATAGAGGCGATCAGAGAATATTATCAGGAACAAAAAAATGCTCAGTTGTCATCAGTGAAAGTGTCTGATGCACAGTTTTCAACTATAGACTTTGACTTTGACGGCAGATAAGGACCACTTGGCCCACCCAGTCTGCCCATTTCCCTACCTACTGGATAAGCTGCAGATTCTAGTTAACCAACAGTCTACTTACTGCAACCCCCCACTATAATTGCCTTATGTCTGTCCCATGCATGTTTGAATTCCCCCACTGTTTTAGACCCAACGACCTCCCCAGGAAGGCGATTCCATGTATCCACCACTCTCTCCATGAAAAAAAATTTCCTCACATTACCCCTGAGCTGTCCCCCCTCTATCTTTAAATTGTGCCCCCTTGTTCTTACACATCTCTTTTTCTGAAAGATGCTACCTTCCTGGACTTTGTTGATTCCCTTGAGGTACTTGAAAGTTTCTATCCTTGTCCCTTGTCCTTCCCTTTTTATCAAGGAGTATACATATTAAGCTCTCTCAGTCTCTCTTCTATGGTTTCTGATGCAGACCCTGCACCATTTTAGTTGCCCTCCTCTGGACTGCTTCCATCCTGTCTATGTCCTTGCATAGATGAGGCCTCAAAACTGCACACGTACTCAGATGGGATCTACAAACTGTCTGTATGGAGGATAACCACTTCCCTTTTCTGCTTGTGATGCCTTCACCATAATACAGTATCCCCTAGCTCTCTTTACCGACTTCTCACATTGCTTACCCACCTTTAGGTCATCTAATATGACTATCCCAGGTCCTTTCCATTTTTGTTGTTGTTAGTACCTCCTGCTATTGTACTCTCTTCTTCTGGGTTTTGTTTCCCATGTGCATTACTTTGCACTTCTTTGCATGAATCTAAGTTGCCATATGTCTGACCATTCCTCCAACCTTGCCAAGTCCCATTCTCATCTTTCTACCCCTCTTGTATCAACTCTATTACACAGATCTTTGTGTCATCTGCAAAGGCCTCCTTTCCCTCAGACCCTCTGCAATGTCACCTATAAAGATGTTAAAGAGGACTGAACCCAGTACTGAGCCCGGTACTCACTAGTAACCCCCTTTCTTCAGAATGTGTTCCATTCACTATTACCTTCTGTGTCTGTTGTGCAGCCAGTTTGCTGCAGGCTACCACCCTGGGACCCACTCCCAGGCTGGCTGACTTAATTGTTAATCTTTTGTGCGGGACTGTGTCAAATGCCTTGCTAAAGTCTAGGTAGGCCATATCCACAGCCCCTCCCTGGTCTATTATTTTTGTCACCCAGTCAAATAAATCAATTAGATTCATCTGACATGACCTTCCTGCTGTAAACCCATGCTGCTTTGGGTCCTGTGCCCCGCTGGCCTCTAGGTGCTCAACAGTTCTTTCTTTCAGAAGTGATTCCATCATTTTCCCTACCACTGAGGTCAAACACCACAGGTGCGGTTTCCCTTAATACCGCCTTGCTCCAACTTTGAAGGGAATCCACATCTGCCGTCCTCAAGTCCTCAGGTACCACCCCATCCTGCCAAGATTTGTTAAAAAGCGTGGTCAGTGAGTGTCACTAGAGTCCTCCCTTAGTTCTTTTTAGGATTCTGGAGTGATTCCCGTCAGGCCCCATTGCTTTGTCCACCTTGAATTTTAGGAGTTCTTTCAGGACTCTTTCTTCTGTGAATGGACTGGTGTCAACCCCCCTACGCAGAGTGCTTCTATTGTCTGGTTTAGGTAACTCCTCATCATCTTCTTTTGTGAATACTGAGCAAAAGTATTCATTCCAGTATCTCTGTCTTTTCACTGTCTCCTTCTGCCCTCCCCTCTCCTTTATTAATCTTCACTATCCCTCCTTAACCTTTCTATGCTCCTAATGTCCCTATAAGGTTTTATCCCCCTTCTTAATTGAGTTGGCTACTTTTTCCTCAGTTTGGGCCTTTTGCTATTCCTGACTGCCTTCCCCACTTCTTTCTGCTTTAATTGATACAGTTCCTGTCGTGCTCACTTCTGTAGATCCTTATACTTTTAGATGCAGCCTTTTCTCTTTAACCTGCCTACCTCTTTGCAGGAACCATAGTGGTTTTTACTCCACTTTGTTTTCTTCATTTGTTTCACACACAAAACTTATTGCCTGTATGAGTGCGAGTTTGATTTTTCTCCAGTATTCTTTACCTCCTTTTGGCCATTTGCTGAGTGCATTCTTCAGGTATTCACCATTTGCCAAAGTCATCCTTCTAAAGTCCAGTATCCTTGTTTTGTATGGCTTATCTCCATGGTTGTGCTCATTGTGAAGCACACTGTGCAGTGGTCACTTGTTCCCAGATGTCTACTGACTTCTAAATTTGTGATCCTCTCTCCATTTGAGAAGTACCAGGTCTAGTATTGTTCCTCGGTGGGTTCAACACACTAGCTGTCTAAGGCCTGCCCTTGCAGGGCATCAAGAATGACCCTGCTCTTGAATGTGACTGCAGCACATGTCATCCAGTTAACATCTGGCATATTCAGGTCCCCGTCAACAGTATCTCCTTTTTCAGCCATTTTTGAGAATGTCCTATCATTTCTTGTCCATTTCCTCCTTGAGACAGGAGTCTGTACAAACCCCTGTGTGGATTGTGATGCCATTCCCTGTCTCCAAGGTGACCAAAGTGCCTCCTGTCCTTCCCCTTTACTTTTAGTTCTGTAACTTTGATCCCTTCCTTATGTATATGAATACTACACCTCCTCTTTTACCTTCCCTGTCCCTTCTGTAGATTTGTACCCTGGTATGTTGACATCCAGTCATGGTTCTCCATCTTGCCATGTTTCTGTGACTACTTTAATATCAAGTTGTTCATCTTCCATCAGGACTACTAGCTCAAGAGCTTATTTCCCAGACTACGGGCATTGGTACTCATTGCCCTCCATTTAATGTTGGCTTTATCCTTTTCCCCATCTCTGCTCTTATTTCCCTTGTCTATTTTCCATTACCCCTGTCCTGCCTGTGTTGGGCTCCTGTACCTCAGTGTTTGCCTTACTACCTCACCATGTGTTTTTTGGGGAAACACGACATTCCTGCCTCTTATCAACACCTCCCTCTTAGCTAGTTTAAAGGAGTTTGCCAAGGAGCATTTAAACCTGTCACCCTAGGAGCTTGGTTCCCTTTGTGGACAGATGCAGACCATCATGCCAGTATAGACCTTTATCTCTCCAGGTGGACCCCCAGTCCCCAATGAAGCCAAAGCCCTGTGCTCTGCACCAGTTTTGCAACCATTCATTAAACTGCATGGTATGCAGTACCTTAATCTCACCCCTGCCATGGACTGGCAGCACCTCTGAGAAGGTTACTGTGCTTGCTACCTGTCTGAGGCCCCTCCCCAACTCCACAAATTCATTCTGCACTGCACTGATCCCATGCCTAGCTAGGTCATTTGTCCCAAGGTGGACAATGATATCTAATTCCCTCTCCTGTGATGTGCTTCTGCAATCCTGAGGATTCACTTCCTGTCCCTCAAGCCATGGCACCAGGCAGGCACTACTTTCTTCTCCTCTCCCTTCCCCAGTTTACCTCCCTAACAAGTGGGTCCCCTAGAAGCTGTTTCCTTCCCCGTGGTGTCCCTTGCCATCCTTTTGTGGGTCTCCCTTGTGGATGTCACTAGCATTCTTCTTGGTCTCCACTGAGGTGCCATCATAGAGGAACCGTGCTCTGCCAGAATGGCATATGATTTGTGTAGAGGTACAGCTAGAGCTCACCTCTGTTACCACCGCACCTCCAGAACCCACTGTGGTAACTGCTCTTCATGCTGGTGACCTCTGAGGCAGTGGTTGAGCAGTGGTGCTCTTTGAGGGGCCTCATAGATCCTTGCTGGTTCAGCCGAGGTGGCCAACCTCCTCCCTCAGACTGACAGTTGCCTGCAAATGGGATAACAACACAGTTTCCAGAATGTCTCCCGGAAAACTGCTGCACCACAGCCAGTGCATTGTACCACTCCACATGTCCCTCTCCTTATAATATACAATATATAATATATATATATATATATATATATATATATATATATATTTATTTTTTAATGGTGTGTTACCTGCCCTTTATGCACTCTACTGGAGTTATTAAGAATATGACAGTTCTGCCCCAAGACCTGTTGAAAGTGATGTCAAAATATGGCTATAAAATGCTGCGCCTGGGAGGGTGTGGGGGAAGGGTGGGTGAGTAGTCCACAGCCACTGGTGACTGTTAAAAACAATGAAATACACAACTGCTCCACCACCCTGGTGAGTGCTGCCCTTTTGTTGTAATTCAACTTAACACCACATTTACTAGACCACTGCTCCTACACAAACCTCTCTACTGAGTCCAGGGATAAAAATGAACTCACTCCTCAGCCAGCAGGACACTTTTAAAATGTTGCAAAAATATCCTTCCATATCCTAGGTCTCAACCCCAGGAATCAAGCAACTCCAGTTGTATCTCATGCCCTCTGGTTATAAAATTACTACATTTTTAATGGAATCCTGCAATTCTCTACTTAACGCCAATAAGGAAAAAAAATGAAACTTTCTGTAGAAAGTGTAGCTCCCCTTCTTAACAAGTCCCCAACAATATTATGCCTTACCAGGTTTCCAGGTCCTAAACAGAGTTGTAGTTTGTTCTTTGCAGTGTAGCAAGGTTCTCAACCTCCAACAGACAAATCAAAGTCTACATCAATTATTAACATACATCAAGGTAAGGTTAAACACAAACATTTCTGAAACTATATTGTAACAGTATTATATACATCACTATAAATGTTAAAAAAAATAGTTACATAGGTACAGAACTAGTTAACCACCTTCATCTGTTACATCTCTTATTTACATGAAAGCAATTTTTTACTGAATACTACGAATATATAGTAACATCTTACGATATGATAAGCAAAAACTTTGTGCACTATGTAATGACGATATCTGTAATGGAACACAGTAACATTATTAATGATTGCATATGAAATAACAGAACAGTACAAATGTGCAACTGCATAATATGTACATGCTAACAAATATAAGCATACTTCTTATTCTTTGTAGTCTACAATAAATGTAGAGAAAATCTATATATAATGCTATTAATCAAGCGTATATATTTAGTTAATACTACTAGTCTACAACAGGTATTAAGTACTACAAAAATATATTAAACATTGTATCTACTGTATATGTATGTGTGTGTGTGTATATATATATATATATATATATATATATATATATATATATATATATATACATACAGTATACTATATATATATATATATATATACACACACACACAATCTAGATACTGTACATGAAAATGAAACAGTCATAGTAATGCAGTGTTGTAGAAAACAGTCAAGATATTTGTTCAAGACGCAAGCATAAGGAAAAAAACGGATACAGAGCACACATTATAGTTCTCAACACATGACAGAGTGCTGTTAATCTTTAGTTAAAGATATGATACACAGTGATGTAAATGCACATGGACAAGCATTGTACCTTAGTACAATCACACATGTAGCAAATGTATAAGTGTGATTTCTCATGTCTGTATACCATACTCATAACAAAAGACTATGGCGAAGAAGTTTGACCAGATAGGAATATCTCTTTTGACATGCAGGAGTCTTCGTTAGACATGTAAATGTGGTTTTCTCTAGTGACTGTGAAAACAGCTGGCCCTCGATTAAAGACCACTGCAACTATTTTCACTGTGTGTCACTGATCAGCATAACAGTCTTAAAGTCACAATGAGTCTACATATGCAAAGACAAGCCATATGATATATTTCCTGTGTAAATACAACTGTGCATTTGCTAATAACAAATTACAGTGTAACAAAACTCCTCTGTAAGAAAAAATGGACAGCAAAGTTAAGTAATTTTCACATGTTGTGTAACTATTCCTCTGACATTAAGATTGGCATAATTCTTCAGTATCAGTACATATGCATTTTTAAAAAGTATCGAGCAGTCTCTGTTTGAAAAAGCTTGTTGAATCGCTATTTCGACCCATCCAGTTCATGTACCTCAACAAACAAGTGTAATGTCCAAATGTATAGATTGGCGATAGTGGTAGATCACAGCATAGTGGCAGCACTGCTTGAGTTAAATACTAATCTACCAGCTGTGAAATCAGTGATGGGTGTGTCAACTCTGAGCCCATTGAGTCAAATCTATGCAATACTAGCATATGATATTGAGTAAGAGTCCTCAGATGTATGGATTGGTACATGTACCTCCACCTCACACACAGGTGACTACTCTCAGCATTAGTAAACAGCTGCTGAAACTTTAAGCTATCTCTAGGCACAAACAGAGAAGCCAAAGCATGACTTCTGTGGTTTGTCATTCTGAATGACCACATAACAGACATATGAACTTGGTGACATATGACACAGTAAAAAAACAGTGTCGCATAAGTTCCCTCTTCATCGGAGGCTGCCAGTAGCCATCATAAACTCGGGCAGCCCTCCTGCCATGTTTGCAGCAAATGTACTACATCCATCATATGTGCCCAGCCCTTGCACATGAGGTGTTAGTGACTGCACATTCTTAGACTGATCAAAGGAAATATGTTGACAAGCTGCTTCAATTCCTTTGATAGTGCAGTGTCTTGGGAAGCAGATATTGCCTCAACAAAGTGTGGCGTTTGGAGAAAGACCTGCATAGCTGCATTAGCATCGTAGTTAACTCTAGTACTGTTGTCAAACACAGGCACAACAGCCATCCCAACTGTCTGCTGAAGAACAGCTGGCTCCGCATCTGTATTTGACATTGTGACCTTCTTAGAACTCTGAACAGTTCCATGAGTTGCGCAAGCTAGTTTTCTTTTGTTGCCAATGGTAGATGTGACTGAAGGATGTGAGACAACCACGTACATTGGAAGTGGTATTAAAGATATCTGTGGCTGGTATAGAGTATGTAATCTGTAGTACTCAACTATACAGCACTTGTCAGCAATATCTTCTGAGGTGCGAGCTGTTATGATGTGCAATCAGAAAGACTACATCACATGAAAATGCAGCGTAGCTCATGCCATCTTTGAAAATGTCTGTCCCTATGTCCACCATTGCTGAATCAAACTCAAGCCATGAGACTATGAATGGAAACATCATATGCAACGAATGTGGGAACTGTTTCCTGTTCACATAGATATCTTTCAATACCTGGAACTTACTTTGAAATGCGATCAATCTCGACAGGATGTTCCATGTTGTCAAACTGGACAACAAGTGTCTCGATAAATGTCTTTTGAACATTGTGAGACAAAGTCAATGATTTTACCCATGGCTACATTACCATACCACAATCCCACATCAAGATTGGCGGTGTAGCATGACTTTTGCATTCTTACAAACTGTAAGTGCAAGCTCAGACTAGCTGTCATAGAAACATCTGACTTCAATTCAGACAGTCGTTCAGTCATCTTAGCTACCAACTTTCAACAAATGACACCATTGACTGTGTCAACAGCATGTAGTGTGAGAATTGATTGATTTTCTCTCTGCAACATGACACTGTTGAACTCAGGGCATTTCTTTAGTCGTGGCATAAGACACACATGACAATACCATGGAACACACATCTAGAAAACATCCATGCAGTTTCTATGGAGCTAATACTCCATTCTAATTCTTCATCCATTTAACATTGCAACATGTTCTAGTGACAGAGAACCTGTACAGGCAGTCCAACAGTGTCATGGAAGTCATGTCAGCACTTTGGTGCATGTTCTGATACAGCTGACATAGGTAAATAACTCCACAGGTTAAAACACTCCAATGCAGCCAAGTGTATTCTTGGCCTGCTTCTGATCAGACACCGAAACATGTTCTACATCCCACAGGTGCAAGCTATAAAAGGTCTCCAAATACAACAATGCTTTTTCCACCAAATGCATCTCCATAGTCAGTCCCCAGGATCTCATGTAGATGTAAATGTATACAGGCAAGCATCAAATTAGAGACCATACTAATCTCATCAATGATGAGTAACTTCATCTTACTAAACACTGAACGAAGCTGAGATGCAACATCAAACGACAGTTTCTGATACTCTCCTGCTTTGCCATGCTCCATTGGTAACATGAACAGACGGTGTAACGTCACACCACCAATGTTGTATGCTGCCAGTCCGGTGGGAACACTAACAGCAACAGACATCACTGACCCTGTCAAGGTCCATATTTCAGCCGTGATGGCCTCAATAAGGAAACTCTTCCCTGTACCAGCTGAGCCACTAACAAACATCAGCAGTGGTTTGTAGTGAAGACAGTCATATTTCTTCTTGTCATGCAGTATCCCATGCTGGACAGCATCAGTTACCTCACAGAAAACCACACAATGCCCGGTCATTGAGTGTTTCTTGCTCAACTCAGCTGAGTCAGCACTGAAGTGCGTACCGTGTTGCATGGCACTCTCCACTTCCGACATGAGTACTTCTGGGGCATTCAGATGCAGAGGTTCCCCAAGGATACCTTGTCCTTCTGGATCAAGATTGTCCTGTGAGCTAACAGGAGTATCCTCCTCAAGTAGCTTTTGTGCCTTTTCAAGCTGCTCTTTCTCAGTATCTAGTCTCTGTATGTATATCTCTGAGTATTGACTTCTGAATGTCTGGTAACTGCGATTAAACTCTTCCTCGGAATGTATCACAGTCACCTTTCAATTCAGCCTCATTCCTCCAGGGTCTAAATAGCAATAGCAGGGCAAAGTAGTAATGCTCTCTGCTCTCAGATGTGCCTAGATGTAACTTACAGTGGTCAATGAGCCAAGGCTTATGTCTCTTAAGACAGCCATTCACTCCTCTGACCTTGTAAATGTCACGTGTACAATCAGGTGAGACACCTGATTTGTATTCATACCACTTAGCCACCTGAAATAGACACATATCATCCATGTCTTCGTGTCTATGGGGGTAGTATGTGTCAATGAGGTTATTCTTCAAGATATGTCTTGAAGAGGGTCTATTGACAGCCAGTTCCTCAATCTCAGCATGAGGAATAAGTAAACATTTTTGCTTTTCTTTGTAGTTCACACTGAGAATGCGGACAGCATCAGAACTGCCGTACAGATGTGTACCAATCAAGTGATCACCAGCCACATAAGCACCACATTCTCTGTGTGAAAGGGTCTTCAAGCCTAATGACCACAACTGAGATGTCAGGCTCTTGCTTGAACTAGCAATATCTTCCCAAAGATCTTGCAAGCTAGTCTGCTCATGTTTTGTTAAGTATGAAGTGACATACCACACCAGAGCCAATGAGTTGTCAGCCACAAACTGTACAGCTATGTTTGCTTGCCACATTAGGAGAAGAGTAGGGTTGTAGTCATTGATGTACACCTCTTTCTCATCTCTGGGTAACTCATATACCCGCTTGGTTGATTTTGCCTTCAAGTGGTGTTGCATTGCTGAAAACAGATCATTCATGCAACCGTCCTGACAGACACATCTAGGAAATCCGAAAACGACATCTTGTGTACCAATCAGATTTGTTCTTCACTACCCGGTGGCAGTATTTTGCACAAATATGGCGCTGGAACTTTTGCACCAACTTCCACAATGTTGGACTGTTGTACTTGTCCGGAATGCGGCAAGTAATGTATTTCTTGATGAATGAGAGCACTTGTGCTGCTTCATGCTCACCTATACGGGGGGGGCATCCTTGATCCACAGCAACATGTGAATATGAGGAGCACCTCGCACCTGATACTCCGTCCTCCAAAAAGTAATGTTCCACAACTCCAAGAGGCAGATTGTCCTTTGACAAAATGAAAGTCAGAATATCATGGAACCGCTTGTGAAAATGCCTTGTGACAGAGACAGGGTCAAGTGAGCACATCTCACCGAGAGTCACTGATGCAATACCCTCAACATCAGAGTTTGCCTACTTCAACAGTTCTATGACCTCATCCCAAGCATACTTAGCACAACTGAGTGTGATAAACCATGTGGCTGCACCATGCTTTTCAGCATTGTCATCACCGCAGAGTGTCTGCGGTACCAATATTCTTTGGTGCCACGTAGACCTGATAGAATAGAAGACAAATTAACTTGCACATTTTCATCTTTCTGCTTCAATTTCTGAAGAAACTGTGCAGCTGTAATTCCATCAAGTGGAGTAGTCAGATGAATAGTATGTGCAATAGATGCAGACAATATGCTAAGTTCACTCTCCCACAGGAGATGAAACAGGTACCATATGTTTTGTCTGAATTTGCCATCTTTACTGAGCACACGGCTTGTTCGATACTCAGCACCCTGTACACACACTTCTCTTTCATCAAGGCAACCACCTGACCCTTTTAGGAATAAGTCTGGGAAACAGCGTGCTTTCAGTGTTGCTCCCAAATGCTGACAGGCTCACCTTCCACCTGTTTCATTTGATAGAGATCAATGTTGTCCCGTACTGGATCTCTGCCACGTAGTGGATAGATTATGTACTGTTATTTTACATTTGTCATTGTTCCACATTGACCTTCTCAATCATTGCCTTTGTGCTGTCCAAGTCATCATGATAAAGAGGAACACTAGTGATGTGATCAATATTAAGGTCTGCATAAAAAGAATTGTTGTTCTTTAAGTGAGCAAGGGCAAGCTTCACCTTCTCAACATTAACAACATCCTGCCAAATCACCTTAGACTTTGTTGGTACACCATTTACAAGAAAAACCAAAGTGTTTTCTATGGAGATAGCCTCCACATTTTCCTGCAGAGGAAGTGGAAGATACATGATGGAATGCTTAAGAGATCTGATGAGTTCTTTTTTGTGGAATATTCCGTGTCTTTGTGTTCATACGTAGAATAGTTTGAAATGGTTTCATTGTCTGAATAAGAATCCGTTCAAACATATTCAACGTGGCAATCTCACTTGGTGTCACATCTGCCTCCATGTTGTTCAAGACTGACTTTGGTGGCAGAATGTTACACTTCACTTTGGAAAAACAGTGCTTGCACATCACTATGATTGGGTTTAACTCAAACTCAGACTTTAACAGCAGAAATGCTGAAAGTCGAAACGACATGTCAGTGTATGGTGACAAGGTTTCCAGATTCACTGTGACCATTTGTTTTTCATAACAAAGGCATTCACATGACACACATACAAAGTCAAACTTTTTGTCTCTTTGCCAACTCAAATTTGGCAACTGATTTCCCAAACTGTTTGAGACTATCACTTTCTAGGACAGACACACAATTCCCATCAGGAATAAATCCATGAGTAAACAGTATCTGTCGCACTGCTGACATGTCGCAGCTGTTTCAAAAACTGAATGGCACCATGCATGTCACCAGACAACAGTAACTCATTCAGATGAGTATACTGAGCGACAACTCTACGAACTTCATATACCCTGTACACAAAGTTCCTCATCCCTGATTGATGCACTCCCAGTATCCCCATATGGTGAAAGACACTGTCACAAACACCACTATCTATACATGCAAGGGAATGACCCATAAGTCCAGTGTGTGGACGGATCTCACATAGGTCTATGCTCTCAAACAGTTTATGTCTATCTTTACGGTCAGTAATGACAAACAGATTGATAAAGTGCTCAACTTTCTCAAACAATGATTGCCTACGGTTGCAAGTGTCATCGCATGTCCATGAGAGACAGTGACATTTACGAGGCTGAATAGTTGCCTCAGATTCATCATCTGACTCCATTGTACTATCATCACACACACTGAGCACATTACAGACTTTGCCGGACTCATCAATGCACAACTTGCTGTCCTTTTTCTGAGAGTAATATGACTCCTCCCTGAAATATGCCTCTGAGTGCTCTGTGTGCAGCCAATGTCCTGTGAAAACATCACAGAAATTGTGCAGGTTCAAGATAGGATATCGTTGTAGCCTCATCCTTACATCATACACAATTTTCCTAAACTGCTCAAGTACATGAGACATCTTACGACACAAACGTTGAAGAGCAAAAACTGCTGTATTAACAAACGTTCGTACTTTCAAGCACAATTTCATCAGGCTGAGATGACTCTTGATTTTTCTGTGCTCACGTCTCATCACAGCAGCAATAAGTCTTTCAATCTTGGCTTTAGAAGCTAGAGATCAAAAATACTTCTGCTTCCTCAGAGAAGCATCAGCAGCAATAAATTTTCGGTGCTGCATAGTACGTGTGTTTATGCGTGTCTTTGCAACAGTAGCTTTTCTGCTTACAGATCTACACAACTGTTGCTTAGCTACGCATTGTTTCCCTGCTGTTGAGCAAGCATGTCCTTTCCCTACAGAGTGATAAAGCTCTGAATCCACTCATTTGCTAGGATGCTAAATCGTTCTATGTCTTGATCAAGCATCACTGACTTTCACATCACCCTTATGCAACAGTGGACTATTGTGATACCCGTTTCATCTCTGCTTAGACTTCTGTCTTTATTTAGATGGCATCTTCCATGTTTCACTGTTCACAGTTCAGTACACCAATCTTACAGAACAATCAGACACCTGTATGAGAAGAACAGAAAAAAAAGAAAATTAAAATCCATGGCCCAGATATTCAAAAGGGTTGCACATGGCGCAACAGTGTTGTACCATGCGCAACCCACTGATGCACCCCGGAGTGATATTCAAACATGGATTTTGCCTAGCACAAATATCAATGAACTGGATGTATGCAGCGCAGGTGGGGGGTGTGCCCATGCATACTCCACACATCCTGATATTCAACCCAGGATGTATTGAGTCCATGCATGTGCAACCCCTACTTGCACCGCACACAGGTGAGCCAAAAAAAAAAGAACAACGGCTGGCCACCCACAGGTGAGCTGCCGTAGTGCATGGTGCAACACGGCAGCTGCCACCTGTGGGTGGCCACCTGAGCTTCAGCCACACCTGGTGGCACCCCCTCATGCCTGATCATGGGCATATGTAGAAAAATGATCCCCCAAATTCCTGGTGGTCCAGTGGACCGCTGTCAGCCAAATCGCAGACATTTGTAAAATAAAAGAGCCTCCTATATCCCTGGTGGTCCAGTAGACTGCGGTCAGCCCGATCGCAGGCATTTGTAAAATAAAATAGCGTCCTATATCCCTGCTGGTCCAGTGGACTGCTGCCAGCCTGATCGCGGGCATTTGTAAAATAAAATAGTGTCCTATATCCCTGGTGGTCCAGTGGACCGCTGTCAGCCTGATTGCAGGCTTAGGTATGAATAAAATAGCATCCTATATCCCTGGAAACTAGCGACCATCAAATGGTATGGTTCACAATAAACACAGCAATAGAGTCAAGCCATACAAAGGAAAAAGTACTGGACTTCAGGAGGGCTGACTTTGCCAAAATGGGTGAGTGCCTAAGGAATGCACTAGCAAATGGGCAGGAGGGAGGGGTGGAAGAACAATGGGGAATAATAAAAACTGCCATCACAGAGGTAACAAGCCTTTGTGTGAAGCAAATAAACAAAACAAAATGATGTAAGAAACCACTATGGTTCTCAAAGGAGGTGGCAGTAAAGGTTCAAGAGAAAAAGAAAGCATTCAGGAAGTACAAGGAATCACAAAAGGAGCAGGACAGAGAATTCTATCCATTAAAGTAAAAGGAAGCTGGGAAGGCAGTCAGAACAGCAAAGGCCCGAACCGAGGAAAAGATAGCCAACTCAGTTAAGAAGGGGGATAAAACCTTTTTCAGGTACATCAGGGAGTGAAGGAAGATGAAGGGAGGGATAGTGAGGCTTAATAAAGGGGAAGGGGGTGGGCAGAGGGTGACGGTGAAAAGGCAGAGATACTAAACAAATATTTTTGCTCAGTATTTACAAATGAAGAGGGAGAGGTACCTAAAACAAACAATAGAAACACTCTGGATACAGAAGTTGATACCAGTCCATTTACAGAAGAAAGGGTTCTGAAAGAACTTTTAAAACTGAAGGTGGACAAAGCAATGGGTCCTGATGGGATTCATCCCAGAATTCTTAAAAAACTAAGGGTAGAACTAGTGACATCAATGACTACCCTCTTTAACAAATCATGGGAGGATGGGGTGGTACCTGAGGACTGGAGGAGGGCAGATGTGATTCCCCTTCACAAAAGTGGGAGCAGGGCAGAAGCAGAAAACTACAGACCTGTTAGTTTAACCTCAGTGATAGGGAAAATGATGGAATCACTTCTGAAGGAAAGAACTGTTGAGTACCTAGAGGCCAGAGGGGCACAGGACCCAAGGCAGCATGGATTCAAAGTGGGAAGGTCATGCCAGACAAATCTAATAGATTTCTTTGACTGGGTGACCAAACTAGCAGATCAGGGAGGGGCTGTGGACATGGCCTACCTAGACTTTAGCAAGGCATTTGACACAATGTCACACAAAAGATTAATATACAAGTTAGCCAGCCTGGGAGTGGGTCCCAAGATGATAGCCTGGGTAAAGAATTGGCTGGAGAATAGGACACAGAGGGTAATAGTAAATGGAGTCCACTCTGAAGAAAGAGGGGTTACTAGTGGGGTACCACAGGGTTCAGTATTAGGACTGGTCCCCTTCAATGTCTTTATAAGTGACATTGCAGAGGGACTGGAAAGAAAGTATATCTCTTTGCAGATGACACAAAGATCTGCAACAGAGTTGATGCACAAGGTGGGGTGGAAAGGATGAGAAGGGGACTTGGCATGGTTAGAGGAATGGTCAAATGTATGGCAGATTAGATTCAATGCTAAGAAGTGCAAGGTAATGCACCTGGGAAACACCCAGGGGAAGAGTGCACAGTGGGGGTGAGATTCTGACAACAACAAAAATGGAAAGGGACCTGGGGATAGACATATTAGATGACTTAAAGGTGGGCAAGCAATGTGAGAGGGCAGTAAGGAGGGCTGGGGGGAATACTGGGATGCATAGGGAGAGGCATCATCAGTAGAAAACAGGAAGTTGTTATCCCTCTGTACAGACAGCTGGTGAGACCCCATCTGGAGTATTGTGTGCAGTTCTGGAGACCCAGTCTCCGCAAGGACATAGACAGGATGGAAGCTGTCCAGAGGAGGGCAACTAAAATGGTGCAGGGTCTGCACTGGAAGACATATGAAGAGATACTAAAGGAGCTTAATATGTATAGCCTCGAGGAAAGGAGGGAGAGGGGGAACATGATAGAAACTTTCAAGTACCTCAAGGGAATCAACAAAGTCCAAGAGGGTAGCATCTTTCAAAAAAAGAGGTGTGCAAGAACAAGGGGGCACAATTTGAAGATAGAGGGTGGCTCAGAGGTAATGTAAGGAAGTATTTTTTCACAGAGAGGGTTGTGGATGCATGGAATGGCCTTCCAGAGGAGGTAGTGGAGTCAAAAACAGTGGTTGAATTCAAGCATGCATGGGACAGTCATAAGGCAATTCTAGGGGGTGGGGTAGAAAGAAGTAGGCTGTGGTTAACTAGGATCTGCAGCTTATCCATTAGGTGGGGAAATAGGCAGACTGGGTGGGCCAAGCGGTCCTTATCTGCTATCAAATTCTATGTTTCTGGTGGTACAGTGGACAGCCGTCAGCCTGATCGCAGGCTTAAGTATGAATAAAATAAAGTCCTATATTCCTGGTGGTCTAGTGGACCACTGTCAGCCTGATCACGGGCATTTGTAAAATAAAATAGCGTCCTATATCCCTGGTGGTCCAGTGGACTGCTGTCAGCCCGAACACGGGCTTAGGTATGAATAAAATAGCATCCTATATCCCTGGTGGTCCAGTGGACCGCTGTCAGCCCGATCACAGGCATTTGTAGTATAAAATAGCATCCTATATCCCTAGTGGTCCAGTGGACCGCTGTCAGCCCGATCGTGGGCTTAGGTATGAATAAAATAAAGTCCTATATCCCTGGTGGTCCAGTGGACCGCTGTCAGCCCGATCGCAGGTATTTGTAATATAAAATAGCGTCCTATATCCCTGGTGGTCCAGTGGACCACTGTCAGCCAAATTGCGGGCTTATGTATGAATAAATTAAAGTCAAATATCCCTGGTGGTCCAGTGGACCGCTCGCACCCCGATTGTGGGCATTTGTATTAAAAACAAATGACGTCCACTATCCCTGGTGGTCCAGTGGTACACACCTCCCCACCCGCCCAATGAGCCCCACCATCCTGCTCCCCCCGCTCAGTGGCGGGCGGCAGCACCCCACCCGCCTACTGCCCTGCCGCCCACCGACTGACTCCGTATGGTAGGGCTGTCGCCCATTGGTCCACAGCGTGAGCCAATGGGTGTGCAACTATCGTACTACACATTCAGATATGTGAATGGATCCATTCATATATCTGGAATGTATAGTAATAGACTGCATGCCCATTGGCTCACGCTGTGGACCAATGGATCTACAACCCGCCCACGGTGTCAGTCAGTGGGTGGCAGGTGGCAGGTGGTGGGTGCTGCTGCTCACTGCTGACCGCGGGAGCGGGCGGGGGGCCACTGGACCACCAGGGATATTTGACTTAATTTATTTACACTTAAGCCAGCGACACAATAGCGGTCCACTGACTACCAGGGGTATAGGACTTTATTTTATTCATACTTAAGCCCGCGATCGGGCTGACAGCGGTCCACTGGACCACCAGAGATATAGGACGCTATTTTATTTTACAAATGCCTGCAATCAGGCTGACAGTGGTCCACTGGACCACCAGGGACATAGGACGCTATTTTATTTTACAAATGGCTGTGATCAGGCTGACAGCAGTCCACTGGACCACCAGGAATATAGGACGTGATTTTATTTTACAAATGCCCACGATCGGGCTGTGGAGCACATTATCGCACTGTGCAGGGGGCGTCGATCCCTGACGGCTGCTGCCTAGCAGGGCGCCAGGTGCAAGTCGCCGAGGATCGGCGCACCTGCATTCAAATGGGGCCATAATGACATGCAAATGGCCCCATCGGCACCTTGCATACATTATGGCCCCATTTGCATGTGCACTTTTGAATATTGCAGTTGCTGCACATAGCGCAACGGAACTTGCACTAGCGCATCCCCCTGCTCCACTCTGGCCACTTGCGCTGGTGCAGTGCCACTGTGCCATGCACACTGCAGGTGGCCAGGGTGCAATATTCAACGATGCTGTGCCATGGTGCAGCTCCATTGAATATCGCCCAGTTAACGTCCCTGCGCAGCCAAGTTGCGCTGTGCCCAGGCTTGAGCCACAGCCTGGTGCAGTTTGAATATCCAGGCCCATGTCTTTAGTGTGTTTGTAACATCACATACTATCATGCACCATCTCTATGTCATATAAGAAGAAAAAAATACTACTGCCTAGTAAAGATTGTTGAGATAATTTGTTTAGTAAGTGAAGGTCAGTGAAGCAATAGACGGTGTTTTCAAATTTTGACAAACATAACTTCAATAATAATATGACAATAAATATAAAAAAATTTGAAAAATCAAACAGTGCTGCAATTGTAAACATCCACACTGCTGTTCTACCTAATAAAAACAGTTTTTTTAAAAAATCAGAAAAGTAGTGTTGAATGTGCGACACTTTCGAAAAATGTAGTGTCATGTGTGCGACACTGTCACAAAAAGTGTGTCGAGCGTGCAACACTGTCGAATGTAGTGTCTCAAAATGATGTCGCATGCACGATAGTGTCGAATAATAGTGTTGCGCGCATGACACTTTCGCAAATGCCAATTATTTTACACCCCCTTTCACAGTCAGCCAATCACAGACTGGTGGCTATTTGACTGACAGATGCTGCAGCCAATATATTGCTGCATATATCAGGCCATATCGAACTGCCAGTCACAAGCTCTGAACAGTGAAGAAGAAGGACATAGCAGCCATCTTTGAGAAAACCATAGACACCCTACTTCTTACTCTGTAAGTAAACCACATTTTCAAACCAACTTTTCTAGCATCATAAAAACCATTAGCAATACAAAAATAGTATTAAACAAAATGTTTTTTGATGCTGTATTTGACTATGACAATATCATTTATTTACCATACTGTTAAAAACAGTTATAACAGTTTAAAGTCAGAGTCTTAATCAGTACTTACTAGCACAGATAGAGCTGCAAATGGAGGCAAAAGCAAGCAGCACGTGTATCATAACAAGAGAGACAACCAATCACATTTTTCTGTTTAGCTGTAATTGTTTGAAGTAGCCAATAGCAATGTTGCATTTTCCCTCTAAGAAATATTTCTGCATTTGTGTTTGACAGCAAGAACAGCCATTCAATGTAGTAACAGTCAGTACATGCACTGTATTGGCCAATCATGGTAAATCATTAACCAATAACATGGCAAATCAGTGTGATTAGTATCAGCTCACAAAATCAGTATTGAAGCAGAGAGGGAAACATTACTTTCACATTCACTTGTGGCTAGCCTCTGCAGGTGAAACACTAATTGTTTTTGGTAGCTCTCTGTCCACTTCTCAGTTTAAAAGCCAAGAATGGCAGAAAACAGCAGATGGAATGTGTGGGTAGTGGGCAGCAGTACAGTAAGGCATGCTTCAGAGTATACCATACCTCTCAACTGTCCCTGATTTTCAGGGATGTCCCTGATTTTGCCTCAAAATTTTACTCTGTCCCTCCTAAAAATTGTGTTCCCCTGACAAAACAATGGGGATTGTTAGTAGAAAATAATGTCAAACATTAAAGTTACAGACTTGTTCTTCCTTAGAAAATACATTTTACACTAAGCCCCCTTATTCTGCCAGCTACCTGAGTGGACATTATCAATTTTGAAGATGTGTCCCTGATTTTGGTCCTTTGTCCCTGATTTTTTTAAGCCATGTCCCTGATTTATGAGGCAGGAGGTTGAGAGGTATGGAGTATACTCAGAGGAGTGATTTTGGGAGAGACCTGCAGCTTCCAAATTGCTCTGTAAAATGGTTTGGCAGAGGTGGCATGAGGTGGGAGCTACTCAAGCTTGGCCAGACATACTGCTGATCCATCTCGGAGGCAATGATTTGGGCACTAAAAGGTGGATAGATTTAGTCACAGAAGCAAAATTGGACCTTGCTTCTGTTATGCACATGTTGCCTACCTGTAAAATCACATTTTCTGATATTACAGAGCGTAGAGTCTGGCAAACAGAACAGCACATGTACCTGCTTGACAGAGCTCACAGAAAGGTAAACATTCAAATATATGGATACCTTTGCATGGCTGGGATGTACACCATACGTCATCCTCAAATTAAATATTGTAATGATCGGCTCTACCTACCAGATGGTGTGCACTTCTCACATGCTGGCAATTGCCTTTTCCTGGGTGACCTTCAAGATGGGATACTCACAGTCCTCTAAAAATATCAGGCTGTAACAGCAGGCAGAATTGTAAACAAAAGGCTCTTTTAAGAGCCCATTACATTGGTCAAAAAATAGAAAAGCTAAACTGATTACACACACATACAAAATAATACCCTCTTCCTATCACACCGTTACATGCATTCAGATTCATGGAAATGTTCTGAGTTTCATAATACATACAGACATAGCAAATAGACAGCTCTATTTAAAAATAACTGTTTAGTTTCACTATATGTGTAAGACACACTGAAACATATAATTGAAAATATAATTATTTTAAACTGATTGGCTATATGATTATTCTACTGGCAGCAATAGTACTAGTAATCACCCCCCAAAAGTTGCCATACAATACTATATTTGCCAGCCATACTACCAATGATGTACACCAACACCTGTACAAAACTAAAAAAAGCACCAGTGAATGGCATGGTTCTACCAGTAACACTACACAGTGAACTGTGCAGCTCACAGTGCAGTACCACAAAGCAACACCAGATATTGTATATACACAATCCATCACTTGTATTAATCATGAACACCATATGACTGTAAATATACAATCACAAACATTTAAGTGTGTGATCATCTTCACCATGGCATGTATACAGCTTAAAAATGAATATCTAAATAAAAATTGAAATCAAATAAAGAGGCAGAAGACACTGCAGAGCAGGACACTGCGGCACAGGAGCTGGCACAACAATACTCACCCAAATCAGGAACCAAAACTAAACAAGCACAAAGGAAATCCAAAAAACTTCTGATCATAGGAGACTCCATGATTCAGGGAGTTGATACCCATCTCCAGCCAGGGGTGATGGTCATATGTCTCCCAGGTACATCAGCATGGAGAGACACTGACCGCATTGCTAAAATTGTTCACAAAGCAGGAGAAAACATTGATGTCCTAGTACACATAGGGACTAATGATCTCGCCAGCCGGTCAGTTGTGGAGACCAAGGAACACCTGACTAGGCTGGGTGACAAACTATCATCTATTTCGTCCGGCATCTCCTTCTCTGAGATCCTGCCAGTCTGGGAGAAGGGAGCAGATGGACGGAAGGTCAGAGAAGGAGATAGGGGAGCTAAACACGTGGCTCAGGACTGGTGCCAGAAAAAGGACACAGATTTGTAGGGAACTGGCAACAGTTCTGGGGCGATTCTTTAAATTTGATGGACTGCATCTGACTAAGAGTCAGTGCATTGGGGCAGAAGTTTGGCGTCTTTGCAGAATATTTAAACTAGCAAATGGGAGAGGTGCAGCACCCCATACGTCGAATGGAAAGAACACCCCTCCCCCCTCAGCTAGTGGTCAAACAGGAATTCAGCGTGTTTGCCGTTCATTTGCATCACCAGGTAAGAAAAAAGGTTTGTCTCCCCGTACGATGCACAGGGGTAATGCCAAACTTCACCCAACAACTAACACACCAAAATCTGGCCAATGGAAAATCATGTACACAAATGCTCACAGCCTGGGAAATAAGATCCCAGACCTGCAGGCAATAATGTCAGAGGCTAAACTGGACATAGTAGCAATTAGTGAGACGTGGTTTACCAGTAACCACACTTGGAGACTTCAGTACCTGGCTATGTATTGTTCAGAAGAGACCGAGGTGCAAAAGGGGGAGGAGTGGCCCTGTATGTTAATGAAAATATCAAAGCTACAGAAATTCAGAATACACATAATGAGCCAGAAGAACTGTGGGTCACCCTGGAAACAGGAAATGGGACAGCCATAAGAACTGGGGTTGTCTACAGGCCCCCAGACCAGAGGGAGGACATAGACACATTACTGTTAGAAGATATACAAAACATGACAGCTAAAGGGAGGTTCTGATAATGGAGACTTCAACATGCCAGATACAGATTGGTCAATACCAGCAGGAACATCGGCCAGAACTAGACACATAGTGGATTCCCTGCAGGGGAGGGCCTCAAACAACTGGTACAGCAACCCACAAGAGACAGGGCTATCCTAGATCTAGTACTGACTAACAAAGAAGGATCACAGATCTCCGGTAGAAGGTCACCTGACTAGTGACCATCACATGGTATGGTTCAATTTGGCTACTACATCTAAATCATCCCATTCCAAGGCAAAAATATGGGACTTCAGAGGAGCTGACTTTGATAAGATGGCCAACAGAGTTAAGCTAGCCCTGGCAAAAGAAACACAGGTGAGGAGGTACAGGCAAAGTGGGCAAGCATTAAGGATACAATACTTGAAGCAACATCCCATTGTGTTAGACAGAAAAGGAAGTGTAAAAGAAGAAGGAAACCACTTTGGTTCTCAAATACAGTAGCAGAAAAGGTCAGAGCCAAAAGGCTGGCCTTCAGAAAATATAAGGAACACAGCGGGATGAAGATAGGGAGGCATACCAAACTGCCCTAAGGAAGCAGGTAAGCAGTAAGGCAGGCAAAGTCCCAAACTGAGGAAACACTAGCACGAACAGTAAAAGAAGGTGACAAGACTTTCTATAGATACATTAGTGAAAGGAGAAAGTCCAGAGGGGGTATTGCTAAGATTAATGGAGAAAAGGGAGCATGTGAGGAGGAGGACCCTGTAAAGGCATCTATCCTAAATAGATACTTTTGCTCAGTATTTACTGAAGAGAAGGTAGGGCAGGGCCCACAGCTCAGCATCATGGACACAGGGGAGGGAGGTGAGCACTACTCCCTTCACAAAAGAAAGGGTCCTACAAGAGCTTGCTAAGCTCAGTGGATAAGGCAATGGGACCTGATGGCATACATCCCAGGGTACTTAAGGAGCTAAAGGAGGAACTAGCAGAGCCATTAGCAGAATTGTTTAGTGAGTCTCTGAGCACAGGAGAGGTCCCAGAAGACTGGAGAAGGGCTCATGTGATCCCACTCCACAAGAGTGGTAGCAGGGAGGAGGCGGGAACTACAGACCGGTCAGTCTACCTCAGTAGTGGGCAAGATTATGGAGGCACTCCTTAAGGAAAGGATAGTGCAACACCTGGAATCCATAGGGGCACAGGATCCAAGACAGCATGGGTTTACAAAAGGAAGGTCCTGTCAAACTAATCTCATAGATTTCTTTGACTGGGTAACCAGAGTGGTGGACCAAGGGGGAGCAGTTGATGTCGCCTACCTTGACTTCAGCAAAGCTTTTGACACTGTTCCACATAGAGGATTGATAAATAAGCTAGGTAGGCTCGGGGTGGGTCAGAAGTTGGTCAACTGGGTGGCAAACTGGTTGACTGGCAGAAAACAGAGAGTGGTGGTAAATGGTATACAGTCAGAAGAGATGCAAGTCACAAGTGGGGTACCTCAGGGATCAGTCCTGGGGCCAGTCCTATTCAACATCTTCATTAGTGACCTCGCAGATGGACTAGAGGGTAAGGCTTGTCTGTTTGCAGATGACACCAAGATCTGCAACAGAGTAGATGATCCAGATGGGGTGGGCAGAATGAGAAGAGATCTGGATAAACTAGCAGAATGGTCAGAAGAGTGGCAACTGGGATTTAATGCAAAGAAGTGCAAAATCATGCACATAGGGAAGAGAAACCCTGAAGCCACTTATAGGCTGGGAGGAGTTGCTAGCAGTCACAAAGGAAGAAAGAGACTTGGGCATCATCATCACTGATGACCTAAAATCATCCAAGCAGACCTCTAAAGCAGTAGGTAAGGCTAGGGGGTGTTAGGGTGTTAGTAGGGGTATCACAAGTCGTAAGAGGGAGGTAATAATCCCCTCTGTACAAGACATTGGTTAGGCCCCATCTGGAGTACTGCGTGCAGTATTGGAGGCCACACCTTCACAAGGACATTAACCAAATTGAGGCAGTCCAGAGAAGGGCAACCAAAATGGTGCAGGGACTGCATCAGAAGACATATGAGGACAGATTAACGGAGCTCAATATGTATACCCTTGAGCAAAGGAGGGAGAGAGGTGATATGATCGAGACATTTAAACACCTTAAGGGCATAAACAAGGTGAAAGAGTCTAACATGTTTAAATATAAGAAAAATAGCAGGACAAGAGGACACAGCATGAGATTAGAGGAGGCCGATTAAGGGGAATGTGAGGAAATTCTTTTCACAGAAAGGGTGGTGGATGCATGGAATGGCTTACCACAAGAAGTGGTGGCTATGAATACAGTGCAGGGCTTCAAACAGGCATGGGATAGGCATAAGGGAGCAATACAAATGACTATGAATAGATAGGTCACTGACAGAGCAAAGGCCGATGGCACATTTATAAGGTAGAAAAAGAAATGGGCAGACTGGATGGGCCTTGCGGTCCTTATCTGCCGTCAACTTCTATGTTTCTATGTTTCTATCTCACAACACTGCGTTCTAATATACTGTTTATTCTCTATTTATTACAGCTTTCTACAGCAAAAGGCAAACTGTTAACATGCGTTTGTGGTCGCAGAGAGAGGTGTGTTGCCTGGCTCAGTCAGCCCAGGCCAGGGGAAACCCACGCATACTACTACGTAGTACAAATATGAAACTGGAAAAGATGTGGAGGCGCATCCACAAATATATGTGCACCGTGCATAAGGTACGAAACAAGAATGCAACAATGTGTAAACGGAAGTGGAAGCTGTTGCGCCAGCATTTCTATGTACTAAAACAGAGAGAGAAGATACCGGACAGTGATGTGAGCTGGTACCACCTCGCTTACCAGATGTGGGAGGCAGCAGGCAAACCAGAAGTGGGGGAGCGCCTAACAGACCTTGAGTACAGAAACTATGTGTCACTAAACATGTGTTCTTTTCTAAAAAAAAAAAACTTATTATTGCGTTAAAGAAAAAATGATGAACTCTGCTAAGTTACGGAGATGTACTACTTAATGACCACCTGTGGGTATAATGTTGTATGCCACAAAGTTGGGTGGCATGTTACCCTCAAGTAATGATTTAATTGAGCAATAATGCATGACAGGGTGTAGTATGTAATGGGATATCATCACAGCTCAGGTGGTTGGGCATGAGGCCACAGGCCAAGTGTGTCCAACGACCCGAGAAGTGACGATATCCCATGATATACCACACCCTGGAGTGCATTATTGCTATTATGACATGGCTTTAAAGTTTTAGTAGAAAAAAATAATAAAGAAACTTTTAAAACATTTTAAAAATGTCTTTTATTGGTTGTTGAAAGGCTATGTTTTCAGAAAATAGGTCCTGATGGGCTCTGAGCAGCAGGTGGCGCTGCTGTAGGTAGAGTTTGTGGAACTGTTGTTCTGTTCTGCCAGCACTGTTCCGAGTTTTGAAACTTTTTTTTTTGTTTGACTGTCTGGACTGATGTGGGAGTCGGTGAACATCTGTGTGGATTTATTTTGGTGTTTTTTTTTTTTTGTAAAATTCCTGTCTGCTGAGCATCGTGATCTGAATGGAAGGAATGCAGGTAGACATCTTCGTTGTTCTAGTTGTGCAAATGGGGAAGTACCAACAGTAGCTGTTGAAAGGAGAGAGCAACAGAATGGGTAAAAACACTCGTGGACGGCTGTTTCTGCTGAGTCACCCTGGTTCTGTCTTTTTACTTGCTTTCTTTACTGCTTTTAAACAGGGACTCGAAACATAAGCCGCGGTTTTGGTTTGCCATTAGGAGGAGCGGTTGCAGACTGCAGCGCACAGGGGTTACAGTTGTCGGAGGTTACAGAGTCTGTATTTGTGGTCTAGTGTGAGACATGGTCCAATTGTGTACCAGTGTCAGCAGCAAACAGACTGGGGCAGTGGCATATTTTGTTGCATTGAGCATGCTGCTTTTGAAAGTACGAGTGGCAGCATGTGAGGAGGAGCTGATGCTACCAAGTGTTACTTCACTGCAGCTGTATTTGTTGTGAGGAGGCTGATGGCCGGAGTTTTTTTGAAGCCATGATGATATAGCCCGATATCATCATGGCTTCAAATTCCTCTCGGGCAATCAGCTTTCTCCAATTTTTTTATCCAGTTCATAATTGATAATATAACATAACCCCAGCCTCTCCAAAGGATCCTGTAAAAACACAGTAGTACTTTGATCAATGTAAGGTTCTCATAACAGTGTCAGCAGCTGAAATATAAGTATTTTTAGAGCCTTATGATAATAACTAAAAATAATCTAAAAAACTTTATTTTTCTGATTGGCTCTTTGAATTGTAGCAATCAAATGTCAATCTTCTCTTAAGTGCATGGGCAGCTTAGACATACAGTTGCAAAGGTTCAAAATTATCGATCGACACTGTAGATAGTAATATCAACTATCAATACCATACATAGTTTCAATGACAAATCTATCAATGATTAGAATTACACAAATACCATACTCAATGCAATCTTTCCAATCTCTCTTTCAACAGATCACCAAAGGCGTTCCCCACGACGAAGTGAGGTAGTACCAGCTGCAGAACAGGCTGTGGAGGCCGAACATTCTGACACAGACAGCGTGATTATTGTCGAGTCAAAAGGTAAGAAAATCACACAAGAAAAACGTATCTGTTGTTACAATTACAGGTCTATATCGATTACACTTTGATGCAGTGAACCCACAAAGCTGCTGTAACATTGGCATGTACTGTACAATTTGTGTAAATCTGCAGAGTGCAAAACTGGAAATAGTTTGTGTATTAGCACACAAAAGAAAATCGCTGACACATAGAATAACTAATTTTCCAAGTATATTGAGCTCAATTATTAGCAAGTTGTTCTGAAATAGTTGTCAGTAGTAGTACCCCCTGTGTCTTGTACACTAAAGACATATCACATCTTAACTGTATGAGTAAAAAGCAATACCTTACACAGTACTAATGACTCAGGAAGAATAACATAGAGAAGAACAAAGTATTTAGTCACAAAACAGAGTTCTGTTTGAACAAAAGTGAACTCATTAGTGTGTCTCACAGCTATAGACATAGTGATCCCTTAACCATTCATACAAAATCATTTAAATGAATATGTTACTATCAAATTGTTATCCATAATACAATGTTGTGGGAAAATCCTGTAACCTCATAGGTCAAAACATGTAACATGAACATGGGTAAATCCAGCATAACCAACAACTGACTAATGGGAGGTATGAAAAGTATAATTATACACAGTTTTAATAAATGTTAGACATGGATACACTGTGTAATCGCAATAAGGTACTCCAGGGCTTGAATCATTGTCTGATTTATCTACGTCTTGTGTGGTTACGGCATTCAGCTATGCCTCGTGTCACACCACACTAAGCGTGGGTAAATCCCCAGTAACTCATACCCTGTTGTGCTTTATTGCTTAAATACCAGTCTGTTTGTGTCTGGACAGAGTATGTGGGGTGAGGATGCAGTACGGGAACAGCAACACTGCTCAATAATTGTAACATTGCAGCTAAACACTGTTACTTTCTTATTAACATTAAACTTGTATTCATCAACTGAAATATACATTGTGTTACCAATAACTGCACAGTTGCCATGCAGGTAACTGGCCAAAAAGCATGGAACAGTAATGCACCCTTTCTGACATAGTCACACCCTCTATCTCCATAAAATTTGTTTCACTATCACTGCAAAGGCACTATCCACAACTTGTATAAGTAGCCGACATGAAATTGCCTGTGTCATGTCATTAAACACCAAACTGTTCCAAGTTGTCTACCATTCATTTGCTTACCTGTTACCGAGATGTCCATGACCATTACTGAACTTACAAAATACATTGACACAATGTACAGTGGGAGAGTAACACCTGTAGCAGTGTGATTTCCATATGTAATGCCATATACTTTTTGCAAGTTCAAATATTTATCAAACTGTGACAACACACGTACAGTCACTGTGTATATACTTTCTTTACGTGTAACTTTCTACTCAGCATGCAGTATCTCCCATCACTTGCAGATAAGGACTCATTATTTAGCTGCTAATAAACAACTACTAACGTTTCCAATAACAGCTTAATAAAGTAATACAGCTGAACCATATAGACGCATTCCTTCTGTTTAAAAGTATTTCTCTATACTCAGAATACAATAACAGTATCATTTAGACAACTGACATACTTTCATATATGTTAAAAAACATCTATCTCTCTTACAGTGGTTGGGGAGACATCAGAAACACCAGTGCGACAGGTGAAGCAGGAGTGTGCTGCTAGCCCTGAACGTAAGTCAAGCAAGAAACAAAAGCTGACACAAACGTTATCCAGTACTGCAGAAAGCATCAGGTAATTAAACAGTAATGAACTTTAGGGTGTCTGTTGTGCTGGCATAACATCATGCCTCCGTTAGTTGGAAATGAGGGAACAAACCGAGTGCGTGTGATTACTGAGGTGTAACGTTATCACAAACAACACACACCCTGGTTGTCATTATTGTTATTATACAGTAGCTCACTGTTACACAGAATAAAAAACATTTATTTAAATATGTGCAACTAATACGTGTGTTTACTGCAGTGTACCTGTAATTAAGGAGGTATACCACTGATATTCATGTCCTTTAGTTTTACTATGTCTCGCTACTCAGGATGCAGTACCTGCTCATTTTTTTTTTGGGGGGGGGGATTTCCTCACTGAGACTATGTAAGTACTAACTGTACAAACTTGTGCACAACTGCAATCAAGAAAGTGTACCATTGATGTCCATAGACATTTTCACTGTGGTTCCACACTCACAACGCACTACCTGGTCTGTGTAGGGGGCAGGGGCATTGCCTGGCTCACATCATGCAACTCCTACCTGTACTAACTTGAGTGTACAATGAGTGAGGTGTACCATTCATTTCCATATCCTCAGTTTACCTGTATCTCTACACTTAATATACAGTGCCTGATCTATAGTGTGGTAGAACAATTGCATGGCTGAGGGCATGCAAGCCATAAGTGTGATAACTGTAGTGTACCCGAAATCAGGGAGGTATACCATTGATGTCTATGGCCTTTTGTTTTACTGAACCTCTACACTCAGGATGCAGTACGTCCTCTGGTGGTGGAGGGGGGGAATCCTGACTCAGCCTGTGCAACTCCTAACTCTGAAAACTTGGGTACACCTGCAATCAGTAAAGCGTACCATTTATTTCTATGCCTTATTTTACCTGTGTCTGTACACTCAGTATGCAGTACCTGGTCTGTGGGGGTGAGGTGGGGTTGGTGTGCGCATTGCCTGGCTGAGACCAAGCAACTCTTAACTGTGCTAACTTTACTGACCTTGCAATTATGAATGTACCCCAAAGATATCCACAGCAGTAGTATTGCTGTGTCTCTCTACTCAGCGTAACTGTGCAAACGTGTCTACTACTATGATCAGTGAGGTGCAGCATCAATGTGCACGGGGTTATGTTAACTGTAGATCTACACTCAGTATGCAGTACCTGGTCTGAGGCTCGGGAGTGAAAAGAAGTGACGAATAGGAGAATGGGGTAACAGTGCCAATGACACCAATGTGCACCCTGATGCCAGTTGGTGGGCTGTGCTTTAGGCCTCCAAGGTGGGTTTCAGCCCTCATAGCGAATTTCTTAGCTTTTGTCGCTGTGAAACAACCCTAACTGATGCAGTACATGGAGTTTTTTGTCTCTTATTTCCCTTCTTTTTGAGAATGATGGCACGAAATAGTGAAAGTAAAAAATCACTTAAAATATGTGATTGTGTGAAATACTATTGCTGTCTTTCAAGAGAAGATAATAGTTTTCTGTAAATAAAAACAGTCTCACATACTAATTGTTTTTCCTCTTTACAGATCAGCTACGTAAAAAAGAAGCACACTGTGCACTGTCATTGTGTGCGTAGGCTCAAGCACAAGGTTTACTGTTTGTCAAATGTAATAAAAGAAATGAAAACACAAGATGAAAATGATTTGAAAACAATCAAACAACAGCAAGATAAAATAATAAGCCTATTGACAGCTCAACATGCAACAGTCAACCTTGTGCTCGAGCCTGTGAGCACAGCGGCAGGTGCCAGTGCATACAGCATCACTGCTTCACCTGTTGCCATGAGCAATCTCCCTGACCACTGATGGACAGCCTCCACAGCTACGTCCGGAACCTCCTCTTAAGCTGGTGCAACAGCTTCCACTTCCGATACGCCTCCACATTTTTTATAGTTTCCGGCCTGGGCTGGCTGAACCAGGCAGCACACCTCCCTCTGCTTTTCATGAGTAACCAAATGTTTTCTATTTTATTTATTTAAACAAGCCATATATTTTTGTATAAAAAAAAAATTCTTTTCAACAGATATTTTTATATATTTTTGTCACTGTATTTTCATTTTGCTGAACAAAATTAAACTATTATTTCACAGTCATTTTATACATATATATATTTTTTGAATACAAATAAAAACCTTTGATAACAATACATTGTTTTTATTGAACAACTTGTTAAAAACAGTAGTTCTAGTCAGTATGCAGCAACTGTTCATGAGGGGGCGGGATATCATGGGTGAAGCCATGCAGTTCATAACTGTAGTAACTGAAGAGGGCCAATTATCAGTGGTGTGTACCATTATATCCACTGCCTCACTTTCACTGTGTCCCTCCACTCAAGATGCAGTACCTGTTGTCTGTCGTGCTAGGGGCCATTGCCTAGCTGAGGGGTGCAAGTTGCAACTCCTAACTGTCCTAGCTAGATTGTACTAACAATTAGGTCGCTATGCCATTCATGTTCACACCCTCAGTTTTTTGCGCTCTCTTTATCCACTCAGGATACACTACCTCTCTGTAGTGTGGCAGTAGCATTCCATGACTGTGGGCATGTAAGGGAAAACTGCACACACTGCTGTGTCACTGAAATAACAGAGGTCTACCATCCATCTGCATGCTCTTCCTTTTCCTGTGGTTCTCCACTCTGTATGAATTCCTGCTCTGGCCTGCGAGTGCGGGATTCCTGGGTGAGACTGTCAAAATACTAACTGTGCAACCTTGTCTACAACTCCAACTGCAGAGCTCCACCATTCATCTGCATGGGCTTATTTTCACTGTAGCTCTACACTCAGCATACAGTACCAGGTGCAAGAGTCAGGGGTGGACATAGCCTGGCTGAGGCCATGCAACTCCTAAGTGTACTAACTTGAGTCTACTTGCAATTAGTAAGGAATACCATTTATATCCACAGCATCAGTGCTACTGAACCTTAAACTCAGGATACATTACCTAATGTGCAATGTGGGGAGGGGGGGTAGCATTGCATGGCTGAGAAAGCACAAGTCATAACTGTGGTAACTGCAGTGTACTTGTTATCAAGGAGGTGTACTGTCACTATCCATGCCCTTTTCTTTCTCTGTAGCTCGCCACTCAAAATGCTGTATCTCCTCTGGTTGGGGGGTGGGGGAAATTCCTCAGTAAGACTGTGCAACTCCTAACTGTGCAAACTGTTGCACATCTGTAATCAAAAAAGTGTACCACTGCTGTCTATGGACTTATTTATCCTGTGGTTCCACGCTCACTACGCAGTACCTGGTCTGCGTAAGGGGGCAGGGGGCACTGCCTGGCTGATGTCATGCAACTCCTAACTATGCTAACTTGAGTGTACTTGCAATTAGGGAGGTGTACCATTGATCTGCACAACCTCAGTTTTGCTGTCTCACCACTCAGGATACAGTACCTTGTCTATACTGTGGCAGAAGCATTCGTCACTGATGCCATGCAAATCATAAGTCTGCTAACTGGAGTATATCTGCAAACAGGCAGCTGTACCGTTTCTCTCCATAGAATTTTTCTTTTACAGTACTTCTCCACTCAGGATGTAGTACCTCCTCTGGTTGGGGGGGTTCCTGGCTGAGACTGTGCAACTCCTAACTCTGGAAACTTGTCTACACCTGCAATCAGGGAAGCATACCATTGATGTATATCCATTATTTTACCTGTGGCTCTACATTCAGTACACAGTACCTGGTCGGGGGGGGTGGACATTGCCTGGCTGAGACCATGCAACTCCTAACTGTCCTAACTTTACCGACCTTGTAGTTAGGAATGTACACCATAGATATCCACAGCCTCTAACAGAAACGGAAGCACATACCCTGTTTTTGTCAAACAGATACATAAAGAAACACAAAGAATGTATGCATTGTAATGGGCATCGAAGCTTAAAACGAGCATTGTAAAAACTTAATTGCTAATATCTCAGCAACCGCACGACGTAGAAAAAAATATCAATATGTCACAAAAATCATCATTTTTCTGGCTACACTTTTGTATTATTTAGCCCATAGGGCTATGCAACTTATAACAAAGAAGTACCATTGATGTTCAGCCCTTATTTTAGCTGTGGGTCAACACTCACTACACAGTACCTGGTCTGCGGCAGTAGGTGGGGCCATTGCCTGCCTGAGACCATGCAACTCGTTACTGTGGTAACTTTACTGAACTTGCAGTTAGTAAAGTATACCGTTGATATCCACAGCTTCAGTTTTGCTGTACCCTACACTCAGGACACATTACGTAATCTACAGTCCGGGGGCAGTATTGCATGGCTGAGGCCATGCAAGCCATAACTGTGTTAACTAGAGTGTACCTAGAATCAGGGAGGTATACCGTTGATGTCCATGCCCTTTTGTTTTACTGTACCTCTACACTCAGGATGCAGTACCTCCACGACGTAGAAAAAAATCAATATGTCACAAAAATCATCATTTTACTGGCTACGCTTTTGTGTTACTTAGGCCACAGGGCTATGCAACTTGCAACAAAAAAAATACCATTGATGTCCATCCCTTATTTTAGCTGTGGGTCAACACTCACTACACAGTACCTGGTCTGCAGCAGTAGGTGGGGTCATTGCCTGGCTGAGACCATGCAACTCGTTACTCTGGTAACTTTACTGAACTTGCAATTAGGCAAGTGCACCACTGATGTCCACAGTCTCAGTTTTGCTATACCCTACACTCATGACACATTACGTAATCTGCAGTCTGGGGGTAGCATTGCATGGCTGAGGCCATGCAAGCCATAACTGTGTTAACTAGAGTGTACCTAGAATCAGGGAGGTATACCGTTGATGTCCATGCCCTTTTGTTTTACTGTACCTCTACACTCAGGATGCAGTACTTCCTCTGGTTGGGGGGGGAATTAACTGTATTAACCGAAGTGCATCAAACCACCAAAAGACACATCTGTGACATGTTGAGTGCCTTCCCTCCAAATTGCAGCCCAAAGGTGCATAGAGTAACACAGTGTGTACAAAGAATGTATGCATTGTAATGGCAATGGAAGCTTAAAAGCAGCAGCACTTAATTGCTAATATCTCAGCAACCGTATGACGTAGAAAAAAAATTAAAATTTCACAGAAATCTTATTTTCCTGGCTACTGTTTGTAACTCGTGACGAAAAATCAGTATCTCGCACCATTTTCGAGACAAGAGCCCCGAAAGGCAGGGCGTATGCCACCATGTTAGTCTATGGGAAAAAGCATCAACTTTGGAGTATCGTAACTTTAGAGCTGTATAATATTTTTTCACCAAACCACCAAAAGGCACATCTGTGACATGTTGGCTGACTTCTCTCCAAATTTCAGCCCAAAAGACCAAACCATTTGTTCGCAGCACGGTGGCAAATAAATTCGTCTAATTTTTGCCATAGCCTGAAAATTTGCGAAAGTGTCATGCATGCAACACTACTTTGTGACACTACTGTTTCCAGAAATTTGAAAAACATATTTCTGGGGTGTCTAACCCCAAAATGGAGACATGGCTAGTATCCTCAGGGTCTGACTAGGTGAACACAAAAAGAATTGTGTCTCTAGAGAGTCCCAAATTTAAATGCCAAGCATTTTCTGATCACTAACTGAAAACAAAATGGTGGATTTGCGACACTACTAGGGCCATTTGCGACACTAAAAAGTGCATTTGCAAAAGTGTTGAATATTTTAACTTTTCCCATTGACTTATAATGGGAACTTGTGTTTTGAATAACTTTTGAACCGTTCAATTTTTTTTTCACAAAATCTTCAAAAGGCACATCAGGGACCCTGGACACACGTTCCCTGAAGCTTTCAGACCAGTCACACAAACCGTGCGACCTGTACGCGAGAGCAAAGAAATTGCAAAAAAGCATAATTGTGCAATTCATTGTTGCTTAATAACTCCGCACCTGTATATCTGACCAGTACAAAAGTTGGCATATACCAAGATGTACCATGCCCAATTGTGCATACCAAATTTCAGGCAAATCCATTGAATGGTGGAAAAGTTATTATGGTGCAAAATTTGACCCTTTAACCTTAAAAGAGCTACTCAACCTTAACTATGGTAGCACGGTATCTATATCTATATATATGTATATATATAGATATAGATATATATATATATATATATATATATACCGCACACATATATATAGATAGACAAAAACTCCATTTAATGCATCAGTTAGGGTTGTTCCACAGTGACAAAAGTGAAATTTGGGGAGGAACCCTCTGGACACCTTCAGCCGCCCATGAGATCGGGTGCACATTGGGGTCATCAGCCCCAAATCTCACCCCATCACATGTGTAAAGAAGCAGAAGTACAGGAGAATAGGGTAAGAGTTAGGACCAATGACCACAACGTGCACCCCGATGCCGGTTGGGGGGATGGGCTGGAGGTGTCCGGGGGGGGTTTCAACCCTAACACCAAATTTCCTTACTTTTGTCGCTGTGCAACAACCCTAACTGATGCATTAAATGGAATTTTTTGGCTCTAATTTCCCTTCTTTTTGAGAATGATGACGATACTGCCATGTGATGTCTTGTTACATAGTAACAGGAACAGCAACGCCAACAGAAGCGTGAACAGTGTCGCACATAGGTACCGCGCGAAAGTGACAACAAAAGGCAATAACGGTGGCTTAGGACGACGGAACGTAATGCAAAGGGGACATAAATGCAAGTGGAAACAGTAACTGTAACAGTAACGGAGTGCATACCTGTGTTTTCCAAACAGATGCATACAGAAACACAGAGGATGGGATATACAGAAGGGTTGCACCATTCGCAACCCACTGATGCACCCAGCATGATATTCAAAAGGGAATGTCGTATTTCGTCGATCGCCGGAGTGCATCAGTAATGGTCGTGGCGTGAAGTGGTGGGGGCATGCCCATGCATACCCCCGCACATCCCGATATTCAGCCCGGGATGTGCGGAGCCCATGTAGGCACAACCCCTACATGCGCCGCATACAGTTGATCCAAAAAATAAAGGAGCAACAGCCGGCCACCCACAGGTGAGCTGCCGTATTGCAGGGTGCAACACAGCAGCAGCCAGCTGTGGGTGGCCACCCGAGCTCCGGCAGCACCCTCCATTGGGTATCGCCCCCCCATGCCTGATCGCAGGCATATGTATACATATAGAAAGTCCTATATCCCTGGTGGTCCAGTGGACCGCTCGCAGCCCGATCGCGGGCATATGTATAAAAATAGAAGGTCCTATATTGTGGTCCAGTGGACAGCTCGCAGCCCGATCGCAGGCAGAAGTCTAATGAAAGATTAATCCCCAACCCTGGTGGTCCAGCGGTACCCCCCTCCCCACCCTCCTGCTGAGCCCTGCCACCCTGCTCCCCCCAGGTCAGTGGTGGGCGGTAGCTCCCCACCCGCAGGCCGTCCAGCTCCCTCACGACTGACTGCCAGCAGATGTACGCATTGGTCCACAGTGTGTGGGCCAATGGGCGCAGTAGACAGTACTGTACTACACAGTCCAGATATGTGAATGAATCACATATAGTATTGGTCTGCACGCCCATTGGCTCATGCTGGGACTAATGGGCGACAGCTGTATTTGTAATACAGTCAGTCGGGCGGGCGCTCGTGTGTGGGGACTGCCGCCCGCTGACCGGGGGAGGGGTGGTTGAGCCAGTGGGAGGGTGGGGAGGGGGTACCACTGGACCACCAGGCATGGGGATTAATCTTTCATTAGTCTTCTGCCCGTGATCAGGCTGCGAGCGTTCCACTGGACCACCAGCAATATAGGACCTTCTAATTTTATACATATGCCCGCGATTGGGCTGCCAGTGGTCCACTGGACCACCAGGGATATTGGACATTTCTTTTCATACATATGCCCGCGATTGGGTAGTGGGGCACTTTGCTGCTTGTGCAGGGGGCGTCAGTCCCTGATGGCTGTAGCCTGGCAGGGCGCCAAGTGCAAGTCACCAGGGATGGGCACACCTGCATGCAAATGGAGCCATAATGACATGCAAATAGCCCCATTTGTGCCTTGCACGCATTATGACCCCATTTGCATGTGCACCTTTGAATATCGTGGTTGATGCACCTAGCGCAATGGCACTTGCGCTAGTGCATCTCCCTGCCCCTCTCTGGCCACTTGCACTGGTGCAGTGTCACTGCATCATGCACAATGTGGGTGGCCACAGAGCAATATTCAACGATGCTAAGCCATGGCGCAGCACCATTGAACATCACCCTGTCAGCTCCCTGGCACATCCCAGTTGCACTGTGCCCAGGCTTGCGCCACTGCCTGGTGCAGTCTGAATATCCCACCCAGTGTGTACAAAGAATGTATGCATTGTAATGGGGATCGAAGCTTAAAACGAGCATTGGAAGTACTTAATTGGTAATATCTCAGCAACCGCACGACGTAGAAAAAAATGTAAATTTCACAGAAATCATTATTTTCCTGGCTACTGTTTTGTATTACATAGCCCACAGCCCACGGGGCTATGTAACTTGTGACGAAAAATCTGTCTCTCGAACCGTTTTCGAGATACAAGCCCCAAAAGGCGCGGCGTACACCACCATGTTAGTCTATGGGAAAAAATGCCAACTTCGGAGTACCGTAACTTTGCAGCCATGCAATATTTTTTCACCAAACCAGTGAAAGGCACATCTGTGAGATGTTGGCTGCCTTTCCTACAAATTTCAGCCCAAATGACCAAACTGTTTTTTTGCAGCAGGGTGGCAAAGAATTGCTGTCATTTTGCCATAGCCTGGAAAAGTAGTGTCGCAATTTGCGAAAGCTTTCGCAAATATTTGTGACACTTTCATGAGAGCAACACTACTTTGTGAAAGTACTTTTTCCAGAAACTTGAAAAACATATTTCTAGGGTGTTTAACCTCAAAATAAAGACATCCCTAGCATCCTCAGGGTCCGACTAGGTAAACACAAAAAGAATTGTGTTGCTAGAGGGTCCCAAATTTAAATGCCAAGCATTTTTCTGATCACCAACTGAAAACAAAATAGTAGATTTGCGAAAGTAAAAGGGCCATTTGCGAAAGTAAAAACTGCATTTGCAAAAGTGTTGAACTTTTTGTTAACTTTTCCCATTGACTTATAATGGGAATTTGTTTCTTGAATAACTTTTGAACCGTTCAATATGTTTTCACAAAATCTTCAAAAGACACATCGGGGATCTTGGCTGCACATTCCCTTAAGTTTTCAGACCGGTCGCGCAAACTGTGCGTCCTATAGGCGACAGCAAAGAAATCACAAAAAAGCGTGATTGTGCAATTGGTTGTTGCTTAATAAATCCGCAGCCGTATATCCGACTGGTACGAAACTTGGCAGTTCCCAAGATCCACCAAGCCCAATTGTGCACACTAAATTTCAGGCAAATCTGTTGAACAGTGGCAAAATTATTAAGGTGCAAATTTTAACCCTTTAACTTTAAAAGTGCTACTCAACCCTAACTATGGTAGCACTACCATGCTACCATAATATATACATATACATATATATGTATATGTGTATGTATATATATATAGAGAGAGAGAGAGAGAGAGAGAGAGAGAGATTATAGCTGCACAGTAGTGCAGCTATAGTTAGGGTCGCCAGCCCACTTCTATGTTAAACTCAAAATTTTGCACTTTAATAACTTTGCAACCAACCATATGACAGATTTCCCTGAAAGTTTGCATGCGCAGTCTAGTACCATAGATCTCTGGATCTGGCAAGTTGCATTATGGTTGGCTGTGCAGTTGCAGAGCTGCAGAGCACCACAAAATACAGAAAAGCTGAGTTTTTGCCCATTTCTTTGCTTGGAGCTTCAGCCCAAATGATTTGTCCATCTGGGCCCGGATATTCAAAGCAGTTGCACATGGCGCAATGGAGTTGTGCCGGTGCAAGTGCCATACCTCTCAAGTGTCCCTGATTTTCAGGGATGTCCCTGATTTTGCCTCAAAATTTTACTCTGTCCCTCCTAAAATTTGTGTTTTTGTGGCTAAACAGTGGGGACTGTAAGCACAAAACAATATCAAACATTAAAGTTACAGACTTGTTCTTCTTTAGAAAATGCATTTTGTACTAAGCCCCATATTCTACCAGCTTTCTGGGTGGATATCTCAAATTTTGAAGATGTGTCCCTGATTTTGGTCCTTTGTCCCTGATTTTTTTAAGCCTCGTCCCTGATTTATGAGGCAGGAGGTTGAGAGGTATGGCAAGTGCGGACTTGTGCCAAGGAGCGATATTCAGCGGGAGCCAGTGCATAGCACAAGTCTCATTGTGCCAATGTATAACTATAATGAATGCAGGTGCAAGTGCGGGGGACATGCCCATGAATATCCAGCGCAGTGCGATATTCAACCGTGGAACCATGGCGCAAGTGCAGAGCAAATCAGAGATGTGCTGAGAAGACTTGTTCCTATAAATACAGGGCACAAGCACATACAGTAGAAAGCACTTGCTCCAGGCAAGAGGGAGGGGGGGAGAGAGAGAGAGAGAGAGAAAAAAAGAAAGACAGACAGAGACAGAGTGAGAGACAGACAGACCGACCAAGGCAAGCACAGAGGGAGAGGGACAGAGGTGACAGTGGAGAGGGAGACAGGGGCAGAGAGAGTGATAGAGACAGGCAGACACACTGCCAGGCACTGCACCAGGGTGGCACACAGCCCACAGCAGCCAACCACCCTGGGTGATACTGGACATCTAGGGCCACTAACAGTGTGCCTTCATGATGGAGGCCATAAGGGGGGGTGGAGGGGCAGGAGGAACAGCGATGTGGCTGAGGAAGGGACAGTCGGTGGTATGCCTGACACAGGTGGTACCATGCCCGCATCACCTTTGAGAACTACAATGACACGAAGACAGTGGGCCGGTACTGTCTGAACAGGGCCATTCTAAGCCAGCTCTGCGAGCTGTACAGAGGGGAGAGGCAGGCACCCACTAAATGGAGCCACGCCATGTCTGTGGAGACGAAGGTGACAGCCGTCATGTGCCTGTTCACCACGGGCACCTTCCAGAGACCAACAGGGGACACCACAGGCATAACCCAGTCAGCCACGTCCCGCCTCCTCACACAGTTTCTCAATGATCTGCTGCCACGTGCTTCAGAATACATCCGTTTCCCCAGCACACAGGCGGAGTGCACAGCAACCATGCAGGACTTCCACAGGTTAGCACGTGTGCCTGGCATGATAGGGGCCATCAATTGCACCCACGTGGGCATCTGCATGCCACATGGCCCTGAGGGTGTGGCATACATCGATAGGAAGGGGAGCCAGAGCGTCAACTGCCAGGTGGTGTGCGATGCCACAGGGTGCATCACAATGTCTGCGCCACACACCCTGGGAGTGCACATGATGCATTCATCTGGCACAGCTCTGTGCTGTGCCACAGGTTCAAATGTGGGAACATCTCCACGGGCCACCTAGTGGGTGAGTATGGCAAGGGCAAGGGGTGACAGACAGAGCAGGCCATGGGATGGGGAGGGCAGGGTGGGCATGCTGGCTGGGCTCCAGGGACAGGCAAGGGCACAGCAAATGAGGGCTAACCATGTCATTATCCACACAGGAGACAGCGCCTATCTACTGAGGCCCTGGCTGCTCACCCCCTACAAGAGCCCATCGTCCCCAGCAGAGGAACGCTACAACAAGTCACATGCCAGCACGCAGCACATCATTGAGCGTGTATTTGGCATGCTGAAGGCATGGTTCCATTGTCTAGACATGTCTTTGTGGTGACCTACAGTACAGCCCCTCGAAAGCCTGTGGCCTATTCCTGGCCTGCTGCATACTGCACAACATGGTCATTGACCGGGGGATAGCTGTAGAGGCTGATGAGGGCAACAGTAGTGGGAACAATGAATGCAATGGGCTGGAGGGTGGTGGACAGCCCCCCTGAGAGGAGGGATCCCCGGCTGCAATAACAGGCACGCCAACACCAGGACACCATCACACAGGAGCACTATGGTGCATGCAGGTAGGTGGCATGAAACCCATGCATGGGCCACACACACAGGTACAGCACACATGCAGGGGTGTGCATGGCAATGGGCACGCACACACAGAGATGTGGTGCAGGGGTAGGGGAGTCAGTGGCACACAACCACACACAGCAACACACACACCCACGCACCACACACCAGGCATTGGCATGTGGCGGCATTAGATGCATTGCACTGGTGCACAGGTGCAACTGGTGCTGAACTGCCTCCATCACGCCCATGCCACATGGTCCAGCAGCCAGGCAAGCACACACACAGGCAGCGTCCGGCGTGACACACAGGCACCACAGCAGTGGTATGCACACACACACCCCACCCATGTATGCACAGGGCAGCAGCTGCGAACTGTGGTTAAGGTGGCATGCACATCAGGGCTGCTGCACAGAACCATGGCCACCGCTGCCACAGAGGCAGCCACGCTGGGGCCGATCGGCAGCCACATGCTGCATATCAGCCACAGGGAGTGTTTGCAACAGACCCCCAGGAGTTGAACAGAGCGACCGTGACTGGGTCTGTGCGGGGCTGCATAGGCACACAAACAGGCCTGCCCCAGGTATGCCTGGGATGCCAACATCAGAGGCTGGCATCAACAGTGTGGGTGTTGCCCGACGCCGGGATTGTGGGGTGGACAGTGCACTGTGTGGGGTCTGTAGTGCCCGGCCATGCCCTGTGGCAGCCAGCATCTCAAAGCCATCCATGATCACATTGGCAATGCAATCTACGGATGCAGTCGTGGCCTCCTGCATGCGCTGCATCCCCACCAGGAGCTGCACAGTGCCCCTCTCACTCTGCTCAGCCAACTGGCATACCTCCATGCACAGTGCATGCACCCTAGTGGTAAGCAGCACCTGTTGCTCTATGGAGGCCTGCAGCAAACGGGTGTATCAGGTGTAAGGCTGTGCTACAGCTAGGTGAGTAGGCCCATACTGCATGTGTGCCCTGGTGCTGTACCGTGGTGTTGGCTAGGCTGCCTGGCATACCCTGCAGGGTGGTTCACTGCCATCATGTGCATCACGGGGTGGCATCGCCTGCCACTGCTTGCGTTGCGATGTTGCTGTGCAAGACGTGTCTGGCAGGGGCTCACCCTGTGCACAAGGGTGGGGATGGTGGGCAGTTGCTGTGGTTGGTTACTGATGTGTATCTGTCTATGTTCCATTCCAGGGCCTGAAAATAGGAGGCGAGCAGCAGCAGCAGCAATGGCAGCGACAGGACGGCAGGCCACAGTGGGCTAGGGTGGCAGCACAGGAGTGGCTCCAGCACCAGTGGGGCCACAGAGAGCAGGTAGGCACTGTCATGGTCCTCTGCACTGTACATGGGGTGGTGGTGTGGGCGCTGACATGGCCGCCTGTGCCATGGCAGCTGTGTGTGTCGTGACTGTGCGTGGTGCCCACGATTGTGGCACATCCACTGGACACATGTGCCAGCTGTTGGTGGAGTGGGTGTGTGCCCGATGCCACTGACACTACTGTGGTGCTCCCGGTGCACTGTGCCATGTGACTGCCATTGCACAGTTGGGTGGCCACTGTGTTGTGGGGACCACCACTGTGCACTGTCATGGTGTGCCCCATTGCTGGCAGGCATTGGCTCACGCCGCGGGTGGCCGTAGGGGCTATCCAGGCTGTGTGAACCCGCTGCCCACTGCGCGCTGTGGGTGGGCATGGTTCATCAGGACATTGCACTGATCACCTGTCCAGTCCCTTGTCCTAGGTGTCCAGTGGAGGTGCAGGAGGCCCCTTTACTGCCTGCTGCTCCATCAGATTATATTGATAGCCTCGACCACCATGGAGGTAGTGCTGCATGTGCGCAGGATGCTGCTGGCTGACCAAAGGCAGCAAAGACTACAAGGGGCCACAGGACGTGGCGGCCGCTAGTCGGGACCCTGCATTCCCCTGTTTCCCCAGCTGTTCCTCCCCCTCCAGTCCCTCTTCCCACTGTACAGTCCCTGTTCCCTATTCCCTTCCCTCACTTTTCTACCCTCCCCCACACCCTTAGTTTCTTTCTTCAATATACCTATCTTTTGACATACCTGTCTGTGTCTATGTCTACTTTGCAGGTCGTGTGAGGAGCCATGCTGCAGTGGCCCAGTGCCTGTCCATGTGGTGTGCATGTGTCGGGGTGCATGTTGTGCTTCTGTGGATCACTGATGTGTGCTGTGGTGTGTGTCCCACTGTGGTGGTGTCCCTCCCCTCAGTCGGTGGCTGTGTCTTGGGGTGCCCTTGGGGTGGCTGTCAGGGGTGTGTGGTGTGTGTGTGTGCTTGCCTGCATGGTCCTGGGTGTGGCCTGCTCTGGTCTGGGTGTGTGGGAGGCACTGCCTGCAGCCTGCGGGGGGGACCCCCTTGGTGGCCCTCCATCACCACTGGCACCTCCTTTTGCCTACTGTCTGTGCCACTGTTGTGTTCTGGGTGGGGTCTGGGGCCTGTGTGCACCCTGCTGTGTCCAGCTGGTGGTGGCCTCCTGTGGCCCATCACTGTGTTTCCATGGCTGTGTCCCTGGGTCACTTCTCTGTGCCATGCTCCCTCTGTTGCTCTGTTGTTCTGCTCCCACAGTTGCCCTGGGGCATCTCTTGCTGTGCCATGGTGCAACTGTGTTTGCACCATGGTGCACCTCTGGTTACGCCATGGCACAACCAGAGTTGCGCCATGGTGCAACTGTGCCATATTCAGCTGGGTTGTACTGATGCAGTGCGGCCAGCGCAGCCTCTGAATATGGCTCCTGTTGCACCACGGCACATCGAATTTGCGCTGTGCTGGACTTGCACCAGCCTTTGGTGCATTTCTGAATATCTGGGCCCTGGTCTGCAATTCTCAGAGAATATGTAGTCTGAATCACTGGTGTGCCTTTTGAAGATTTGGTGAAAAAATATCAATCCGTTCAAAAGTTTTTCAGATTTGAATCTTCCCATTCCCATCAGTGGAAAAAATAGCTGTGCCTCTGAAAGCTGCTGCCAGTACATTTTCTGTCGTCAAGTGCCCTCTGTGCTGTCGAAGGAACTGGGTTGTGTACAGGCCTCCAGACCAGGTGGAGGACATAGACACGTTACTGTTAGAAGATATACTAAACATGACAGCTAAAGGGAAGGTTCTGATAATGGGAGACTTCAACATGCCAGATACAGACTGGTCAATACCAGAAGGGACATCTGCCAGAACTAGACACATGATGGATTCCCTGCAGGGGGAGAGCCTCAAGCAACTGGTACAACAACCCACTAGAGACAGGGCTATCCTAGATCTAGTACTGACTAACAGGGAAAGGATCACAGATCTCCAGGTAGAAGGTCACCTGGGGGTCAGTGACCATCACAAGGTATGATTCAATTTGGCCACTAGAACAAAATCATCCCATTCCAAGGCACAAATATGGGACTTCAGAGGAGCTGACTTTGATAAGATGGCCAACAGAGTTAAGCTAGCCCTGGCAAAAAGAAATACAGGTGAGGGGGTACAGGCAAAGTGGGCAAGCATTAAAGATGCAATACTTGAAGCAACATCCCATTGTGTTAGTGAGAAAGGGAAGTGCAAAAGAAGAAGGAAACCACTTTGGTTCTCAAACACAGTAGCAGAAAAGGTCAGAGCCAAAAGGCTGGCCTTCAGGAAATATAAGGGAACGCAGCAGGATGAAGATAGGGAAGCATACCACACTTCCCTAAGGGAAGCAGGGATTGCAGTAAGGCAGGCATAGGCCCAAACTGAGGAAACACTAGCATGAACAGTAAAAGAAGGTGACAAGACTTTCTATAGATACATTAGTGAAAGGAGAAAGTCCAGAGGGGGTATTGCTGAGATCAAAGGGGATAAGGGGGCGTGTGAGGAGGAGGACCATGTAAAAGCATCTATCCTAAATAGATACAGTACTTCTGCTCAGTATGTACTGAAGAGAAGTAGCAGGGCCCACAGCTCTGCACCATGGACACAGGGGGGAGGGAGGTGTGCACCAGTCCCTTCACAAAGAAAGGGTCCTGCATGAGCTCGATAAGCCCCGGTGGACAAGGCAATGGGACCTGATGGCATACATCCCAGGGTACTAAAAGAGCTAAGGGTGGAACTAGCAGAGCCATTATCAGAACTGTTTAGTGAGCCTCTGAGCACAGAAGAGGTCCTCAGAAGACTGGAAGAAGACTGGAGAAAGGTTATGTGATCCCGCTCCACAAGAGTGGCAGGGAGGAGGCAGGGAACTACAGACCAGTCAGTCTTATCTCAGTAGTGGGCAAGATTATGGAGACACTCCTTAAGGAAAGGATAGTGCAACACCTAGAATCCATAGGAGCACAGGATCCAAGACAGCATGGGTTTACAAAAGGAAGGTCCTGTCGAACTAATCTCATAGATTTCTTTGACTGGGTAACCAGAGTGGTGGACCAAGGGGGAGCAGTTGATGTTGCCTATCTTGACGTCAGCAAAGCTTTCGATACTGTTCCACATAGAAGATTGATTAATAAGCTGGGTAGGCTCGGGGTGGGCCAGACGTTGGTCAACTGGGTGGCAAACTGGTTGACGGGCAGAAACAGAGAGTGGTAGTAAACAGTATACAGTCAGAAGAGATGCAAGTCACAAGTGGGGTACCTCAGGATCAGTTCTGGGGCCAGTCCTCTTCAATATCTTCATCAGTGACATTGTAGATGGACTGGAGGGTAAGGTTTGTCTGTTTGCAGATGACACCAAGATCTGCAACAGAGTAGATGATCCAGATGGTGTGGGCAGAATGAGAAGAGATCTGGATAAACTAGCAAATGGTCAGAAGAGTGGCAACTGGGGTTTAACACAAGGAAGTGCAAGATCATGCACATAGGGAAGAGAAACCCTGAAGCCACCTATGGGCTGGGAGGGGAGTTGCTGGCAGTCACAAGGGAAGAAAGAGACTTGGGCATCATCATCACCGATGACCTGAAATCATCTAAGCAGATCTCTAAAGCAGTAGGTAAGACTAGAGGGGTGTATTAGTAGGGGTATCACAAGTCAGAAGAGGGAGGTAATAATCCCTCTTTACAAGACACTGGTTAGGCCCCATCTGGAATACTGCGTGCAGTACTGGAGGCCACACCTTCACAAGGACATTAATCAAATTGAGGCAGTCCAGAGAAGGGCAACCAAAATGGTGCAGGGACTGCATCAGAAAACATATGAGGGCAGATTAACTGAACTCAATATGTACACCCTACAGCAAAGGAGAGAGAGGTGATATGATTGAAACATTCAAACACCTTAAGGGCATTAATAAGGTGAAAGAGTCTAACATGTTTCAATATATGAAAAATAGCAGGACAAGAGGACACAGCATGAGATTAGAGGGAGGCCGATTAAGGGGTAATGTGAGGAAGTTCTTTTTCACAGAAAGGGTGGTGGATGCATGGAATAGCCTACCTCAGGAAGTGGTGGATATGAATACAGTGCAGGGCTTCAAACAGGCATGGGATAGGCATAAGGGAGCAATACAGATGAGTATGAATAGATAGGCCGTTGTCAGAGTAAAGGCCTATGGCACACATTCATAAGGTAGAAAAAGAAATGGGCAGACTGGATGGGCCTTGTGGTCCTTATCTGCCATCAACTTCTATTTTCTATGTCGTGTGGCCACCATCTTGTTTTCAGTTAACGACGGAGAAAAATTACTATAGCTTAACTTTTACTGCCCCTAGGTAAACACTGACAGTTGTGTTTACCTAATCAGGTCATGAGGAGCACAATGCAGCTGTTATTTTGAGGTCAAATCCCCAAGAAATACATTTTTGGCAATCGAGCCCCCGGCAGTGTCACAAATTGAGACAGAACGGATGTGACACTTTTGCAAATTGTGACACTGTTTTGCCCGTTCTTTCGCAAATGTTTGCAAAAGTGTCACAATTTACGACACTACTGCTCCCAAAACCAGCATTAATTTGCCATTTCCCCTGCAAGTAAATGGCTGGGGTTTTTGAGCTGCAATTTGCAGGGTGGCATGCCCAGGCCCCACAGATGTGCCTTTTGGTGATTTGGTGGAAACATATGTAACAGTTACATAGTTACAGCATTCTGAAGTTGAGAAATTTCCCATAGGATAGCATTGCAGTGCCCGCAGCGCCTTTCAGTGCCCGTATCAAGAAAACTATGCAAGATACATATTTTTTGCTCTGGGCAGCTAAGCCCGCATGGTGGTTTTAAAGTCATGATTACAACTGCAATGGAACTTTTTTCATAGTTGCTACCATTACTGAAATATTGCCAAATTAGTGTTACAATGGTTCCTTTGGGCTAGAGCTGCGGTATATCTCTGTACTTATGTAAGTAAGCAGGGCCCAGAGGGACCGTGGCTCCCACACACATACCATTATGCAAAATGGTAGCGTGAAGGGAGCGCAGAGCCCGGAGGGCCCACACTTCCACAAACACATACCAGTTACATTACACTTTCTCAAAAAGAAGGGAAATTCATTGCAAAAAACTTCGTTAATGCATCAGTTAGGGTTGATAGTACAGCAACAAAAGTTTGGAAATTCGATGTTAGGGTTCCCACCCTCCAAACACCAACAGGCATTAGGGCATGCCATGGGGTCATCAGGCCTAACTCTCACCCATGCCATGGCCCCACTGAACTGAGCAAACAAAGATACCGGCACCAGGGTACACTGCAAAAGAGTTTACTGTAAATACAACAACAGTTTTAAAATTATAAATTATAAAACACATAAAAGAGGACTTTGGTTCTCTCAGAGGGTTGTATCCTAGTGGAACTCACTACCTAGGAGATAGTCATGAGTAATACTATGGGCATGTTCAAACTAATCTGATACACACATGGGCGTTAAGAAAATATCATATTTAGGATAAGTATTTAATCCACCTATTTGGTGCCGAGCTATATTAGGGCAGCTCTGCCTCCTGAGCTCGTTGTAGACTATGAGACTATGAGTTTTAGTAATACTTTGCGTTAAAAATGGAGTAGGGAAGGTGCTTGACCTGGTGCTCACCTAAAGGCTTTATCAGGGGATAACCCTTGATAAAGCCTCAGGTGAAACCAGGTCGGAGCTGTCCTGCTATGTTTTTTTTAACCACCAAGGTATTGTTAAACATTTGTATTTACAGTAAACTTGTTTACTTTTTGTACTGTACCCTGGTGCCAATATCTTTGTTTGCTCAGTTACACTTTGTCTACCAGGCACAGGTGTGTTGGATTGGAGTGGCAGCTTCCTCGTTGTTCATGGCTCTACTGAACATGCCATATTTTCTCGTGAAGTTTACATTGTGACATCACTTTTGGCTTTGCCACCTGTGATGTCATAAGGTCAGACTGCACCGGGAAAATAAACAGATATGTTCAGAAGGGCCATGGCATATCCTATATATATTATCTATATCTATATCCATATTTATATCTTATCTTTTATCTATATCTATATATAGATCATGCTTTTCAGACATAGAGTGTCTCAAAGTACTTTATATACCAATGTGTTTGATACTGGTGTAATGGACTGTGTACAGGCAAACACTGCAATCAGTATCCACCACCAGCATTCTGTATGCAGCTTATGTGCAACTCAGGGTAAAACAGCTTTGTCTGTTCCTTTCCTGGGGCTCTTTAAGGGTCCTTGCTGAGAATCAAACCAGGGACCCTGAGTCCCAAAGGTGTCAGCCCTACCAATTCACCCAAAGGAAAATTCCCATTAGCTGGAAGGTTAACCTCTCTCATAACTTAACTTTTCTTTTAATTTCATTTATTTATTTAAGGTCTGACAACAGAGAATAAGCTTTCATTTAACATTGTGATCTCAACAAAATGAAGCAATATTCTGTAAGTACAAAATACTATGTTTTTTTTTAAATGTTATATAATACTTTTGCATTACATTTGCTCATACTGTACAATCAATCAGTATACAGTAAAGCAGTTATACACCAAACATGGTCTGGTCAATCCTTATCTCTACCTAATACAGTTGTAACAGCTGATAAACAACTGGCTAATCAAAAGTTACCACTTACCCTGTTACATAGTTTCTCACACCTGTAGGGTACTGATGTTACTATCCTTCTACACTATAGGACACTGTTATGCAAGCATCTCACATCATAACTAGATGGCGCTGTTAGTCACAGACTGCTTTTCACATGCAATATCCAATATATTACAATTGGAATATAGATCATACAAGAACCTGGTGACCCTAGAGCATACCTTCGTGCCATCTAGGTTCAACTACAGCAATGCTCTGTTCCTAGGGCTGTCAAGTAAGTTAGCATGCCACCTGCAGCTGGTGCAGAATACTGCAGTCAGGTTGACTGCCACCATCCAATCCTCTGAGCATATCATGCCTATGCTGCATGAATTGCAATGTTGGCCAGTTCTGTAGCCACCACCTTCAATGTCACCCATTGCTTACAAGGCCCTACATGGCCTGGGTCCCAACTACCTCTCTGCTTGTTACATTCCTGGCTGCCCCACTGATCCACTGGGGGCAATCTGTTGGCTATTCCTAGTTAATCCAGAGAGGCTTTCACTGTAGCACATTGTCAGTCTGTCTGCAAACTGCACCTCAATGGAGATATTTAAAAGAGACTTAAGACTCGCTTTTTAACCAGGCATTCTGTGATACTGGTTTGATTAATTTTATGTCTGTTTTACATTATGGCTTTGTTTCAAACTTTTGCATTCTATCTAGATTTGTATATTCTTTGCAAAAACTTTGTTAATGCACCAACCCTAATGCTCATTCCTGCCCTCAACCCATAGCCTCCAATCTGAAGCACAAGGTACAGTTCCAAGCTAGTGCCTCATAGTGATACACTATTCAAAAGGTAGAGAAGTATGTTTCACCACACAGAAACATAGAAACATAGAAGCTGTCAGCAGAAACAGACCCACTGGTCCACCTAGACTGCACTAAAGTCCTTATCTACTTTGCTACCATAGACCTAATTGATCTCCAGCCTTATCCCACCCCACCCCAACACAGCCCTGTTACCAAGGTACCCTTTGTATCAAATACCATGCATGTTGGAACCCTGTTACCATTTTTGGCATCACCACCTCTGCTGAGTCAGCTCCAGTCATCTACCACCCTTTCTGTAAAGAAGTACTTCTCATGCCCCTCTAAGTCTCCCTTCCAGCTTCATATCATGCCCCTTGTCCTTGAGCATCTCTTTCTGTGCAAAGTGCCACTTTCCTGTACCTTATTGATACCTTTGATGTATTTGAATGTTTCTATCATGTCTCCTCTTTTCCTCCTTTCCTCTAGAGAGTGCATATTTAATTCTCTGAGTCTTTCCTTATAGGGCTTCTGGTACAGGCCATGCACCCTTCTCTGTACTGCCTCTACCCTGTCAATGTCCTTCCTGAGATGTGGCCTCCATAACTGGACACAGTATTCCAGGTGGGGCCTCACCATTGATCTGTACAGGGGTATCACTACCTCCCTTTTTCTGCTGGTGATACCTCTCCATATGCACCCCAGCATCCTGCTAGCCTTCCCCACTGCTTTATGACACTGCTTTGTTATTTTCAGGTCATCAGATATGACACCTAGATCCCTTCCTGTTTTGTGGTTGCTAACTCCTACCCACCCCCTAAATGATATGTTGCCCTTGGGTTTCTGTGCCCCATGTGCATAATTTTGCACTTTTTGGTGTTGAAGCCCAGTTGCCAAACTCCTGACCAGTCTTTCAGCTTTTTCAGATCTTCCCTCATTCTTTCTGCCACCCCTGGTGTGTCTACTCTGTTGCAGATTTCTGTGTCATCTGCGAACAGGCATACCTTTCCTTCCAGCCCCTCTGCAATGTCACTAATGAAGACATTGAAGAGGATCAGTCCCAGCACTGACCCCAGAGGTACCCCACTGGTCTCCCTCCCATCTTCTGAATGAACTCCATTTACCACTACCCTCTGAGTTCTGTTACTTAGCCAATTTTGTACCAACTCTACTATCTTTGGACCCATACCCAGGCTTCCCAGCTTGCTTACCAGTCTTCTGAGTGGAATGATGTCAAAGACCTTACTGAAATCTAAGTAGGCTACATCCACCGCCTCCTCTCTGATCCACTTTCCTGGTAACCCTGCAAATCCTGCATGAAGAAAGGAGATCATATGTGATGTTGTCTGCTCAGGGAACAGGAGCATTAGGTTGAGAATTCTCAAGGAAGACCCCACCATTAACTCACCAAGACCCAGAGACCTACAACCCTATGTTTTTTTCTTTTTCTGCTTAAGGGTGGGGGTGGGAGTTAGGGCTGGAACCACAATGCCACATTTCCTACTTTTGTGGCATTAAGTTACCCTAACTGGTGCATTAATGAAGTTTTGCCAAAGAATATCCTTTCTTTTGAGATAGTGGAATCATATCCTCATTCATGCAGGTACTTTCAGACCTGAGCAAACAAATGCAGATGCACAGGGCCCTTTGGGCCCTGCACCATGAATACTCTGCCCACAGAAGCGCAGGGCCCTTGTATTCCCTACAGTTCTGTGCAGTGACAAATGTCAAAATTCATGGGGCTGCCTGGTGGGTTGCCAGGCATTAGGGGCCCTCTGGTCCCTGTGCTTCCATGTAGCCCCAGACACAGACACACAGGGCAAAGAGTCTATCTGTCAATCAATAAAGGGGCTCTCCGCTACCCATGGGGTTGAGAGGCACAGGGCCCTATGCCAAGAGGACAGCTGTCTTCACTATATGGTACCGGGTCCATGCAGACAACCCTGCAGTTTTCATTCTGGTGGGGGGGGTCACATAACAGCAACATCCATCCCCACCTCTCCCCAGCCAGCTAGGTCACTGAGCTCATCCTCAAACTCAGCTTACTGGCATGGGATCACAAAGCATACCTGTTGGGGTCAAGACTGGCACTAGGGACAAAGTTTCTAGCAATTTATATATATATATTTTTTATTTTATTTTGACACCAAATTTATAAGATAGTCATTTTATGACTCCCTTATAAACATGACATGTAACATAGAAACATAGACTTTGATGGCAGATAAGGACCACTTGGCCCACCCAGTCTGCCCATTCCCCTACCTACTGGATAAGCTGCAGATTCTAGTTAACCAACAGCCTACTTCCTGCCACCCCCCACTACAATTGCCTTATGTCTGTCCCATGCATGTTTGAATGCCTCCACTGTTTTAAACCCAACAACCTCCCCAGGAAGGCAGTTCCATGCATCCACCACTCTCTCCATGAAAAAAAATTTCCTCACATTACCCCTGAGCCATCCCCCCTCTATCTTTAAATTGTGCCTCCTTGTTCTTACACATCTCTTTTTCTGAAAGATGCTACCCTCCTGGACTTTTTTGATTCCCTTGAGGTATTTGAAAGTTTCTATCATGTCCTCCCATCCCTCCTTTTATCAAGAGTATACATATTAAGCTCTCTCAGTCTCTCCTCATACGGTTTCTGATGCAGACCCTGCACCATTTTAGTTGCCCTCCTCTGGACTGCTTCCATCCTGTCTATGTCGCTGCATAGATGACATCTCCAAAACTGCATGCAGTACTCCAGATGGGGTCTCACCAACTGTCTGTACAGAGGGATAACCACTTCCCTTTTTCTACTTGTGATGCCCCTTCCTATGCATTCCAGTATCCCCCTGGCCCTCCTTACTGACTTCTCACATTGCTTACCCACCTTTAGGTCATCTGATATGGCTACCCCCAGGTCCCTTTCCATTTTATTGGTTGTTAGTACCTCCCCTGCTATTGTGTACTCTTCTCCTGGGTTTTTGTTTTCCAGGTGCATTACTTTGCACTTCTTTGCATTGAATCTAAGTTGCCATATGTCTGACCATTCCTCCAACCTTGCCAAGTCCCTTCTCATCCTTTCTACCCCCTTGTGTATCAACTCTGTTACAGATCTTTGTGTCATCTGCAAAGAGGCATACCTTTCCCTCCAGACCCTCTGCAATGTCACCTATAAAGATGTTAAAGAGGACTGGACCCAGTACTGAGCCCTGAGGTACTCCACTAGTAACCCCTTTCTTCAGAATGTGTTCCATTCACTATTATCTTCTGTGTCCTGTTGTGCAGCCAGTTTGCTACAGGCTACCACCCTGGGACCCACTCCCAGGCTGGCTAACTTGATTATTAATGTTTGTGTGGGACTGTGTCAAATGCCTTGCTAAAGTCTAGGTAGGCCATATCCACAGCCCCTCCCTGGTCTATTACTTTGGTCACCCAGTCAAAGAAATCAATTAGATTTGTCTGACATGACCTTCCTGCTGTAAATCCATGCTGCTTTGGGTCCTGTGCCTCGCTGGCCTCTAGGTACTCAACAATTCTTTCTTTCAGAAGTGATTCCATCATTTTCCCTACCACTGATGTCAAACTTAAAGGTCTGTAGTTTCCTGCTTCTGCCTTGCTCCCACTTTTGTGAAGGGGAATCACATTTGCCCTCCTCCAGTCCTCAGGTACCACCCCATCCTCCGGATTTTGGGAATAAGACTATTGGCCAGAACACCAGGAATGTCCCCTTCTCTTTGTGAAGAGTGCCCTGGGTTCTTTTACTTCCACCTGGACACCCACCAGGACAGCACCAGGGACCTCGGTTTAACATCTCATCCGAAGGACAGCACACCCTAGCAGTACGGCACCCCCCACTACTGCACTCGGATGCCAGCCTTTTAGGTCCAAGTCCAATCCCAGTGTGGGAAGAGAACCCATGACCCTCTGGTCCAGAGGCAGATGTGCTACCAACTGAGCCACACTGACACCTAATTGTACATATGCTTTGCTTAGTTATAGTTCTGACTTTTATCCCTATACCAGTTTTGAAGATGTAACTTAATTTATTGCCTGTGTGACATTTTGCTTTGTTTATATGTAAGTTTTTGTAAAAGTGTCTACATACATTTACCATGTGCTATTATTTATTGTATCACTGTTCCTCCCTTTGTAACCCTTTTCCCCGGGTTGACCCTGAAAAAGGGACATTCCATCTCAGTGGGCCTACCCGGTTACCAAAATTCAAATAAATAATAAATAAACAAAACTTCAAAAGGCACACCTTTGAATGGGCCCTTCAACCCTGAAAATTTCATGAAAATATTTCACACCATGAAGGCTGTAGGTGAGAGCAAAAATACGCTATGTGAAGTATAGGAAAAATAAATGTCTTTTTTTTTTATTTCTTTGGTGCTCCCTATCTCAAAAACCAAACAAGGTACCATCATGAGACTTTTCATGTTTTGAGATTCTGACAGTCTGACTGCACATGCCAAATTTTGAGCTATTACGTAAATGACACCAAGATATTAAAGTGCAAACATTGGGGTTTAACATTAAACAGCCTACTCAATCCTAACTATAGAGGCATTGCCACATCCCTAAAATACAGCTATATTTATATCTGCTGATGAATCTTTTAATATTTGTTTTCTAATTCTGCTGTATGTATTGTGAAGTGCCCTGAACCTTGGGGAGGGGGTGCTATAGAAATAAATTTGCCTTGCCATGCTAATTATGATTTCTTATTGTTTCATACAAACCACAACATAAAAATGTTTTATAGGTGCTATGTCTAGCCCCTCTGCTGGGCAGACTCAGCAAGAATCATTGCAAGGAATCAAACCTACAATCACAGGTCCTGAAAGTACAAACTCCAGTCACTCATATGAAAGGAAATGTCCAGTAACTGGGAGGTTAGACTGAGCCTTGAACTTCCATTACTACCAGCTTCTGACACTACAGGGACCTGCTGTTCCCAAGCTACAATACTACAGGACTCTGCTATTTTATTTATTTATTTATTGAAATGTTTCACCAGGAAAGGCATGCTGAGCAAAAAGATGCTAGTCTCATGGTGCGACCTGGGGAGGTGTTACAGAGGACAGCAGATGAGAACATTGATACATGGAATTCAGTTAACATTGAACAAGAAGTAAGAGTAACACTGCATACATTGCACATGGGATTTGAGTTACATATTGGTACATGGAGTAAGAGTAATATTATGCAAGGATTTACAATGACATAAGGGTAAAGTGAGTTACATTCAAGGGGGGAAGATACATCAAAAGTGATACAACATGGATCAGGTTTACACAATGCTATGTTGCCAACTATGGTAGAACATGGAATTAGGTTATGACCTGGATTATGTTACACAATACAATATTGACAGCCACTAATGTACAGGAATACATTAGCCAGAGAGACAATGCTAGAAGTGCAGTAGAGGGTAAGTGCGGAAGTTGGTGGATATGTGCCAGCATTTAATCTGCAGCTAAAGTTGCTTGTCAGGCCGCATGAGATCTAGGAGGGGGCAGTGGAGGGGTAAGGGCAAGTGCAGGGGTGAGGAGGAGGTCAGATACATGAACAATTTACCAATTAGAAGTTTGTCAGGGCAGAGGATAGGGAGTGCCTAGAGGAGGAGGAGTGACAGATTTGGACCAGCAGGTCATTCCAGAGCTTCGGAGATGGTGGAAGAAGGCCAATTGGCCTGCAGTGGTCCGCAGTGAGGGATTACCAACAGCCAGTAGTCAGTAGACCTGACAGCATGAGAGGGGCTGGAGGAGATGATAGAGAGGAGGTGAGGTAGGGTGGAAAGGATCCAAGCCTGAGGTTAGAAGCAAATTTAGCACAATGGAGCAGGCGCAGCGTCAAGGGAGGGAAGGCCAGTGAATGGTAAAGCCACAGTGGTGGGTGAGAGGGGAGCATCGAGGGCAAAATGACAGAAAGCATTGAAAAGGGGGTCCAGTCTGGATGGGGTAGACTTGGGAGCAGCACTGTAGACTACATCACAGTAGTCAAAGGTAGGTAATATCATTTTCTGCACAATTTCATGTCTCACAGGTAGCAGTAGGCTACTGTGGTTCCTGTAGAGAGAACCAAGCATTGGGCACAGTTTTTTCAGGATAGCATCTACATGGGAAGAGAAGGATAGGTGTTGGTCAAGCCAGACACCTAGGTACCTAAAAGTAGACACATCCTCAAGGACTGTCACATCAAGGTGTGTGGAGGTTCTGGGGTGCAGTAAGCCTAGATAGTCTCTGCCTAGTGCCGAAGGTCATGGAGACTGTCTTCTTGGCATTAAGGAGAGTTGGTGGTAGCTAGACCAGAGCTGAACTTTATTGAAATCAGCCTGTAGACTGGTAGCAACCTCCTCGGGGGTCCGCCAGAGGTAAAGAGGATTGTGTCACCTTCATACATGTGAATAGAGGTAGATGAATAAATTGTGGCAGGTCATTTAGCAGGATGGAAAAGGAATGAGGCCAAGTACTGAGCCCTGGGAAACACCGGTATCTATTAGGAGTGGAGGAGAGTGGAATCAGCAATTCTTACAGACTGAGTTCTGCCTTGCAGGTAGGCTCTAAACCAGTTGGTGGCAAGCTTCAGAGAGGCAGGTTAGTAACAGAGGATGGGAGACAGTGTCAAAAGCTTTGGCTAAGTTGACAAAGATGGCTGATGTAATAAGACCTTTGTCCACCCCCAAGAGGATGGTGTCAGAGAGTCTTAGGAGGAAGTGGCAGTAGAGTGGTTCTTCCTAAATCCAGACTAGAAGGAGGAAGAAGTTGGATTCTGAGAGGAAGTTTGAGAGTTGTGAGAGCACGAGGTGCTCCTGAAGTTTCATGAGGGCCGGGAGGAGAGAGAGATGGGGTAGTAATTGGCCGCGGTGATGGGGTCCCCTCCTTTTGGAAGTGGTAGGCCTATGGCATGCTTCCACTCCATAGGAACTGATTCAGAGGCAAACGATAGGTTTAGAAGGGCGGCTAGTGGAGATGCAATGGCCGGGACAGATAGGTAGAGGAGTTTGGTGTCCATCCCATCAGGGGTCTTTCCCTTGGAGGGGTTAAGGGAGTGTAGGGCATCTAGAGCTTCCATAGGAGAGATGTTCCCAAAGTAGAAGGTGTTTAGTCCGGGGGGTTTGGTAGCTTCAGCATGGTAGGTGGGTGGAGCTACAGCTGGAAAGGAGGCTAGGAGAGTAGTAGCACATGTGGTGAAGTATGAGTTGAACTCAGAGGCAACCGTGAGTGGGTCTGAGAGAAGAGTACCATTTAAGAACAGTGGGGGAGGTGGGATTTTTCAGTGGCGGGGAGGGAGTGGATAACTCTCCAAAATGTTGATGGCCTACATAGATTGGCATTGAAGGTGAAGCTAAAGTATTCAGCTTTGGCTAGTCGAGTGGCCTCGGTGCACTTGTTACGGAGCATGCGGTAGGTGATGTTATCACCTGGGAGGAGCATAGACTTGTACATTTTCCATGCCTTGTCCCGGGCATTTTGGCACTCATTAGTTATGGGGAAATCCAGAGAAGGTGTGTCCCCCAGACCCTGATGTGTCGCATGGGGGCCTGATTATCCCAGACGCTGAGGAAGGTGTTCTGAAATGTGTAAGGGCATCATCCATGTTATAATTACTATGGTGATGACCCCAGTTTGCATGAGCTAGTTTTCCAGCAGAGGGGTAAGGTTTAGTGATTTATATGACCGTTGTATTAGAAATTTAGGAGGGATTTAAGGCGATGGATTTTTGGACTATGTAAGTAAATGTGATGATCGCCATAGAGTCTGGTAGTAGGCTGGCTTGATGACACGGTGGGGTGGAAGGTGAGAGCCCAGTCAATTAGGGAGTGATTGCCAGTCTTGTGGTTTGTACGTGTTGGTTCCGAGATGACCTGGGTAAGATTGAGGGCTGTAATCTCAGAGCGAGCTTTGTTAAAAGAAGGAGATGGCCAGTTGTGATTAGAATACCCCATAATATAAAGTTCTTCAGACGGGGCTAGGGAGGCTAGGTGGCTTAGAAGGTCATTGACAGCTGTGGCAGGGGTTCCAGGGTGGCAGTATAAACCAGCAACATAAATAGGGAGCGAGAAAGGAGGGACAGTTGGAGCATGAGCAGTTCAAAGGCTTGGGGCTCTGTTTTAGCAAGTGTAACAAAGAAATGTAAGTCTGAGGCAGTGTAGATTGCAACTCCTCCACCTCTGGCCGTGTGGTCTTGATGAGTAACATTGAAACCAGGGATGGCAATGGATGGGTCCTTGAAGTTAGGGTTTAACCAGGTTTCTGACAAGATGATAATTTCAGGAGCATGTTGGACAGCTAGCACCTGGAGCAGATCTAACTTGGGGGCTTAGCTACGAATGTTTAGGTGAGTACACGAGCCCACGGGGAGAGAGCCAATATAAGTAGAAGTGGTAGCCATTGCAGGGAGTTGATCACAGAGCTTGAAGGGTTGAGGGCCAGTGTTGGGCCAGGGTTGGTGTGTATGTCACCCACTGCAATGAGTAGTAAGGTGAAGGTTAAATAGTGAGAAAGTATATGATAACACCATGTTGTGGGCGAGCACCACCTAGGATATACATTATGGTGGTCAGCATGAGATGTGCGGGAGGTAATTAGGTGGAGGGTTGACCAAAGGTGGGCATAGGGCTAGAGAGAGGAGGGGCTAATAGGATAGTGGGACCTGGTAGTGGCTGGTAGAGATAGAGTAACAGTGGGGGGGGGATGAGCAGGATGAGGTAGTTTGGCCATGAAGGGAGGGGGGATCAGAGTATAAAAGTGTGAGAGGTATAAGGGGGGGTAGGCAGAATGTGACGGTGGAGATTAGGAGTAGATTCCCAGCTGTTAGTACCATAACTGTCAGTACACAAGATGCAGTAATCCGATTTTACTCGTAATTGGTAGGAGAAAAGAGGAACAGTCACACGGACCACTTAGATGGCAGAAATAAGCTGGGAAGGCAAGGAGGGCAGTAGGCAAAAGGACTGTGTGCACCAAAGCTGTTTAAGCAGGCCTTGAAGGTGGGGCAAATAGTGGATTTAATAGGAGGCCTGGGTGGGGGTGGGGGGGCAGGAGAAATAACCCTGCAGTTACAGTCCAAAAGCCGAAAATTAGCTAGACGAGCCCAGGTAAAAAGCGGGCTTTGAGGCACACCAATCGGGAGCTTAGCGCTACCCGCTATTCCAATCAGGAGCCACTAAGTCAGCAGGTGCACCAATCAGAGAGCCACCGAAAGTTGGACGGCTCTGAGAGTTCTATCGACAGTACCTGTGTGACTGGTCCAGGAAGCAGGACCAGAAGGGTGGGCTGGATTCTTCTGTTCGGTCAGAGGCAGTGACCATACCTCTCAACCTCCCCTCATAAATCAGGGACAAGGCTTAAAAAAATCAACTAAGAAAGAACAAGTCTGTAACTTTTATGTTTGATATTATTTTGTACTTATAACCCCACTGTTTAGTCACAGAAACACAATTTTAGGAGGGCAGAGTAAAATTTTTAGACAAATCAAGTCCCTGAAAATCAGGGACAGTTGAGAGGTATGGCAGCGACCGATGGTGCCGCTGGGGTGCAGAGGCACCACTCGGGTGTGAGTGAGATCTGTGTGAGTAAAGAGGGCACAGTGTCAGTTATAAGGCGATACAGACAGAGAACAGGAGAGGGGTTGGAGGCTGGCGGCAGGTTGTTTGTAGGCAGGACTATTGTAGTACCTTACATAACATCTATATAACACTGACCTAGTCATATATAAAACATACTGTATTATAAAAAGGGGAATACAATCTAAAAGATCTGATTGGCTACTTGCATTCCAGTATCTCTACATTAATCTTTCATTAGTACCCATGTAGAGCTGCTTCACATGCAGTGAGATCATCTGTAACAAGTTTATCTTTTAAAAAGAATTCCATACCTGCATTCTAAATTGTTATTTGCTCCCATCACTGAATTTCCCTGACCACAATAGCAAAGTGCCACCTGCATGACCCGATACCTCTGCCTGTTCTTAAAAGGTACCTAAACAAGCAGTTTTTTAAAACTGCAAACTCCGAAATCTGACTTCATAGCAAGGTAAAATATAGGCTGCTGTTTACATTTATGCAAAAACTGCATTTATGTAAATAACATAAATGCAGTTTCATAGCTTTTGAAAAATGTAAACATCAGCATTTCACTTTCAAAAAACAGCCTTGGTTTCTCCCTAAGATGTCTGCCAAGTGTGTTAAGTGATGAGTCATGATGACGTCATTGGAGCCAGAGACAGAGATCCGCATATATTTCTATAGTGCTAACTAGTTCTTCTTTCCCTCTTTATTTTGAATTGTTTTTACCAGAATGATCAACACCATGTATTACCTCGTGGATTATTTTGATCAGTACACATGTTAGGCTATGATTATGTTCATTTTGTTTACTTTAACTTGCGGAAAATTTTTTGCAATCCAGCAGACTTTTTCTTTGGCAAACTGCATTACAGTACAACACTTCAAATACCTGATGATCTAGTTGTTATATGATGCATTGAATTTTTTTTTGTTAACCAAGAGAGATGCACTAAGCTGAAAGCTTGTTTACAGGTGTGGCCTGGGAGCACAAGGAAGTTTAGTGACCTGCTCAAGGTCACACAGCAAAGTACCGGTCTTGTTCAGTTCCAAAGCTCATGCTCTCTTGTTAATCCACAAATAAGGCTTTCTTTTTCCATGTGAACCCCCTGCACCTAGCCTGCCTTCTGCTGAACACCCCACCATCCATACCCTGTCCTTAGTACTGCCTGGGGCTGCATATGAGCTTATGGTCTCTTGAAGAGAATTATCACACCTCAGATTGTAATCTTGTACTCGGAGGGTTGTGCACACTATACTGATACGCATCATCAGCTGGCACTGTTAAAAATGCCTCAGAAAACACTCTCCAGTCCACATTCTCAATGTTTAACTTCTGCTCCTACAGTAAATGTTGAGTGGATCATCACCCTTTGCACAGTGAGGATAGTATGTACAGTTCCTGTTGTTTTTTCCCACCTCATTAACCAACAACTAGGTCTTCCTGAGGGCCAAGTAATAAGCATCATGATCCACCAGAAAAACTGCTGTCCATGCCCTCATAAAGACTGCACTTACAATGGATAATAATATTATTAGCAGGAGAGGCATACTAATACCTTGGGCGAATCCACCTGACTTCCAGTGTCAATCTACTCCTTTACCTGTGATCTGCAGAACCCCGCAGGACAGTTCCAAGCAATTCTTCTCCAGTACTTTTCTGTGCTCTACTCCACAATGCGAGTTGGCTGGCTACCATCCTTCCAAATCTTGAATGAGCTATACACAACTCCCTCAATACTGTCCTAACAAACGTCAACAACCCCCCCCCCATGCAAGCGTAATTTCCCTACACTGAATTCGAGTAACAGTTTAGGTGCAGCCTTGCCACTCTGAGTATTTGTCATTGCTGGCTACTCTTGTCCACAGTCAGGATGCGATCATGATGCTGACAGCCCCACATTTTGGATCTCACAGTGATCTGCTCAGCATCCTCCTTCATGTCTACAACTAACGTGAATATAGCTGTACCCTGCAGGAATGGCCTCTTCAGTCCCTCTCTGACATTTATTCTTCTCACCTGCTCCCACACACCAAAACCTGGTGAGTTCATTACCCTGCCGCATCATGAATGTGTTTAGTACAGTCTCCCGTGTTACATTTACATATTAATAATAAACATGATCTTCTGGTAAGCCAGGCTGATAGCAGCATGGCACAAGCGGAAAAATAGGCTTTCCTACCCATATAAGATCTAAGCCACCTATGATTAGGCACTATTAAATGATGTGCATAATGATGTGCACACCCATCTTTTAATAGTGCCTAATCAAAGGTAGCCTAGATCTTTTAAGGATAGGAAAGCCCATCATTCCCCTTCTTCCCTGCTGCTATGAGCCTGACTTACTGGAAAGATATGTTTATATTTGATACGTCAAAATAAAACAGGGACTGTACTACTTGCATTCATGATGCAGAAGGGTGATGAACTCACCAGTTTTCAGTGTGAGGAGGAATAGTGAAGAATGAATACCAGAGGGTGACTGAGAAGGCCACTCTTGCAAGGTGCTGCTATATTCGGGGAAGGGGGAAGACAGAAGGAGAGAAATATGAGCAGATTACTGAGAAGAATAAGATGTGGGGCTGCCAGCACCTTGATCACTACCGGACCCCGTTGTCCTGGCCAATATTCCCCTTCCCATAAAACCAGTTCATGCAATTGTCCAAGGCTGTGTGTAGATATTAATGTATGAAATGGCTGCCACTGCACGCTCACTCACTTCACTACCAGTCTAGTATTGCTTGTAAAGCACTTTGGGATACATTGTGTATGACAACCACTATATAAATGCTAATTCTTCTTATTGTTTTCCATGGAAAAAGAAGACAAGACAAGCATATATTTGAGTTTCAGGACAGTATGAACTCTAACATTGGACTGCACAAGAACTTTGCTACAAAAAGTGGTGGCTCAAGGGGGTGGTGAAGGGTGTGGCTGCAACTCCCCCCACACACACACACACACATAGTAATGTGCTTGCTTGCTGCTGCATTTCACTTTGTTGAAGAAGTCTGATTTATTGATTGTACAAATGTTTACAGTCAAACTATGGATTACATTTGTAGGTTCTGTCAAAAACGTACTAGAAAAGAATAATAGCAGAAAATATAAAGGTTTAATAAATATGTTAAAAAGTGCATATTAAGCATGTACACCCCCCAGCACCCCCATTGTAGCATCCTGGATCTGTCATAACCACTAGACCACCAGGTTATTCAAGATTTGTACTGCACTGTGGTTTGCCAGAGAGAAAGTCGGTTGGATTAAAACTCATTTTCAGCATGTTAAAGTAAACAAAATGAACAGAACTATAGCCTAACATGTGCATTATACAAAATAATGCACATGGTTTTGACCATTTGGGTGAAACGATTCTATACAAAGGGTAAAAAGAACTAGTTAGCACTATAGAGAGCCATATATATCTCTCTGACTTTGGCTCCAGTGATGTAATCACATAACACATTTGGCGGCCATTTTAGGAAGCTGGTAAGACAGTTTTTTTTTAAAATTGGAAGGGTGATTTTACAATTTTCAAATGCTCTGGAACCACATTTACGTAAATTATGTAAATGTTGTTTTAGCATTAATGAATACAGCAGCATTTTCTTTAGTCACCTACGGAGTCAGATTTTTGAATAGTTTGTTGTCAAAATGTTGTTTAGGTATCCTTTAAAAGATTAAACAGTTGCTAGTAAAGTAGATAAAAACAGTGACAGCCAATTAACAATGATGCTGGAATTTACATTACTTTCGCTTGCCAGAAGCCAGACCAACATGAATTAAACAAATACAAAAAATTGTTTGATTTTTTATTACCCCTTTACCAGCCCATCAAAACTGAGACATCTACACATACATAAAAATGTTAATAGGGAGCAAGGGAGGATGGGGATACGGCAACAGTGCTCCACTCCCATTAATGTCACTGGTCTGAGGGAGTGGGTGCAGGCATTCTAGAAGATGACCACAGTGTGCTGATAAGGTAATCTATCTGTATTTTGCCCATCTGTGTTCAGCAGCCCATTATATTGCCTGTTTCCTCTGATCTACGCCTGCTAGTGTTAAAGGCAGTGGCACACTAAGAATGAGCATATGGGGAGAGATCTGATTGGCTCTCTATCTGCTCGCACTTACCCTTGTATTCTGACTCATACCACACTCCCATTCACTGTGATACTGGTTGCTATGACAGCATTTGTTTTCTTCAAATTCCATGGCAGTCAGTTGCATACAAGAGGTCACAATCCCAATGTCAGGTGCATTGCTAGGCAACTACAGTAACTGGCAAGCAAGGCAAGTGAGTCTGGGAAGACAGATGTTCCTTCACTCCTTATTCAAGGTGGAGGAAGTATTTCTCATTGTTTCTCAACTAAAAAGGAAAAAGAACAGAAGTAGGTACATGTCTACAATCATTTTTCTTATTTTCTTATAATGGCAATAAAGTATGTCTGAGGTTTATGCTAATGGACAGTTAACCAAACCCTGGGGGCATCTGGCACTTGGCTATGCCTTGTGGCATGGTACACCCCCCGGCCATTAACATTCCCCTCAGAAATACCTTATTGCTTAAGAATTATGTATGAGGAGTAGCATGTAATAAGGCCTTTTTACGCATCCAAGATGTGGGATGCTGTATAACCCTTGAGACTCTAGCATGAACAAGTTACATATCACACGCCATGTTTCATTGCTTATATTACCCGATTTAAGGCAGCAGTGAACTAAAAGATGTTTTCCCAAAAAGCTAGTTTTCAGGTACAATTAATACAAATTGTAGCATACCTGTCAAATCTACTTTTCTAGATACCTCTTACGCTGCTCCCCATGAGGTTTTTAATTTTCTTGATCCTAACCCATGCCAGGTCTACAGTGCAATTTCTAAGCCAGGTGTGGTGGATATCTTTTTTTTTTCTTGAGAAAAAAACTAAATTAAAACATTTATGAAATACTCATAATTTTATGGAACTAAAACATTTTACCACCAAATAAAACTTAAAGATGCCTGGAACCATTTATAGTGAAAAAAAGGTAGTGTCAAATGTTTTGCCTTTTTTCATTCCACTGCTGTTTTAAATGCCACAAACCATCACTTTTCATTGTCCCTCTTTTCACAGAAATGCCTGATTTTCAATTTTTACCCTGAACATCCCAATTTAACTCTCAGTTTCCTCAGTTTTACAAGTTCATATATTATTTTTATTTTAAAAACTTATATGAATGATCTCGTATGTATTTGTTTTAGCACAGATGAAAGAGATTCACACTTACACAATAGTTTCTGATGGAAGTAAAACATTGAGTAAGTGTGAACTTATTTTCATCTACACTAAAACAAATAAATATGTTTTCTAGATACTGTATTTTTTTAATAAAAAATAATATATGAACTTCTACAACTGATGGAAACTGAGAGCTCTGTTGGGATTTTCTGGCTAAAACTGAAAATCAGTTATTTATGTGAAAACAGGAAGGAGGTGAATGACTTCAGGCTGCTCAGATTAGCTTGGCATGTTTTCACCATTATATACACCTTGTTATACATGGTTGTGTATAACAGACAGTTTCAGTAATAGAATTCGGGTAGTAATTAACCCTTACCAGTAATTACAGTATGTTATAAATAAGCCATAATAGGCTGCGATTTAAAACATTTCAATGCACGCCCAAGGGAGTAAGGACACATGGTAGAAGGACAAGTGGCTTTATGGCTCTGGGAACTAGGAAGTGGATCAAAATCCTTTAAATGACAGCCACAAGTGGCTTATTCTAAATATAAAAGGGCATTTTGAGGTTTTAGTTTAATGAATAATACAGAAACATAAGTTGTTTTGTGCAATCGAGGAAATTTTATTTGAAAGAACAGAATGCATTAACTAGTTCCTGTGATGCTCACTCTCAAACCTTTTGCACAATGGTCAACTGCCATCCTTATGGGACGTAGCAAGGAAATGACATGCGGGTTCTCCATTCTGACCTAGTAACCATATGCCACCTGACTTGCACACCCTCCAGGGTAAGAATCACCTGCCAATGCCATCTTGTGTCTTCAGTTAGTGGATGTCGCTGTCTTAGGTATGGAATTTAGTCCACACACCACTGATATGTGAAAGTAATATTTATTTGTTATTTGCACAGGTTGTTTCCAGTACATGCAAGTTTACAGATGGAAACAGAATTTCCAGCATTTATAGTTGGCTCTGAGTGCAGGGTACAACCTTTGTTTTTTTTCTGTAAACTCTATTTTGTCACCTTTGGTCTGGGGCATCTCTCAGAGGTACCCCCTTGGTCTGCCCTCTATTCCCCACCAAGACCCTCCTCCTAAGTCCCTCCCACAGGACTTCTCAACCACCTGGATCACCCTCTGTGGGAGGGCCTGCCTCACCTACCTGGAGGCTCTTTCTGAAGATTAGAGGGTCCGTCCTGTGTGGGTGCCAGAGACAGTCCCAGGAAGGGGCCGGTGTTGGGGATGGGGGCCCTAGACTTCTTGGGCCCTCGTCATCTCCCTGGTCCTCTGGGGCTTTTCTTTGCAGTTTTCTCCCTCAGAGCATGGACATGCAATGGCGTCAATGGCACAATGCACCAACACCTGCCAACCCTCTGCCCCTGCATCCACAAAGTTCTGCATGTTTAGCACTGCCCCAGCCACTACCAGGAGCTGCACAGGGTGGCGCTAACCCAAATCCTACTCCAGGAGAGCAATCCTCCAGATGCTCAATCCCTTCCCTGCCCATCCCCAGCAGCCCAAGTCCGCTCCCAAACCTGTGTCGCCGCATGGTGTGAGGTGTGGCATCCAGCATCTCAATCCTCAACGCCATCGGGCTGTCTTCAGATACAACCTTCTCCGAGCAATGTTTCCTACATGAATCCCCAAATTCAGACAGACTGATCCACCTAACGTTACTAACATTATCCTCTTTGTCCCAGCAAAGGTGTGAAGAATCACTTTTAAGTTTAAATTCTTCTATATCTCCTCACGTCTACATACAATGCATTTCCATTCCTGTGGAGCCTACAGCCAACTACTTTCTCAAGCCCTCATATTTACCCTACACAACTTGAAAAAAAATATCTCTACTGTGCCTCTTAACCTGTGTGGGAACAGCTTGAGTGCCCGTGACACAGCATGTCCCAGTCCGCTTTAACAGAACTGTGACAGATTCTGTGTTTTTGCTGCTGACAGCAATGTAAAACCTAGCCATGTGAGGTCAGCACTATGCAAAGGCTTTAATTAAGGAGAGAGAGAGAATGACAGGCAGGAGCTCTGTACAAGGCACTGATTAAAGAGATAAAAACTCAGCTGTGTAAGACATGAGTCTGTGCAAAGGGACAGAGTGGTGTACTTATCAGCAGGTTGCAAATACCAAGATGACTTTGGATTGAACTTAGAAAGGAGATCTGGCAGTTAACCGTACATCGATAATGTTTTACACATGGTCAGTCGAAGGCTTTTAACCAATAAGATTTCTAAAATCTCTCTTACCATTTTATATAATAGAATTAAGCATTACCAAATAGTAATCAGTACATCAAATGAGAATCAACAAAATATGTAATATTTAAACAATGTGCAGTATAGAACATTGTAATACTAAAGTATAAAGCAGTCAGTCCTATAACAGAGTACTGGCATTTGAAACCAAGCATACGAACAAACCAACATGCGAAAATAGCAAGTAGAAGATGGCTTATTGGTCTATTTGGTCTACTCGAATTGTGGAGGCCCTTCTCAGCAAAGACTGTGGGCCCTGCCCACCCCTCCCCATCAACCCTGACCCCCCCTTTGTACCTTTCTTGACCCCCCAGTGACTCGGATCCTCCCTTTCACCCTGTCCCACCCCTCTTGAATCCATTCACCATCTCCAGAGAAACAACCTCTTCTGGGAGCTCATCCTTCTTGAACCTTTCCCCTACTAACTTATAGCAGCACCCCTTAAGTCTTGTTCCCACTAAGACAAAAGAGGTATCCTGTATTCAACTTACTTATTTATTTTTATAAATTATTTTTATTAAGCCATGCAGAGAGATATAAGATAATACATTACATCATTTCAATTCCATCAGTGCTATACAGTTCAGTTGTATATAGTAACAGTCCAGGTTTTAAGCTAGACAGTTAAAAAGCGAAAAATCAATCAAAAGGGAGGGAGAGAACCCAAGTTCCAGCTGTTACACAGATCTTTCAGTTAATAAATTACTTTCATCATAGTGTACCATAATTATCTTTTGGGAGTCTGCAGCATAACTTTATTTTAATTAATACCAATTCAGGGCACAAAAACCTTGTCTTCCTGGGAAATATGAAAAACCCATGGCCTCCAAGTTAATTCAAATCGTGTCTCCTGACCTTGAAAGTGTGCTATTGTTATTTCTATGTAATAAATTTCATTTACAATCACTTGCCATTGTGCAAGTGTAGAGGTGTCGTGCCATATATGGGTTATCACCTTCTTGGCCACTGCTATATACAGATATAGCATACTTCTAGTGGGGTGCACTGTTCCATCTTGATATATACATAGTAATATTAATTGGGAGGAAATGGTTAAATCTGGAGTAAATAATTGAGACATTGCTACCCCAAAATCTTGCCAGAAAGAGCCCAGCCTGGAGCAACCCCAAAAAATGTGAATAAAATTAGCACTAGGATCACCACAGCCTCACCAACATGCTCCATATGAAGGAGGTAAATATTTCATCAGCTTAACTGCTGTGTTAAAATATTGGATTCGGCATTTCCATATGAATTCTTTCCAGTATGGGGCTTGTGATATTCGCATTGAGGGGACAACTGGTTCCAGCCATTTCTCATATGAGATATCAGAAAGCAATTCTCCATTCCAGGCATTACAGACTGACCTAGTAGTCTCATTACAGGATTATCTGAGTGCTCTATAGGCTAAGCTAATTAAATGTGGATACAGCATTCCCCTCTGTGTATCAATAATCAGTTTCAACAATGAAGGTATTGGATTTGGAAGAGCATTCCAGAGAGGGCACTTGTGCTTCAAAAATATACGTACCTGTAGATAATAGACAAAATTAGAAGTAGGAAGCTGATAGGAGGCCTGCAGTTGTGCAAACGGTATTACCCCGTTGGTATCTAAAAACTGAAAAATGTATGACAGGCCCATAAGATGCCAGGTCTGAAAAATAAGCCCCATATGGGCTGGCAGGAAATCTGCCTCTGTAAAAAGAAGCCTGACATAATATAATGGGAAAGACAGGAAGACAAGGTTCTTAATCTTTACCATGTCCTAATAGTGTCCCCTGCACCAAATGCAAAAGCATTAAAGTCTGGGGAGACTGCAGTGAGAGAGCAAGATCCTGCCTATGTCAAACATATCATTAAGCACAAATTCTATGAATTTCATATAGCTTCATATTGAGGGTTGAACCATAACAATATAACCTTAAAAAGCATTGCCTTAAGCCAGTCCAGTGGCGCTGAGGGTTAAGGCACTGGACGCCACACCTCGTGCCATGCTGACGACTTGGGTTCGGGAACACACCAATGCCATTGGGGGTTGGCTGGGGAGGGAAAGGATTGAGTGTCCGATGCACTGCTCTCCTTTCCCTGAGGAGGGTTTGGGGCTTCCATCACTCTGTGGCGGCCCCCAATAGAAATCGGGGGCACTGCTAGAGCGATGCAGTCAGGGGTAAAGTACGGTGGATGTCAGCACGCAGTGTCTGGACGTCATTGCACGTCCGTACTTCAAGGGGAGTAAAGCTGGAGGGTAATGGCAGTCAGTCAGGACAGCTTGATGGCCATGCCTCTCCATACAGGGGGACCAACAAAGAATTGCACTCCAGTATTGGATCCCGGCCCAGCGAGAGGGAGTGGGGACCCCTCCGCGGGTGTGTCGTGTGCTAGCCGGATGTGAGTGAGCCTGTGGGCTGAATGGAGAGATGACGGCGGCTGGATGTTAAGGCAGGCTGTGCTGTGGGAGTAGAAATAAGAAAGAAAAAAAGCAGTGCCTCATAATATTCCTGTAGGCAAAGGAGGTTAAAGCTTCCTTTATCTACTGGTAATAGCAATAAGGACCAGCAAATCCTGGGTTTGCTTCCAGCCCAAATAAATCTGGATAAAACCTGTTCCAGGAAATAAAATAGTATGTTGCTGGCATTCAATGGAAGAGTCTGTAGCAAACATAACAACTTTGGTAACACTGTCATCTGTACTGCCTCAATCCTAGGAAAAAAGGGCAAGTGGAGATGGGCCCATCTGTCGAGCTATGCCTCAGTCATTTGTGTCAAAGGCTCAAAGTTAATTAACTCTACATGTATTCAATTCTTTGGTAAGTATACCCCTAAGTATTTCATTTTAGTACACCCCATCTGGAAGGTAAATTTTTTTTTTAGATCTAGAGACGGAGTAAAGTGAAGGGCCAAGATCTCAGTTTTTTGTACATTTATGACATATCTGGAAAGTGCAGCATAGGAATGCAGTATTTTGAGTACTACCAGAATTGAGTGGTCTGGGTCCAGGAGAGTAAGCAGAACGTCATCTGCATATAATGAAAGTTTAAAAACCCGACTACCCAAGTAGACCCCCACAACCTTTAAGGAATCCCTTATCATTATAGCTAAGGGTTCAATGTAAAGGGAAAATAGAAGGGGGGAAAGTGGGCATCCTTGACGTGTTCCTCGAGTAAGAGGAAACAGAGGAGAAAGCTGGCCATTAATATGAATTGACGCCCTTGGGGCTTGATAAATATTGCATAGCCAGAGGAGAACTTCCTCACGGAACCCAAAATTTGTCAGCATCTTCCATAAAATGGCCATGATACCAGGTTGAATGCTTTGTCAGCATCTAAGCTAATCAAAGCAGCTGGGATTTTCCTCTGATTAAGGTGGCCGTTAAATGTATTGTTCGGCAGATATTGTCCGCTGTTTGTCTGGATTGTATAAACACCGATTGGTCAGGGTGAATACTTGCCGGAAGAATGTTTTCTAACTTACGGGCCCAGAGGGACATATTTAGTTTATAATCCATGTTGAGTATGGAAATAGGTCTATATGAAGAAGTATTTCTAGGATCTTTTCCAGGTTTCAAGATAGGGGACAATGTGGCATAAGCCCGGGGAGGGGGAGAAAATCCTCCTGGACCTCCCTATCTGTATTCAATTTATTGATACATTCTAGGTACTTGAAGGTGTTGATCATGTTCCCCCTTCCGTACTCTCCTCAAGCAAGCACATGTTGAGGTCGTTTGGCCTGTCCTCATATGCCTTGTCCTGCTATCCCTGGTCCGTTTTCATCGCTCTCATCAGGAATGCCTTGAATAGGTCTGTATCTTTTCTCAGTTAGGGCCTCCAGTATTGCATACCATACTCCAAGTGGGCTGCCCCAAGGACTTGTATACAGGCAATATAACCACCTCCCTCCTGCTCATGATCCACCTTGCAACACAGGCAAGCATTTTGTTTGCTTTGCTACTGGCTTCCTGCACTGCATTAACTGTTTCTGGTCACTGGCGATGGCTAAGCCCAAATCTTTTTCCTTTTCCGATTTGGTGACGTGGACCCCCTCACCAGTAGTAGTCAGTCCTTGGGTTCCTATGTCCTATGAGCATGACTTTACACTACTTTGCATTGAATCTGACTTGCCACATTACAGACCACCTTTCTAGCCTGACTAGATCTTTTTTAAGGTCCTGGCTCCCCTCAGCAGTGTCTACCCTTTGACAGAGCTTGGTGTTGTAAAGAGGCAGATCTTACCCTTTATGCCGTCTTCAGTGCCACTTATAAACACATTAACCAACACTGGGTCAAGCGCTGAGCCCTTTGGTACCCCACTAGTGACTTCCCTCGAGCTGGAGAGCTCGTTCCCCACTATCACCCTCTGGGTACTTCTTTCAACTAATTTGCCATCCACCTAGTTAGTTTAGCCTCTGCTCATAGGTCCTCTAACTTCCTGATTGACCTCTTATGGCACACAAAATCAAAGGCCTTGCTGAAGTCCAAGTACAGTATGTTAGCTGCCTGGCCCCTGTCTGTTGTTCTCATTACCCAGTCAAATAAGTTGATCAGAGCCACAAAGTTGCAGTTGGAGTGCGGTGGCCACCCACAGGTGGCAGCTGCCGTGTTGTGCCCTGCAATATGACAGCTCACCTGTGGGTGGCCAGCTATTCTCCTTTTTTGGCTCACCTGTGGGCGCGCAGGTGAGGTTGCTATGCATGAGCTCCCATATCCTGGGCTGAATATCGGGATGTGCGGGTATGCATGGGCACACCCCCCACCTGCGCCGCATACGTACTGATGGCTCGATTGCGCGGGTTCGTAAAGCACCAATCCCCTTTGAATATCGTGCCGGGCGCATCAGTGGGTTGCGCATGTCACAACTGTGTTGCGTCATGCGCAACCCTTCTGAATATCCTGCCCATAGTGTCAGTGGCTCAGCAGGTAGCACACTCACCTCTGAGGCTGGGAGATCAGAAGGCTGTGGGTTCTAGCACCACACCAGGCACTTGAGTTAATATCCCAAATACTGACACTGTGAGGTGCTGCACTCCTGAGGTGCCATCTTTCAGATAAGATGTTAAACCATGGTCCTATCTGCTTGTTCTGGTGGTAGTACAAGTGGATGTTAAAGATCCCATGGCACTTCTCGAAAAGAGTAGGAGAATTTCTCCGGTGCCCTGGCCAAATTTCCCCCCATTCACTAAAAATACCACAAACAGCTTAATTTGGTTCAAGGTCAGTTGCCATTCATCTGTATCTCCCTCTCCCGGGTTGTACCAGAAATTAGGCAGAATTTGTCTAGTGCACTTTCCCGGTCAACAAAAACTAAATATATATATATAAACACACAGTATATATATATCTATATATATATATATAGATATATATATATACACACACACACACACACACACACATATGGAGAGTGGTGAGGTTGTGACCCTATAGTTAGGGTTGAGTAGGCACTTTAATGTTAAACTCAAAATTTTGCACCTTAAAAACTTTGCAACCAAATTCACATGCACTTTCACCCAGGGTAGATCTCTGGATGTGGCAAGTTCTGTTTTGGTTGAATGTGTGGTTTCCAAGTCCTGCAAAGGTGAAAAAATCATTTTTCACTCATTGACTTTGCTGGAATTTTTCTTTGAACTTGCCTACAGTCCAGATGGTTTAGAATCTTGATCTGAAATTTTCAGGGCAGAAGGGAACTAGCCCACAGATGTGCCTTTTGCTAGTCTGGTGAAAAAATAATGAGCCGTTTGTAAGTTATTGCATTTTTTATATTTGAAAAAAGTGTTTCTGAGCATGCACAGTAAGCACTAGAAGATAGCAGTATGAAATGAAAAAGGAATCCTGTTTTGTATGGGAAAATTCCTTTTTCACTTGCCGCCATCTTGTTTCTGTTTCTTTCTTAAAAAAAAAAAACATTTTTCAAAAGCCACAAAAATGACATCCTGGAGAGAGACCAGCACACCTAGCTGGCTGATCAGGATCCCCTTAGGTGTAATCTGCACTTCACAGTTGCAGACATGTCCCAGGAATTATTACTTTTTTTGCTTTAATGAATGCTTTTTTGTGACCGCGTGATACGGAAAAGAATCCTTTTTCGTATCCGCTGATAGCGAAAAAAAGAAACTCAGACATGGAGTCACAAAAGATCCTTTTCATGACCGAGAATCCTTTCTTATGTTTCCAATTGCCTTTCCCGGTTCTATAATATTTTCCCCTTGTGTCTAGTGGCACCCCACCATCAAATACCACTACCCCGTCATTTCCCTGGTGTCTAGTGGCACCCCCGCCCTCCAAGCACCCTCCCCATTGTTATTATTTTACCTGGTGTCTAGTGACACCCCCTACCCCATGCTGCTGTTCCCATTACTTTGTTTTTTTATTCCCTGGTGTCTGGTGGCACCCTCTTATCCCTCTTGTTTCCCTGCTACAGTCCCTCGATGTCTTTTATTTTTTTGTTATAAACCAGATTACCAGGGGAGAGTGGTGCTACAGGACATTACAGCTTGATAGACTGAGTGATACTGGGACCTACACCCTGAGGGTAGTAAATGTGGATAATTCCAACTTGTCCAAAGCTAGCATTGATCTCATTGTTTTACAGTAAGTGTTTCACATCATTTTGTCATTGTAACAGCTTCAAATTTGGAAGTGATGAATTGCTGTCTTGACACGGTGCCTTTGTAAATGAGACTTTGACTCAAAGGTGTGTAAACCGATGATCTAATAATAATAAATAAATAAATAATAATAAATGGCTATTTTTCAACTCCAGATTTGGAACCCCCTACCCATCCCCAAACGAGAACCATTTCTGGGGTGGTGATGCAACTACGTTGGAGCCTGGAGACGGTAGTTTCGGTGTGTTAGAATGATTATAAAACATTAAATAGACCCCATATATGGACAAAATTATCTTTAGTTCTGTTATAATCAGCACTTATACTAGAAACGTGTTGTCACTGGTGAAAGTAAATGGGGCTCATATCCTAGGACTCCAGAAAAATATGTTTACCTTGCCTACATGTACTGTTCTGAGGAATTCTTGCAGTGCAGCCACAAGTATGGCAATAACCCCAAGGTCATAATCATTAGTGTCTAATCCTCCTCACGGCCAGCCAGACATGGAGTTTGTTTACCAATCTAATAAGAACACTTCAGAATGGGTGGGGGACCCTGTAAGAGGCTAAATGGAGATGATCTGTGTTTCCGATAAAATTAATAAATGCATAGACCAGGGCCACCACATTAAAAACTGCCATATAGTAATTAATTGCAAAAAACAAACAAACATTGTTTAAGAAGCAGCCAATGTCCTGCATTGACAAATGCTTTTTTTTTTGTAATACACCTGTGAAAAAGAAAACGGTCCCTCACCGAATCGAACCACCCACCCCGCCCTCCTACTCAGCAGCCACCACCCCGTATCCCCCTACCCACCCAGACACACACACACACACTCACCTGAACAGGTCCCATGTTCAAGATCCACTCTCCAATTGAAGACACATTTTATGAATATACGAACATACGAAATTGCCAGCAGATACAGGCCATTCGGTCTATTTAGTCTACTTGAGTGTGCAGCACTTCAGTCCATTAGACTGCAGCTGCCCCCCAATATGCCCTCCCCATCTCCTGCCCTGTTTGTGCCCACTCCTTGAGTCTGTCTCACCTCCTCTTGAAGCCCCCAACACCCTGCAGTGATACGACTTCCTCTGGCAGAGCGTTCCACCCTGCCATCACCCTTTCTGTGAAATAGTGCCTTCTCGGTTCCTTCTTGAACCTGCCTCCTTCCAACTTCATAGAGTGTCCCCTGGTTTCCCTTTCAACCCTTCAGATTGAACATACACCGGGTGTCTGCTTTGTTCAAACCCTTCAGGTACTTGAAGGTCTCAGTCATATCTCCTCTGCCCCTTCTTTCCCCCAGGGTATACATATTGAGCTCTCTCAGTCTCTCCTCATATGGTCTGTCCCCAACCCCAGGATCATCTTTGTTGCCCTGCGCTGTACCCCCTCCAGTAGTTTGTTGTCCCTTTTCAAGTAGGGGCAACAAAATTGCACACAGTACTCTAGGTGAGGTCTCACCAGAGACCTGTACAGGGGCACTATGACCTCCCTACTCCTAGAAGTAATCCCCCTTGCTATGCATCTTAGCATCCTGTTTGCCTTCACTGCTGCCTTCCTGCACTGAGCAGAGTGGTTCATCTCTCCAGTAATCAGTGCTCCCAGATCCTTCTTCTCCTTGGATTTTGTTAATGGGACACCCTCCAGCCAGTAATTGTGTCCTGGGTTCTTGCCTCCTAAATGCATCACTTTGCACTTCTTGGCATTGAAACCAAGCTGCCAACTGTGAGACCATTCCTCCAGTTTTGCCAAATCCTCCTGAAGTACTTTTGCTCCCTCCCCCCCCACCTCGGCACAAATCTTTGTGTAATCTGTGAAGAGACTGATCTTGTTCTTAATCCCTACTGCAATGTCAGCTATGAAAATGTTAAAACAGAACTGGTCCCAGCACTGAGCCCTGTGGTACACCACTTATCATTGCCCTGGGTTCAGATGCCTCCCCCCACTACTACCTTCTATTGTCTACCCTGCAACCAGTTCTCGACCCATCTGACCAATTTCCTCCTGGCTCCCAGACTCTTCAACTTGCAGGTTAACCTACCATGTGGCACCGAGTCAAAGGCCTTGCTAAAATCCAGGTAGAGGACATTCACTGCATGTCCCCTGTCCAGTGCCCTCGTAACCCAGTCATAAAAATCAACCAAGTTCATCTGGCAGGATCTGCCCGAGACAAACCCATGCTGCCTGCTGTCCTGGAGATTGTTATCCTCAAGAAATTACACCAGTCTTTCCTTGAGGACTGTCTCCATCAGTTTTCCAACAATTGCAGTAAGGCTTACCGGTCTGTAGTTCCCAGTTCGTTCTTGGGCCCACTTGTGTGGAGAGGTACCACATATGCTTCCCTCCAGTCTCTGGGCATGCACGTTGAGTTCAGAGAGGTATTGAACAGGTCAGCCAATGGCCCTGCCAAGAACTCTGCCAACTCTCAGCACCCTGGGGTGGACTCCATCTGGGTCAGGTGCCTTGTCCACCTTTGGGGACTTAAGGCCCTCCCTCACCCTTTCCGCCATGATTTCCCCATCTGTAGTTGCTTCTCCTACACCCTCTCCCACCTCGTCCTTCCTCTCAGATATGGGCTCATTCCTCTCCTTGGTGAAAACTGAACAGAAGTATTCATTAAGTACTTCTGCCTGCTCAGACCCATTTTCTACCCACCCACTTCCCCTCCTGATCCTAACAATTTGATCCTTCCTCTTCCTCTTCTCTCTGATATATCTGAAGAAATCCATTTCTCCTTCTTTGATCCCCTGCGCTAACCTCCGTTCCCTTGCCACCTTTGCTGCCCTTACCTCTCTGGTTACGTCTCTGGATTTCTTCACATATTATTCTCTGTCTTCTGCCCTGTTGGCTCTCTTGTAGGTCCAAAATGCATTCTTCTTTTTCCTCACCTTCTCCACTACCTCTCTACTCATCCAACTTGGTTTCTTGGTCCTGGCTTTCTTGTTCTGGCTCTTGACACAAGTTTTAGTGGCTTCAGCCAGTCCTGCCTTGATGACTGCCCAGTTTTGTTCCGTATCCATTTCTGGATGGATGCTTGCCATATTACTTTCCACTATGTGTCCCATCCTGCCAAAGTCCACCCTTTTCAAGTCCAGGACCCTAGTTTTTGTAGTGGCTACTTCTCTACCCAGTCCTGCTGCTGGAACTGCAATATAAGAAACTAAGGTAAATGTGGTTCTATGTATTTCAACTGGGGTTTCAACTTTGATATGTGACTCAGCCATTTTTTGACATTTTGACCCCAAATTTTCAACATGGCCTTTTGGGGAAATATGCCTGTCATTATGCAACTCCTGCCTGGAAGGTAATTTTGCAGTTGCATGGCAAATTCACCATTTGGTCAGGATTTGTGTAATGACAGTCATATTGTTCATAAGGTGGTGTCATAAGAAGGCTATGTTGAAAATTTGGGGTCAAACTGTGTAAAAATGGCAAAGTTATGAGCATTTGTTGCATAGAAACATAGAAATTGTCAGCAGATAAGGACTGCTAGGCCCATCCAGTCTGCCCAGAAGTCTTGTTCTTAATTATAGCTTTTGACCCTCCCCCACTTAATCTCTATGGTTCCCCATGCCTGTCTCATGCATTTTTAAATCCAACCACAGTGCTGAATCCCACCACCTCCTGTGGCAGAACATTCCATGCATCCACCACCCTCTCCATGTAGAAAAACTTCCTCACATTCCCACTTAACCTGCCACCTTCCAATTTTATGTCATGCCCCCTAGTTCTTGTACTCCTCCTGTATTGGAAGATCCCCCCCCCGTACTCTGTTTATGCCCCTGAGGTACTTGAATGTTTCTATCATGTCCACTCTCTTTCCCTCCTCTCCTTCAGTGAGAACATATTGAGGTCCCTTAATCTTTCCTTGTAAGTCTTGTGGTGCAAGCCCTGTACCATCTTGGTCACCCTTCTCTGGACTGCCTCCTGCCTGTTAATATCCTTTCAAAGTTGCAGCCTCCAGAAATGCACACAGTACTCCACATGAGGTCTGACCAGGGTTTGTATAACGGCATCACTACCTCACACCTTCTGCTGGTAACACCCCTTGTTATGCACCCCAGCATGCCACTAGCCCTCCCTGCTGCCTTTGTGCTCTGCTTTGACATTTTCAAATCATCTGAAATAGTAACCCCCAGCTCTCTTTCCTCTTTGGTGACTTTCAGAAATTCCCCCCCAATTCTGTAGCTCTCCCCAGGGTTACTGTGTCCTAGGTGCAATTTCTCTATGCAAGCTCATAACTTTGGAAATTTAAGACTTTGAGCCCAGATTTTCAACATAGACTTCTTATTACCCCACCTCATGTATGTCACAGCTGTCATTTTTCAAGCCCTAGTAAAAATGTGTTTTCACACCTGTGGTGCGGAATGGTGTTTCAATTGTGCGGAATTACATTTTGGCGAGGATTAGAAAATTTATTGTAGCAGGTACATGAGGTGGGGTAATAAGATAGCTATTCTGGCAATTTGGTCACTGTTGTCCTATAAATGGAAGTGCAGGGCCCTTCCACAGCAACATACATATATGCATCCATGAAGGAATGGAAACGCAGGGCCCTTTGGGCCCTGTGCTCCCACAGGCAAATAAGGATATGATTACTCTATCTCAAAACTTATGTCAAAAGTAAGGAAATTGTTTGCAAAAAAACTACGTTAATGCATCAATTAGGGTTGATATCAAACTGTAAAAAAGAGGGAAATACAACATTAGGGTTTCAAACCCTAACACCGCCCCACACACACCAACAGGCGTCAGGGTATGCCTTGGTGTCGTCAGCCATAATGCTTACCCATTCTCCTATACTTCACCCATCAAAGCTTATTTACTTATGGAATGGACATTATGGTTGACAACCCCAAGGCACCCCTCCGATGCCTGCTGGTGTGTGCAGGGTGGGAGCAGACAGTATGAAGGGTAATCAACAAACTTCTTAACTGTGATGTGTAGCTCCATAATCCACATTTGCATATGCTGTTAGAATTATGTGTTTTTAAAATATTTCTTAACTTTTTGTTATTAAAGTATTCGAATATTCAAGTTTTTGTTCTTTCAATGTTATGTCCTTGAATAAAATCAAAAATACTTTTTTGTGCATGTGCATTATTGCAGTGTCTACATATTTTGCATTTTAGGTAAACAAATATTTTGGATCTATTCAACATATATATTCTGAGTTGTTTATACCATTTCATTTTAGGTTTCTCTTGTGAGATGCTAAATATATAAAAAAACACAAAAATATATTCATAGCATAGTTTTAAATTATACCCATATGGAAAAGAACTATACTGTATTTTGTTAGTATGTAGACTATGTCTGAATATGCCTAAATATTTAGAGGACAATGTGTAGTCCTCTATCTATAACAAGCTTGTAAACTCTTTGAAAGGTTGTCATGGTGACATTTAGAACCTTGAGAGCGAAGCTCAAGAGGTTCCATTGCTATGACAAACTCGAGTAGAGTTTTCAAGCTTGTTCATAGATAGTAGGACAATCCATTATCTTTTATAGTGTATGGCCTACTGTTCAGTGTTGGTCACAATTAATAAAAAATATGCGGAGTCCGAAACTGCAGTAGTTTTGAATTTACTTTCAAACAGATGAAGTTTTCAAGAGTCGGGAACAGCAGTTGCGGTCACAGCAAAGGGCAATCAGAAAACAAAACTTAAACAATAGGGCCCGGATATTCAGAGCAGTTGCGCATGGTGCAACTGAGTTGCGCCAGTGCAGGTATGGAACTGTGCCAAGGGGCGATATTCAGCGGGAGCCATTGTGCAACACAAAATCCATTGTGCCAATGCGCAACTATAATGTATGCAGTGCAAGTGCAGGGGGCGTTCCCATGAATATCCAGTGCAATAGAATATTCAACCGTCAAACCATGGCACAAGTGTGGAGCAAATCGAAGTTGTGCTGACCAGACTTGTTCCTATAAAAACAGGGCGCAAACACACAGACAGCAGTTGCACCAAGAGGGAGAGTGAGAAGGGGAGAAATAGAGACAGACAGACACACGAACAGACACAGAGGGAGAGGGACAGAAAGATGGCTGAGAGAGGGAGAGAATGGCAAAGAGAGAGAGAGACACACACACACAGACACAAAAACAGTGTACCAGTGTGGCACACAGCCAGCAGCGAAAAGCCCAGTGGGACAGTGGACAGCAGGAGAGATGGAGAGTGCGACCTTCCTGATGGAGGCGGTAATGAGGGGTCTGAGGAGGCAGGAGGAACAGCTATGTGGCTGACAAAGGGCCCGTCGGCAGTATGCCCGACACAGGTGGTACCGTGCCCACATCACCTTTGAGAACTATAGTGACACCAAGATTGTGGGCTGGTACCACCTGAACAGGGCCATTCTGAGGCAGTTCTGTGAGCTGTGCAGTGAGGAGCTGCAGGCACCCACCAGATGGAGCCATACCATGTCTGTGGAGACCAATGTGACCTCCATCATGTGCCTGCTTGCCACGGGAACCTTCCAATGACCAACAGAGGACGCTACAGACAGCACCCAGTCGGCCACATCCCACATCCTCACACAGTTCCTCAATGCCCTGCTGCAACGTGCTTTGGAATTCATCTATTTCCCCAGCACACAGGCAGAATGTACAGTGAACATGTAGGACTTCCACAGGGTGGTATGCATACCCGGCGTGATTGGGGCCATTGACTGCACCCACCTGGGTATCCACATGCCACCTGGCCCTAACTGAATGGCATACATTAACAGGAAGGGGAGCCCAAGCATCAACTGCCAGGTGGTGTGCATTGCCACGGGCGCATCATCAATGTCTGCACCACACACTCTGGGAGTGCGCATTCATCTGGCACAGCTCTGTGCTGTGTCACAGGTTTGAAAATGGGGAAATCCACATGGGCCACCTAGTGGGTCAGTTTGGCATGGGCAAGGGGGGATGGGCATAGCAGACCTGGGGTGGGGGTCGGCAGGCTGTGCATGGTGGTGTGGGCACCAGAGACAGGCAAGGTGTGCAGCACAGCAGAGCATAGGGCTAACTATGTTATTCTGCACACAGGTGACAGTGCATACCCGCTGAGGCCCTTGAATGCTCACCCCCTACCGGTGACCATCGTCCCCAGCAGAGGAACGGTACAACTAGGCACATGCCAGCACATGCAACATCATCAAGCATGTCTTTGGCATGCCGAAGGCATGATTCCATTACCTTGACAGGTCAGGCGGTGCCCTACAGTGCAGCCCCTCGAAAGCCTGTGGCCTATTCCTGGCCTGCTGCATACTGCACAACATGGTAATTTACCGTGGTATAGCTGTAGAGGCAGATGAGAGCAACAGTAGTGGGGATGATGGAGACAATGGGCCGGAGGGTGGACAGCCACCCCCTGGGCGGAGGGACCCCCGACTGCAACAGCAGGCACGATGCCACCATGACACTGTTGCACAGGAACACTTTGGGGAACGCAGGTAGGTGGTGCGGTACACATGCATGGGCCATACAGACAAGTACATTATGCATGCAGGGACATGCATGGTGAGGGGCATGCACACACAGAGGCATGATGCAGGGGGAAGGGAGTCAGTGGCATACACCAACACACATGCGCACCCACCCACCCATGCGTTGGATTGTGGCATGGATCAGACACATGGCACCGGTGCACAGGCACAACCAGTGCTAGACTGCCCTCATCATACCCACACCACATGGTCCAGCAGCCAGGCATGCACACACACAGGCAGCATGCGGTACATCACACAGGTGCATCACCATTGGTATGGCATGCACACACTGCCCATGGGCACACAGGGCATCAGCCACAGACTGCGGTCAGGGCAGCACACAAATCAGGGCTGCCGCATGGTACCATGGCCACCACAGCCATGGGGGCAGCTGTTCCAGGCCAATCAGCAGCCACAGGCTGCGCATCAGCCAGGGGGTGTCCAACAGTCCCCCGGAGTGGAAGCATGGGACCGCCACCGTGTCCTCGTGGGGGTGTGCAGGTGCTCAAACAGGCCTGCCCCGGGCATGCCTGGGATGCCTACATCTGAGTGATGGGGTCACTTGACACCAGGTCCATCAGGTGGACAGCACACTGCAGGGGTCTCTTGTGCATGGCCACACCCTGTGGCAGCCAGAAACACAAAGGCTTCCACAATTGCACCAGCAATGTGATCCAAGGATGCAGTTGTGGCCTCCTGCATACGTTGCATCCCCTCCAGGATCTGTGCAGTGCCCCTGTCCTGCTGCTCGGCTAACTGGTGCACATCCATATGCAGTGCACACACCCCAGCAGTGAATAGCACCTGTTGCTAAATGGACACCTGCAGCAGCCGGGTGTGCTCAGCCAGACGGTCCACATCCTGGGGCTCCTGGGTGGGATGCCACTCATCTGGGGGTGACCTGCTATGCTGCACAGCCACCCTCTCTGGTGGATGCTGCACAGTGGGGTTTGCAGGGGGAATGGGTATGGCATGTGCACTGGCGGTGGACCCTGTGTCTGGCTGCCCGGTGGCACCTGCTGCCATCGCACCTCCAGCTGCTGTTCGCCACCCTGTGCCTGCATGGCTACACCACCACCATCAACAATGCAGGGCACATCCATGGCACCACACACCACTACACCCGCAGTGGTGGCAGGCAGCTGTTCCACCATTGGCATTGCACTGGGCACTGTATCTGGCTGTGCTGCCAGCAGGGGCGACATGCCCAAAATGTCACCCATGCTGTCTAGGAGGTGTGTGAAGACATCATCGAAGTCGGACTCCACCACGATCTGTGTCTCTGTACACAGGACACCAAGGCTGGCATCCTGCAACATCACATCCAGGTCCTCGTCCAACCCTAGACCAAGGACACACACAGGCACCGTGGTGCTGATCCATGGCCTGTCGGGCCCCCAGATGCTGGTTGATGTTGATGGTCCATCCTCCAGGGCTGTGCCAGCGTCCATGGGTGCCACTGCCAGCACCCGATCCTCTGCACGGAGGCGTGCTGGTGCTGTAAGAGAAGGATGGCATGTCTGTGATGCAGTGCCCATATGTGCACCCCCTGTACACTGCTGCCACAAGTGACCTGCAGCATGGCATGCGCATGGGTGTGTACACATGCACATGCCATGCAGGATGGCCGAATGTGCTACAGCACACCTGTGTACACACCCTCCGGGCCACCAGCTGTGCTTGGCTGACATACATACCATGCAGTGATGGGCTGCCATCCATCTGGAAGCCTCCTTCAGGCACACCCTCCACTGACATGTGGTGGATGGTGGCTGCCATCAACTCTTCTGTTAACATCAGTGTGGGTGCATCCTCTGGCCCTCCTCTGGTAGCAGTATGGGATGCTCTGATGGCTGCCACCTTCTCCTTTATGCGCCTCCTGTCTTGTCCCAACCTTCTTGCGGCACTCCTGCGCTGACCGCTGGTGGCTGCCATGCTGGTTCACATAGGTTGCCACCTCCTCCCATGCCACTGCCCTGTCCTTTGGTGTGCCCGTGGCACCGCTCAACAGGACCTCCCTGTCGAAATAGGCCTCAAATAAGGCATCTGTCTCTTCCTTTGTGAAGTTGGACCTGCGCTTCTGTGCAGGCCCACGTTCCTCGCCCTCCTCCTGTGCCGACATGTTGCCTCCTGTGAACAAGGACAGCACAGTGTGTCAGTGGCAGCATCACCCTGGTTCTTCCCACCCTGCAGTGCTGTCTGCTCCCAGTGTGCTGCTGCGGCATCCACCACTTACCTATCAAGGTTGCATTACCGGTACATGGTCTGTGCTGTTCTGTGGTGCTTATGAGGCTCAATGCATGCAAATGAGGTTGTGCGTAACGGTAATGATATGCTAATGCACCCCACTACACCACACATTGGCGGATGAGCTCATTTGCATGTGGCATCAGAATATCAAGATGTTGCACTGTGCGCAATGGTATTGCATCTGAGCAAGTGGCGGCGCAATGCCCACACATGCACAGTGTGTGGGCCTGCAGTGCGCATGCGCACTGCGCTGTCAAGGTGTTAATTGTGCAAGACGCATGAGTAGTATGATGTTTTGGCAATGCGCAAGCTGCGCATGGCCAGCTATGTGCATTTCACACATGATGGCATGTTCCCTATTGCGCCCATGCGCCCGTTGTGCTAGGTGCTGACCTCTGACCCCTGGGTTGTCTCCATGACCCTGTGACCCTACTGGACCATGCCTATTATGCATGTCCAGCACTGTGTATTCTCTTGCGCATTGTGCATTGGCACCTGTGGCAGCTGCGTGCACCTGTACCCACCATTTTGCTGCCGAACCGAGCAAGAGCCATGGCACAGGGTCAGAGTCTCTGTGCCTTTAATTGGTCAGACATGGAGGTGGTCAACCTGGTCACCTGTGTGGAGCCCTACAGCCCACAGCTGTTTGGCCAGGTGCCCTTGCAGCAGGCCTGGGGCAGTGTGTGGCAAGACATAGCTGTCAGCCTGGAGAGGAGGACCAGGGTGCCCAGGATGGCTGAGTAGTGTAGGCACTGGTACGGTGACCTGATGCACAGGGACCCTGATTGGCTTCGGAGGCTTCAGGCACGCATCAGGCGTGGTGCAGTGCCACAGCCAGGTAAGTCAGCCCATGTTGCATGTCTGCCCTGTGCTGTACTGTGGTGTTGGCTTTGCTGCCTTTCATGCCCTGCGGTGGGGTGCACTGTCATTGTGCATCTCACTGAGTGGTAGTGCCAGCTGCCACTTGTGTTGCGCTGCAGCTGTGCTGGTGTGCGGGATGGGTTGGGCAGGGGCACGCCCTGTGCACAGAGGGTTGGGGGGGCAGCTGCTGTGATCAGGTACTGATGCACACCTGTCTTCTTTCCATTCCCAGGGCCGGAGGACCACAGATGGGCCAGGGCTGCAGCGGCACACACCCGGGCAGTGCAACCTGATGGGGAAGGACCTACACAAACAGCACCGTAGGGGGCAGATAAGCATTGTCATGGCCCTTGGCACTGTACATGGGGGGTGGCAGTGGGGAGTGGGTGTGGGCATGGCTGTCTGTGCCATGTGCAGCTGTGTGTCACACTGTGCATGGTGCATGCCACTGTGGCGTGTCCACTGGACACGTGTGCCGGCTGTTGGTAGGGTGGGCATGCGCCCGGCTGCCACCATTGTTGCTGTGGTGCTGCTGGTGCAGTGTGCCCTGTGACTGTCACTATGCAGTCGTGTGGCCATTGTGCGGTGGGGACCATCTCTGTGCAATGTCATGGTGCGCGGTATTGCTGGCTGGTGTTGGCCCACCCCCCCACGGGTGTCCATTCTGGGCCCTCCAGGGGTGTATGGTCCCACTGCCCATTGCACACTGTGGGTGGGCATGATGCCTTGGGCCATTGCACTGATCACCTGTCCTGTCCCTTGCTATAGGTGTCTGGCATCTGGCACGGAGGGTGCCCAGAAGAATGCTAAGCCGGCTCATGCGGCAGACATTGCTGGTGGTGTCCAGCATATTGGAGGTCGTCATGGCCATGTGGTGAATGATGGCGGCAAAGAGGAGGGAGCAAAGCCTTGCTGGGGCAGCCAGATGGGGCCGTCACTAATGTTGCAGTTGTTTTCCCCTGTTTCCCCTGTTGCACCTTCCCCTACAGTCCCCCCTTCCACTGTACAGTCCCTATTCCCTGTCTCCTTCCCTCACTGTACCTACCCTTTCCCAGCCCTTGTTATATTTGTACATAGTTCTTTCAGATAAATATTTTCTGACACACCTGCCTGTGTCTGTGTCTGCTTTGCAGGTGGCATGTGGAGCCATGCTGCAGTGGCCCAGTGTCTGTCCATGTTGTGTGCATGAGAGGGGGCACGTGTTGTGCTTCCGTGGTTTCCTGCTGTGTGCTGTGGTGTGTCCCACTGTGGTGGTGTCCATCCTCTGGGTCAGTGGCTGTGCATTGGGGTGCCCATGGGGCGGCAGTCAGTGGTGTGTGGTGGCTGTGTGCATGGTAGTGGCACACGGCCATGGTCAGTGTTCGAGTACTGTCCGCACACTGTGTTGAGGTCCTCTGCTTGGCATTGTGTGGCCTGTCCCATGTGGTCTGCCACACTGCCTGCATCCTGGCCCATTCAGTGCCCACTGTGTTTGCTTTCTGTGTGCCTGTGTGGTGTGTGTGCTTGACTGCATGGTCCTGGGTGTGGCCTGCTATGGTCTTATAGTGGGGGGCACAGCCGGCAGCAAGCCAGGGGGTGGGGGGATCTCTTGGTGGCCCTCTGTTGGCTGTTGGCACCTCCTGTTGCCTGCTATCCATGCCACTGTTGTGTTCTGTGTGCCTGTGTGTGCCCTGCTGTTGGAGGCCTCCTGTGGCTGCTGTCACTGTGCTTCCATGGCTCTGTCCCTGGGTCTGTTCTCTGTGCCGTGCCCCCCTCTGTTGCCATGCTGCTCTGCGATGTCACAGTTGTGCTGGAGCATCTCTGTATGTGCCATGGTGCACCACTGTTTGCGCCATGGCACAACTCTGCCATATTCAGCTGCATTACACTGGCGCTGTTTGGCCTGTGCAACCTCTGAATATGGCTCCAGTTGCACCATGGTGCATCAGATTTGTGCTGGGCTGGACTTGCGCCGGCCTTTGGTGCGTTTCTGAATAGCTGGGCCTAGAAGTAAAACAGTTAAATATATGTTTTTTTCTTGCTGCTTGCGTTTCAAATGACTGCTTGGTTAACTAAAACACTGTATTGCCAGCTGAAACTTGAGAGTGATTCTCGAGCTGTCAGAGTGCAAAACATGGTTCTAAGTTGTTATGTTGCAGTAGCTACGTACCTAGTGCAGCATAACAGCAGTGATGACACTTCTACTGCAGCATAACAACTTTTTGCCAGATATGGATTTCGATTGATACCGACATTCTATCATGCACTATTTAACATATTTCAGATAACTGTGCATTTTTCCAGTTATATTTTAGATATTTGAAGAATTCAATGAGATATGTCTTATACCTGGCATTGATATACTAAATGTATATATTTTGTTATACTACCAAAGAAAATATTTTGTTTTACATTTAATGTTTTTATGGACCATAACACTCACCCCATTCCATCTGTAAATAAGGTCAGATATGTACAGTGCTGGAGACTGTGGTGAGCATTAGGCTTGAGTATCCCAAGGCACACCCCACACCTGATATGCTGCTTGGAGGGGGGTGTTAGAGTTATAAACCATAATGCCACATTTCCCAACTTTTGTCGCTTTAACCCTAACAGGTGCATTAACAAAGTTTTTGCAATTTATTTCCTTACTTTTTGAGATAGTATAATAATATCCCTATTTTGGTATAGGAGCGCAGGGTCTGGTACCCCCCCTTCCATATCCGTCATAGCCCTGGTGTCTACTGGCACCCCTCACCCTCCACATAATTAGTTTTTTAACATCATCGGTATTCAGTGGTAGCCCCCCATGTCTGTCATAGCCAGGAAACAAAAAATGGTCCCTTGTTGTTGTTTTTTTTTATTTTTCTGAAAAAAAAGTCCTTTTTAAATCCTATTTCATGAGATAGGATCCTTTTTCGCAAATCCTTTTTCGTGATTGCAAACAAGGATCCCGGCTCGTGAAAAAGGATTTCGGACTTAGTTTTGTTTTTGTTAAATATTTTTATTGAAACGTTATAACACAACATAAACAAACAAACAATGTGAATATATACTGGCAGTTGTGGATAGAAAAGTAAATTAATATCCATTAAAACAGCTAATACTAATCATTAAGCTGTATATGTGAGAAATTACGCACCTTCAGCACTGGATGTTTGGGAAATACAAACATTATACCAGAGTGTATTCAGTTATTGGAGACCTAAACCAATCAGTCCATGGAGCATAGGACCCCAAACCTTTGTGACAAAAGTAAGAGAAGCGAGAGGGGGCTACTCACTGTCAGAAGCACCCAGATAAGTCTCAAGGTGTACAGATCCCCAAGGGCAAGGGTGAACGGAGAACCACAACCTTCTCTAGGGAGGGAAAAAATCACCTTCCAAGGCCTCCAGCAGGGGCTTCCGCATACATAGAAAGGAGTCATAGGCCCTGTTGGCCATCATTTGTATCTTCTCCAAAATCAAACATTGTTTTAGGTTGTTGACCCATTGCTGGATCGTGGGTGCATTGGGAGACATCTGAGGCTGGGAAATGGTTTCTTTTGCAGTAACCAAAGCAAGGGACCAGAGTGGCACCACCTCTTTAGCCTGTGGGTGGAATGGATCATCTCCCAACAGAAACTCCACAGGCGACTTTGAAGGTGCATACCCCAGGACCCTGCTCATTATTCTATGCATCTCATACCAAAAAGCTGTGACCTTAGAGCATGCTAAGGCAAGATGTAAAAAGTCCCCATCATCAGAAGCACCTTTGGGGCACCCACTGGAGTTCTTCGGGTTGATGGCATATAACCATTCAGGGGTGATGTAAGCCCTATACATGAAGTTCAGATGCACCTGACATAACTTGCTACTATGAGAACATATAAGAGAGTGCTTAATAGTTGGTTTCCAGGTTGCCTGACTAATGCAAACTACCAGATCCTGTTCCCATTTGGCCTTAATGATGGCTGCTGCTAAGTCATCTCTCCCATGCAGGGTTTGGTAAAAGGTCATTAGAGGTTTTCTACAGGGCTGGTGTTTCTATAATTCCTCCTCAAATGGAGAGGGCTAAGCCCAACTAAAAGTAGAGTCCTGTGAGTCCCCCAATTGGTGCTGAACTGTAAGGTAAACAAAGAAATCCCATTGGTCTAGGTGCCAGGTCTGCCACAGCACTGAAAAATCATACAGCCCACCTCCATTGTACAACTGATACACTGAGTTAAAGCCCAGGTGATGTCAAGATAATACCCATTGGTGCATTTGCACTGAGCAACAACCTTATTGTCTAACTGCGGTAATAAGATTAGTGTATGGGGATGGGGAGGGGGAGTGATTGATATGCCCATGAGAAGCCAACCACACCATTAGGGTAGCTGCAGGGAAAGGGTCAGGCACCACCAGGGAAAGGGACTTAGTTTTTTTTTTTAATCCTTTTTTGCGAGATAGGATCCTTTTTTGTGATAGCAAAAAAAAGATCCTAGCTCATGAAAAATGATTTCAGACTTTTTTTTTTTTTATTCTTTTTTTGCAAGATAGGATCCTTTTTTGCAAATCCTTTTTCATGATCGCGAAAAAGGATCCCGGCTCACTAAAAAGGATTTCGGACTTAATTTTTTAAAAATAATTTTTTAGGAGATGCCATCCTTTTTCGTGAATCATTTTTTATGATTGCAAAAAAGGATCCCAGCTCGCGAAAAAGCATATTGGATGATTTTTTTTTTAAAATCCTGTTTTGTAAGATAAAATCCTTTTTTGCAAGAACAGCAAAAGACTTGAGAAAAAGAAAGTTAGCGAGTTGCGAAAAAGGATTTAAAAGATAAAAATAACACCTTTCAGCATACTGTTTCTAACAGACAACTGCAGAATGCAGCCAGTGGACTCCCAATGATCAAGATTCATATGTTGGTGTCTTTACATGAGTTAATTTTTCTGGGTTTTACATTTTTTCATTTTTGAAAAAACAGAAAACAAGATGGTGGCTCTTGAAAAAGGATTTTTTTCTTGCAAAAAATAGTTCTTTTTCGTGCGACCAAATTCCTTTTTCATTCCAAGACACTATCCAAAAGATTGTACTGAGCATGCTCAGAACACAACATTATAAAATTAAATAAATTTGCAATGGATTAATAATTTTTCACCAAACCAGTGAAAGGCATTTCTGTGTGGCAAGCCCTTTCTTCCCTGAAAATTGCAGACCAAAATTCCAAACTGTCTGGGTGTAGTTCGATGACAAAAAAAAGCACAAAAAAGGTGAATTTTAACATTTTTGCACTATGTACAGCTCAAAATCTGCCAACTCAACTGAAGCAAAATTTGGCAAGTCATGAGATCTACCACATAAGATTGCCCATGCAAGATTTGGTACAAATCCATTCAACGTTTGCAAAGTTGTTAAAGTGCAAAATCTGAGGTTTAACTGCATATACAGTATATATATATTACAGGGACGTGGTCAGATCGCACTTATATGTTAAAGTCAAAAGTTTGCACGTTTATAACTTTGGACCTGTTCAACAGATTTGCCTGCAATTTGGCATGCATGGTGGGGCATGGTAGGTCTCTTGATCTGCCAAATTTTGTTTTGGTCGGACTGACGGTATTTGCACACCAAAATGCTGAAAATGCACTATTCTACAGTTTTGGAGGCAGTTTTTCGGATTTTGCCCATGGCCCTGCGCAGCTGTCATGTGGTGTGCTGGTCTGCAAGATGGCTCATCTGAAAGAGCTTTGGTGGCTAAACATGCTGCTTTTTGTTTGGTGAAAATATATTAAGGCATTCAAAAGTTATGGCACTTTTAAACTCCCATTATAAGTCAATTGGAAAATTTATATTGTTGTTTTGCGAACAAAGAATGGGGTTTGGGCCATCTCGTCCCACCTGGCGGTCAAAGAATTTGCAGCCTCGCAGTCAAAGAATCTTTGTCCCCGAGAATTCTTTGAGCGCGAGGTCTGCCATCTTGTTTTTTAAATTCTGTCACAAAAAATCAAATATCTCTGCTCAGGGATCACTCCTGAAGTAAACCTGCATGGGTTTTACTCAGGGGGCTTCAATCTATCTACTCATGCCTTTGGTTCCACCTAAAATGGTAAAAAAATTGAGTTATAATGTTTTAAATTCTTTGTGACTTGCTAATGATCTTTGTTCGCAAGATTCTTTGATCGCGATCTTGCATTCTGAGGTACAAATACAATTTCCTCAGCTCAGGGGTGGCCTAGGAACACAAATGAGGGTGGGTTTTGCTGAGGGGGCTTCGTTCTATCGAGGCATGTCAGTGGTTTCATGCCTAAAACTCGAGTTTCACCATTTTTTATTCTTTGATCATGAACCTGCAAATTCTTCACTCGCGAGCCTGCAAATTCTTTGATCGTGAGATTCTTTGATCGTGATCTTGCATTGTGAGGGCATGACTAGATGGCCCTTTGAAAAATTCTAATTTCTCAGCCCAGAGGTGGCCTAGGAACACAAATAAGGATGGGTTTTGCTCAGGGGGCTTAGTTCCATCGAGGCATGGTGGTGGTTTCATGTTAATTCTGCCTAAGACTCGAGTTTCACCATTTCTTATTCTTTGATTGTGAGCCTGCAAATTCTTTGATCATGAGCCTGCAAGTTCTTTGATCGTGAGATTCTTTGATTGCGATCTTTGATCGCGAGGGAGGGAGGGACAAGATGGCCAGATTTTATAATGGAATAGATAGGCCAACTTTCACAATCTTTAAGTTTAAATATCTCAGAAACGGTTTGGACTTTTTACTTGAAATTTGGAGAGTGTTGGCATGTCCTGTACATATGAATTACGGTGTCTACATGTCAGAGAAAATATTTTTTGTGGAGATATTGCGTGACACAATTTATATTTTGTAGACAGTGTTTTGCATTGTAGTGGTGCCTTGAAATTGATAGGGTACCTAGCCTTAGTGTCATGGATGTACTTTTCAGTCATTGTGTCTGTAAAATGTCAACAGGTGCGGAATTCTGCAACTCCGACGAATGAAAATCTCAAACTTTAACATGTCATATCTTGGATACAGTTTGGTCTTTTACATTGAAATTTGGAGGGTGTTGATGGTAGAGACACGTTTACAAGTTGTTGGGAGCACAGGGCCCGAAGAGCCCGCACTCCCACCTTCTGTAAGTTCTGAGTTTTCCATTCTTTCTCAAAAAGTAAGGAAATTCTATGCAAAAAACTGTGTTAATGCATCATTTTAGGGTTAAAACACAAAAAGTCAGGAAATTAAAAATCTTTAGGGTTGCCCCTCTCCCCTCGTGGACCCACCAATCATCCCAAGATTAACAGATGACAGGGTGTGTCATTGGGGTTGTGAGGCCTAAATGTTGCCCCATTCTTGTTCACTGTTGCTTCTCAATATGATTACACAAGGAATGGGGCAACATTCGACCTCCAACCAACTTACCCATCATCTGTCAATCTAAGGATGATTAATGAGAGGAGGGCAACCTAAAATTCATTCTGACTGACATTTAAACCCTAAACGATACGTAATATTTTGCATAGATATATGTATATATCCATTGCAAACACTTTGTTAATGCATCAGTTAGGGTTAAAGTGACAAAAGTGGGGAAATGAGATGTTAGGGTTGAGCCCCTAACCCCCACCCATCCTCCACTGACCAACAGACGCTGGTGTGTTCCATGGGGTCATGAGGCCCAACTCTCACCCCATTCCATGTGTAAACAGGTTGACATGCTACAGTAAAGGAGAATGGGGTGAGAGTTAGGCCTCATGACCCCATGGCACACCCAGTGTCTGTCAGTCTGTGAAGGATGGGGTGATGGGGTGGTGGGGGGTTAGAGGCTCAACCCTAACATCTAATTTCCCCACTTTTGTTGCTTTAACCCTAACTAATGCATTAACAAAGTTTTTTGCAATGAATTTCCTTACTTTTTGAAAAAGTGTCATATAACTAGAAAATGGTATGTGTTGGTGGGAGCAACTGCCCATTTGTGCATAATGATATGCGTCTGCGGGAGTTTGGGCCCTCCTGGCCCTGCACTCTCACTTGCACATAACTACGTAGCCATACAGCAGCCCTATAGGGCAAGGAACACTTGTAAAACTAATTTGCCAATATCTCAGCAACCGTAGCAGCTATGAAAAAAGTGTCATTGTAATCATGATAGTGAGACCTCCATGCAAGATGAGTAGAATAAATCCGTATCTCACACCATTTACAAGATACGGGCACCGAAAAGCACTGAAAAGGCACCCTTGGAACAGGTTTTTGCCAATATCTCCAAAACTGTAGCAAGTAGGAAAAAAATTCCACTGCTGGTGTAATCTATGATTTATAAACTTAAAGGTGATCTAAGCTGTGGGTAACAAAAAATCTGACTCTTGCTTCATTTTGAGATATGGGCGTTGAATGGCGTCATGGGCACCGCATTGTTTTCCTATGGGAAATTTCTCAACTTTGGAATGTCATAACTATGTAACCAATGTAATTCTTTACAACAAACCAGGATATGTCACATCTGTGGGACACCCCCTTTGTGCTCTGCAAATGTCAAGCCAGAAGTCCTTACCGTTTCTTAGCAGCGAACTGGCAAAGTTTTACAAATCCTTGTTCGTGAGCTGTCAAAATCCCCATTCATGAGCCGAATCCCCATTCGTGAGGTGACAAAATCCCCATTCATGAGGCAATCCATGTTTTTGAGATAGGGTCATCTGGTCTTCATCTCACGAATGGGGATTTTGCAAGCTCATGAATGGGGATCGACTCATGAACGAGGAATTTGACAGTTCATGAAAGGGGATTCCCTGTTTGCGAGATAGAGCCATCTGGTCCTCATCTCATGAATGGGGATTTTGACACCTCAAGAATGAGGATTCAGCTCATGAACACGGAGTTTGATAGCTGACGAACAAGGATTATTTTTTTATGATCCCCGTTCGTGAGGTGTCAAAATCCCCATTCGCGAGCCAATCCCTGTTTGTGAGATATGGCCATCTGGTCCTTATCTCATGAACAGGGATTTTGACAGCTCACAAACAGGGATTGTCTCATGAACGAGGATTAGAACACCTCACAAACAGGGATCGGAAGCGAGTCATGAATGGGGATTTTCAAATAAAAAAAGGCCATTTTTTTAATATACTGATGGAAACCAAGCACATGGTTGTGTAGAGAGCATCACCCTGAACAAAACCCATACATTTGTTTTCACAAAATGCATCCATGGGGCAAGTAACAGCACTTTGGTTTGGGCTAAAAGTGAAAACAAGATGGCAACTCACAAACAGGGATTTTTTCTCATGAACTGAGATTTGATGAATCCTCATTCATGAGCTGTCAAAATCCCTGTCTGTGAGCCAAAATCCTTGTTTGCAGCTGTGCATCTATCCAAAAGGCTGAACTGAGCATGCTCAGAACCCGAATTTTCAAAATTGAATATCTTTGGATTGGAATAATATGTTTTCACCAAACTAATGCTGGCTTGTACCTTAGGGTAAGCTCTTGCTGCCCTGACATTTTCAGGCTAAAATTCAAAATGGTGTGGGCACAGGGTGATGAGGAAAATTCAGGAAAAATTGGTGAAAAAAGTGGAAAACACACTTGTTTCCCTATGTGCTGTGCAAAATCTGCACATCCAATTGAAACAAAACTTTGTAAGTCAAGAGATCTATCCCACAGGACAGTGCATACCAAATTTCATGCACATCTGTTGAACGGCTGCAAAGTTATTAAGGTGTAAAATTTGGGGTTTAATATTAAACTGCCTACTCAACCCTAACTATAAAGGTGCAACCGTGCCTCTATTATATATTCATTCATTGCAAAAAACTTCATTAATGCATCAGTTAGGGTTGATGTCACAGCAGCAAAAGTTTGGAAATTCGATGTTAGGGTTAACCCCCCCTACCACCCCACACCCCATCCTCCACACACCATCAGACATCATCAAGCATGGGGTGAGAGTTAGGACTGATGACCCCATGGCACACCCCAACATCTGTTGGTGTGTGGAGGATGGGAGTGTGGGTGGGGTGGTGGTGGGGGGTTAACCCTAACATTGAATTTCTAAACTTTTGTCACTGTGACATCAACCCTAACTGATGCAGTAACAAAGTTTTTTGCAATGAATTCCCTTACTTTTTGAAAAAGTGTAATGTAACTGGTAAATGGTATGTGTTGGTGGGACCAAAGGGCCCTGTACTCCCACCAAACTGCCCATTTGTGCATAACGATATGCATCTGTGGGAGCGCGGGCCCTCCGGTCCCTGTGCTCCCACTTACACATCACTACGGAGCCATACAGCAGCCCTGTATGGCAAGGAACACTTGTAACACTAATTTGCCAGTATCTCAGCAACTGTAGCAGCTATGAAACAAATTCCAGTGCCATTGTAATCATGAGAATGAGACCCCCATGTGAGATAAGTCAACTAAATCCGTATCTCAAATCGTTTCCAAGATACAGCACCAAAAATCACTGTGGGTGCCTTAATGTTATCCTGTGGGAAAAATCTCTATTCCATTATGGCATATCTATGGAACTGGTGAAATTATATACACCTAAACAGCATACTTCACATCTGTGGGACACCCCCTTTATATTCTGCAAATTTCAAGCCAAAAGACCAGACCATTTATTTACAATGTAATGTACCTGGTAACTGGTATGTGTTGGTGGGAGCATGGGCCCTTTGGGCACCGCACTCCAACCAAACTGCCCATTTGTGCATAATGATATGTGTCTGTGGGAGTGCAGGCCCTCCAGGCTCTGTGCTACCAATTACACATAAAAATAGAGCCATACAGCAGCTCCATAGTACTGAAAAGGAACCCTCGTAACAGTTATTTGCCAATATCTCAGTAACTGTACAACCTAGGAAAAAAATTCCATACAGGTGTAATCTATGACTTCGAAAATTTCTCACAGGCTTAGATCACCTAAAGGTGATCTAAGCTGTGGGTACCGAAAAATCCGTATCTCGCTTTGCTTTCAAGATATGGGTGCCGAAAGGCACTGCAGGAACTGCAATGTTATCCTATGGGAAATTTCTCAACTTCAGAACACTGTAACTATGGGCCCATTGAGTGTTTTGGAACCAAACCACCAAAAGGCACATCTGTGGGACCAGGGCTTGCCACCCTGCAAATTTCAACCCAAAAGCAGAGTCCACCTTGGCATAATGAAGTGACAAAGAAAACATAACATTGGAAAATGTGTTCATGCAGTGTTTTCATGATTACTTTAATGTGTTCGTGGCACTCCTGTCTCTATAATGGGAATGGTGTCGCGCACAGAAAAAAGTTGTTGAGGTTCCTTTTTTTTTTGATCGTAATTATTGTTGTGGCAACAAAAAATGTTGTTGCGACCACAAAATGGCAGAATGGTGGAAGAAGTTTGAAAATGATATTTCCAGACCACCTGGTGAAAAACTAATGCCAGGGTCATATTCCTCAGGGCCTGATTAGGTAAACACAACTGTTGGTGTTTACCAAAGGGTATTATTTTTTGGAGTTATGATGTTATTGGTCTCTCACTAACTTAAAACAAGATGGTATAAATCTTTCTGGGGTCCTTTAGAGTTCTTTTTGATGACTTGGAAGCCGAGAAATTAAATAGACTTCGAATTGGATTGATTAATTCCTTATTTTCTATTACTGTTATTGCTCGTAACCTTTGGGGTTGGGGGATGGGGGAGGGTAGTCTGTTTTGTGTTTCTTCTCTCTCATTATCGCAACAGAAAGTGCGGTGAATGTAATATTGAATCTAAGGGTTTTGGCCCTGCGCTTTCAGTGTAACACTTCATTATTTGTTCATTCGATGTTGTTTGGTTAAAACTAATAAAAACGTTAATTACAAAAAAAAAAAAAAAAACAAGATGGTGGCAGCATGGAAACAAATGCAGGGAGCACAACAACAAAAATGTGATTGCGAAAGTTTTTGCAATGCACGTATATATTTTCCCCTAGGTTATAACAGGATATAAAAAACTTGAATAACTTTTGAACTGATTAATATTTTTTCACCAAATCTTCAAAGGGCACCAGTTCAACCCAGGCCACATATAGACAAGCAAATTTAAATCCACTCAGATGCATTCTTCAGTCCATTATGCCTGACCAAAAAATGCACAAAAGTTGACCAATTTTCATGTGTTTGATGCACTACGGTTCCACAACTGTACGTCCGACTGGAACACAACTTTCTCAATCCAGAGATCTGTGGTCGGAGGCTGCGCAAGCAAAATGTCAGGCAAATCGGACGTATGGTTGCATAGTTATTAAAGTGCAAACTTTGGGGTTTAACTTTAAAGTGGCCCTCCAACCCTAACTATACCTGCACAGTAGATATATACTATATATATATATATATATATATATATATATATATATATATACACACACACACATATATACTGATAATTTATTTTAAATACATGTTTACATAGTTAATAAATATGTTTTATAGTTCATAAATATGACAGGAATATATATTACATGTACCTTTGTAATAGACTACATTCTGTAAATATATATTGAGTGCACTATTTCTACATATCTTCTTAAAGTGAAATATGTATACAAGCAAAGAAGGCAGCTCCAAACTCTAGTGGTGCTCACTATATAAATGTATACAGCACTTAAGGTGAGAGTTGGGCACATACACCGGATGAGAAACTCCAGAAGACAATTTTTAGATTTTCCACTACAAAGTTTATTTGTACAAAAAATATGATGTTGTAAAGCCAAAGCCAAAAGTAGCAATAGCAAAAAACCAGACCTCCCCACAGAATTGACATTTTGTACTGTTCTCGCACTTTTTCAAGAACAGTGCAAAATGTTGGTCCTGTGGGGAGGTCTGTCTTTTTTTTTTTTTTTACTGTTGCTACCATTGGCTTTAGTTTTATAATTTTTTTCTTTACTGTACAAATAAACTTTATGATATAAATTCCAAGAAGTGCCTTCTGGAGGTCCTGGTCCAGAGTGTGTGTGTGCCTAACTTTTGCTGTGAGTAAAATATGCATCTTGCTTGCTTGCAAGATACAACATGTGTAAAATATATGCAGAATATATATTTTTATTTTATGTCAGCTATATTTTTGCAAATGCCTGCTGTGGTACTGTATACCTATTTGCATAACTAATTTGCATATTTCAAAAGTACAGTTTATCAACCAAATAAAATAGTTTTGAATTGACAGCATTGGTTTACAAACCAGAGGGAAAGGTAAAGAGCAAAAAAAAACAAAACAAACAAAAGAAAAAAACAAGTACATGTAGGAACGCACCCCAACATAACAGGGAACCAAACAGGGGTGGTATAAATACCAATTTGAGCCTTTATAAATTGTGAGATCAAGAGAAAAGTCCTATGTGTAAGTATAAATGTATAATCTGTAAGTCTGTGATAATGGAGCATCATCAAATGATTATTGTACTATAGATACTGAATCTAAATGGTTATACTAATAAGAGGAATTCCAAATGTACAGTGAAAGATTAGAGATGCAGCGAATTTAAAATTCGCTGGCGAAGTGCATGCGAAGTGGGCACTTCGCGTTGCCACTCCACTACACGGAGTGGGCAATGCAAAGTGCTGACTTCGCCTTGTCATTACCACTTCGCGTTGGCATAATGAGAACGCGAAGTAAGGCAAAGTCATTGTTTTTAATGGATTTCGTGTTCCTCATTATGATTCTAAGTGATCCACTTGGTGTTTTAGACTTGCAGCATCCCCTCAGATCACATGGCTTACAGTACTGCAAGTCACATGCTCTCTAGCCAGGCAGGAAGAAAGTGAGTCACACAGACAATTTCACTTTCTCCTGTGCAGACTGAGAGAGAGGAGTGTGTGTGTACTAGAGAAAGGAGTGTTTTTTTGATTGCAGAGAGAGTTAACATTTAATACTTAAACCAACAGCTTTTTTAAAAGCTACATTTTTTTGTCTTTTCTGTACTGTTTTTTTACTTAATTTGTTCTTTCTGTAAATTTTATTTTTCTTACCTACTTAGTTGTTTGTGTGTGTGTGACTGTGTGTGTGTTGTGCTTGTGTCATGAGATGGAGCAGGGTGAGGGAATGTCTGGGGTGTGGGCAGCTCTGGGAGAGCGTGGTAGTATGCGTTGTCATACCATGCACATGTGTGGGTTGCATGGGCACCCATTTGTGTTGGACTGCTCTAAACTTCTGAGTGTCCAACCCCCGGAAACAGGACCAGTACTGCCTCCTGACTCTGAGGCAGTTCAACCTCCACCACCACCAAGTCCAGCACAAGGTCCTTTGGAGCAGGATGTGCCTGTTCCCCCAGGCCCAGGTGTGGATTCCACCATTAGAACTGTTGAGCAGTGTGAGCAGCCTACTGCCAGTTCATCTGGCCCTCCCCTGCCTGTGCCTGGTCCTCCCCGCACCTCTGTTGTTTGGCAGTTTTTTGACTGTGTCGGGGGGGACAGCAGTGTGGTTAAGTGTTGCCTATGTGCGGTGGAGATGCGCTGTGGCCCCCGGGGGAGTCACCTAGGGACTGGGGTCCAGCGCACCCATATGCTTAATCACCACAAGTTGGAGTGGCAGGCTGCCACAGAACGGACCATGTCTGCACCTGCTGGCCATTCCGTGGCAGAGGGTGCCACTGTGCATAGCAGGCATGGCATCCCTAAGAAGAGGAGGGCCACAGCAGCACTTGTTGCTCCACGAGCACCCCCAACCCCACCACCAGCAGGTCAGCCTGTCGAAGGAGTGGACACCAGAGAAGTGCGTGTAACACTGACTTGGCAGTTCTCTGGAGTGCTGTTGAGGAGAACAGTGAGAGGATGAGTGCTGTGGAGCAGCGGCTGAATGACATAGAGGGACATCAGCTTCAAATTATGTCCATGCTGGAACTGCTGCTGGATCACCATAGGATCCCACATTAGTTTTGTTTCCTCACGCCATGTTCCCCCCCAACCTTCCTTGCTGTGCCATAAAATGTATTCCTCCACCATCCCTGACCCTTGTATATAATTATGCCCTTTTTTGTTGTCTTCAGTATGCGTTACACTTTGTATTCTGGGGCCCCTTCCTTCTGTTAAGTGTCTGTGTGTTTTGTGTATGTGCGCTGTTTTGGTGCCTCATTTTTCTGCATCCGCAAAAGGCATCTGTCTTGTGTCCAGAAAATTGACAAGTGGTAACACAGTGAAATGAGACTGTTTCAGCACATACAAAGTCCCCCAGAATTTATGGTGCACTCAGTCATGTGCACAACAATGGCACAGAGTCCCCAGATTTTTTCTGCAGGCCCAGCATGCATCCTCCATGTGTCCAGAAAATTGACAAGTGGTAACACAGTGAAATGAGAGTGTTTCAGCACATACAGTACAAAGTCCCCCAGAATTTATGGCGCACTCAGTCATGCACACAACAGTGGCACAGGGTCCCCAGATTTTTTCTGTAGTCCCAGAATGCATCCTCCATGTGTCCAGAAAATTGACAAGTGGTAACACAGTGAAATGAGAATGTTTCAGCACATACAAAGTCCCCCAGAATTTATGGAGCACTCAGTCATGCACACAGCAGTGGCACAGAGTCCCCAGATTTTTTCTGCAGGCCCAGAATGCATCCTCCATGTGTCCAGAAAATTGACAAGTGGTAACACAGTGAAATGAGAGTGTTTCAGCACATACAAAGTCCCCCAGAATTTATGGCGCACTCAGTCATGCACACAACAGTGGCACAGAGTCCCCAGATTTTTTCTGCAGTCCCGGAATGCATCCTCCTTGTGTGCAGAGAAGTAAAAAGTGATAATCTCAACTGGATTGAAAGGTGCCCTTTGGATGTACAGTAATAGTAGCCTTGGTGAGTAGCTATATAAATATATATATATAGATATATGGTTGTGTATTTTGTAGGTGATGATGAGGGGGGTTGAACTTGACATGGACATGTATTCATGCTATTGTTCTGCATCACACACGGGTGACTCCATCTCCGAACTGTTGCTGTGCACCGTCCAGTGCTCAATGACAATTTTTTGCATTTAAATGGAACTGGATAATTCTCAAGCACATGAAGGGTAAGTATTTCTTTTTCTTTGGGGGGGAATCATATTTTCAGTTTTGTCTGTAATGGTTTGTTATTTTTTTATTTCTTCACAGATTTCATCAGCATTCTTCTGGAGTCCGGTTCTTAATGATGGTCATGGTCATGGAATGAAATGACTTATGCATTTTACATGTGTGCCCAAGCTCGGGTCGGGGAGGAGTGTGCCTGATCATGTTGATGAACTTTTTTGGATCAGTCCCGGTGGTGGTGGTCCGGGGTGGGCAGTCATACTCATGGTGGCAGCAGACTTGGATAACATAAGTCCTGGTGGTGGTGGTCCGGGGTGAGCAGACAGACTCATGGTGGCAGCAGACTTGGATAACATCAGTCCCAGTGGTGGTGGTGGTGGTGGTCTGTGGGGGGCAGACAGACTCATGGTGGCAGCAGACTTGGATAACATCAGTCCCGGTGGTGGTGGTCCGGGGTGGGCAGACAGACTCATGGTGGCAGCAGACTTAGATAACATCAGTCCCGGTGGTGGTGGTCTGGGGTGGGGGGGCACACCGCCTTTTAAATACTGCAGTTAAAACCTGCCAACATTAACCACATCATCATCCTCATAAACAAAACTGCCCTCACAGTCATCGATGTCTGAAGTCTGACCACTGGGAAATTCTTTCTCCATTGTGTCATCATCTACATCAGTGGGGGGCCGTTTCAGGCAGCCACTGCCAGTGCCACCAGGATGCTCCATTTCCACATCAGCAAGACCACCATGACTAGGCCGGGGTACGAATGCCGAGGTTGCAGTCTGTGCTGGTATGTGCCTCTCATTCATTTTAATGAATGTTAGCAAACTAACATTTGCAGGAGACAGGTTTGTCCGATGATCCCTGACTATTGCACCTGCTGAGCTGAATATCCTCTCAACACTAACACTGGAGGATGGGCATGTGAGGTACTTCAGTGCCACTGCAGTCAGCTCTGGCCATTCACTGACCTTTCTACTCCAGTACAAAAGAGGATCTTCACTTATTGTCAGATGCCTGTTTTCAGACAAATATGACTCAACCATTCTCTGTGCCACACTAAGTCTGATTGTTGATGCATCAGCCTGTTCCCCGGAATCACTGATGTCACAAATACCCACTTGGGACAAAGCCTCCCAAAGTGGGTTGGCGCCAGCCACTTTGGATGACAGACCACCAGGAACTACAGTCCCCTTACCCTTGCATGATATGCTTGCGGGTCCTCCAGCTACACCTTCAGCTGGATTATGCTGCTGAGGTTTGCAAACCTTGGCATGTGACTTCTGTGCCCCATGAACCAAGCGAACCAGTTGACCACTGATATTTTTTACCTGTTCAGGCCCTCCCTCCAGTACTGATGCAATTCCATGTTTGTAACGTGGGTCCAGCATTGTTGCCATGGCAAAGCTGTCACTACGCTGAATGCTCACAATGTGACGATTCTGGTCAAATACTGTCAGCATGTGTTGCAACAACATACTGCTACCACCATCTCCGGCAACATCAAGGCTATACTGTACATTCACCAATGTCTGCCTCAGCACCCACAGTAGTGGAATTGATTGGCTAATGGAGGCAGACTCGCCACTCACTGCCTGTGTGGCATGTTCAAAAGGCTGCAAAATTGTTATTACAGAGTCCATGAGGCACCACTGTTCAGTCGTCATAGACATGGAGGCCCCAGAACTGTCACGGCTAGTGTGCATAACAAGATATTCTGTGATGGCTTTGTATTGTTCATACAACCTCTCTGCCATGTATAATGTGGAGTTCTACTGGGTGACAACTTCCAGCTTCAAGCGGTGCTGAGGCAGGCTGTTTTGTATCTGCAGCTGCCGCAGTTGGTCACGGGCCTTTCCAGATCTTGAAAAGTGAGAACTGATATGTTGTGCAATGGTCAGCATTTCCTTTATGTCAGGGTGCTGCAGAAACTCCTGAACCACAAGATTTAAACAGTGGGCCATGCATGAAACATGAAAAAAAACCACCATTCATGATGCATTTCACCACATTTGACCCATTGTCACTTGCTATGAACCCAGCTTTCAGGGACAGAGGGTTTAGCCATCTGTCAATTTCAGTCAGTACCATGTCCAACATGTTCTCACCAGTGTGTGTGAACAGGTCACACTGCGCATAGCAATTGTTGCATGCTGGCGAATTCCAGGAAGATTGCTACCGTGACAATCCACCTTCCTGCACTGATTATTCACACTACCAGCATCACAAACAACCCCTGGCACCTGCGCCCAGTGTGCAGTTATACACAGAAATGAACTCCCCTCTGTTTTGCCACTTGTCCACATACCCATACTTAAATGGATGAATGGAGAGGAGGAATGTTGAAGGGCATGTCTTACTGAGTCTGAGACAGTGCGGAACAACTCAGGAACAGCATGGGTAGAAAAATATGTCCTGGATGGGACTTTCCATTTTGGACAGGCATGGGCAGCAAACCGTTGGAACCCAGAATTCTCCACAAAGGAGAAGGGCAAAAGATCGATTGCCAGCATTTCCGCTACAGCAGCATTAAGTTCACGTGACACTGTATGATTGGGGGGGTACTTCAGCTTATGCGCAAAAACACTCTGTAATGTGGGCTGACTTAAACATTTTACAGGGTGTGTGCTGGTCACAAATGGTTGTGCTCTGTGATGAATGGCATTGGCAGGGGGTGGAGTGTGGACATTTGATGAAGACGGTTGCACAGGTGATGATGACAAACCCAGAAATGATGTTATTTTTCCAGATTTGCCAACCGGGGTTGATGTACCACTTGCACTAGACATACTGCATTCACACCACCACCACCACCACCACCACCATCATAAAAACTGCTACTCTCGCCAGCACTGGACAACATTTCAAAGTCATTATGGTCCCCCACCTCATCATCATCATACCTGGCCCTGTAGTAATCCTCTGCTCTTATTGCTGCACTACTGCACACGTTTAATTTCCTACTGGACTTAACAGTCATGGAAGGGGATAACATGCTGGCTATGGTTGCCGCCGGTGATACGGGTGAACACCCAAGTCTGGTATTAGCTGCCAGCTTGTGCTGGGTCCACAGAGCCAAGTGACTATTCTTAAGATGCGTATGCTGTCCTCCTGTCCCAAGATGGCTCCCCTTTTTACCTCGACTCACACGCACATGGCAAACCTGGCAGATTGCAACTGAATCATCATTTGCATCTTGAACAAAAAAATCCCAAACAAGAGACTGTGATGCTCTGCTTTTAACATGTCCATGATGATGTGGCTTATTTAAGTCTGTTATTTTAAGCACTGAAGTGGGGGGGCATGTGATGTTTCTGGCACTGCACACCTGGACTGCAACTGACCGCCACGACTACCTATCATATTGAGTACTGGGTCGTCATCATCATCATCATCCACTAAAACTGGTACATCACAGCTTTTTCCAGGAGGGGGGATTCCTGCAAACAGATTCAGAAATTTCAGACACAGCCACTTTTAATTTCTTTTTCTCTGGTTCCCAACTGGGGTCAATTAAATCATCATCATATTGATCAACGTCACTGTCACACACATCCGCATCTTCTGCTTGGATGCTAACATGTGGACTGCATGTTGCAACAACAGCAACATCATCATCATCAGCATCATCACATTCATCATCAGCATCTACACCACCATCACGTAATATTTTTTCACCACACTGTGAATCACTGTTGCATGGAAATGAGTGACGTTAAGTGCCATGGTGGATGGAATATCATATTGTATGCTATCGTTGACATCATCATCAGAATCAGGTTCAGTTAATGGGATGTTACTGGGAAGTATGACATCATCTACGCTGTCACTCACTTGCACTGCTTCACACTCAATATGTTTGAATACGGTACACTGGTCGGAATTAGAACTTGACGCAACAGTGCTAATACTACCTCCACCACCACTAACACCAGTAACACTAACACCACCAGCTGGGAAAACATCATCTGCTCCAACTATCAGTGAAGCTACTGATTGGGCAGTAAAAAGCATTGCAGGAGAAATACCTTTCCTCACATCACCAATGCACTTCTCCATCCGCGTACTACTACCACGCCCACAGATCCTCTTACTGCCAACATTGACATGGCCTGAAACAGCTTTACTTGCATGTCTCTTTGCAGGCATTTTGGGGGATCAACCACAATATTATTACCAAATTCAGATTTTGATACGTTCACTTTCTGGCTGGAGGGTCACTACTCGCTACTATCGCTAGCTGGATATGAAGCAAAATAAACAACTGTGGCTTCAGCAACATATAGGGGGATCACTGTGTTGTGACACTGTCACGGAATTGAAACAACTTCAGTAACCAGTGGTGCTGATGGGGTCACAAAAACAATCCAGTCTGGTAAAAAGTATATTTTCAGCGTTGGGGGGACACTGAATACAGACAGTGCTGATTTTTACAGCACTACAAGCAGCAACACTAAGAACAGAGAACACAATCTCAGTACAAAATCAGGCAGCTGCAGTGGAGAGCAGGTTCACACTGCTGCGCTTAGTTGCACTTACACTGATCTGTGTCACACATTTTAAAAGGTGTATTATATTTGATGCACGCAACACTGCACACACAACACAGAACACTTTGTGTACAATGCTGAACGAGGAATGCAATGCAAATGCAAAAGTTCAGTGTACTTAGTGCCACGTAATGTAAATTTGTAATTTAAACAACCTGACCTTATGAAATGCCACACCACATTCACACAACAAGCAGCAAGAAAATTTGTACTATCACTGACAATTTTACCATGTGTACAGTAACACAGTTATATAACAAAAATATTGCCAAAACTCAAAGAAATCACTAGTTCTCCAACTTTAATCTACCTACACACAGATACGCCCCTCCCCCACACAGCACACTTCACTGTCTTTCACCACACACACTCAATGTTGTAAATTTACATTCAAAATCCACACACAAACAAAAATGCTCAATGATGTGAGCACAGGAGGGTTTCCTACAATCGATGAACTACAGTTGGATCCCCCCCAAAAAAGCAAAAATGCTTTTTGAACAGCTTTTAAAAGATTCCTACAGACAGCTATCAGAGCACACTGTCTCTGACTCCTTCCTACTCATACTACCTCGAACTGAGGTTGTGCAGATCAATATAGAGCCCATGTGACCTGAACTCCCATGAATCACTGCAAAATCCTCCTTCAGAGCTCAAAAACAAGGCGAAGTGAGGCGAAGTGAACTGCCACCAATGTACTTCACCTTAAAAATTGAAAGAGAAGTGACCAGTGGAGGCGGAGTAATGCAAAGTAGCTGTTTTCAATGCACTTCGCGTTCCTCATTATAACGCGATACTCCGGCTTTACGCTACGGAGCACTCCGCGAATCACTTTGCAGAGCGGATTGAGCCCATTTCGCCCACCACTATTAAAGATATGTTACATCAAGATGAATCTGCTGTCTTTTTGTCTGGGTATTTTAAGATATTTTTAAGATGCATATATTTAAAAAATATTTTAGATATATGTCAACTGCATAAAAAAGTATATGTATTAAATATTCAAGATATATAAGCAGATATATAAAATATATATCATACACCTAAAATAAATATATCATGGAAATATATTGATGATATATCTTAAATATATTTGTCACATACTGTATATTCTTCAAATAAATCAGATATTTCAAAATCAGTCAATTTGAGATATTTTACATATACTTCAGACATATGATCAAACATATTTGAAATATACTTTCATTAATATATCTAAAATATATTTATTTTCGATATGGGTACCCACTACGGATGTAAGGCTAACAGGTCTGTAATTCCCTGGTTGCTCCTTGCCCCCCCCCTTTTGTAGTGGGACTATGGCACACACACCAAGAACTAGTGCAAAAAAATATTTTACCACATCAACACATGAAATGCAGACTAGCATCCCGTCACTGGTTGGAGCACACCCAAAGTATTGCCTGTAATTTTGGAACCCCATCTGAAGAAGGACAGGTAGAGGTTAGAGAATACCCAGTGGAAGGCTACTGTAATGATCCAGAGTTAGCAAGGTAAGACCTAGTATGAAAGACTGGACAGTCTAAACATGTACTCACTGGAGGACAAGAGGAGAAGGGGGGATATGATAAAAAGATTCAAATACATGCTGGGATACAATAGAGTGAACTTTACAGAGTTATTTAGGTTAAGGGACAGCTCAACCACCAGGGGGACACAACCTTCAACTGGAAAGAGGGAATTCAGGAAAGACTACAGAAAGTATTTCTTCAAGGAGCCGGTAATGGATAGGTGGAACAGCCTACACAGTAATTTGATACATGTTGAGACTATCTTGGGGCTCAAAATTAGAGCTGTGTGGAATTTTTCAAATTCAGTCAAAATGGAATTCTGCAAAATATTGGAGAAAATCTGACTTTCCACAGTGTTCCACTAGAAGCAGAATGTTGGAATTCTTACATTCCATGTTTTTTTCCTAGGGAACTGCTTCCATAACCATTATATACAAATTTCATTAATGCAAGTGAGTGGATTTCATTTGAAATCCACTCACTTGCTTCCTAGAAGTCCTTACACACCTGTCTAGGGCCCATTAAGAAATACTGATGGCCAGTCATCTGTTTTTTTTTAACTTTACACCAGTGGTAAATAATTGGGTGAACAAATCGTGTTATTTTTGTATATTTATTTTCACTTAGAATGCAATTTATTTCACTTAGCATATGTTATCTGGAATGGAACACAGAGAAGAATGGGTTAGATAGACAGCTTACAATGGAAAAAAAGGCAAAAACATGGTAAAACATTTGTAAAAGCATTATAACTGATGTGATATATATCAAATACATAATGGGTTGCAGAAGAAAAACTCATTTGGATACATAGGAAATACATGATGGATTGCAGTAAAAAAACACAATTATCTCCACACATGAGTGGTAAGACCTTTATAATTAACCTATGGCTTTGCCACTCATGAGTTATGGGTTTTACCACTCACTAGTGGAGATAAATGTGTTATCCCACATCAGTCCATTATGTATTCCTTATGTATCCAAATTCCACTGTTTATATTTGCTCTGCAGTGTAAATCACAGAATGGCATTCTACCATTTTATATCGAAGCAGTTGGTTTTCTGTGAAAGCATCAGATATTCTGCTGGACAGGTCTTTTTGTAGAAAATAATTTCATGGATAGTAATGCCATGATGTGGGTGCCTTTCAGACAGAATGTTCACACCATGTGACTCCCTTGGGAGCCTCACAGTCTTGCAGAACACAAGAGGCATTCAAGAGAAAATGGGCTATGGAGCTGGTGCAGTTTTGTTAAAGCAAGCTAACCCCAAAATGTTGCTCTAAATTTACCCATTCTTGTAAAATGTTACTATAGGCTTAAGTGCCAGAGAAATCTTCATTATTTTTTATTGTTAGATGTGAATTGTAGTCTGATCTAACTGGCTGTAATTGCTGTAGTGTGGGGGAGGGGGAGAGTGTACAGGTCTCAGTTTGCACACTCCATGGTACAGCAATCATCCAGAGAAAAACACAAAACATAATGCTATAAAAGGACTTTAGTGCTGTTTTATTCTCATTATTTTTGCAGTCTTGGGGGCTTATATTTTTTGTAGGGCTAGCTAGCTGTTGCTGTTTTTTGTGCAATGGTGTGAGGGAAATTGAGCTTTCTGGACACAGCCCAGCACACAAGAGTTAAGCTGAAGCTGAGGCACTGTGGTATTAAAAGTTCATTTATTGCAGCCTGGTGAGTATGAGAAATGTTTTTAGTGTGTGCTCATTGCTGCAACAAATGAATTTATTTTGTCCAGTGTTGTTGGTTTGTATTAAGAGACAATAAAAAAGAGCAGTTCTGGCCATAGATATGGCCATGGGCAAAGTAATATATGTGGGGTGTGCATGAGTGTGCAGAGATTACAGTTTGAGGCACAGGTCCTGTGCCCTTTGCCCATGGACAACCAAGAGCTAATCTGTGACCCTCATCTTCCCAAACATCTTCAGTATGGGATTACTATGTCATGAACAAAATGTATGGGAGTGTTACAATATGCTAAACTAGGCAGGCTCTAGTAAGTCTGTAGGAAACCTGCATCACATCTCAGTACCACTGGACAGTGTAGCCAGTTGAAGACAAAGCATCTTCTCCAGCGGCAGCAGCATCAGATGGATGCATGACTTGGTCTTAATGATCTTTTTGGTGAGGGTCAGGGTGGGGATGATGAGGAGTCAAGATGAATGAACCAGCAATGCCCCAAGGAATAAATACACCTAAAGTAGTTACGTTATGTTGTTAAACAAGGAACTCTTATTCAAACAGATGGGTCCAATAATATTAATAATGAGAAACAACAAAGAAAAACAAAATTTAATGAAGGACAAATGCAAGAAGCTGACTCAGATGATACCCAAATAAGAACAGAATCGATTAGGAATACAGAATATTTGATAGAGATGTATGGAGTCAAGGAGCTATATCAGGAAACTGTAGCTGACCTTAAGACTTGTATTACTCAACTTTTACATTTAGAACCTGAAGCGTAAAACATCTTTTTGATACGTCCCCCAAATAAGGAATACAAAGATTGTGTCTTACTTTATACTGCATCCTTGCAGCTAGTCAATAATATTTGGGAGCAAGAGGAGAATTTGAAATTGAGTGGGATAAATATTTTACCTCCACAACAGGTCCCTGTTTATAATTCTGAAATTGATAGAACAGAAGAGCATGAGATAGATATGTCAAAGTAACGGATAGGGAAAGCACTAGAAATAATTAAAGATTATGAAGGAAAGACCACAACTAGCTGGGAAAATAAAATTATTACCCTGTTTTGATGGGAAGTAATAATGGGATAATCTATAGGACAAACTAAATGGGAAACAGCAACGTTCCTGTCCTGTGTGCTTAAGATGGGTATTACTGGACACCAAATACAAAATATTAATATACATAAAGGTATATCCAGATATACTCAAATAGATATAACCTTGAGATCCAGTAACCTGGCTAAATTAATATTGCAAGCAGCAAACTCCCTGGAACCCTTGGGTTTACATTTGGTAGGATATGACTGGTGGAAGAGTGATATACAGATAAGAACTCAAAGTACACATATTGACGGTATGCCATATAATATAAATCCATACAAGGTTCTAGATGAGACATCACATAAGTGACAGATAAGGAAAATCCAGGAAATATTGTAGATATCCCCTTGTTATCTTTTCCCAATAAACAAATAAAGCTAGTTTCATGAAATATCGAGGGTGTTGCAATGAAATGGCCAGATGAACAAATTAGTCAATTTTTATAGAAATATGATATCATATCATTACAAGAAACTTGGTGTACAGATAGTGTACCCTCAATGTTCCCAGACTATGAGGGATATACACTACCTGCACAGAAGGACAAAAACTGGGCTGTCCTAAAGAAGGTTTAATTACATATATTAAAACTGAATTAAACTGAAAAATAACACAAATGGATTCCCCTCTACCATACACAGTATTTTACCATTACTTATACAGACTGAAAAGAAGATTATGATAATTATGAATATATATATTCTACCATATAAAAAAAAGGTAGAGAACCAGAGTTTATGGAATGCTTTTCATAGATACCTAGAATGGTTGTAGACAAATATAACAATTTCCCAATATTACTTATGGGAGATTTTAATGCAAGGACGTTTAGTGAGACAAGGATACCTTTGAAAGCAAATGATCTAATAGCAGGAGTTAATAAAGTTGATCAGAAGGTTAACTCTTCAAGAGCTTCAAAGGACAAGGTAGCTAATACACAAGGTTTTATAGTGATAAAATTAATGACTAAATTCAATTTTTGTTTATTAAATGGAAGGATTCAAGGAGATAACCAGGGAAATTACACCTTTTGGGGGCCTCAGGGTTCATCCATAATTGATTTAGTGTTGGTTAACTTGGAGGCAATTAAAATAATGACGGATTTAAGGATACTTGAAAGACCGGAATCATCTCATATGCCAGTAGACACTAACATAGCAATATCAATAACTACATATAACAAAGATAACTTTGAGAATAATGGTATAAGTAATATGGAGATCATTAATTCCCATAAGATAAGATGGGACAACCATAAAATATGGGAGACTGATGGAGTTTTCAATTCAAATCACTTGTTACTACTGAGACAGAAGAGTATGGGTATATTGGGATCCCACAATCTTGGATGTAAGTGGGCAGATTTTCACAATTATATAGGGTCCTTACTCACACAGAACTATATATATAAACCTTACAAAAACACTTCGTATAACAAACATTGTAAATGGGCTAAAACAAAGTTATATAAAGTAATTAGAGCCTATAAAAAAGATTCCCATTGTAGGAACCTGAAAGAGCTAAATAATGCCAGAAAGGAATATAAGAAGTTATTGGAAAATGAAAAGAAGAAACATCAAATGGTAATGTGGGGAAAATTAAGGAAAGCAATTCTAAAAAAGAATTTTAAACAATTTTGGGAATTGGTAACTAAAGGCTATGGACAACATTTAAGCAAAATACAGGCACCAATTACTCCAGAGGTTTGGGAAAACATTTGTATGTATTGCTAGTAGGGAGACTTAATTTCCTTTGAAGAAAACCACACCTCTGATGTCCAATCCAAATTCAATTTATTTATAGTTCCCCTACATTTCACTCATGCTAAGCTTGTTCATGGAGATATCATCTGTTTTAAAAATATATACAAAGTCTTAGTGAGAAACCCTCATGGGTATTTTTATCACAAGTACAACTTAATCCAACACTTCAAAGTGAGAACTCAATGCTTATATTTACCACTGAACTGGAGAGATTGTTTTCATTTTCCTTAAGAAATCACTGGCCCTCTAATATGCTACCTATAGGACATACAACAAGTAAAACTTCCTTAGTTGTCCAGTAGCTTTTTATAAAATATGCACAACAACACAGTCCAGCCACCAGGCACCATGTGGAAACACATGCTGAAAAAAGTGTCTGCTGTAGTAAACCTGCACCATTCTGTTTAACGAAGCACATACCTGAGATAGGCCAGTGACGTTTTAAAATGCCTGCTGTTTGTTAACCAACAATTAGGGAATTTTTAGTTTGGCTAATGCCTATATTGAAACAACAACACAGAATTAAACCTTAATTCACTGCCACAGATGTTTACTTACAAATAACAGAACATTTTACTGTGATTGAGCAGTACTTAAGCCAAATTTTATACCTTTCTTTCGTATTCTCCAGTTTTCTTTTATAGAACTCATAATGGCACAGAGAAGCCAAACACATTTACCACCGCACTCAGGCTAGTATGAATTGCTTCCTCTTGAGCTCCTCCTGTGTTAAAGCCCAACTGATGTCATCATGTTGCCCAGCCAGCGTGAGAATCAAAATTATCCCACGATGCTGTATTCTGCCTAGAAGGCAGAGGGCTTTTCACAGGAGAGCCCCTTTGTCAGCTGTGTTTCCATGCTGCCTGTGGGTTCACAACAGTTGTTTAAAACAAACCATGATTGGGCTGGGTATTCACAACACAAACAATATCAGCAATCTTTCATTATGCCCTATTACACAATAACGTAAAACTACACACTAAAAATATACAAATAAAAAAAAAATCCACTATGACATTATGTGATATCCTGAAGATTTACAACAATAAATGTATATATACAGTAATTGTGTTGCTTGTGCTGACCATGAAAATAGCAAATAACCATACCATGATTATGTCATACAAAACTTTTCATACAAAATATTTCAAGGGTAAATACAGACTGGGAGATGGGGAGGGGCCGGGAGGCCAGGGGGGTTGAAAGAACATATAACAACATCCTTATTATGTTCATTTCTGTTGATCACACTAAAAAACAAGTTATAATGGTACAGATCACAAGGTATGTCTCTGCAGATCATCAAACTGTGCAATCTGTCAGTTATAAGCAGGCTTGCCAATTGTGTTCAATATTCATCCCAATTCCTGGACCCAATGTCTTTACACAAAGTATCCATTTCATTTCTGCTTTATTCAACTGTTGCTTAAAGTTTCCCCCCGGCAGAAAGTGTAATCAGCTCCAACCCCCAAAAACGTAATGAAGCCCCTGTATGTCTTTCTCTATTGAAGTGTATAGCTACTGGGGACTGTTCATTTCGATTTCTAATATATCCCTTATGGTCTAAAATTCATACTTCCAGGGCTGTTTTGGTTTGCCCTACATATAAATGGTCATAGGGACACTGTATGACATAAATGACCCCCTCACTATTGGAATCAACGTGCTGTCTGATAGGGAACTCTTGTTGGAAATGTGGGTGTTTAAAGCTTTGCTTTTTACTTTTTTGGTTACAAACCGAGCATCTCCCACACTTTGTCATTCCAGGCATCAATGGTCCTAATAGCAACTGATCTTTTCTAATTTCTGTTCTCCTAAATTGTGAATGTACCAATTTATCCTTTAAGTTGGTCACTTATTTGGCCACTACTATAGGTGATTGCTGAAATGCTGTAATGCAGTATGGGGGGGTTAGAGCAACCCACCAAGTGCCAGTGTTTGTTTATAACTGCATAAATAAGACATTCGATGGTTGTATTTACTGCTAATACTAACTTATTGGTTTCTTACCATACTCCCTTCTGTTCTAACAATTCTGACCTATTTTTATGATCAATTTTATAACTTGCTTGAGTCAGAACTGCACCGCTATACCCTCGATGTTTAAAATGCCATAGCATATTTGCCTTGTGTTGCTGGTAATCCTGCTCCTCTTTACAATTTCTCTTGACTCACACCAATTGAGAATATGGTATGATGTTCTTAAGCTTGGGTTCATGAAAACTAGTGCTGTGCAATAATGTATTTCGATCAGTGTCTTCTCTGTACAGGGTAGTGCTAAAAGTCCCCTCTCTTAGTCTGATAAACAAATACAAATACACTATCTCTTCCTGATGAAATTTCATAACAAACCTTAGGTTCGTATCTCATTTGTTCAAAGCGATGTTGAATTCTTGCAACTCCACTGATGTGCCTTTCCAGATACAAAAAATATCATCAATAAAACTATACCATGCTACGATGTGATGTTTATACACATTTACCCCATCATGGAGTACAACATTTTGTTCGAAGTTATGCATATAAGAATTAGCATAGGCCGGAGCCATAGTGCTTCCCATAGTAGTACCTCTATCCTGCTGAAAAAACTGTCTGTCAAATTCAAAATAGTTTTTAGATAGAATAAATTGTACCAGTTCTTGCAAAACTACAGTTCTAGGTGTACTGCTTACAGGTCTCATATCTAACACTTTTCCCATATTTAGAATACCCTCCTTATGTGGGATAGATGTGTACAAGTCTGAAACTTCAAAGGTTACTAGCAATACATTCTGTAACTCTGTGCTACTGGACAGACTTTCTTATTTCTGCATAATATCAGTAGAGTCTCTCACATAGGTGGCACTTTGCTCAATCAGAGGCTGTAAATAAAAATTTATGTACTTACATATCGGGTCAAAAATCAAGTCAATACTGGACACAATTGGATGTCCCGGTGGATTATTAACATTTTTATGAATCTTTGGTAAACTATAAAAAGGTAGGTAACCTTGGATACTGCTGAATTAACATAGTCATCTCCCAATCTTTGTAGCCAGTTCATGTGCATACACTCTGCAAGCATCTCCCTTAATAGTCCCTGTAGTTGAATAGTAGGGTCTTGTGCCAATATATGATAATTCTATCTTCCAACAGTTTCATACACATGTTCTTACGCTGTATTGTATCTAACAGTACTACCCCCCTTTGTCAGTTGGTTTGATAACTATAGTATTATCAGTACTTACTCTATTAAGTGCCTGTCTCTGTTCACAAGTTAGGTTATGTCTTGTAGGCCAGATTTGTTCTGGATTCTGATACAGAGCCATAATTTCTTTTTCTACTATTGTGCAGAAAGTTTCTATGGCATGATTCTATCCTACTGGTTGTGAAAACGTAGATTTGATGTTTAAGGCTGATCTCAGTTGCTGTTTTTCCTGATGTCCCACTGTTTCTAGTGGAAACACATTTTAAGTCTCAAAGTCCTAAAAAATCTTTGAAGGTCAACTTCTGATTCAAACAGATTCACTGCCTGCATTGGTGCAAAGGACAACCCCATCCCCCAAACCTTAATTTCAACAGGAGTTAATGGTCTGTTACTTAAATTGAAAATAGGTATCACCTCGGGGTCTCCCTGCTGTCCCCCCTGTTCATGGTTTCTTGTGGATACCTTACAGTTCTTCTACCTGTCCCTGCTCATCCCTCCTCCCTGTCAACCCCCCCAAAAAACCTAACTGTGTTCTAGAAAATCCTTTGTTCATATCATGATTCCTTAACTGGTATCTTGGGATCTCTGTCTCCATACTTGATGTGCTGGGTTACTGTGATTCACCTGTGCGTTGACATTCTTCACAGGGCACTGACTGGGAATCTCTAGTATAGCTATGGTCACTGTCTGTTTCACTATCAGATTGATATTGGGATTGTCATGCTGTATTATACTGTTTATAAGTATGTACTTTATTATCCCTATAGTCGTTTGTGTCTCTAATGAATTTTCTTATTTTTTTGTTGTTTAAGTCTTTCTTCATATTCAGCCAGCTTTTTCTTTATTTCTTCCAGATTCTGATTAAATTCCGCTGCCTCTATTTTCAATCTAAGTATTTCTTCTATTCTGTTAGTATCTTCCACTAATTGATTCCATTCATCTATAATTGCCTCTATTAAGGCACACATGAAGTCACAGCTTGCCCTGTTGAGTATTCCATCCCACTTGTTCATTAATTTTAATGAGTTAATGCCCATATTTGATTTCACTGCTATTCTTAAGCCCCTTGGGATTCTATGATGTTCTAAATATTGGGTCAAGGTCAGCCCATGCCACTCCAGTCTAGTGTCCCGAATTTTTAAATTTTCAATCTTCTGTGTTAAATTCCTTGGGGTCTCACCCATTTGTGTTGATAAATCCCTGCCTTCTCTCATAGTTTGAAACAACTGCTTTCTCTCGTCCTCCTGAGAATGTTACAAAATGCAAAGTATTTTGAACACTGCTACCAATATCTTGCAGTGCTGCTGAACTTTTATCAGTTTTATCCATGTTTAAAGTAATTTTAAAAATATATAGAAAAACAGTTCAGTGGTACAAAAATCTCGAGAATGCTAACACTTCTATTAAATATACACATTTGATTTAATGACCAACACCCATTATGAACAGCCCGCCCTCATAGTCTAGTTCCTATCTGTATACAATATGAAATATAATGGGTAATGGTCCACCATAATTTATTTATTTTTATTTATTTAGTTTTTGTTGACCGGGTAAGTGCACTAGACAAATCCTGCCTATTTTCAGGCACGACCCGGGGGAGGGGGTACAGATGAATGCCAGCTGACCTTGAACCAGATTAAGCTGTAGGTCCCTTGAGGTCGTCATGTCATCTATTGTATGTGTTGCTAGTAGGGAGACTTAATTTCCTTTGTAGAAAACCACACCTCTGGTGTTCAAATCCAAATTCAATTTATTTATTGTTCCCCTACGCTTCGCTCATGCTGAGCTTGTTCAAAGAGATATCATCTGTTTTAGAAATATATACAAAGTCTTAGTGAGAAACCCTCATGGGTATTTTTATAACAAGTACAATTTGATCCAACACTTCAAAGTGATAACTCTATGCTTATTTTTATCACTGAACTGGAGAAATTGTTTTCATTTTCTTTAAGAAATCACTGGTCCTCTAATATGCTACCTGTAGGACATACAACAAGTAAAACTTCCTTAGTTGTCCAGTAGCTTTTTATAAAATATGCACAGCAACACAGTCCAGCCACCAGGCACCACGTGGAAACACATGCTGTAAAAAGTGTCTGCTGTAGTAAACCAGCACCATTCTATTTAACACAGCACATACCTGAGATAAGCCAGTGATGTTTTAAAATGCCTGCTATTTGTTAACCAACAATTAGGGATTTTTTAGTTTGGCTAATGCCTATATTGAAACAACACAGAATTAAACCTTCATTCACTTCCACAGATGTTTGCCTAACAAATAACAGAACATTTTAATGTTATTGAGCAGTACTTAAGCCAAATTTTATACCTTTCTTTAGTATTCTCCAGTTTTCTTTTATAGAACTCGTAATGGCACCGAGAAGCCAAACACATTTACTGCCATGCTCAGGCTAGTGCGAATTGCTTCCTCTTGGGCTCCTCTTATGTTAAAGCCCAACGCTGATGTCATCACATTGCCCATCTGTGGCAGTGAATGAAGGTTTAATTCTGTGTTGTTGTTTCAATATAGGCATTAGCCAAACTAAAAAATCCCTAATTGTTGGTTAATAAACAGCAGGCATTTTAAAATGTCACTGGCTTATCTCAGGTATGTGCTGTGTTAAATAGAATGGTGCAGGTTTACAACAGCAGACACTTTTTTCAGTGTGTGTTTCCACGTGGTGCATGGTGGCTGGATTATGTTGTTGTACATATTTTATAAAAAGCTACTGGACAACTAAGGAAGTTTTACTTGTTGTATGTCTTATAGGAGGCATATTAGAGGGCCAGTGATTTCTTAAGGAAAATGAAAACAATCTCTCCAGTTCAGAGATAAATATAAGCACTGAGTTCTCACTTTGAAGTGTTGGATCAAGTTGTACTTGTTATAAAAATACCCATGAGGGTTTCTCACTAAGGCTTTGTATATATTTCTAAAACAGATGATATCTCTTTGAGCAAGCTCAGCATGAGCAAAGTGTAGGGGAACAATAAATAAATTGAATTTGGATTTGAACATCAGAGGTGTGGTTTTCTTCAAAGGAAATTAAGTCTCCCTACTAGCAGCACATACAATACATTACACGGCGACCTTGGGGGACCTACAGGATTTGTATTATGGTGGACCATTACCCATTATATTTCATATTGTATACAGATAGGAACTAGACTATGAGGGCGGGCTGTTCATAATGGGTGTTGGTCATTAAATCAAATGTGTATATTTAATAGAAGTGTTAGCATTCTCGAGATTTTTGTACCACTGAACTGTTTTTCTATATATTTTTCAAATTGCTTTCAACATGGATAAAACTGATAAAAGTTCAGCAGCTCTGCAAGATATTGGTAGCAGTGTTCAAAATACTTTGATTTTGTAACATTCTCAGGAGGACGAGAGAAAGCAGTTGTTTCAAACTATGAGAGGAAGCAGGGGTTTATCAACACAAATGGGTGAGATCCCAAGGAATTTAACACAGAAGATAGAAAACTTAAAATTTTGGGACACTAGACTGGAGTGGCATGGGCTGACCTTGACCCAATATTTAGAACATCATAGAATCCCAAGGGGCTCAAGAATAGCAGTGGAACCAAATATTGGCATTAACACATTAAAATTAATGAACAAGTGGAATGGAATATGCAACAGGGCGAGCTGTGACTTCATGTATGCCTTAATAGAGGCAATTATAGATTAAAGGAATCAATTAGTGGAAGATACTAACAGAATAGAAGAAATACTTAGATTGAAAATAGAGGCAGCGGAATTTAATCGGAATCTGGAAGAAACAAAGAAAAAGCTGGCTACATATGAAAAAAGACTTAAACAACTAAAAATAAGAAAATTCATTAGGGAAACAAACGACTATAGGGATAATAAAGTATATACTTATAAACAGTACAATAGAGCATGACAATCCCAATATCAATCTGATAGTGGAACAGACAGTGATTATAGCTATACTAAAGATTCCCAGTCAATGCCCCGTGAAGAATATCAACACACAGGTGAATCACAGCAACCCAGCACATCAAGTACACAGACAGAGATCCCAAGATACTAGTTAAGGAATCATGATATGAACAAATGATTTTCTAGAACACAGTCGGGTTTTTTGGGGGGTCAACAGGGAGGGGGGACGAGGAGGGACAAGTGGAAGAACAACAAGGTATCCGCAAGAAACAATGAATGGGGGGCAGCAGGGACACCCCGAGGTGATACATATTTTCAATTTAAGTAACAGACCATTAACTCCTGTAGAAATTAAAATTTGGGGGATGGGGTTGTCCTTTGCACCAATGCAGGCAGTGAATCTGTTTGGAATAGAAGTTGACTTTCAAAGATTTTTTAGGACTTTGAGACTTAAAAGTATGTTTCCAATAGAAACAGTGGGACATCAGGAAAAAAAGCAACTAAGATTAGCCTTAAACATCAAATCTACCTTTTTACCACCAGTAGGACAGAATCATGCCATATAAACTTTCTGCACAATAGTAGAAATAGAAATTATGGCTTTTTATCAGAATCCAGAATAAATTTGGCCTACAAGACATAACCTAAATCATGAACAAAGACAGGCACTTAATAGATTAAGTACTGATAATACTATACTTATCAAACCAGCTGCCGGGGGGGGGGGGAGTAGTACTGTTAGATACAATACAGTATAAGAACATGTGTATAAAATATCTGGAAGCTAGACAGAACTATCATATATTGGCACAAGACCCCACTATTCAACTACAGGGACAATTAAGGGAGATGCTTGCAGAATTTGTGGACATGAACTGGCTACAAAATTGGGAGATGGCTATGTTAATTCAGCAGTATCCAAGGTTACCTACTTTTTATAGTTTACCAAAGAATAGTACAAATTTAAATAATCCACTGGGACATCCAATTGTGTCCAGTATTGGCTCAATTTTTGACCCGATATCTAAGTACATCAATTTTTATTTACAGCCTCTGACTGAGCAAACTGCCACCTATGTGAGATACTCTACTGATATTATGCAGAAATTAGAAAATCTGTCCAGTAGCACAGAGTTACAGAATGTATTGCTAGTAACCTTTGATGTTTCAGACTTGTACACATCTATCCCACATAAGGAGGGTATTCTAAATATGGGAAAAGTGTTAGATATGAGACCTGTAAGCAGTACACCTAGAACTATAGTTTTGCAAGAACCGGTACAATTTATTCTATATAAAAACTATTTTGAATTTGACGGATAGTTCTTTCAGCAGGATAGAGGTACTACTATGGGAAGCACTATGGCTCCGGCCTATGCTAATTCTTATATGCATAACTTTGAACAAAATGTTGTACTCCATGATGGGGTAAATGTGTATAAACATCACATCATGGCATGGTATCATTTTATTGATGATATTTTTTGTATCTGGAAAGGCACATCAGTGCAGTTACAAGAATTCAATATAGCTTTGAACAAATGAGATACGAACCTAAGGTTTGTTATGAACTTTCATCAGGAAGAGATAGCATATTTGTATTTGTTTATCAGACTAAGAGATGGATCTTTAAGCACTACCCTGTACAGAAAAGAGACTGATTGAAATACATTATTGCACAGCACTAGTTTTCATGAACCCAAGCTTAATAACAGCATACTATATTCTCAATTGGTACAGGTCAAGAGAAATTGCAAAGAGGAGCAGGATTACCAGCAACACAAGGCAGATATGCTATGGCATTTTAAACATCGAGGGTATAGCGGTGCAGTTTTGACTCAAGCAAGTTATAAAATTGATCATAAAAATAGGTCAGAATTGTTAGAACAGAAGGGAGTGCGGCAACAAACTGATAAGTTAGTATTAGCAGTAAAATACAACCATCGAATGTCTGATCTACGCAGAGTTATAAACAAACACTGGCACTTGGTGGGTTGCTCTAACCCCCATATTACAGTGTTTCAGCAATCACCTATAATAGTGGCCAAAAAAGTGGCCAACTTAAAGGATAAATTGGTACATTCACAATTTAGGAGACCAGAAATTAGAAAAGATCAGTTGCTATTAGGATCATTGATGCCTGGAATGACAAAGTGTGGGAGATGCTTGGTTTGTAAACACACAAGTAAAAAGCAAAGCTTTAAACACCCACATTTCCAACAAGAGTTCCCTATCGGACAGCATATTGATTGCAATAGTGAGGGGGTCATTTATGTCATACAGTGTCCCTGTGACCATTTATATGTAGGGCAAACCAAAAGGGCCCTGAAAGTACAAATTTTAGAACATAAGGGTTATATTAGAAATGAAGATGAACAGTCCCCAGTAGCTATGCACTCCAATAGAGAAAGACATACAAGGGCTTCATTACATTTTTGGGGTTTGGAGCTGATTATGCCTTCTGCCAAAGGGGGAAACTTTAAACAACAGTTGGATAAAGCAGAAATGAAATGGATATTTTGTGCAAATACATTGGATCCAGGAATTGGGATGAATATTGAACACGATTGGCAAGCCTGCTTATAATTGACAGATTGCTCAGTTTGATGTTCTGCAGAGACATACCTTGTGACCCGTTCCATTGTAACTTGTTTTTTAGTATGATCAATAGAAATGAACATAATAAGGATGTTGTTATATGTTCTGTCAACCCCCTGGCCCTCCCTTTCTCCCCCATTTCCCAGTCTGTATTTACCCTTGAAATATTTTGTATGAAAGGTTTTGTATGACATAATCATGATATGGTTATTTGCTATTTTCATGGTTAGTGCATGCAACGCAATTACTGTATATATACATTTTTTTTGTTGGAAATTTTCAGGATGTCACATAATGTCATAGTGGACTATTTTTTAATTTGTATATTTTTAGTGTGTAATTTTACATTATTGTATAATAGGGCATAATGAAAGATTGCTGATATTGTTTGTGTTGTGAATACCCAGCCTGATCGTGGTTTGTTTTAAACAACTGTTGTGAACCCACAGGCACCATGGAAACACAGCTGACACAGGGGCTCTCCTCTGAAAAGCCTTCTGCCTTCTAGGCAGAATACAGCATCATGGGATAATTTTGATTCTCGACTGGCTGGGCAACGCCGATGACATCAGCGGGTTTAACATTAGAGTGAGCTCAAGAGGAAGCACCATACACAGCCTGAGTGCGGCGGTAAATGTGTTTGGCTTCTCTGTGCCATTATGAGTTCTATAAAAGAAAACTGGAGAATACTAAAGAAAGGTATGAAATTTGGCTTAGGTACTGCTCAATAACAGTAAAATGTTCTGTTATTTGTAAGTAAACATCTGTGGCAGTGAACAAAGGTTTAATTCTGTGTTATTGTTTCAATATTGGCATTAGCCAAACAAAAAAATCCCTAATTGTTGGTTAACAAACAACAGGTATTTTGAAATGTCACTGGCTTATCTCAGGTATGTGCTGTGTTAAACAGAATGGTGCAGGTTTACTACAGCAGACACTTTGTTCAGCGTGAGTTTCCATGTGATGCCTGGTGGCTGGACTGTGTTTTGCATATTTTATAAAAAGCTACTGGAGAACGAAGGAGGTTTTACTTGTTGTGTGTCTTATAGGTAGCATATTAGAAGGCCAGTGCTTTCTTAAGAAAAATGAAAACAATCTCTCCAGTTCAGTGGTAAATATAAGCACTGAGTTCTCACTTTGAAGTGTTGGATCAAGTTGTACTTGTTATAAAAATACCCATGAGGGTTTCTCACTAAGACTTTATATATTTCTAGAACAGATGATATCCCTGTGAGCAAGCTCAGCATGAGCGAAGCGTAGGGGAACAATAAATAAATTGAATTTGGATTTGAACACCGGAGGTGTGGTTTTCTTCAAAGGAAATTAAGTCTCCCTACTAGCAACACATACAATAGATTACACGGCCACCTTGGGGGACCTACAGGATTGTATTATGGTGGACCATTACCCATTATATTTCATATTGTTTGGGAAAACATTATAAGAATCTGTATTTTTCTCTTATAGCAAATAATTTAACTAACATTCTCACTCATGTTCTCATGAATATTTCTCTAGACCTTTCTATATTAGCAGACAAGAACTCGTCTCAGCTTTGAGTAAAATGGCTTAAAATGAAGCCCCTTGACCAGATAGGGTAACTGTGGAAATACATAAATACTACCAGGACTGGTGACTTCCATTATTACATTGTGCTTTTAACAGTTACTTACCAGGGGAACCATTCTCTAAGTCATGGAAAGGTAGTTTAATATGCACAATTTTCAAGAAGGGTAATTCTAATGGCCCATATATGTATTGACCAATCAGTTTGTTAGATGCTTCACAAAAGCTATTCACAAAAATATTATTGAAAAGATTAGAAGAATGAGTTAATGAGAAAAATATCCTCAGTGAATTGCAAAATGGGTTTAGATACTCAAGATTAACTGTTCTGTGCCGTTTTGTTCTCTATCACTTATTATGGAAATATGTCAGCATGAAGAAAACAAAATTCTACTGCTATTTTATAGAGTTAAAGACAGCTTTTGATTCCATAAATACACCCAGTCTATGGGAAAATTTACAGGCATTACAAATCGATCCTACACTACTTGATATTATCATTAACCTCCCCCAGGATACATTGGTAAGGGTACAATATAACCAGAAGGGGAGCATAATTACACAAATTCAAACAAACCAAGGAGTAAGACAAGGTGTATAATAGCCCCAATACTTTTCAACATTTACATAAATTCATTAATAGCTGATTTGGAACACCCTGATTTTCACTCTTCAAAGATTGTTAATAGCAAAGTCTCTTGCCTTGGATATGCTGATGATCTGATTTTTATATCCATCTCATTATTAGGAATTCATAGGAAAATAACACACTTTGCCACTCATTGTAAGGAAGATAGTTTTTATTATAAATAAAGCTAAAACAATCCTTGTAATATTTGGGAATAGAAGTAAAAAGGCCCCTTCTATTTTTATTGATGGGCAGAATATCAATGCCACAAAACACTATAACTATTTGGGCATTAGATTTATGGATACTCTTACATGTAAGGATAATTTGGATATCCAGAAAACTAAGCTTTTAACAGCCTTTAATGGATTTAAAATATTTAATGGAAGAATAGGCAGGGGTTCGGTACTTGGTTTGTTAAGAGTCACAAATGCCAAAATTAAATCAAGTACAATGTACGGAACAGAAATCTGGACTCCACATGGTAGTATAAAACCTTTAGATATGTGCTGGCTAATAAAATATATAAATATACAGTATATGTTGAGTGCCTCAATCTACGCCTGCAGAGACTATCAGGAGAGAATTAGGACAGGAATCAATGGAAACTTTAATAACAGAAAGGAGACTAACCTTTATAATGAAACTATTTCTTCTACCAGAATCTAGACTCCCAGGAATGTGTGTGGAGGAAGCCACAGAATATAATGCTCGAGGTTTCATGTTTCCAAAAATACAAGATATAAGAGAATACTTGCTACCATTAGGAATGGGTCATCTTATATATGAGGTCTACCCTAGACCAATACAAGACATTAAAGCATATATTAAGATTAGATTGAGAGATATTTCAAGGAATAAAGACCTTGATCATATAAAGAAACTAAAATTCTTCAGGTGGTTTAAACTCCTGTTGTAATGATCATTCATTGGAGCCATATTTAAAAATCTTGTATAATCCAGATGATTGTAGAACAATAACAAGATACCGTATGGAATTATATAACTCTAAGTATATAAATTTTGGTCAAAGAGACAAGGGATCTTAACTATATATTGTAAATGTGGACTGAATCTGTAAGATGACCTAAACATGTAGTTCTTCTTTGTCCTTTATATAATAATCCAAGAAAAAAATGGCTTAGTCCACTTTTAGAGAATTTTGCACAACCACTTGAACAGATTCTTATGATGTTGTTTAATACTAAAGAAAAAACATAATTACAAGCTCTTGTTAAGTTTTTAAAAAGTTTACATTTGTAATACATGAGGGTGAAGGAACGTATATAGAATGCATGAGTGCACAATAGAAAGAAAGGTTTTTAACTAGTATAATAGAGTGTATTAATTCTGTAGTTACACTTTAAACGAATATTGTTTTGGATGTGAAGTTCATTATGGATACATGTTTTGCACATGAAAACTGTCTGTTATTTATGAATTCTTGATTATTGTATATGTAGTTTTAATATATTGTAATAACTTTGGTTGATCAATAAAAGAATGATGATAATGATGAACTGGCAATGAGTAGTTTCTGCAAAATGTCAGCCCTAGCATCATCACCCCAAGCACAATGAAAGTGGCAACTAGCACTCCAGTCAGTAAAGCACCATAGTCCGTTACTAGGTATTTTTCCAAACAAAGAATGCTGTAGTCATCCACAAGAACTGCCATGACTGCAACCAAGAATGTACCCCATACCAAGTGAAAAGCATCATCCCATCTAGTGTATCCTCCTCAAGTGCAATCAACCATTACACAAGCACTGTCCCAATTCACAAAATATCACTGCAACCACTCTGTGGCTAGGGAAATAAATGGTGCTGTGGCACAATTGCTTGCAGTTGATAAACTGCCATACTGGTTTGTTAAAAGAAGCACTGTGATTAGAGAATTGTTGAAAATCTGTTTTGGGCCCATAATTTGCACAGTTTCAAAAAATACCAAACTTGGACATATATAAATGCTTATATGTCAGGAATAGCATAGCAGACTGCAAGTAAAAAGTGGGAGTGAGAGACACTGATGTGAGAGAAGACTTTGTAAAGATTTCTAGTTGCATTTTGGTGTGGTGCTGCATTAGCAAACACCTGATATCAGTAAAATTCCTCATACTCAGTACACCCAACTCTTCACACATTTAGTACACTATAGTTCCCACATCATTATATATACAGCTCTAATGATCTTTCCACATTCAGTGCACAACTCTTACCATATTTATTGTACAACTCTTTCCCACACAGTGAGGACATAACTATTCCCACATGCAGTGCTGTACTCTTCTCAGATTCTGCACATACCGCTTATTCTTCTCCCATAAATTAACAATTTGTGACGTATGATGGGGAATACTAAGATGGAGAGATTGTATGAGACTGAGTTTTTTTCACAGCATTTTCTAATTAAAGAGCTAGTGGAACCAAAACAGACAGACAAGAAAATGTAACAAGTTTTAAGAAGTAGTCAATTGTAACTTTTTATTTCTGAAATATTTCTCTTTTTCCTTTGGCTCCTTAGAACTTTTTTATGTGGTAATATTGTATTGGATGTGTGGAATACCTCTTAGCCTGGTAGCTGATATATCTGTCTCTAGTCCCTCCACTACATCATCAGCATTGTGATCTCATTGACAATAACATCACAGGTAACTGACCTAGCAGTTACTGAGTGGCTGTTTCTAGACAGCAGTGATGTCAGTCAGTGAGGTCACAGTGCTGATGATGTAATGGTTGGAACAGAGCTAGATATGTCAGCTGCCAGGCAGAGTGCTGTTCTACATAGTACACTTACTAACATAAGGTAAACAATCTTCTAACCAATGAAAGGGAAAAGAAAAAGTACCTCCGCTATAAAAGGTAATGTTAACTGCTTTTAAAAACTAATATTAGTTTTAGGCAGTACACTAGCTCTTTAAGGATCCTTGTAGTTAGTACTGAAATAGCTCTGCACAGTGAGAACTGTGTGGTGCCACTGTTTTGTGGAGGCAGAAGAGGAGAAGGTGTCAGAAGCAACAGAGTCCATGAGCTGTGTGAATACAGTGGCTGAGATATATATTCACTTCTGGATAGCACCTCAGGGAGGAGGAGGAGGAGGAGGAGTCAGAAAAGGAGAAGAAGAAGAAGAAGAAGCTGTTATCTGCAAAAGATGCCATAAGCTGTATGAATACTGTATGAATGCTGTGGTGGTGATATATATTAATTTTTTCTAGGCAGCACCCCACGAAGGAAGAGGAGGCAGAAGAGGCTCACATCCTGGAGGAGGAGAAAGAGGAGAAGGAGGTAGCAGCCAAAATAATCAAAGCGAGGATGGTGAGGGACAGAGCAATGAAGAGAATCATAAAAAAAATTTAGGTACACAAAAATAAATGATACTCCCTCATTCTGTACAGTGAGTCCAACTCCAGAGTTACCTGAAGAAAAGAGAAAAAAAATACTATCATGCTTGTGAGGCCTGTGTCTTGACTGCAGTATGACAGTTCTCAAGGGAGGAAGGACCATGATCATGGTTTCATCAAGACATAGATCAGGAAGCATACACAAACCAGGGGAAGTTACAAAATTAGCAAGTAGCATTTTATTACTAATATCAATAAATTAAAAAAAATCAATAACAATAAAATTGTGCAGGCTAGTTCTTGATACAGGTAGCTCAAACAAACAGAAGTCCTTCATCTGAGAGGCTCTTTAAAATCTCCAGCTCTCTCTGTCTCTAAATAAAACATTGCTCTCTCTTTTTATAAGATGTTTTTCCTTGGTAGTTAAAGTCTGCATCCTGTTTTTGTAAATTACACCATCTGTGTTCAACAAAATATATTAAGACTTTGTCAATTTATTTCCTGCAACCACCCTGAAGAGTACATTAGTCTTCTGAATAGTTGCAGCCAATTAAAACATCCTGTCTCAGTGCTGATTTTCTGCTGATGATTCTGCAAACAAGCACCTCAAGGTTAACCTCCTGTGTTCCAAATAAACCTAAATAGCTATGTTTAATCATTTCAACAATATAACTGTATACATTTGCAAACAAAGGATCTCAGGTTCACACAAAGATTCATATATATTTTTAACCACAGAGAAGCAAGGGGAGAAAGAAAGAATAGAAACAGCAAGTGAAGTAAGGGAAAAGATGGGGAAATTGTGGGACCCTCACAATGGCCAATTCCTAGGTGCCACAAGAAAATTTGATTGCGTGATCAGAGAGGTAAGAGACAAGTGATAAAATAGGAGAGGACAGGATAGGTCCTTGCTTTTAACTCTCTCCATGTAACAGATGGGACAGAGTCTTAACCAACCTTGTCACATACCCCCTCTTTAAGAGTGAACCGGTGTTTTTCTCTTTTTAAAACATGTTTCCAAAACCTTCTTTTATTTCTCCTTTAACATTATCTCATACAATTTATATTTTTTTGCATATGTGGTATCCCTTTTTCATGACAACAATTACAGCACACATTTCAGTTAAGCATACACTTTTTTAACCCTCTGAATTCTCAATTCTGGAACCATATCTTGACAGAAAATCAGCATTGGTCTTCTCTGTTCCATATTTGTGCATCACTTTGAATTTAAAAATGGCTGTAGTGCCAGGTACCACCTTGTGATTCTGGGATTTTTATCCTTCATTTGGCTAAGCCAACAGAGAAGATTGTGATCTGTTATACTGTAAGTACAAAGTCAGCTCCTAGCAAATAGAACTTAAGGGACTCCATTTCCTATTTCACAGCAAAACATTGTTTTTCAATAGTGGATTACTTTTTCTCTCTGTCATGCAATTTCCTACGATATACAGAATGGGATGTTCCTTCCTATCTATATTCTGACTCAGGGCTGCACCTGGGCCTACCTCTGATGCATCTGTCTATAACAGAAACTGTTTCTCAAAGTCTGGACTTCTTAAAATAGGGGCTCAACATAATGCAGCCTTGATGGCCCGAAAAGCTTCATCACACTTCAAGGACCATTTCACATTTCTCAGGTACCATTTTTTTTGTGAGTACAGTGAGGGGAGTAGCTAACTGGGCAAAGTTGGAAACAAATCCCCAGTAGTAACCAACCAGAACAAAAATTATCTGACATGTTTCTTTGTTTTAAGGACAGGACTGTTAGCCATAGCTTCTATCTTGAAAATCTCTGGCTTTACTTCTCCATTTCACAAAACATAACCCAAATATCTAGTTTCTTGTATGCCTAATGCACACATGGTAGGATAAATGGTCAGACCTGCATTTTTGATAGATTGGATAATTGCTCGTAGGTATTCCAGGTGACTTTTCCAGTTTGGACTGTACACCACAACAACATCCAGGTAAGCAGCAGAATAACCAGTGTGAGTGACTAGAATTACATCCATGTACCGCTGGAATGTTCCGGGTCCACCATGCAAACCAAATGGCATGGAGATTGACTGATAGAATCCAACTGGAGTGGAAAATGCATTTTTGTCTCTGGATTCTTTAGCTAAGGGAGTTTGCCAGTAACTCTTGGCAAGATCAAGGGTGCTAATGTACTTGGCACTTCCCAGTCTGTCCACCAAATCATCTATCCTGGGCATGAGATAGCTGTCATCTGGACACTTGATTAAGTATATCAAAACCTAGGCAGATTCTTATAGCCCCTTCTTTTTTAATTACAGTTACCCCTGGTGATGATCAAGCACTTCTCAATTTTTCAGTGATACCCAACTCTTTTGTTTTTTGTATTTCCTTAACCACATATGCTCTTAACTTGGCTTCAATGGCAAGAAATGCAAAGTTAGGTACATTGGGACCAGGAACCCAAGGACCGAGTACTGCTGGGGGAGGGAAGGGTTCTGGATAGAAGCAACAGAGGAGGAAAAGGATCTGGGACTGATCATAACTACTGACCTGAAACACTCCTCACAGTGAAAAGAGACAGCAGCAAATGCAAACAGAATGTTGGGGTTTATAGCCGGGGAATAAGCAGTAATGGAAGGTGGTTGTACTTCCCTTCTACAGGTTGCTGGTGAGACTGCATCTACAGTATGAAGTAAGATACTGGTGCCCATACCTTAAGAAGACATCAACCTGCTGGAGAAGGTCCAGAGGAGGGCAACTAAGATAATCACAGGTCGGCAGGGTATGTCTTATGAGGAGAGGTTGGGGGCCCTGACAATGTACTCCCTGGAAGAGAGGATGGCAAGAGAGGACATGATAGAGACCTTCAAATACTTGAAGGGGATAAATAGTGTAGAGAGCTAGGGTCTCTTCAAGGTAAGGGGCATTCAAACCATGAGGGGACACAGTCTAAAGCTGGAAGAGGGGAGGTTTAGGAGGGATTTTAGGAAGCATTTCTTCATGGAGAGGGTGGTGGCCAGTTGGACTGCACTGCTGGAGGAAGTGGTCTCAGTTAAGTCAGTGAGCAGCTTTAAGAGGGCTTGGGATAGGCATAAGGGGAAACAATGGGGCTTTGGGGGCAGATGGGTGGAAGGGCAGGGGGCAAGGTCAGTAGCATAAGCTGGGGACCCTGCAGTATGAGCAGACTTGATAGACTGAATGACCTTCTTTTGCTGGTTCCTTTGTACGTTTGTATGTTCTTAACCACTCTGGCAATCTGTATATCTTTTGTCTGATAGGGTGATCATTGTCTGTCACTATTACACACTTGACTTCTGTTGCTCAGCCTGGCAGTGTGATAAAATTACTTCTGAATGTATTTACCATGTTATGATTTTCTTCAGTTTGTTCTGTGGGTAAGGAAACATTCACTTGTACAGCATCAAAAGTTATAATTTGTTGCAGTCTGTCATAAGCTATATTAACATCATCTTTAGCAGTTTCTGGTAATACTAACAAAGCAACCTTTGGTGTTTTTTTTAACCCATTTCTTCAGGAGATTAGCATGGTATAACTTGATAGGATTTTTCATATAAGGGTTGCAATCTCATAGTTAACTGTGCCCATACTTCTAATGACTTTATAAGGCCCCTGCCACTTCATTAACAGTTTTTCTGATGTGGGTAACAGTAACAAGACCTTTTCACCTGACTCAAAAACTTTTTCTTTTACCCCATGGTCATAATACACTGTCTGCTGTTTTGGGGCCTCTGCCTCTTTACTGTGGGCAATTTCAACATATTTTGCAATTTTTTTCTCAGTACACACACATATATGTTGTAATATATTCTTTCTGAGTGAGGTTATCTTCCCATGTGTTTTTATTACATCTAGTGGTCCTGTAGGTTGTCTACCACAAAACATTTCAAAGGGTAAAGAACCTGTTGATGTTTGTGCCACTTCTCTGTAAGTAAAAAGCAGGTAAGGTAAGTATTGGTCCCAGTCTTTCCCTTCACCTTTCACAGACCTTTTTAACATGCATTTTTGTGTCAGATTAAAATGCTCAATAAGACCATCTGTCTGAGGGTGATAAAGGGACGTTCTTATGGCAGTGATAACTAGTAGTTGGTACAGCTCTTTTAGCAATGCAGCACCAAAATTACTACCCTGATCAGTAATAATCTCTTCAGGTATGCCAATCCTGCTCAAAAGTTTGGCAAGTTGTGTTGCCACTTTTGAGGCTGTGACAGTATGGATTGGAATTGCCTCTGGGTATTGAGTAACATAGTCACATACTACCAAAATTAATCAATTACCTGTTTTACTTTCATCTAAAGGATCAGCCACATCCATTGCAAGTCTCTCAAAAGGCATGTCTGTCAAAGGTAGGGGAATCAGGGGCACTTTGTCTTTTTTAGTTACTGGGGCTATTTTCTGACATTCAGCACAAGAACTGCAATAGGTAGCAACATCCTCATGAATCCCAGGCCAGTAACATTTGTACAACAATCTGGCAAGGGTGCAGTCCCTCCCCAAGTGACCAGCCATAGGATTGTCATGTGCTATCTGTCACAACTCAGTTCTATACTTCTTTGGTATGACCAATTGTTCTGTCTATTCCTGCATCTGAGGATTAACCCAAACTCTGTACAGTAGTCCATTACATTTTTTAAACATTGGTTTACCCTGTTTTTGTTTCATGCCTAGCTGCTTAAAATAACCTTGGAGAGAAATACTGTTAGTTTGCTCAGAAGCAAAATCACAATCAGTTATCAATTTAATTTCAACATTTTCATATAGCAACCCCTTATGTCCATCAGTCTTTTGTTGGCACTGTTTCTTCAGGCATCTTTTTTGTTTTCTAGACTTCTGGATCTTGGAGCTGCGCTCAAGCAAGTCTGAATCAAAGTCACCAAAAGGAAAAGAGTCCCCAGCATCTGAAATTTTCTTTTCCTGTGCTCTTGTTATCACAGCTGCTAACACATCAGGACTTAATTCCTCTGTGATTAACTTTACAAATCCTAAAAAGTAATTTCCAGTAATCACAGGTACAGGTAGCTAAGGTACTATCCCCACTTTCATTTGGTGTGACATCCCATTAATGCTGAGAGTCACTTGGGTAGTGGGATAGTATCAAGTGTCCCCATGGATGAATATGATCTCAGTGCCTAGTACTTTTGCAAAGTCTTTTCTCAGAACTTCAGCACACACCAGTGTCTGTCAGCTTCCCGAATCTACAGTATAAGTCCCTTCACAGTTTTATCTCCCACCTTGAGATCTGTTAAATACTTGAATTTTATAAGGCCAAATTTGCTCCAGTGTTACCTTCTTTATTTTTATGGCAGTTTCTTGCAATATGGCCTGACTTATTACAGTTATAACAAATAAAGTGTTTGGATACAGATTTGTTACCCCATCAGAGTTTTTGTCTGACCTGGAGTTAAATCAGGAAAAAGAGGTTCTTACTGGTCCTGAGCTGTTACTTTGCTACTGCAGTGTCTGTCTGGTCATCTGATAGTCCTCAGCCAAAGAAACAGCCTTTTCCCCACTTTCTGGTCTGTATTTGTTCACCCAAAGCTGTACATCTGTGGGAAGGATGTTGATGAATTGCTCCATTGCAAATATGTCGATCTGTGGGACTATTTTACTTTCTGGTTGAAGTCATTTAATGAAGCGTTCTGTGACTTGGGTGAAGGTTTCTCGAGGATTGTTGACTGAGTTGTACTTCAGGGACTAGAATCTCTGCCTGTAGGTCTCTCCTGATATGTCATATCTTTTAAGGATTTCTCTTTTCAAAGGTCATAGTTTTCTAACTGCACAGTGTTTATAGTGCTGTAGGTAAGTTGTGCTTTACCTGTCCGATAAGGTACCAGTCTGATTGCCCATTGCTGTTTCAGCCATTGGCAGACTGCAGCGACTCTTTTAGAAGTTTTCAGGTATGCTTCAGTATCATCCGACAGGCACAGCTTTGTAAGTTTAATGTCTTCTAAGCTGTTTGTTTTGCTGATCTGTTGGACATGTACCAGATCCTCCAGCTTTGATAGCTTGCTAGGGATCCAGCCATCCCTGCTTCTGTCGCTGCATCTATTCTCTCCTCTGTTTCTCTAGATGCTGCATCTCTTCTCTTCTTTGTGACATCTCTTTTCTTCTCTGTGCCACTAGATGCTGCATCTCTTTTCTCTCTTCCTATTTTTCAGCCTCTCTTTGTTGTATAGCCTACCAATTGAAGAAGGCAGACATGCTTTCAAGTTCTGTCCCTGACTGTTCCTCTTCTTCCATCACCGGTGCTGGCTGTACAGTCTCAATTTAGACTTTTGTTTTTGCTTCTAGATTTGCTGCCATACTTCTGGCAATCACTCCTGGGCTTGTGATTGCAGGACCCATATCTTTCTTCTGTGCTTCCCTGGTACCAGGTCTAGTACCCACACACAAAGCTCCTGGTGTAGATTATGCATGGTGTAAATCCTACTTCTAAAACCAACTGTCATAGCGGTGCAGATCAGGAAGCATAGGCAGACTATGAGAAGTTATAAATTTCACAAGGAGCATTTTAGATAGCTCTTGATACAGGCAGTTCAAACAAACAGGAGCCCTTCATCTGAGAGTCTCTTTAAAAGCTCCAGCTCTCACTATCACTAAACAAAAAATGTGTTCTCTCTTTTTTTTATAAGATATTTTTCTTTGGGAGTTAAATTCTGCATCCTGCTCTTGTAAATGACACCACCTGTGTTCCATGTAATATATTAAGACTTTGTCAGTTTCTTTCCTGTGACCAGCCTGAAGAGTACATTAGTCTTCTTAACAGGTGCAGTCAGTTAAGATATCCTGCAGTGAATGCAAATGCAAAATGATTCATTGTGGCATCATCAACCCCTGAGTGGCTTATTGTGTATGTCCAGGCACCTGATGCTACATTAAATCATTTTGCATTTACATTCACTGCCTCTGTCTCCTGTGTCCATGAGTGCTGAGTTGTTGTTTTTTTTTTAGTGTTTAGTCAGGCTGACCACCTTACTTAGCACTGCCTCCCCTCCCTAGACAGCGCACCACCACTCCTGTTTTCTGATAATTCTGCAAACAAGCTTGTGGAGGTCAAAATGCACCTCAAGGTTAACCCCCTGTGCTCCAGATAAACCCAAATAGTTATCCATAATCATTTCAACAATATAATTGCATACAGAATCTCAGTTTCACATAAAGATTCACATATAGTTTATTTTTTAATCACAGAGAAGCAAGGAAAAAATAAAGAATAGAAACAGCAAGTGAAGTAAGGGGAAAATGGGGAAATTGTGGGACCCTCAGAGTGGCCAATTCCTAAGTGCCACAAGAAAATATGATTGTACAATCAGACAGGCAAGAGATAGACAAGTGACAGAATAGGAGAGGACAGAACATATCCTTGCTTTTAACTCTCTCTGTGTAACACATGGGACAGAGTCTTAACTAACCCTGTCACAGACAGTTGGAGGAGAAGATGGTTTAAAAGCAGTCTGATAAAACCATTCTGGTAATGATGGATCCATCCGTGCGTTGTGTTAGCTGTGCTTTTCATGTCTTGACAGAGTTTGCTTATACAGTATTTATTTTTGCAGCTCACATCTGAATGATGACATGGACTACGTTCTGTTAGATATTATGTTTAATGATTCAGAATACCTCTTCTTAATGCATGATGATGACCATCATTGTGCTGGGCATGGTCAGAAGGAGTGGGCAGTACCACATCAGCTGACTTTGTTAGATGAAGTACAAGCATCATCATGATAGCACAACATACAAGGGAGAATGTTACTCACAGTCAGGCAGTAACACAAATTGTTACGTTCTTTAATGTAACAATGGAAATGTAATGTGACAATGTGAAAATAACAGTATGACATGCTGTCATAGAAGAAGAAGAATCAGCATTGATATAGCGCTTTTCATATGCACTGCATCCCAAAGCACTTTGCAGGCAATGCTAGACAGGTAGTGAAGTGACTGAACATGTAATGGCAGCCATTTCACACATCAGCACCCACACACAGCCTTGGAAAATTGCATGAATTGGTTTTATAGGAAGGGGAGTTTTGGCCAGAACACTGGGGAAAGTCCCTTACTTTGCAGTAGGGGCACTTGACAATGATGGAGGAAATTAGTTCTGAGGAGGAGATGGTAGGAGTAGAAGGTGCTGCTACTGAAGAACAACTACAGAGTGGACTTCTATATGGTCCATTAGGGGAAACAAATGGAGAAACACCAGATATAGATCTCTCATTTTCACTGGAAGAAGGTACGATGGGTGCTGACATTTTATCAGCATCCAGTCTGAAAATTACATGAGAAACAACAAATGAAAGTCGGCGACTGCCGCAGGAGCGGCACTCACATAGCTCTTTACCTGATGGTTGGAAAACGTGTCAGGATCTGGAGAACAATTTCTTTCTTGAACTGGAGGATAAGAAACGGCAGCTTCAGGATGTTATAGCTGCTCAAGAATGATTATTGGAGGTATGGCACGATGGTGATCTCTTGTAGAGCACAGAGGATGGAAATGGGTTTGAATATGGACCGAATGTGGTGCAACAACAATGCAGACTGGAGGGAAACAAAGACTGGGATATGTTTGGAATGGATACAAAGCGGACTGAGCACAGCTTTCAGGTAGCGGGCACAGACAGCACTGATGATAATATTTCCAATTATACTGCTGAAAAGAACTGTGATATGGTGGTGGGAGAGTCTGTGTGTGACAATCATGTGGTGTGTAATGATAATGGTAAAACTAGGTGGCATAGGGAAGAGCCTTGAAGTACACAGGGGCCCAGTAGACAGCATAAGTGAAGGTGGTTTCATTACCAAAGATGCCACTTTGAATGTACTTTGTGGGGGCAGACAGCTTTAAATATTGTGACTGAATCTGAGAATGTTACTTGTCAATCATTTGAACAAAATATTTCAGTTTCAGGCCTAACCATTTTTTAATTTTTATTTTTTTTATTTTATACTCTTTTTGTTGCCATTGGCTGCCTTGTCCTCGGCCTTTCCTACACACCGCCACCTTGCTCCTTCCTCCCACCGATACCCCCTGACTTACCTCTCCAGGGTGGGTCCGATGCCTGTGTCTAGCCCATCTCCAATAGGAAAGGTGCTGGTGACGACCGGCATTGCATCCCTGGCTTCCACCCCAGGGCGGGGTTCAGGGCTCGACCAGTGTACTGGAGCCATGATTGGTCAGTGGGAGTAGGAGCCATGGAGGTGGCGGTGCCAGGTGCCTGTCATTCATGGTGGCTGACATGATTTTTCAGGACTGCCCCGGGGCGGAGACGTGCAATGACATCCTGCATCCACCCCACCCCTCTTTGAATTCGGTGCCAGTGCTTGCTTTTCCCCCCAGCCTCCGCTGAAATCATACATGCGGACATGCACAGACCCTCCCCTGGAAGGAGAGCAGCCCTGGGGTGCTCAATCCTTCTCCCCCTGGCTGGCCCTCCGGCTTCCCGGGTCCATTCCTGAACCTGGGTCACTGGCATCGCAAGCGGAAATCCAGGAGCTGTGCCAATGAGCTAGCCAGGCCTAACCATTTCTAATGCCCTGGAACAGGCAGGATAGATTAGGAGCCCCCCTGAAACATCAACCTTGGATGTCACCAGGGCCTGTCTCTGCTGACAAACTTTGACACATAGAGGGTGACCAAGGGGAAGCGAGTCCATTACATCTTACAGCAGATCTGCAAATGCTTGATACTCCCTCCCCTTCTCTAGAACAGGAGACGAGGGATGTAGGAGAGCAATATCCTATTCTTGGAATTGAGATTTTTCTGGAATTGGGACAAGGGAAGTTGGAGGTGTTATTGGAGATGTTGGGGGAACCCCCCCAAGAGCCACAGTCCCCCCAAGGTAAATGCCCTTCCCCCTATATGAAATGGGCTAAACACAAATGACGGACAAGATAAAAATGGGAAGGAGCCTCCTTCTTCAAAAACACATGCAAGGTTGTTTCACGCTCCACCTGCATTGGCAAAAAGGCGTAATCCTGTATGTATCAAGTACAAGGGAGGCCTGGAGGTCTTCCCTGATAGGTCATATTTGGGGAAAACTTTGGTTAAACAAAGTTTGCAATTTCAGGCTAAAGAAGCTTATGCTCTGATACACACAGTGGGTGCTACCAGCTTTGATCTGAGCCTTAAAACAGCTGGAAATCTTGAAGTTTTTTGGTCTAGATATCAACAGGTACGATACACCCCACTTTGGGCACCATTTATAGTCATTCCCCTGACAAAACCAGCATTTTAGATCATTACGGTTCTTTTTAAGAATAAAGGGGTATGTATAAATGACATCCTGCATTGGTTAAAATCTAAGTGTACTATCTTAGGTAGTCCTGATCCTATTATGGACGATGAACAATTCTGGACAGGGGGATGGAAAATAAAGGTTTGTTTACTATCCTTAAATGGTGCCATTCATCACTTACCTAGCTGCTTCTATCTTGGCCGGGATAGAGGATTTATATTCTACTCTGGGCAGCCTAAATCTTGCTTTCACTGTGAGGCTTGGAACCACATTAGCAGTGCTTGTGACAAGCTAAAATGCTCATTATGTGGTGGCATAGGGCATACCAGTATAGGATGCCCCACTCCAGTACACTGTAACTTATGTGGAGATGTGGGACATTCCTTTCAAGACTGTACATGGGTGGCACATAATCGGCCAGCAAATGAACAAGAAGCTCAGGAGGATATAGTGACCTGGGCACAAGAGCAGTATGACCATGTGTTGGGGGTTGTTCCCCTGGCCAGTCTTTACTGGAAGTTATTTCGAAAACTTCCCAAGGGAAAGACACAACAATGCAGAAGGAAGATCTGGCAGACCTTTCAGTGGGTCCCACAAGGCTTGGACAGACACCAAACCTAGTAGACGGTGGCATCCTCCAGGACTCCAGAGAGACTGAAATGCCACCCCCACTCCCCCAAAAGTGTAATCAGATTCCACTTAGGAGAAGTTCTAGGAACAAAACCTCTACGGAACTACCACCAGGGAAAAAGGATCAGCAAGCTAACATTTCCACAAGAAATCAATTTTAGGCCTTGGCAAAACATAAGCCTGTGGTGAGATTGATGAGGACTCTGATACCTCATCAGTGACATTATTGGTGGCAGCTGAAACGGATATGGTTTCAACTGATTCTAGACAGAGTACTAAAAAGAAAGGGAAGAAGGAAAAGGCCGTTGAAGATTCAGCTGGATGATGAGAGGAAAGGGGACTAGCTGGACTCTTTATGGTTTTGATTGCTTCCTTAAATGCGAATAGCATCAAAAATGATAAACGGCGTCAGACTACCTTTTGCATCTTGAGGGATTTTGCATGTCATATTTATTTTTTACAGGATTCTCGACTTCATACTGTACATAACATAGAAAAAGCATCCAGGGAATGGTTTGGAGGGCTTTCCTTTTGGTCAATACGGGAAGATATTGTGTCAAGCGTAGGAATACTTTTTAGTACAACAGGAATTGTTGTTAATAGACTAATGGATTTGATTCTGGGGTGAGTATTACTACTTGATGTTTATTATGAACATCAAGAATATCCTTTGATTATGGTATATGTACCACAATTGAAAACGGCCCAAATTGAGGTTCTTAAGATTATTCTACCTTTTTTGTTTACTACTAAGACAGTAGTTTTTGGAGAGGATTTTAATCGTATTCTAGGCTTATGAGATAAAACTGGGAAAACAAAGAAAATGTATAAGGATTCTAAATTTTTGAATAAAGTAATTGTGGGAGCTTCCCTTAGAGATGAGGCAAACGGGGGTTGGGGACAGTCTCCAGACCATACCTTTTATAAAGGGGTTCTCTCCTCTAGAACTGATTACTGTTTTGTTTCTCAATGGGTGCCAAATGGGGGAGTGAAAGTTACACCAATTGAAACCACTGATCATGGGGTGTTGGTTACTTCAATTGGCGCTGCATTCAATAAGTCCCTTATTATTATTATTGAGGAAGAATTTCTTCACAGAACGGGTGGTGGAAAAGTGGAACACCCTTCCAGAGGAAGTGGTGGGGGCTGAAACAATCACGGGATTTAAGAATGCATGGGATAGACATAAAGGAATTCTGGAGGTCAGGGGTAAGGGGCAACAGACTTCTTGGAAAACATAAACTGAACTTACAGACTTAAATGGGCAGACTGGGTGGGCATAGGCCCTTATCTGCTGACACTGTCTATGTATCTATGTATGTATGTATTCATAATATGTGGTGATTGAATATTTCCCTTATAGATAATCATGATATTTGAATGGCACTACTAGGTCTTATGGAAGCCAGACAATCATTTTTTGACCTATATGATGACATAGTGAGCTGGTGAGTGGATACTAAATTGGAGATTAAATCTCTCTTTCAAATTTGGGCAAAACATCAGCATATTAGTAAATATTTTACACCCCTAAATTTACGGCATTACCTACAGGTTCTGATATCCAGATCTTCTGAGATGGGCATAGATTATCGAGATCAAATTGTATCTATTAAACAAGAAATGTGTACTATGCAATATGATCAAGTTAGCTCTTTGCTTGCTGAATAAAAATATGGGACACAAGGGAAAAAGGAACATGTTAATCCTTTTGAAAGTTGTAAGACTAGAATAGAATCAAAATACATGTCTAGTCTAAGGAGATTGGATGGGTCCCTAGCATTTCATAATCTGGAAATGGCCAGCATTGTTTCACATTATACCACTGCACTTTTTACTAGTCGAGAGGGGTCTACAGAAGACACTAGAAAACTGTGTTTCTATCTTTCAAATACCAGATTTACCACAGGAGCTTTGGGATAGTATAATTCTTTCTATTATGGAAGGAGAAATCTGGGACGTTATAATGAGTAGTTTGGGGGGGTATCCCTAGGTCCAGATGGCCTCTCGATTGAATTGTTTAAAAAATTGATGAACATGATTCTTCCTTATTTGGCAATGCTTTTTAATAATATTTTTGATACTAACAGAACTTTACCAGGAGAAATTGCTGACAGTTATTTAATTTTTTTATTTAAAAAAGGGATAGAACAGATTTGAACAATTGGCATCCCATCAGCTTACTTAATGTGGACTGGAAACTGTTGACTAAACATAGAAACATAGACTTTGATGGCAGATAAGGACCGCTAGGCCCATCTAGTCTGCCCATTTCCCTACCTACAGGATAGGCTGCAGATCCTTGTTAACCAACAGCCTATTTCTTCCTACCCCCCACAAGAATTGCCTTATGTCTGTCCCATGCATTCTTGAAATCTCCCACAGTTTTAGACCCCACAACCTCCTCAGGAAGGCTGTTCCATGCATCCACTACCCTCTCTGTGAAATAATACTTCCTCACATTGCCCCTGAACCGCACTCCTTCTGTCTTTAAATTGTGTCCCCTTGTTCTTGTAAGTCTCTTTTTCTGAAAGATGCTACCCTCTTGGACTTTGTTGATTCCACTGAGGTACTTGATTACTTATGACTAAAGTCATAAGTAATCAATTAAATGCAGTTTAGATGCAGCTTGGATATTGATTTCACCTTCACCAACCTGTGCAATTCCAAACAGGTCTCCACAAGATAATGTACTATTACTAAGGGAAATATGTGCTGATCCTGGAGCTACAGGAGGTCTTATAAGTTTAGACCAAACAAAGGCGTATGATGCGGTATCTCATGACTTCTTATTTTTAAGTCTAGAACTATATAGTGTACCACTGAAATCTGTGGATTGGATTAGAGGAATGTATGTTGACATTGCTACAAGACCAGTAGTAAATGGATTACCTGGGGCTGCTATAACTTTGGAACAGGGAGTGCAACAGGGATGACCATTAAGTCCCATTTTATATGATTTTTGTATTGATCCTTTGATAAGGCAGTTGGAAACTAGTAGTGAGATTCAACATGTGAGGAATAGTTCTGGACAAATATTTCCATGTGTAATGGCATACGCTGATGACATCTGTCTTATTATCTCTGATGTAGACTCTGTAGACAGTGCTTTAAATATTATGTCAAGATTTTCAAAGGTATCTGGAATGACACTTAATAAATCCAAGAGTGTATGTGGATTAAAAAAGATGGGGAGCTAGGTAAGAAGGCCATTGGAGGAATTCCAGTGGTACCTGGCCCTATTAAAGTGCTGGGAGTTAAATTTAGGGATGGAGATTTGGCATCCCTTAATTGGTCAGGGATTATCAATGCTGCTGAACAAAAGGAAGAATGGTAGAAAGGGTGGCTGATGACTAAAAAGAAGAGGGTCTATTTAGTTATAACCTTTATTATTCCCATATTTTTACATACTAGTTATATTTGCCCATTACTGGTTAAAATGGAAGTAAATATTTATAGAATATTTTTTTGTTTATTGTGGGGAAGTCATCTTAACCCTGTTAAAAGAATGGTTACCTATAAACCACTGAAATTGGGTGGATTAAATATGGTAAATCCGGTTGTGTTTTTTTTTTCTCTCTATATATAGGAATTTTATACTGGTGATACAAAAACAGCAGAAACCTTGTGTGACATTGTTTTATGGGAGTTGTCGCTGTCTTTTTGACAAATGGGAAGTGAATCAATTGTTTTTTTTAAAGAATGTTAGCCCTCATATTGAATATGACTTAGTTGCACATTTTAAGAAACTTAAAAACTGGAAAATAATAGTCTCAGTAGTAGTACAAACCAGTAGGAAAGATTTTTTTTTTTTATAAAAAGGTCATGAAATAACAGTTTGACTCTACTCCAAGCTTCAAGAGTCAGCATAAAGTATCTGAAAAGTTATTAATAGATCAAATCTTGGAACCAAGATTACCACCCAAAATATGGGATTTTGTCTGGTTGTGCTGTCATGAGAAATTAAGTGTTAGGAGCAACCATCATCACAAAGCTTTAGAGGAATGCTATTGTTTAAGGAGAGAATATTGTACACAGGAAGAAACTATGAATCATTTGTTTTTAGAGTGTCCCTATATTGTTGATCTATGGCCAATGTTAGCCAGAACTTGGGCAATTCCTGAAATGTCCTTTATAATGTATGAGACATTGGTGTATGGCGATCTTCAGACGGGGTGGAATAGATTTTATCCTGTAACATTATGACTTGTGTTTAACTGTATAAAATGGAGTACATGGCATGTGAGGTGCCTATGCAGTTTACAGCAGAAATTCATTCCTTTAGAGGGACTTCACCAAATGATATGTGTAGAAATCAAGGGAGTTTTCCAAAAAGACAAAAATGTAATGGCCGATAAGGTTGTAGCTACATGGTGGAGACACTTTCCATGGTTAACATGTTAAACTATGTTATATGAGTTTGAGTGCTATAGTTACCATGATCAGTGGTTAACAGCTTAATGCACAAGTGATTTTGCATATATACATGTCCAGTGTGATGACGGACAAATAGACTTATGATATGTGTATGACTACAGTATTATTAGCTGGTGGTTTTGGGGCAGACTTGATAAGTAATGGGTATAGAAATTTGTTCTGCAATAATTCTGTGTGAATTTCATACATCTTGTCTCATATTTATTTCTGTTTTTGTGTTCAAATAAAAATTCCCCTACTCTTAGAGATGGGGGAGGGGGATTTCTATGAACTGTATGAATTAATACATATTTTCTTTAGTTTAAAGGTTTTTGTTTTAGGTTGATATTTTGATTAAGTTTCATTATTCCTAGAATGGGATGTATGCCTTAATACATGTTTGCCTTACAGTTTTCTCCATGATTTTTGTTTGTACTGTATTATGATCCTTTTAAGTTTTTGAATAAAAAATTCCCCTACTCTTTGTGAAATGTGTCCTGGGTTCTTTAACTTTCACCTGGACACCCACCAGGATGGGTAGAAGGGACATCAGTTTAACATTTCATCTGAAGGACAGCACACCCCAACAGTATGGCAGCCCCCTAATACTGCACTTGGGTGCCAGCATTTAGGTGTGAGCCCAATCCCAGTGTGGGACTAGAACCCACAGCCTTCTGGCTCAGAGGTAAATGTGCTACTAACTGAGCCACACTGACACCTATCTCTGTAGACTTAGAGTTGGGGTGGGATTTCTGTACATATAGCTTAGGTAAACAGTGTACACACTGTTTTCTCTGTTGCTTTCTAAACGTGTACTGGACACAACCTCTGTACTACAGTTGGTGCAAAATCTTGCCCTGTCTTTCAGATGGTGATTAGCAAAGGGGGTGAGGAGACCTGGGGTGTGGTTTCGGAAGGATGGTCAGCTGAGTTCAGCTGTGTGATGTGAAGAGCCCAGCAGCACAGATTGCATACTAACTGCAAACATTTGAAAAATGGGAATAGCTTTCTTTTTTCTTTATGGGCAACTCGATCTCTCCCTTCTCTCCAATTTAGAAGGGTATGTCAAAACAATACCGACGAGTGAAGGCACTCACTGAATACTTAAAGGATTCAACAAATTCACTGAGAATGCTGACTTTGAATACAAAGGAAAACTCCAGCTCAGAACGGCTCAACAGTTACTGGGGAGGGTGGCCCCAGGCAGGTAACGTTTTCGATAATCTAAACTCCTCAGAACAAGGTATGTTAACTTCTTTTGTAGATGCCTTTGATACTACTGATAACCAGCAAAAAGATCTTGAAGCTCAGCATATGCTATCTGTAGAAAATGCTCAGTGTGCTTTGCCGCTGGCTCAGGATAACGTCCCGACAGCATCATTAAAACCACCTGTGTTAAAAGAGCCTTTATTTGATAAAGAGCAGAGATGCTCAGACAACAAGCTACAAATCTTTGGTACTGTTCTGATTCTTAAATCATTGTCCTGCATGTTAGATACCATTAAATTGGTGACAAAAAAGCAGTGGGAAATAGATAAAACATATAACGCCATAAAAATGTCATTGGCAGGCAGAACGAGAGGGGCTAAGGCCCTTGATAAAATGAAAAAAAATAATACGATAGAAAAAACAGAGAGAAATAAAAACTGGATAACAGTGCAGCTGAAGTAATAATCAAAGAAGCAACTGATGGATGTGAAGCAAGGAACTCAGATAAAATAGAAGAATCACAGCAAACAATTTTAAAAGAAATGAAGCAGGGCTTTGGTACTCTGAACATTGCATTAGAGTCACTAACTCAAAGGTTTACAGAGGTAGCAGAGAAACTAGAGACATTTGGCCAGATGTTCTATGCTCGGGGAATGCCACAAGCCCCTCTTGCACCAAACATATGATGCATGGGGCTTGCAGCATTCCCCTGTTGGTGATCGGGAGTTTCCATCCCTTGCACCAATTGCCACACCTTAGACAACAGTTGTGTGGTCTAGTGTGTGCCACCCACAGGAGTTTAAGTTATGGTGCTTGCACCAGAGCATTGGCGCAAGCTGCAGTAAATCATGGAAACTGTACCCAAGAATGGAAATTTGGGAGCAGTTGTAGCAAAGGGGGATGGTACACCACAGAATTTCAATCCCCTTGGCTCAGAGCTGGGTGCAAGCCCTGTGCCCCCATTCAAAAATCTGTCCCCTTATCTCTACCTACAGGGGAATGCGAAAAAAGGTGGAGGATGAAATTCCTAAAATCTCTAAGAATTTGGGAAACTGTAACAAGAAGCTGGAGGCATTCAGGCTGAAGGTGGAGGACCTGGAATCTAGATCAAGAAGAGGGAATTTAAAAACTGGAAACCATCCTGAAGGGATCAAAGGCATGGACCCAGTAAAATTATGTGAAGAAATGCTCTCTACAATTTGGGGCCTGAAATACCCTAAATATAAAACTGAATTGGAGAGAGAGTGCACAGGGCCTTTGGAAATCAATTTAACAAGGACAGGCCATGATTCATGTTTGTCTGCCCACCAAGATACCAGGACTGGGAGAAAATCTTTTCAAAAGTCCAAATAGAAAGAGGCCTAACGTATAAGGGCTTGAGGCTACAAATATTCCCTGACTTGCCTCCTTCAGTGATTGCAAGAAGAAAGGCCTTCAGTCCTATAAGGGATAAACTGAGGAAGGAAGAAATCACCTTCATGTTACTGCACCTGGTAAAATTTTGAATAAATGTGGATGGAAACCTTATGCTCTTCTACATTCCGCATGAAGTAGAAGAGCTATTAAAGAAATATCACAACATTCTCCTGAAGTGCCCTTTACAAGCGTTATGACTGCCAGCACACCTATAATTTCTGGAGATGCTACCACCTCCAAGACACTCTAATAATAATAATAATCCTCATCATAATAAAAAGCCTGTCAATATTCTGGAATAGAAAACATGAGGGAATGAAAAAAGAGTGGTGGTGGGGGAACAGTATTCAAAAGTCAGCTTGAAACAATTGTGATTGGTTAGTTATAAAAAGGATAGGATTTTAAGCTCCTGCTAGGGCTTGGTCTCATTCCATTTCATGCACAGTTGAGGGCACAATCACTTCAAAAGGGTGGGGGCAATCACCCAAAAAGTTTGGGAGATGTAGCAAAGGGAGGGGTGGAGTTTGGGGAAGGGAGGGAGGGTGGGCTAATCTTTGTACAAAGCTTAGAAATCTGTTCAGTGCTTCCAAATAGTGGAAGAAGTACATAAAAAAGGTTAGCAAGCAATGTGAGAAGGCAATAGGGAGGGCTGGGGGTATACTGGGATGCATAGGGAGAGGCATCACCAACAGAAAACAGGAAGTTGTTATCCCTCTGTACAGACAGTTGGTGAGACCCCATCTGGAGTACTGCATCCAGTTCTGGAGACCCCATCTCTGCAAGGACATAGATAAGATAGAGGCAGTCCAGAAGAGGGCAACTAAAATGGTGCAGGGTCTGCAAGAGAAGCCGTACGAGGAGAGACTAAAGGAGCTTAATATGTATACCCTTGAGGAAAGAAGGGAGAGAGGAAACATGATAGAAACTTTTAAGTACCTCAGTGGAATCAGCAAAGTCCAAGAAAGTAGCATCTTTCAGAAAAAGAGATGTTCAAGAACAAGGGGACACAATTTAAAGATGGGGGGCAGTTCTGGGGCAATGTGAGGAAGTATTGTTTCACAGAGAGGGTAGTGGATGCATGGAACAGCCTTCCTGAGGAGGTTGTGGGGTCTAAAACTGTGGGAGAATTCAAGAATGCATGGGACAGACATAAGGCAATTCTTGGGGGGTAGGAAGAAATAGGCTGTTGGTTAACTAGGATCTGTGGCCTATCCTGTAGGTAGGGAAATGGGCAGACTAGGTGGGCCTAGCAGTCCTTATCTGCTGTCAAAGTCTATGTTTCTATGTTTCTAAAAGGAAAAGAGCAAGACATTACGAAAGGAGAAATGGGGGGACTGCTTGATTAAAAAAAATAGATGATGAAGATGGATTTCTTTTTGAATACTACCAAAAGACGTGGGTGCCTACCTAAACAAAATCCATCTATAAAACTATATCCAGAGAAACTGTCTGGGAAAAAAATTCTAATTCTTTGACACACTCTCTAGTGATTATTAACCATACTGAGAAAGTGCTGGGTCTGAATCCAGATTCGGTAATTTCTATCAGAAATGGGTTAAAACAAAATTCTGATGTCTAACTTAAGGGTAATGACCAGGAATCTGAATGGCTGTAAAGACAGAATCAAAATTTGGAAGATTATAAATGTAGCTAACAATAAAAAAGTGAACTGCCTTCTCCTGCAAGAAATACATTTCAAGCAGAGAGATGCCAGTTAGTCTGCAAACCTATTTAAAGCCACAGGGATTTATGCATTGAACTCAACTAAAGCTAGTGGAGCTGCCATTTTATTAAAAAGAGTCTAAATTCAAAGATTTTGAATTCTTATGCAGGTCTCAATGAGTGTTTTGCAATGACCAGATCTGCAATGCAGCAAACAGAACAAACATTAATAAGCTTGTACAGCCCCAACAAAGAAGACACTTTTTATACCAATTTCTTCTGAAAGATGGCGATACTCGATTCACCCTATATAATTGGAGGTGATTTTAATCTCACCTTAAATGTTATAGACAGAGCATTAGCAACCCCAGAATGAAAAACCAGGGCTGCAGAACTAGTACAGAGTTATATGGAATATTTAAAACTCATTGATCCATTCAGATTTTACTACCCACAACTTTAAAAAGTTTTCTTACTATGCAGGAGTTCATGGCTCCTACTCTAGAATACATTTTTTTTCTAATTTCACAATCACACTTACATAAAATAGATAAAGTAACATATGACTTTATTGCAGTTTCAGACTGTGCTCCTTGCCACTTGAACTTAAAATTAATGACACCTACTAAATCTACAACTAGATCTTGGACATTAGGCAATACACTCTGGCAGGATAAGAACATTACTAGGTTATTACAAGAAGAATTTCAGATGTTTCTCTCTTGGAATAAGTCAGAAAAATTTTCCATTCAATTTATATGGGAAGCAATGAAAGTATACTTAAGGGGCTGGATTATAGCTCAAAGCGGTGTTAGGAAGAAAAAATCAATCAGGAGCTGTCAGAATGGGAAGAAGATCTAAGCTCAGCTGAAATGGAACATACGAGCTCCGGATCAGAACAAACTCAACTAAAAGTATTAAGTTTTAGAGACAAAATAGGAAAAAATTCTACTGCAACAGGCAAAAAGAGCAATGTTTAGAGCAAGAACGAAATATTACTTTTTTGGGGTCTACCCAACAGGCTCCTAGCATATCAACTAAAGTGTGAACAAAATTATAACAGAATTGATATATTAAAGCTGGAAGACGGAACGACTGTTACAGACCCAGGAAAAATTAATATCTTTAAAAAATACTATACCGAGCTGTACACACCAGAAATAAATCCAGACTTATGCATTATAGAAACTTGTCTAAAAGAATTAAATCAGTCACAAATTACCACATTAGATGCAGGAATATTGCATAAAGATATAACTACAGATGAAATCTATATCGTTCTGGATGATCTTCCCAATGGAAACTCTCCAGGACCTGACTGATTTACTTTTGAATTCTTTAAAAACCTAAAACACATTATAGCACCACTGTTGAGAGAGCTTTTCCAAAATATTCACTTATCCAGAAAACTTCCACTATCATTCAATGAGGCCACTATATCACTAATACTTAAAAAAGGTAAACCACTGGAGCTCTGCAAATAATACCAGCCTATTGCACTTTTGAATAGCGACTACAAAATCCTTGCAAAAATCCTATCAAACAGACTAACAAAAATATTATCAAAATTGATACATTCAGAACAAATAGGATTTATTGAGGGAAGAAGACTACATTATAATGCAAGAAGGGCATTGAACATGATACAATCTGAATTCTGCGCAGACACAGCAGTAATTTCATTAGATGCAGAAAAGACCTTCAATAGAGACTATTCGCCTTTACTGCTGGAAACCATGAAGGCCTTCGGTTTTGAAGGTAGGTTCTTAGAATGGATCAGATTTATATACAATGGACTTCGAGCCAGAGTCAAGACAAATCAACAAGTATCAGATTATTTTCCTATGTTTAGAGACACCAGGCAGGGGTGCCCACTGTCTCTCCTGCTTTTTGCTCTCTTTTTGGAAACCCTGGCAACTAAGAATAGAATTCAAAAAGAACTACTAGAAGCAAAGATTGGAGAGCATAGGCATAATATTTTACTATATGCAGATGATATACTATTGTTTCTTTCTAAACCCAATAACTTCTACCCTATGGTTATAAAAATAATATCAGGTTTCAGCCAATATTCAGGCTCTGATGTAAACTGGGAGAAAAGTGAGGTTCTCTACCTAGGAGAAAATCATGAACTTCCTGCTAACTCCCCACTCCATCCTGTGCAAAAACAGTCTATTAAATATCTGTGCATATAAGTAGCAGTGGACATAAAGACAGTTATAACCTTAAATTTTAATCCAGTTATAGAAAAAAATAAGGTCAGATCTGGAAAAATGGCAACTACTCCCCCTGGTGTTACTATTTCTGCTTATAAAATGGGTAATGAAAAATGCTTAATTTGATTGGCTGAAAGGACCTCTGAGTCATGTCCTTACCAGCGTGTATCTATGCCAACCAGCACTTTTCTCCCATAGGCGACCTCACAACACCCAGAAATCAGTAACCTAGCCGAGCTGCAAAGTATTCTAAGAAGTGGGCACACAACACGCAGCACCAGTGCAAAATGTCACACTGCTGTGACAGGCATTAAACAACACAAAGCCTATTTCTCGATGCCGATAGATACACAGATACATAGACAGTGCCGGCAGATAAGGGCCTATGGCCCACCCAGTCTGCCCATTTGAGCTTGTAAGTTCAGTTTATGTTTTCCTAGAATTCCTAGTTTTCCTAGCATTCACTTTCACTACATGCTGCCTCCAGGTATCCACAGAATCGATCGCTCCCAGCAGAAAACAACAGAACACCCCCTCCATTTCTTCCACCACCAAAAAAATCTACCTGTTCCATTTTGTTTTCCATTCCCATTTACCCCTGGCCAGTGTGGATCCAGCTCTCGATCTGTCCCAGCATTTTAAACCGACCGAACAGTAACCACAACATCACCTGCATCGCAAGAACTACACTCTCCTTTCTTGCATCCGTCACAGCACAGTATAACACAGTATGGCTTATTTTTCTTTTTGAACTGCTAGTTTTTTGGACATTTTACTGCATTTTACTTTGCAACCAGGAGGTGGAAACTAGGCAGTACAGCGCCTGTTATAGGACACACTCGCTCACAACCTGCGATGTGCTTCTTGAGGAACTTACTTGCTCCCAGAAAAATCACTGTCCTACAATTACTGTGTTTAATAAAATAAAAATACAACATTGGTTTTCAAAAGGGGGAAAAAACAACAACTAATACTAAGCAAAAGACCTATGGCCCCTGGCAAGGGAAATGCTCACTCTGAAATGAAATGGGATGCTGGCTCTGAAAGAAACGCCCGCTCCGCTCATTAACAGACACAAATTAAATTAAAATCAGTGTGTCTCAGTCAACTGTACAGTGTGAACAGAGATGAAGGAACAACTTCACCAGTACCTGTCTGTGTGTGTGGGTGGGGGCACCCTTTACTGGCCATCAGTAATTATCAATGGGGGACTATTTTTTACTAGTTCAGTATTAAACTGAAGTTTTTATGTGTTTTTCCCTATGTTTTGTTTTGTTCTTTTTTTATTGATAAATAGTTACTTGGGGACCTATCTTATAAGTGCAATAACACACTCTGAGGTGTGGGTTATCTCCTGATAAGAGCATGCCCAGGTGCATAAGGCACTCGGCACAAGCGCCTTGTGCCTAATAATGCACCTGGGAGTGCTCTTATCAGGAGATAACCCACATCTCATTGTGTGTTATTGCTTGCTTGAAGCAATTCCATTAATACTGGGAAAACACTTCTTTACAGAACTAGAAAAAAATAGTAAGAAAATTCCTATGGAAGGGCCAACAGCCCAGAATAGCTTTAAACAAATTGTATCAGTCAAAGGAAATAAGTGGATTAGGTTGCCCAAATCTTTGGTGGTACTATTTAGCTTCCCAAACAGAATGTATATATCATTGGTTTAATAATCTCCCAGATAAAGAAGGCAGTATAGCACAGTGGTTAGGAGGCAGTATAGTGCAGTGGTTTAAGGCTGTGAGCTGCAAACCTGGAGACCTAGGTTTGAATCCCACAGTCTCGACTTGCATACTGTGTGACCCTATGCAAGTCACTTAACTTCCTTGTGCTCCCAGCTCACACCTGTAAACAAGCTTTAAGCTTAGTGTGTCTCTCCTGGTTAAAAAAAAAGAAATAATGGGGTTTCAGATAGAAGAAATTAAACTTCCAGGCTTTAAACTGAAAAACTCTCTTACTGTAAAATTATTTGGGGCTCCTTAATACAAAAAGACCCTTCCAACTACTGTACAAGATCTACCAATAATGCCTGGCATATTACACAAAGAATGCTTGGAAGTATCAACCATATCTCAAAATTCACACCAACAATAAATAGTGCACCTTTTCCTCCTTCAATGACTGACAAAACGTTTATAAAGTGGTATAAAGAGAACGGTATATGTCAGTTAAAAGACCTATTTGGTGAGGAAGGGCTCCTCTCACTAGAAATGTTTAAAAAGGCAGTATAGTGCAGTGGTTTAAGGCTCTGAGCTGCAAATCTAGAGACCTGGGTTTGAATCCCACAGCCCCCTTTTGCATACTGTGTGACCCGGAGCAAGTCACTTAACTTTCCTGTGCTCCCAGGTCACACCTGTAAACCAGCTTTCGGCTTAGTGTGCCTCTCCAGGTTAAACAATTGGGAAAAATAGATATCATCTCCCAGACACAATAGCATTTCAAATAACTTACAAATTAAGAATTTCATTTATAAAAGAAAACAGAACCAAAGCAAGCTCCATCTTTCCAACCTGGAAGAGATTTTTCTAAATCTGTATTCTGGTAAACATATCATTACCAAGTTATATACAGCAATTAAAGACTTTGATTCTATATCTTTATTGGAAACAAAAGAATCATGGGAGAGAGATATAGGACAGAGAATATTAGTAGAGAAATGGAACAATATAATAAATTTTGACTGTATGGAAATAAAAAAATAACAGACTGATGCAAATACATATCAACATGGTGTGCAGAAATTATTTGACTCCAGCCAGAATCAATAAGTTCAATGTACCTGTCTCAGGTGTCTGTCAAAGATGTAAGACTGATAGGGGTACACTATGGCATATGGTAGCCAAATTCAAGCATTTTGAAGAGTATTGGGTAAACGTTTTCTTAATATTAGAGAAAATATTGGGTCAGGATTTTCCATTTGATCCAGGAATTATAATTTTTGGAAAGGAGAAAGAGGAAAGTATAGAAAAAGATGAGCTAACTTTAATAAATAAGAGATTATTGGTGGGTAAAAAAGTGATTTTGCAACATTTGTAAAGATGAGAAAGCCCCAGAATATGTGGAATGATTGGGTTTAATGTTAGACTCAAGTAAAGTAGAAAGAGCACTATACAGACTTCAACATGCATATAATAAATATGAGGAAATATGGTCCCTTTTTGTTGCAGAAATTAATAAACAGAACAAAAGGGAATTAAAAATGAGATTTGACTTGGCAATGATGAAGGGTAAAATGCTTTCTCGAGTATTTACAATGAATGAAGCACCCACGCTCCGAACCAAAAAAAAAAAAAAAAGAAAAGAAAAAAAAGAACAAAGGGGTGAGGAGAGGGGCTGTGCCATCACCACATGGGTCTAAGTCAATATAGCGGGACTGAAGCTGCACAGTCAATTGCCGCATAGAGAAAACTGAGACTGCAAAAACCGCATGTGGGAAATAGAGCTGGAAGCCATTCCTGCACATCGAGAGGCAGATTGTGATTGTAACTCTATGGGAGATGCAATTGGGGTGAAAGGCAGTGTGGGGTGGATTTAGCATCCTAACTCCACAGGAATGCAAGTTGTGGGGAGGGAGTTATGGGGGCAGATTTACTATTCTAAATCCTGGGGCACAACTCAGGGAGGGGAAAGTTGAGGGGCAGATTTACCATACTATCTCAGTGGGACAAGGGGATTTACTGTTATAGCCCCAGGAGGGGGCATAAGTGGGGCGATGCCATGGTAGGTGTGCCAACCGTAGAGCGACACCACCACAGTGGAGACCATCAAGGCTACAGAATTTGGCTCCGGTGCCGCTGGTCGCCAGATGGTCCCCGCTGACACCGGGCGGCACTTCTGGTGTTCTCGCCCCTCCTGAGAACTCCAACTTGAGTTGTATACTTAGAAACCGGGTGTTCGGGAGGAGCAGCCCCCAAAAAAACACACACACCATCCCCGACAGTACAATGCAGAGCCTCGGCCTTGTGTCTGTCGCCACTGAAAGGATGTTGCTTGCGGCATGGGTAAACGCGATGGCAAATCCCCCCCAAAAAATACTGTGTCAGGATTGAACCCAGGTCAGCTGCACCTAGGAAGCCCACTCATAGCTGGTGACTCTAACTGTTACACTTTGCTGCCAGCACAGCTAGGCAGCACACACTCATGATTAACAGTGCTCAGCATGAGTGAAAACAGCTACACACAGAGTGCGTATAATGTCCACCCTATAATTTACAGGTAGCTGTTTTCACTCATGCTATTTTTTCTGTACATATTTTACTGCTGCTGTTATTCCCACACGCTATTGACTGGCTACCTCACCACATGGAGGGAGCTTGAGCTAAGGGCATTTGGGCGGCCAAGGGGTAGTGGTGGGCCCAGAGTGGGTGGTATGGGAAGGGAGAATTCTGTGCTGTAGGGATAACAATGGACAGGTGATCAGGGCAGGGGGACCACTGGACACCAGGGCATCATTTATTTGTACAAAGGCAGGTGGTGGGGGAGTGAGGAAACACTGGTCACTGGAGCATAATTTTTTTGTACACAGACAGGCAATAAGGCAGGCGCTGCTAGACACCAGGGACCAATGCATTTGCACACAGGCATGAATTTGTGTGACCACTGGACACTAGACAATACTTTCCTTGACCACAGGTGGGCATGCAGGGAGGGCAGGGTGACCACTAGCATACTGATGGGATATAGGCAGGCCTGACAGGTGCTATGGGAGGAGTTGCAAACTCAATTTGCTCTCAGTCTGTAATGAAGCTCCAGAGTGATACATAGTGCTTTGCTAGTCCAGTGGGGTCATTTGCATATGGGGTAGAGGATGCAAATGTCCCTATAGTGTCTTGCTAGTGCTATGGGGTCATTTGTATATCAGGTACTAAAATGGCAGATTGTTCTAGTGGAGCACTCACCATTTGCAGGCTGGGGGCTTTGGTTTGTGGGCGCAATCAGGATAGTGCCTGGCCAGTGCATTGGAACATGTCATTAGCACTTGCAGTGTGCTTCAGCATGTTCCGTTATACCTGTGGTATGCTCCAGGCACGAATTTGTTCCTGTAGCAAACATTTAGTATGCACAGTCCAGGATCTTTAAATACCCTGGCCATGGCCTGCAGTGCAGAAGAATTTGGTTTAAAAAAAAATTTCCAGTAAAAGCGACTGTCCACTGTAAGCACAGATGGTATAAGTACAGTGTACTTTACTCCAACAATCATACAAAGAGAAAGACATTTTCTGAACTCAGTCAAATTTTGTTCAGCTTGCTGGGCTGCCTAGAGAAATGTGGGAGGCACTTATCATTGACATATGGCAGACCTGCAAGGCAGACTGAGATGGTGCCATATTCCAGTGCCAAACTATGCAGATTTTCTTTCTACCTAAGTGGTCCACTGGACAAAGTCCATGGACTAGGTCAATGGTAGGTGGTGCAGTACAGCTGGATTGAAAAGAAAAATGCTGCTGAGCTCAGAATGTGGTAGTAGAACAGGACAAAAGAAAAATCTAGAGGACAAGCTCCAACCATTGCCACCCTTCCAAGCCCAATGAAAATGGTGCAGTGGCACAGAACATGGTATGTAGTCCAGCTCACAGTCAATAATGCCTCAGTGCTCAGTTACAGTATACAATGTTTTCCTTAAACTGTACAGTGTTTCATGTTTAATAAAACTGAAAGAAAGAAGTTTGGTAACACTCACCAACAGCAGTGCAATGGCATTTATGTCCTGTCACTGTTATAATGCCACCAAGACTTTTCAGCATATGGGGCTCATGATGTTGACTATTGTCCCACCTATGAGCAAGTCATTGTCTGGGTCTCTCATCTCTCTCTCTCTCGTCTCTGTCTCTGTCTCTGTCTCTCTCTCTCTCTCTCTCTCTCTATGTATATATATCTCTCCCTCCCACCACTCATGACAGTGCAACTCTCCTCCCATATTTTCATCCTGTCTAGGAAACAGAGCCTTTTGTCTCCAAACAGGTGATCTTCATATTTGAAGAGACCTTTGTCACCAGAATAATGGTCTCCTCAGGTACAAATTTTGCAGCTGGAGCCTTTCAGGTACTGTTCTCTGAAGAAGCAGCCTTAATAGTCACAACTCGCAAGATTCACAAAATCATTCAAAAAAGGATCTTCAAACTCTCTAACTCTCTATAACTTTCTCAAACTCTCAGACTTTCCAAAATGAAAATAAGCCACAGGCACACGTGCCAAAACTGCAGAACTGGAACTGACCGATTAACATGTATTCCACTTATTACACAGACATCCATTTCAAAACTGCAGAATATTATTTTATTAGCTGGAGTCTGTGTCTCTGTGTCATTAAAAAGCACGTCAGAATACTAATCCGCGTTTACAATAAAAAAATCTACAGTGCAACCAAGGAATGCCTTTCCGCCAGTATACCATCACAGAATGGAGCGTGAAAGCAAGCAAAAATTGCAAAATTAGAATCACCATACCCCAATAAGCCTTATACCTAACTTAGATCTCTAAGTTACTCAATTTAAAATTTACAAGCCATTTTGTAACCCTAATTTCACTCCCTGTTCAAAAAACCCAGTTTCATTGAAGAACTACTGTCACATTCTTAGTTTAGGAGAGGGTTCCCTTGTAAACACCGTGTGACAGTCTCAGTTTAGGAGAGGGGTCCCTTGGAAACACTCTGTCACATTCTCAGTTTAGGAAAGGGTGCCCTTGTAAGCACTGTGTGACATTCTCAGTTTAGGAGAGGGGTGCCCTTGTAAACACTCGGTCATGTTCTCAGTTTAGGAGAGGGGGCCCTTGGAAACACTCTGTAACATTCTCAGTTTAGGAGAGGGGGCCCTTGGAAACACTATGTGACAATCTTAGTTTAGGAGAGGGGGTCCTTGTAAACACTCTGTCACATTCTCAGTTTAGGAGAGGGAGCCCTTGTAAACACTCTATCACATTCTCAGTTTAGGAGAGGGGCCCTTGGAAACACTCTGTCACATTCTCAGTTTAGGAGAGGGGTTCCTTGGAAACACTTTGTCACATTCTCAGTTTAGGAGATGGAGCACTTAGAAACACTATGTGACAGTTTAGGAGCGGGTTTGCTTGTAAACACTTTGTCACAGTCTTAGTTCAGGAGAAGGGGCCCTTGGAAACATGCTGCCACATTCTCAGTTTAGGAGAGGGGAAGGGACCCTTGGAAAAGAACAGTTACATAAGAACTTACCATAACAGTAGATCTTCAAGGGAATCGCTGTCATCAGGTTACACCTAAGGAACTTTGCCATCAAGCATTAGGATCCCAAAGAAGCCTTTGCTGCAGCAATCCATTAGGGGCCGCCCATGAGGATGTCAGTCTCTGACATCATACACCCTATACAAGTGTGAGCAGCCCTGCTCCCTCCTCAGCTCTTTCCCCTAGCAAAGGCCATGGGGGACTGGAGTCCCTCTAGGGAACTGATGAAAGAGAGAAGGTGCCCAGCTAGCAGAAAGCTGGAGCAACTGGACAGCCGAGCTGTAGAGAGAGAGAGAGAGAATGGGGGATGGAGGGAGGGATGGCATGACCTGATTACAGAGATTCCCTCAAAGATATACTGTTAACAGTAAGTTTTTACATAACTTTTTTATCTTCTTTGGGGATATCTCTGCCATCAGTTCACACCTAAGGAGCAGGTCCCAATCAGTGCTGAGAACAAGGACAGTCTGGGTGGCAGGAGGTCAGAGGCCTAAAAAAGAAGGCCCTGAAGCACAGCAAGACCAAAACCTACCCTTCTTCTGGATGCAATGTCCAGACTGTATTGCTTGGTGAAAGTGTGGACAGTACTCCAAGTGGCAGCAGCAACACAAATCTCGGCTGCAGACATGCCCCTGAAACAGTCAACCAAAATGGTCAAGCTCATGGTGGAATGGTCCTTAACAACCCCAGGAAGTTCCTTACCATGCTTCCTGTAACAAAAAATAATACAGTTGGCCAACCATTTGGACAGAAACTGTTTCAAAACTGGGTTACCGTCTCTGCCAGGGGTGAAAGAAACAAACAACTGAGAGGACTTCCTTCAGTCCCTCATACGGTGTGTTTAGTAACACAAAATTCTATGCACATCCAAAGTATGGAGCAGTACTTCCCCTGGATTGGCATGCTCTAGATAATAAACAGGCAGGTGGATGAATTGATTTAAGGTAAACTCAGACACCGCCTTAGGAAGAAACTTAAGGTTTGTACTCAACAGATCCTGTCTTTGTGGAAACTCAAATAAGGCTGCTCACACATGAGAGCCTGTAGCTCTGAAATTCTTCAAGCAGACATAATGGCAACTAAAGATAACGCTTTCCACTACTGAAAGCATTGCTCACAAGACATGATTGGCTCAAAAGAAGGCAAGGTCAGCTTCTCCAAAACAAAATTCAGGTCCTTAGCCAGAACCGTGTTATGAATGGGAGGCTTTAAGTGGAGAATACCTCTCAGAAAGGTATGGGCCACATCCAACAGTGCCACAGTACGGCCATCAATGAGCACATGAAAGGCTCATATGACTGACAGGTGCACTTTAAGGGAGGAGTATATGAGCCTTGCATCAGACGAGGTCAAGAGATACTCCTAAACCTGGTTCACCAGACAGGTGAAAGGATCCAGGCTATCAGAAGTGGCCTAGATAGCAAACCGCTTCCATTTCATAGAGTAAGTGGCACTGGTGGAAGGTTTTCTGGTAGTCACCAGAATGTCAGTCACTTTCTGAGACAGCCCAAACTGAGCAATTGCTGTGTCCTGAGGAGCCATGTGTGCAGGTAGAGGGACTTGAGGTCTGGATGGACCAGGGTCCCCTGGGCCTGAGTCAGTAGGTCCCAGCAGAGGGGCAAGGGAACTGGAGGTTCCACAGCCAGTTGTTACAGTAATGGAAACAGTATCTACCAAGGACAAAATAGGGCCACAATAATTAGGGTGGCACCCTCCATCTGTAGCTTGATGAGAACCCTCTGAATCAGAGTGAAGGGAGAGAATGCATAAAGAAACCTCCCTTTCCAGGAGAGGGACAACCTATTTCACCCAAAAAACTCCAAGGCCTGGATCTAGCAAGTAGAAATACAGCAGTTTTGCCTTGAGTGGGGACACAAAAAAGTCCAACTCTGGATAACCCCATTTGTCGAACAGGTCTTCTGTGACTGAGGACAGCAGCTCCCACTCGTGCACTTTGGACTGTGACCTGCTGAGTCTGTCTGCCAGGGCATTTTGGGCACCTGGAACATCGATAACTGACAGTTATAGACCATGATCTAAAGCCCAGTACTGGATTCTCATTGCTTCCAGGCACAGAGGGTAGGAATGGGTCCCCCCCGCTTGTTGATGTAATAGACCACACTGAAATTGTCCAACTGCACCAACATTGGGTCTGGAGAGAGATAGATGGTTCTGGAAGGCCTGGAAGGCATACAGAACTGCCCTTATTTCTAAGGCATTTATGTGGAGGTGAGTCTCCCAGTGGGACCAAAGACTCTGGGTCTGATAAGGACCTAGATGGGCTCCCCAATCCAGACCGGAAGCATCTGTGATGAGTATCTGGTGAGGAGTGAGGATAAGAAAGGGGCCCCCCTTTAAGAGATTGGCTGGGTCCATCCACCAGTGAAGCACTTTGCATACTGGTGAGGAGACAAGGATGAGCTGATCTAGATCATCTGAGCTCTGATCCCACTGAACCCTGAGGGTCCATTGCAGAATCTTCATGTGCAATCTGGCCTGAGGGACCATAATAATGGCCATGGCCATGAGGTCCAGTAGTCTGAGGAAAGTTCTGGCTGGAACATGCCAGCTCTGAGCCATCTCCTGGACCTGGGCAATAAGGTGGTCTGCCCTGTCTTGAGGAAGGAAGGCCTTGCCCTGAGTAGAGTCCAGGACTGCCCCATGTATTGCAATCGCTGAGAAGGGGTCAGCACAGACTTGGGTTGAATGACAGTGATGCCTAAGGACCGGAATAACTGCAGAGTGCATTCTAGGGTCAGCAATAGGAGCTCCCTGGACTGAGCTTTCAGCAAAGTCTTTCAGATATGGGAACACACAGAGACCCTTGCACCGGAGGGCTGCTGCTACAGCTGCTAAGTACTTGGTAATTACTCTTGGCACAGAGGATAAGCCAAAGGGCAATACCCTGAAATGGTAATGCTCCCCCTGGAACAGGAACCACAGATACCGCCAGTGAGGACAGCAAACCAAGATATGCAGGTAGGCATCTTGCACAGCGAGGGAGCTTAGCCTGTCGCCCTGCTTGAGCAGAGAAAGAGCGCCGTGCAAAGTGACCATCCAGAACTTTTTGTACTGGATAAAAAGGTTCAGCTCTTTGAGGTCTAGCATGGGCCTCTGTCCCCTGTTCCCTTGGGACCAGAAAAAACCTGGAGTAGAACCCCTTGTTCCTTTGCCGCCTGGACACTGGTTATATGGCCTGTTTGTGCAGCAAGGTGAGGTCCTCCTCCCTGAGTACTTGAGTGTGATCTGGAGGGTAAGACATAGGGACTGAGGGAACATCTGGAGGCTGCTCTAGAAGCTCTACAGCATGGTTCTGTTTGATTATTTGTAGGATTCAAGTATCTGTTGTGATGATTCTCCACTGAGATGGATGAAGGGAGAATCAACCTCTGACCACCACCTCCTGACTTGGAGAAGGAGGAGAAGGGGGTCTATCAAGGAGTCAGGCCAAGGCTGAACCAGCAGCCAGAGCTGCATCCCCTCCCCTGGATTACTTTGCGGATGGGACAGAGGAGGAAGAGGGGGCAGGCAAGGCAGAGCTGACTCTGATCTTACCCTGAAGCTTGGCTCCAGGATCTGACTTGTGAGAGACCTTATGAAAGGAGGACTTTGGCTTACTCCTGGGCAGGGTATGGTAGGAGGAGTGGACAGACCAAATAACCCTGCCAGAAACCTACACTTCATTGTTAATATCCTGCATGCCTGGACCAAAATGTTTGTGACCCACAAAAGGAGCATTCAACACCTTTTGCTGGACATCATTCACAAAGTCAGAGACCCTCGGCCAGGAGTGCCTTCTGAGGCAATTACCAGAGGCAGCTGCCCTGGCTGTAGTATCAGCCGTTTCATAGGTGGCTTTGAGGATATGCCTGCTGACATCTTCTGAGGCATGGAGTACCTTAAGAAGCTCCTGTTTGTGGAAACCCTCAGGGAAGGACTGTGCAGCCACTTTGCCATTCCTCCAAAAGTGTTCTGATACTTACACAGAAACATAGACTTTGACGGCAGATAAGGACTGCTTGGCCCACCCAGTCTGCCTATCTTCCTACCTATTAGATAAGCTGCAGATCCTAGTTAACCAACAGCCTACTTCTTCTAACCCCCACCAGAATTGACTTATGTCTGTCCCATGCATTCTTGAATTCTTCCACAGTTTTTGACCCCACGACCTTCTCAGGAAGGCCATTCCATGCATCCACCACCCTCTCCATGAAAAAATACTTCCTCACATTGCCCTTGAGCTGTTCCCTCACTATCTTCAAATTGTGCCCTCTTGTTCTTGCATATCTCATTTTCTGAAAGATGATACCCTCCTGGACTGTTGATTCCCTTGAGGTGCTTGAAAGTTTCTATCATGTCCCCTCCTCCCTCTTTTCCTCAAGGGTATACATATTAAGCTGTTTTAGTCTCTCTTCATATGGCTTCTGGTGCAGGTCCTGCACCATTTTAGTTGCCCTCCTCTGTACTGCCTCCATCCTGTCTATGTCCTTGTAGAGATGGGGTCTCCAGAACTGCATGCAGTGCTCCAGATGGGGTCTCACCAACTGTCTGTACAGAGGGATAACAACTTCCTGTTTTCTACTGATGATGCCTCTTCCTATACATCCCAGTGTCCCCCCAGCCCTCCTTACTGCCTTCTCACATTGCTTGCTTACCTTTAGGTCATCTGATATGACTCCCCCCAGGTCCCTTATCATTTTTGTTGTTGTTAGTACCCCCCATTGTGTACTCTCCCCCTGGGTTTTTGTTTCCCAGGTTCATTACTTTGCACGTCTTTGCATTGAATCTAAGCTGCCATACTTTTGACCATTCCTCCAACCTTGCCAAGTCTTTTCTCATGCTTTCCACCCACCCTTGTGTATCAGCCCTGTTGCAGACCTTTGTGTCATCTGCAAAGAGGCATACTTTTCCTTCCAGTCCCTCTGCAATGTCACTAATAAAGACATTAAAAATGACCGGACCCAGTACTAAACTCTGCGGTACCCCGCTAGTAATTTCGGGTTCTTTGGAGTGGACTCTGTTTACTATTACCCTCTGTGTCCTGTTGTCCAGCCAGTTGTTTACCCAGGCTACCACCCAGGGACCCACTCCCAGGCTGGCTAATTTGTTTATTAATCTTTTGTGTGGGACTATATCAAATGCGTTGCTAAAGTCTAGGTAGGCCATGTCCATAGCCCCTCCCTGGTCTACTACTTTGGTCACCCAGTCAAACCAATTTATTAGATTTGTCTGACATGATCTTCCCACTGTGAATCCATGCTGTCTTGGACCCTGTGCCCTGCTGGCCTCTAGGTACTTAATTCTTTTGTTCAGAAGTGATTCTATCATTTTCCCTGCCACTTAGGTCAAACTAACAGGTCTGTAGTTTCCTGCCTCTGCATTGCTCCCACTTTTGTGAAGGAGAATCACATCCACCCTCCTCCAGTCCTCAGGTACCATACCATCCTCCCATGGTTTGTTAAAAGCCAGTGGTGTCACTAGTTCTCCCCTTAGTTCTTTCAGAATTCTAGGGTGAATCCCATTAGGGCACATTGCTTTGTCCACCTTCAGTTTTAGGAGTTCTTTCAGAACCCTTTCTTCTATGAATGGACTGGTATTGACCCACCTATCCAGAGTGTTTCTATTGGTTGAATTAGGTACTTTCCCTTCCTCTTCTTTTGTGAATACTGAGCAGAAGTATTCGTTCAGTATCCCTGCTTTTTCACTGTCACCCTCTGCCTACGCACCCTCCCCTTTATTAAGCCTCACTATCCCTCCCTTGGTCTTTCTTCGCTCCCTAATGTACCTATAAAAGGTTTTATCCCCTTTCTTAAGCGAGTTGGCTATCTTTTCCTGGGTTTGGGCCTTAGCTATTCTGATTGCCTTCCCTGCTTCCTTCTGCTTTAACTGTTACAGTTCTCTGTCCTGCTGCTTCTGTGTTTCCTTATACTTCCTGAATACTATCTTTTTCTCCCTAACCTTCCCTGACACCTCTTTTGAGAACCATAGTGTTTTTTTCCTTCACTTTGATTTGTTTATTTGCTTCACACAAAGGCTTGTTGCCTCTGTGATGGCAGTTTTGATGTTTCCCTCCACCCCTCCTTCTTGTCCATTTGCTAGTGCTTTTCTGAGACACTCTCCCATTTTGACATAGTCAGCCCTCCTAAGGTCCAGTACCCTCACTTTTGTATGGCTTGACTCTATGGCTGTGTTTATCATGAAGCACACTGTTTGGTGGTCACTTGTTTCTAGATGGCTACCCAATTCTAAATCTGAGATCCTCTCTCCATCCCCATTTGAGAGTACCAGGTCTAAGATTGCACCCTCCTGAGTGGGTTCCAACACTAGCTGTCTGAGGCATGCCCCCTGTAGGGCATCGAGAATGACAATGCTCTTGGTTGTAGCTGCAGCAAATGTGCTCCAGTTGACATCTGGCATATTCAGGTCCCCCATCAACAATATCTCCCCTTTTTCTGCCATCCTAAGGATGTCTTCTATCATTTCCTTGTCCATATCCTCCCCCTGAGACGTGGGTCTGTATACAACACCTGTGCGGATTGTGGTGCCATTTCCTGTCTCCAGGGTGACCCATAGTGCCACCTCTCCTCCCTGTTTACTCTTTAGTTCCATTACTTTGCTCCTTTCCCTTATGTAGAGAGCTACTCATCCTCCTCCTCTTCTACCCTCCCTGTCCCTCCTGTAGACTGTGTAACCTGGTATGTTGACATCCCAGTCATGGTTCTCTGTGTAACATGTTTGTGTGACTGCCGTGATATCCAGGGGTCCATCTTTCATCAAGACCACTAGTTCAGGGAGCTTGTTACACAGACTACAGGCATTGGTACTCATTGCCCTTCATTTTTTGATGGTCTTACCCCTTTTATCTCCATCCCTGTCCTTACTGCCTTTGCCTATTTCACCATTTACCTCTGCCCTTCTGCCTATTGACTTCTCTATCTTGGTGTTTACCTCACTAACTACCCTGTTTTTTGGGGGGCTGGGATTTTCCTGCTCTTTTTCAGTGCCTCCCCCCTTGGCTAGTTTAAATGCTTGCCAATGAAGCATTTAAACCTATCACCTAGGATCCTGGTTCCCCTCCTGGACAGATGCAGACCATTGCACCAGTATAGTCCTGCATCCCTCCAGGTGGACCCCCAGTCCCCAATGAAGCCAAAACTCTGAGCTCTTCACCAGTTTTTCAACCATTGATTGAATCCCATGGTGCAGAGCACCCTAGTCTCACCCATGCCATAAAGAGGCACCACCTCTGAGAAAGTTACGATGCGTGCTACTTGTCTAAGGCCCCTCCCCAACTCCACAAACTCCTCCTCCACTGCTCTGATCCCATTCCCAGCCTGGTCATTTGTCCCTAGGTGGACAATGGTGTCCAGCTCCCTCCCCATGCAGTTGCTTCCGCGATCCTGAGGATTCGCTCCCTGTCCCTCCAAGCCATGGTGCTGGGCAGGCATCTTACCTCCATCTCCCCTTCCTCCCCCAGTTCTACCCTTCTAACAATTGAGTCCCCCACCAGGAGTTGTTTCCTTCCCCTGTTGGGTCTGTGCCATCCTCCTGTGGGTCTCCTTTGTGGAGGTTCCCAGCGTCCTCCTTGGTCTCCAATGTGGGTGCTTCCATAGAGGAACCACGCTTTGCCAGAATGGCATATGAATTGTGGAGAAGTACAACTGGAGGGATGCATCTCTGTTCCTCCACCCTCACCCTCCCTGAGCCCACCATGGTACTTAAGATGAGCCAAATAATTGGCAATTCGAAGGCCTAAGGTGGCCGAGGTAAAAGTCCTCTTGCCCCAGAGGGCCAATCTCCTGGACTCATGGTCAGGGGGCACGGAACTAAGGTAAATCAGTCTTAGATTGGGCCACATAGAAGGGCAACCCCTAAGGTGCCTGATAGAGCTTGTCAGCCTTCCTGGGCATAGCTGGCACCATGTTGGGCCTACGCCAAGTTGCTTTGGCAGCATCATTCAGGGCTGGAAGAAGGGGAGAGATCACCTTTGGTGGAGACTCAGGGATCTCCAATCCACCAGAATCCTCCTAGTTTCATCCTCCTCAGTTTGGAAACCCATGGTGGAGGAGAGCTGCTTCATAATGTTGAAAAAGGATGGGTCCTCTGGAGGGGACCTAGGAGTGTGGTTGATAGACTCCTCACTCCTGGAGGATACAGTGGATCTGTCAAAGGATTCCATATCAATGTCTTCCTCCTCTTCCTCAGAAAGGATGAGATCAGGATGGTACTCCTCCTCGACATTGGCCTGCTCTGAAACAGGGCCATTGAATGCTGTACCGATGGCTCTCTGGAGGGTGCAGGGTGTGTGGGTCGAACAGGTATTGATGCCGAAACAATCGCAAATGGCATGGGTGATGACAGCCCGGGCCATGGAACTAGCTGTTGAAATAGGGACATGGTAATAGAGGTAAGTATAGTATTCAGGTCGACGGCAGGAAAAGGAATCTTTATCAACACAAGTGTCGATGGAGGGAGCACATAGCCCTGGTCTGACAATGAACCACTAACTGAAGTGGTAGCGGGTGTGCCCTGCACCAGTATACCTAGAGGCTTGAGATCTCTTTATGGTGGGGTGGGGGTTAATGATCCAGAGGTCAACAGCCCCTCCACAGCCCTAAGATGGCTGAGAGTTGAATCCATTGTGGGGGCCTGGTAGTAGGAGAGGCCTGCATGGGGTGAGGTGCTGATGCTGAAGCAGTCAATGAGGCAATCCCAGGAGAGGAAGAAGAGGAATACAGTTGGGACTGGGATCACCAGTGGAGGGAGCTGTCTTTAGACAGTTCCTTGTTCTGCCAAGAATGTTTCCCTGAGGATTTGTCCTGGGCCTTGGTGGCCTGTGAGCCTGAAGAAGACACTGGCAACTGGGTGGGGTGGTCTCCAGAGGACCCCTGCTCTCCGCTGGCTGCCTGCTGCTCCATGAGGAACTTCTGCAGGGTTTTCTTGCATTGGCACTCGGTGGTGAGGTTAAACTTCTGGCAGGACTCACAGGCGAGGACGCTGTGGCTGGGCCCAAGACAGCAGACACAAAACTCGTTTTCATCAGTGGAGATCTTCTTTCTGCAGTGACAGCGATGGAAAAGAGCTGACAAAGGAGTAGTTCATGACATACAAAGGATAAAGGAATCACTTTAGGATAAAGTGATTTAGTGGTAAATAAAAGAAAAAAAGGTCAGTAAAAATGGCAGTCGAACTGAGCGACAAAGCTTCTGCGGAGTCCATGTGCATGAATGGTTGATGGTGGAAAAGAACAGAAGAGAGAGCAAGGCCAAGCTTATATACAGTGTGTGATGTCGGAGCATGATCTTGGCATGGGCGGCCCCTAATGGACTGCTGCAGAAAAAGCTTATGTTGGATCCTGATGCCTGATGAAGAAGTTCCTTAGGTGTGACCTGAAGACAGAGATATCCCCAAAAAAGATCACTATGTGACATTCTCGGTTTAGGAGAGGGGACCCTTGGAAACACTCTCTCACATTCTCAGTTTAGGAGAGGGGGCCCTTTGAAACACTATATGACAGTCTCAATTTAGGAGAGGGTGACCTTGGAAACGCTCTGTCACATTCTTAGTTTAGGAGGGGGTCCCTTGGAAACACTATATGACATTCTCAGTTTAGGAGAGGGAGTCCCTAAGAAACATTATGTGACATTCTAAGTTTAGGAGATGGGTTGCTTATAAACACTTTGGTCACATTCTCAGCTTAGGAGAGGAGTCCCTTGGAAATACTGTGATATTGCCAGCTTAGGAGAGGGGGCTCCTAGAAATACTATCATATTCTCAATTTAGGAGAGGGGGCTCTTAGAAATACTGTCATATTCTCAGTTTAGGAGAGGTTGCCCTTGGAAATGCTGTCATATTCTCAGTTTAGGAGAGGGGGCCTTTTGAAACACTCTTACAGTCACAGTTTAGGAGAGGAGTCCTTGGAAACACTCTGTCACATTCTCAGTTTAGGGGAGGAGAGGGTGCCCATGGAAAATATCTGTCACTTTCTGAGTTTAGGAGAGGGGGCCCTTGTAAACACTCTTTCACATTCTCAGTTTAGGAGCAGGATCCCTTTGAAATACTCTCATCACATTCTCTGTTTAGGAGAGAGGGACTGTGGAAATACTCTGTTACATTCTCAGTTTAGGAGAAGGGGCCCTTAAAACACTATGTGACATTCTCAGATTAGGAGAGGGGTTCCTTGGAAACACTCTGCCACATTCTCAGTTTAGGAGAGGGGTCCCTTGGAAATACCCTGTTACATTCTTAGTTTAGGAGAAGGGTCCCTTGTAAACACTCTGTCACATTCTCAGTTAAGGAGAAGGGGCCCTTGGAAACACTATGTGACATTCTCAGTTTAGGACAGAGGGCCCCTGGAAATACTTTGTTACATTCTTAGTTTAGGAGAGGGGTCCCACGGAAACACTCTGTCACATTCTCAGCTTAGGAGAGGGATCCCTTGGAAATACTCTGTTACATAGATACATAGACAGTGTCGGCAGATAAGGGCCTATGGCCCACCCAGTCTGCCCATTTGAGCTTGTAAGTTCAGTTTACGTTTTCCTAGAAGTCTGTTGCCCCTTACCCCTGACCTCCAGAATTCCTTTATGTCTATCCCATGCATTCTTAAATCCCGTGATTGTTTCAGCCCCCACCACTTCCTCTGGCAGGGTGTTCCACTTGTCCACCACCCGTTCTGTGAAGAAATTCTTCCTCATGTTTCCTCTGAATCATCCTCCCTCCAACTTCATCCCATGCCCTCTAGTCCTGGAACATTTTTTCACTTACAAATAGTGTATTCCTGCACCCTGTTCCTCCCTGTGAGATACTTGTATGTCTCTATCATATCCCTTCTCTCCCTCCTCTCCTCTAGGGAGTACATGTTCAGTTCCTTCAACCTGTCTTCATAGGACTTGTGATGCAATCCATGCACCATCTTTGTTGCCCTCCTCTGAACCTTCTCTACCCTGTCTATGTCCTTATGTAGGTATGGTCTCCAGAACTGTACACTGTACTCCAGGTGGGGACTCACTAGTGTCTTGTATAGTGGATTATGACCTCCCTTTTCCTGCTGGTGATGCCCCTGCCTATACATCCCAGCATCCTATTTGCTTTACCTGCTGCCTTGTCACACTGTTTCCCTACCTTGAGGTCATCAGAGATGATAACCCCAAGATCCCTTTCCTGCTTGGTGCATGCTATATCCTCACCCCCAACTGATATATATTGTGCCAGGGTTTTGCTGCCCCATATGCATTATCTTGCACTTCTTTGCATTTAATTTCAACTGCCAAACCCTGACCATTCTTCAAGTTTCTGCAGGTCCCTTCTCATTCTGTCTACACCCTCTGGTGTGTCTACTGTATTACAGAGCTTTGCGTCATCAGCGAACAGTGAAATTCTGCCTTCTAGGTCCTGTGCAATGTCACTGATGAAGATGTTGAATAGGACCGGTCCAGCACTGATCCCTGTGGTACCCCACTGGTCACTCTTCCCTCTGTGGAGTGACAGCCATTTACCACCACTCTGTGTCCTGCCACCCAGCCAGTTACCTACCCACCACAGTACTGTCCTGCCCACACCCATATTCCCCAGTTTGTGTAATAGTCTTCTGTGTGGCACAGTGTCAAAGGCCTTGCTGAAGTCCAGATAGCCATGTTCACTGCCCTCCCCTGATCCACCTCCCTAGTCACCCAGTCAAAAAATTCAACGAGGTTGGTCAGACATGACCTCCCCCTGGTGAAACCATGTTGCCTTGGGTCCTGTAGTCCATTGACAACCAGATGTTCCACCAATCTCTCCTTCAGTAGTGCTTCCATGATCTTCCCCACTACCGAGGTGAGGCTGACCCTTCAGTCTCACTATCCCTCCCTTTGTCTTTCTTTTTTCATTTATGTACCTGTAAAAGGTTTTGTCCCCTCTACCCACTGATTTTGCAATGTGTTCTTCTGTCTGAGCTTTGGCTTCCCTTACTGACCTCCCTGCCTCCCTTTGCTTCTCCTGGTACTTCTCCCTATCCCCTTCTGCCTGTGTCTTTTTGTATTGCCTGAATGCAATCTTTTTGGCTTTCACTTTCTTTGCTATCTCTTTGGAAAACCACAATGGTCTCCTCTTCCTTTTCCTTTTGCTAACCTGCTTAATGCATAATTCTGTTGTTCTTGTAATCCCATTTTAAATACTGCCCACTGTTCCTCAACCCTGATTCCTGTCCCATCCTCTTAATGCCTCTTTCAAATATCTCCCCATTTTCCCAAAGTCTGCCCCTAAAATCCAGGATACGTGTTTTGTGTGGTTTGGTTCTGCTCTTTCTGTGATTTCAAACCACAATGACTGGTGGTCACTGTTCCCCAGGTGCTCCCCACTGTTACCCCCATCACACTGTCCCTGTTTGTGAGCACAAGGTCTAGTATTGCCTTCTGCTGAGTTGGTTCCATGACCAGTTGCTTGAGGAAGGCACCCTGAAGGGAGTCCAGGATAAATCTGCTCCTAGTTGATGCTGCTGCTGGGATGCTCCAGTCCACGTCTGGAATATTGAAGTCTCCAACCAGTACTACCTCACCCTTGTCTGCCATCCTTTGGATGGCTAGCATCAGCTCCCTATCTGTTTCTTCCTCCTGGGCTGGTGGTCTATAGACCACACCTGTGCGGATGGCTGTCCCCATTTTCCTTTCCAGCTTAACCCACAGTATCTCTCCCCCATTTTGTTCCTCCTGGATCTCTGTGGCCCTTACATCATTTTTCACATACAGTGCCACTCCTCCTCCCTTCCTGCCTGCTCTGTCTCTTCTGAATATGTTGCAGCCAGGTATGGCCATCTCCCAGTTGTGGTTATCATTACACCAGGTTTCAGTGATGGCCACAATGTCCAGGTCTGACTGCACCATGACAGCCTCCAGATCTTCCATCTTGTTGCTAAGGCCCCTGGCATTTGCACACATGGCTTTCCATGATTTGACCTACCTAGACTGTTTCGCTGTTCTACTCCAGCCCCTTTCTTGGTTGTCCTTTATCCCCGGTTCTCCTTGCTGTCTGCCCTTCTGCTGAATTTTGCCCCTTTTCTGCCTATCCACCTCTTGGGCACTAATCTCCATCTTTCGCACACTGCTTTGCAGAGATAGCCACTCCTCTGGTTCACTGGTTCCACTGCTAGCTATTACATTCTTAGTTTAGGAGAGGGATCCCTTGTAAACACGCTGTCACATTCTCAGTTTAGGAGAAGGGGCCCTTGGAAACATTATGTGACATTCTCAGTTTAGGACAGAGGACCCCTGGAAATATTCTTTTACATTCTTAGTTTAGGAGCGGGGTCCCTTTGAAACACTCTGTCACATTGTCAGTTTAGGAGAGGGGTCCCTTGTAAACATTCTGTCACATTCTCAGTTTAGGAGAGGGGTGCCTTTGTAATACTCTATTACATTCTTAGTTTAGGAGAGGGGTCCCTTGTAAATACTCTGTCACATTCTCAGTTTAGAAGAAGGGGCTCTTGGAAACACTATGCGACAGTCTTGGTTTAGGAGAGTGCGCCCCTGGAAATATTCTGTTACATTCTCAGTTTAGGAGAGGGGTCCATTGGAAACACTCTGGGCCCAATTCCAGAGGGTACTTGCACCAGACAACACTGCCACAAACTGCACCTTGTTCCAGAAATTGCGATGATCCCTATTCCGGTATGTAGGCTGCACTGAACTGGGGCACTGTGCCACCCTTGTGACCAGAACCAGGGTATGCCAGGTCACAAGTGGAGCTTCCACCATGACGGGGCTGCAACATCCACTTTCCTTGGAATTCTGAAAGCTGCACCATGATCGTAGGAAGGGGGTCACATTATATCAGCCGGAAGGTGGTCTAAACCCCTTGCGGCAGTGCTCCTCAAGGTTGGGAGCTGGCAGGGGGGCTCTGTATGTGGAGTCCAGGGGCAGACAGAACAGGGTGTGCTATGGAGGTGTAGAGGAGGCATGTGGATATGCTAAGGGGTGATCAGGCACCTGGGGTGCCATTCTTGGACAGTATAGCACACACCAGTAGGTGACTGGTGCTGCCAAGGGACCCTGCCAGGTGCCCGATCATCCCCCGGCATACCTGCCCACTCCCTAACACTCCATGGCATCCCCTGTGCCACTACAGCCTCAGGAGTCCTCCTGGCATACAATTCTGGCTTGCGCCTTTGGGGGGGATGGATCCATGTGGCAGGTCCCATTAGTGCACCTTGCATTCAGTGCTAGCCTGCCATTGTGGCATTTCCTGGGTGTTGTGGCACAGGGACCCCCGATGTTCCAGAATTGGGCGTATGGTCCCTGATGCACCGGGAGTGTGCCACAGCCTTAGATCACTGGAACTTCGCGGTGATCTAAGGGCTCTTTTGGAATTAGGCCCCATGTCACATTCTCAGTTTAGCGGAGGGTCCCTTGGAAACACTCTGTCACACTCTCAGTTTAGAGAGAGGGCCCTTGGAAACACTATGTCATATTCTCAGTTTAGAGAGAGGGCCCTTGGAAACACTATGTCACATTCTCAGTTTGTGACAGACTCAGCAGGTGGCATGTCATTGCCTGCCAGAATAAAAATGAGACAAATATAGTACAGTATATGATGTCCCATAAACAGATGGAAAAAATACAGCCACACAAAGAGTCCTAGTCCTCTTCCTCCTTCTCTTGGGAACTTCACTGGATCCCTTGGGGTGGTGGGTGTGCACCAGCATCATCCTTCTAAGTGGCCCACAATAGCACTGAAACATGAAGAACACAGATGACAGTCACGAGATGGCAACACATACATGCCTGCAGCTGTATACAGCTGGCAGACAGTGTTCCCCACCACACACATCAATTTGATAGCTCCTCCAGGGCCCACAACTCCCTGGCATCTTCTTTATAGTGGGAATCCCAGCTGCATACCTTCCAGAACAAGAAGTCCAAGATGAATAGTGGCCATGGCCACTGGTGACTCCAAGCCACCACCACTGATACTGCCTAGTCAAGTTGGTCCCTCCTCTCTAGGACTAGCCATCTCGGACATCCAGGAAAATTCTTTGGAGACATGAGGATGAAGACAACATCAGTGACAATGCACACATACTAAATGGTAAAGCATTCACCATCAACCCATTAAAAGTGGGTACTGTACTTACCTCTGCAGGCCTGGTCACCTGCCTGATGACCAACCCTTCCAGGGAGTCTTGATATGTGGAGAGGGACACCCTCCACACCTTTTAGGGTTATACCACAAGCCTCCTCACACTTGCCACTGACACAACACACACTTGCATAGCCATTCTGATGCAAAGTACTGGATCAAATCAGAACAGCACCCTCAATGTCAAAGGTCACACAGGTGAGATGTTCTGTGGAATTCATATTGCAGGAGTGATATTTTGGGGGAAATGATTTTATCAAAGATAAACACAAGCATCCAACAGAGTATCACAATAGAGAAGCAGTTCAGTGCTTTTACTTTTATTGCAGTGGCTGTACAAATGTTTTCACCTGTCCAAGCATTCCCCCTCCCAAAATACAGTAGCTGGAATTAGACTCAGCATCAGCAGCCAACAGGTACTGTACCACTGGACATGGTGGTGTGTGACTGCATAGTGTGCAAATGTGGGACACTGCTTCTACATCACAGTCGGAGTTACTGCACCTCTGGGGCTGGATCTGAAGATTAAACTTGACCTTGAGTATGTGAAGCAGGTTGTACTGTGTTCACATAGTACATTTAGCAGTTTTATGTGATAAGGGTGACTCAATAAGAGTACTGGCAGAAACAATAAATCTAACAGCACCGAAAGTCAAAACAGCGATCGGAATTACAGTGACGGTTGCTTACTTCCTCTACGGTGGCAATATGAAATACATGTTTATGCAGGGGGCTATGCCCTCCTGCACCCCCAAACTTAATATCATCAACTCCAGGGGGGTGGACACAGGGGAAAGGAGAACACTTGGAAATGGGGGTACTTGGGGGAGGGGAAACAACCTGCGGGCGGGAGGGTACAAAGCTGGGAGATTGGGGAAGCGCACTTAATTAAAAAATATATTTTATCCCGCCCCCCCAAAAAAATTCCACCACAGCCAGACCTGAACCCAGGTCTACCAGCTCCAGTTGCAGTGACCGAAGCCATTACACCAAACAGCCATCTCAGAACTGCTTGGCTGAACATAGCCCCATAGCGTGCTGCAGCTGATGTGGCTCACTGCTACACTCACTATATAGTAATCCTCGCTATAGTTTCACACTCACTATTCATACTGGTGGTCAACTGAGTTGCTCAAACTAAGTCACTCAATTTGACTTCCCCACATTATGTGCTACCCATTTAGCTGCTGTACACTGCCCCACATTCCTCATTTAATTAGAAATTAAGATGATAAATGCATAGCATTTCAGAGTTTAAATAAGTTTAAATTGATGCCAGAGCTTTCATAGCAGATATGAGTTAACTACAGTAACTACATTTGTTGATGAGACTCCTCCACCTCTACCCACCCAACCCAAATACTGGATTAGTAAACTGAAATCACACCTCGAGATGCTGCCCAGCTAGGTGTTAGAATCTGACACTGCAACACAGTCTGGGTTATTATTCTGTTGCTCTTCAGAATTTGGGAAAAACATTTATCAATGAATGGCATACCTTCCAAGTCTCCCTATTGCCATGGAGTCTCCCTGATTTTGCCATTTTTTTGAACATTCCCCCTGCCTTTTATTGCACCAGTCCATGTCCCTAAAACCATCAGAATTAAAGAAGAAACTGTTCCCCTCACCCATCTTTAAATGACTTTAGGAATGCATTTCTAGCACCTTAGATTCAGTTAGAAAATAAGGAATAACCCAAAATAGGGTGTGCTGTTTTTGAGGATTAACACACCGGGTGCATTGTGAGGCACAAGGCCACAGGCCAGTGCCTCTGAAACGAACTCGGTGTGCCATTACCCAATGACAGCACACCCTGGAGTGGGCTATTGCACTTATAATATGGCGTAACCCCACTGTTAGCAAACAAAAGGAAAGTTATTTAAAATGATAAAAAACTCTGGATTTTTGAATGTATCCTTCCCCCAGAAAAAGTAGTCCCACTTCCAGCACAGAGGGATGCACACATTGCTCTCTCCCCTGTGCTGAGTCTTACAGGCACTCATTGCAGAAACGACAGGGAGAATGTGCCTAACACTTGCCATTAGGAAGGAAAATATGCCATGTCTCTTAGGAGTTCAGTTGTGCTGACTCTACTGCACTGCTGCGGAACAGAAGGATTACATGTAGCACTGTTTCACAACATTAATGGACCCTAAACACAGTGCTGTTCCCACCCTCTCTCACTCATCTTCACTATGTCTCTGTCACTCTCCCACACTTGCTCCTGGACAGCACAGTGCAGCACTTCAGGTAGCAGGGTCAGGAGCAGGATGGGGTGTGGACTTGGAGGGGTGATGGGAGCATGGAGTATCAAAGAAGTGTGGCGCTCACATATTGCACTGTGTGGCTTATGTGGTTCACAGTCTCTCTCTCTCTCCCTAGACCAAGTACACCACTGGGACTGCGATTCTCTCTCCCTCCCCACAGTCACATCACCAACTTTGTCTTACCCATGCATGCAGAGTAGCGAGCAGCTTCTCACCTCTACATCCATCACAGTGGGCGGCAGCTGTTTCCCAGTCTCTCTCTCTCTCTCCATACCATATGCGGTTAAGTTACAGCCATGCTGTCTCCCGATCCTCGCTTCTTAACTTCTGTGCATGCATGTGTAGCAGAGGAGAGAGAGAGAGACAGAGAGAGAGACACTGAAACTGAAAACTGAGAAGTATGGTCTCTCTCCTTCTGCTCTCTCAACTGGATGTTACTGGGGGAATGTAATGTCTTTGTGGGGGACAAACAGAGATCCACAGGCCAGGTTGGTGGGGAGTTGTCACAACTGTGTAGGGAACACTACTAGATCCGCAGGGTGGGTGGGTGGATAATCAGTGCTGTGGGGGCCACAAGCTGTTTTACAACCTACTGCTCCCACCTGCACTGTTACTGGGGAAATTCATTGCCACTGTGGCGTAAAGTGAAAGATCCTTGGGGCGGGTGGGTGGCAAGTCATGTATCTGTGTTGCGGAGAGTGATGTCCCTGTAAGGAGTCTTTCTCTCCCTCTGTGCCTGTTGCTGCTCCCAAGTCTGCTGCTCTCTTTCATTTGGGGTGGGGGCTCGCCCAACCCTGCAGCGAGAAGATTGTTTGCACTGTTCACACAACTGCTGCCTACAGAACCATACACAGGGGGAAAGTTATGGTGACACAGTCTCCAGGGAATGTCTCCTGCTGCCTGTCATGCACAAGTGCTCCTGTTCTCTTGCTCACTGATGTACAGTAACATTGGAGGATGTTTACTGGCATCATCGACAGAGACCTATGGAGCAGCAGCTGCCTCCTGTGCTGTAACTTTAAGCAGTGCCATGAGGACTTTCAGTAAGGAGGAGGGAAAGGGGCTTTGAACAGAGTGTGCTTCCTGCATCTTGTGTGGCTGCAGCAATGTAGCGATGGTAACCTAAGCTAACTGGTCCCAAAGGGTGCTTTTCCCTGTGCTGCTGGTGAAACTGTGTGACAATACACAGGGGATATCCTTGTTGGAGCTCTCTCCCCTGCTGCTGCACACTGACAGCCCACAATTCTTCTGCAAGATCAGAAGGACAGCGTGCTTGGGGTGAGTGACTCAGCCAGGGATGAACACAGGGGATACACGCAGACAGGACACTGCAGCATTTCAGTGAGGTAGCAGAGTGAGGAGCGGGAACAATACAAGATCCATTGGGCAGATGGGTGGGAACCTATGTAGTGGTCTAGGGACACTTACTTCTGTTCTAACATGGGGTAGCAAAGTAGCAAAGAGTCACTCTCACTCCTTACTGGTAGCGGGGTAATTAAATGGCTGCCGCAGATGTTTTGCTCTGCCTAGACTGTGAAGAAGTTTGGGTTGTGCACAGGGATCATACTGCCTGGTCTTTTCACTCTAACATGCATTAACATACATTAATGAATGGTCATGTAGTCTTCTTTAGTCCAGGGATGCTTGGATATCGTAGCAGTCACAGAAACATGGTACACAGAGAACCATGACTGGGATGTTAACATACCAGGGTACACAACCTACAGGAGAGACAGGGAGGGCAAAAGAGGGGGGGAGTAGCTCTCTATGTAAGGGAAGGGATAAAAGCAACTGAACAAAAGACTAAACAGGGAGGAGAGGAGGCACCATGGGTCACCTTAGAGACTGGAAATGGCACCACAATCCACAGGGGTTGTATACACACCCCCATGTCAGGGGGAGAGAATGGACAAGGATATGATAGAAGGCATACTTAGGATGGCAGAGAAAGGGGAGATACTGTTGATGGGGGACCTTAATATGCCAGATGTTAACTGGAGCACCTTTGCTGCAGCCACATCCAAAAGCAGGGCCATCCTTGATGCCCTTCAGGTGGCATGCCTCAGACAGCTAGTTTTGGAACCTACTCGTGAGGGAGCAATCTTAGACCTCGTACTCTCAAATGGAGACAGTGAGAGGATCTCAGATCTAGAAGTGGGTAGCCATTTGGGAACAAGTGACCACCAAACAGTGTGGTTCACGATAAACTCAGCTACAGAGTCAAGCCATACAAAAGTGAAGGTTCTGGACTTCAGGAGGGCTTACTTTGGCAAGATGGGAGAGTGCCTTAGAAAAGCACTAGCAAACAGGCTAGAAGGAGAGGTGGAGCAACAATGAGGAAATATCAAAAATGCCATCACAAAGGCAACAAGCCTTTGTGTGAAACAAATAAACAAATCAAAACAAAAAAAATGCCACTAGCGTTCTCAAAAGAAGTGGCGGTGAAGGTTAGGGAGAAAAAGATAGCATTTAGGAAGTATAAGAAAACACAGAAAGAGTAGGACAGAGAACTGTACCAGTTAAGGCAGAAGGAAGCAGGGAGGGTAGTCAGAATAGCAAAGGCACAAACTGAGGAAAAGATAGCCAACTCGGTTAAGAAGGGGGATAAAACCTTTTATAGGTATATCAGGGAGTGTAGAAAGACAAAGGGAGGGATAGTGAGGCTGAATAGAATGGATGGTGGGTGGGCAAAGAGTGACAGTGAAAAAGCAGGGATATTGAATGAATACTTCTGTTCAGTATTCACAAAAGAGGAAGTGGGGGAGGTGCCTAATCCAATTAACAGAAGCACTCTGGAGAGGGGGGTCGATCCCAGTCCTTTCACAGAAGAAAGGGTTCTGAAAGAACTCCTTAAACTGAAGGTGAACAAAGCAATGGGGCCAGATGGAATTCACCCCAGAATTCTAAAAGAATTAAGAGAGAACTAGTGACACCACTGACTACCCTTTATAACAAATTATGGGAGGATGGTGTGGTACCTGAGGACTGGAAGAAGGCTGATGCGATTCCCCTTCACAAAAGTGGGAGCAAGACAGAGGCAGGAAACTACAGACCTGTTAGTTTGATCTCTGTGGTAAGGGAAAGTGATGGAATCACTTCTGAAGGACAGAATTGTTGAGTACCTAGAGGCCAGTGGGGCACAGAACCCAAGGCAGCATGGGTTCACAGCGGGAAGGTCATGTCAGATGAATCTAATTGATTTCTTTGACTGGGTGACGAAAGTAGTAGACCAGGGAGGGGCTGTGGACATGGCCTACCTAGACTTTAGCAAGGCATTTGACACAGTCCCACACAAAAGATTAGTAGTCAAATTAACCGGCCTTGGAGTGGGTCCCAGGGTGGTAGCCTGGGTAAAACATTGGCTGAACAACAGGACACAGAAGGTAATTGTAAATGGAGTCCACTCTGAAGAAAGAGGGGTTACTAGTGGGGTACCGCAGGGTTCAGTACTGGATCCAGTCCTTTTTAATGTCTTTATAAGTGACATTGCAGAGGGACTTGAATTAAAAGTATGCCTCTTTGCAGATGACACAAAGATCTGCAACAGGGTTGATACACAAGGAGGTGTGGAAAGGATGAGAAGGGACTTGGCAAGGTTAGAGGAATGGTCAGAAGTATGGCAGCTTGGATTCAATGCAAAGAAGTGCAAAGTAATGCACCTGGGAAACAAAAACCCAGGGGAAGATTACACAATTGGGGGGAGGTACTAACAACAACAAAAATGGAAAGGGACCTGGGGGTAATCATAACAGATGACCTTAAGGTTAGCAAGCAATGTTAGAAGGTGGTAGGGAGGGCTGGGGGGATACTGGGATGTATAGAGAGAGGCATCACCAGCAGAAAACAGTAAGTTGTTATCCTCCTGTACAGACAGTTGATGAGACCCCATCTGCAGTACTGCGTCCAGTTCTGGAGACCCCATCTCCACAAGGACTTAGACAGGATGGAGGCAGTTCAGAGGAGGGCAACTAAAATGGTGCAGGGTCTGCAAGAGAAGCCATACGAAGAGAGGCTAAAGGAGCTTAATACATATACCCTTGAGGAAAGGAGGGAGATGGGGGACATGATAGAAACATTTGAGTACCTCAGTGGAATCAACAAAGTCCAAGAGAGTAGCATCTTTCAGAAAAAGAGATGTGCAAGAACAAGGGGACACAATTTGAAGATAGAGGGGGGATGGCTCAGGGGCAATGTGAGGTAGTATTTTTTCACAGAGAGGGTGGTGGACACATGGAACAGCCTTCCTGAGGAGGTTGTGGGGTCTAAAACTGTGGGAGAATTCAAGAATGCATGGGACAGACATAAGGCAATTTTTGTGGGGGGGGGGTAGGAAGAAATAGGCTGTTGGTTAAATAGGATCTGCAGCTTATCCTCTAGGTAGGGAAATGGGCAGACTAGGTGGGCCAAGCGGTCCTTATCTGCCATCAAAGTCTATGTTTCTGTTTCAATTGACACTCTCCGTTTTGCAACCGCATGTTATGATATACATTAGGCCCCTATGAAAATCTTCCTGTATGCGTGATAAATTTTAAAAACAGGATGTTGGATAAAAAGTACCCTGTACCCATCCATCTTTACCACTTTATGAATTACTGTAAAAATATTGAAATAGAAATAACAGGGGTCAGACTTCATGGACTAATGTTAACTAAAGAGCAGGGGCAAGATTCACATTTGTGCCAAAGTGGTATTAACAAAAGCCCAGTTTATGCCTGCAAACTGGGTTTACACCGGGGCAAAGTTTTGAGGGAGCCACAATGCAAATGAGGGGGAGGGAACGTGCATATTGGCGCTCTCCCATTCACAAAGCATTTGCTCTGCTTAAGGGCTGTTTGCAGGGTCCCTTTGTGCTGAGCAAATACTGCCGAGGAAAAGCTCCTCTTAACTCTGTGCAGCCCAAGTGGTTAGTAGAGGTAGTGCAAGGCACCCCCTGACCCACAACATTATATTTCTGGTAGTCTAGCGATCCCTTCCTCCACCCGATGCCCTTCCCACGTGTAGTTAAATGTCCCTGGCAGTCCAGTGGTCCCTCCCCTTCCCTGTTCTCTGATCACCTTTCCTGTATAATAAAAGTAATGCCCTGGCAGTCCAGCGATCCCTCCCCCCCTCCTCCATTCTCCACTTGCCTGTTCCGTATATTAAAAGTATTTCCCTGGTAGTCCAGTGGTCCCCCCTCCTTCATTCTCTGATTGCCTTCCCTGTATAATAAAAGTAATACCCTGGCAGTCCAGTGGTGCCTCCCCCCTCCCCTGTCAGCTGATCGCCATCCCGGTGGGAATAACTTTAATGCCCTGGTAGTCCAGTGGTACCCTCACCCTATCCCCAATCCCTCCCTGCCACAACATGAAGAATAACCCCGGTGGTATAGCAGTCCCCCCACCCATCCTAATGTGTCCGTAGAAAGGAGGATATTGTTCTCCCTGGTGTCTCATGGACTCCCCACCCCAGCAGGTAGTGCCCCACCACCCCGCTCCCCAATCCATCCCAACACTGAGCTGTGACTGGCACAACCCTCCTCTATCCACTACGGCAGGCCACCAACTGAGCTGTCAATGGAGCGCTTACTGTATACAGTATGCACTCCATTGACAGCTCAGTCAGCAGCCGGCCATGGTTGAGAGAGGGGTGCTCTGCCGGTTGCTGGCATAATTTTGGGATTGGGGTGAGCAGGGTGGTGGGACACTACCTGCTGGGGTGGGGGCTGCAGGGGGTCCACGTGACACCAGGAAGAACAATATATAGTAGTAGTAGTAGAAAAAAATGTTTATTAATAAACATATTTATGAATTTAGGATAAAACTCGATTGAGTCAAAGACTCATTTACAACGAGATCCTCTCCACTATTACAAACATTACAAAATATGTTATACAAAATTAGTAAATACCCATGTACAAGGACTAACTAATACAGTAAGTAGGGTCAGACATTTTTACATTCCACATATGTACAAAATAACTTCATACATACAAGGTAACTTAATAACTATAACATACATATACTATTTAGCAAAGTATAAAACTAATAGAGTTCAAGAATCTTTATAATCCCCTTATCTACTCCCCCCCCTTGGTCTAATTAAGTTGGGAAAGTCAGGGCCTAGTATTCCATACCTAGGTTATTAACAGCATTTTCTCAGTTTTTTGTAATAACTCCTTAACCAGGTTTTGATTTGATGCCAGGTATTTTTCTGGACTGGGTCTCTTACGTCAGGAGGAATTTTGTTCCACAGGCAGGCGCCTTGATAATATATCATCTGACGGCCAACTTCCAGGTTACACCCTGGTAATGCCAAATCTAATGCATTAGCAAATCACAGCAATACAAATTTATCCTTTTTATGAGGCAGGAAACTATGTATGGAGTGAGATTGCCAACCATCCCTTTGTGGATGAAGGCAAGTAAATGCTCCCGTCTTCTATCCTGGAGGGTCTTCCAGTCTAGTCTATCATATACCTGACACCTATGCAATAGTCTGGGAGCATCTAAAATAAACCTGGTCAGTCTCCCATAATATATATCTAGCCTCTCTAGGTCTTTTTTTAAACCACTCGAGTATAAGATGTTTCCATAATCAAATATAGGTATAATCATGGAGTTTACCAATTTCTTTTTTGTGTCTGCTGTTAAACAACATCTAATTCTATATAGGGCTCCTAGTCTTCTGCCTATGTTCTTTGATAGGCTATCAATATGAACATCCCACTTCAAAAAACTATCCAACAACCTCCCCAGATATTTATAAGACCAGACCTGTTGCATCGGGGAGCCCCCCAAGGTAACCACTTCTAAGAACCTTTTCTCTTGTGTTTCATTTAATCTAGAAAACAACATTGACTATGGGTTTTTTTTGCATTAAGAATCAGTTTACTGTTCTTAAAGAAAACCTGCAATTCGTTAATTGCATTTTGTAATGTATCCTGTATTATAGTATCACCAGGTGTATATATAATAGTATCACCTGCATAAAGATGGAAATTAACAGATGGATCAGAAAAAGTTATATCATTTGTATAAATATTAAAGAGGAGAGGTCCCAGGATGGAACCCTGGGGGACCCTTGAGACAACAGGTAGCTGACCCAAAAGCAAATTCCCCATAGAGACCACCTGTGTTCTACCAACCAAGTATGAAGTTAACCATTTCAAAGCCCCTCCTGTAATACCCATTGAGGCTGTCCTGGACAGGAGGACACAGTGGTCCAGGGAGTCAAATGCCTTGAAAAAGTCAACAAATATTGCACCCACCTGTGTCCTCCTGTCCAGGGCAGCCTGCACATCTCCCACCACTTTAACCAATGCCATTGTAGTACTGTGGAATTTTCTAAAACCGGACTGCATAGCATTAATTCTCTCTTGAGTCTCCAGGTAATCCTTCAACTGAGTAGCTACCAATCTCTCAGATATCTTTGAGAGCTGAGGTAATAAGACAATTGGATGATAATTCCCTATATCAGTTACTTTCCCCTTTTATGTATAAGAATAATCTTAAGGCATCTGGGTATTCCCCAGTATGTAAGGATTGGTTAAAAACATATGCCAAGGGGTGAGCAATGACTGGAGCAGCATATTTCAAAAACCTTGAGGGGATACCATCAAATCCAATGGCCTTCGATGTAACTATCTTTAGTAATTCTTTCTGAACAGATTTAAGTATAATTTCTGAAAAAATGAAACTCTGAGCCATATCATTGCGCATCCCTTGGTCACCCTGTGTCTAGGATTCTCCGGTACCAGGTCCCATTCCCCCCATTGTACTAAAAACATGATTAACTATATCTACAACAGGCTGGGACATGGGAACCATCTGATTATCTATGAAAAATTAACTTGGGACAGGGTTACCTTGTCTTTTTAATAACTTATTTACTATTTTCCAGAATTCTCTTGGATAAGTTGTACAATTTTTATTCAATAGATGTATATAATGTTGTTGTTTGGACTTCTTTAACATAATAATTACGAAGTTGTCTATAACTATTCCAATCGCTTATGCGACTACTTTTTTTTGCCTGGACCCATGCCTTGTTTCTATTTTTTTTATTTTCCTCAGATCATTAGAATACCATAATGCATTGTTATGTTTCAGGAGTTTAACCTTAATTGGAGCATGCCTATTACATGTCATTAAAAATTTAGTATAAAAAAATTCCCAGGCATCATTAACTGTTGGTATCAATTCCATACAATCCCAGTTAATGTCACTAAGTTCCAGCATATATTTAATATAGTTGAAGCTTTTAAAGCTTTGCCATTCAGTATATCTTTTATTAACCCGTGCCTTAAGTCCACCAAGTTTACAATAGGTGAACTGATGATTGGAAATTGTATCGGGGAGTACCACACTCTTTCTATTATTCTATTAATGGAATTAACAAAAATTAAATCCAGGATTGTTGATGACTCCAATTTACCTAAATTAATTCTAGTCATATCCTTAATCAGCTATGTGAGGCCCAAGTTTATCTGAAGGCCAATCATGAGATGGGAGTCCTTAATACTATACCAATTAGTGTTAAAATTTCCTGCCATAACAATTTCATGGGTGTCCTTAAATTTCAAGAGCACATCCTGTAAGTTTTCAAAGGCAATGGGATTAATTTTTGGAGGACACTAAATTCCTATCAACATAATTTTTTTGGCATATGGTAATCTCAACTCAAGGATCAAAGCTTCCACACCTATTAGGTCCTTATTTATTTCAACCTGTGAGGTAATTAAATCACCTCTTCCCTAAATCGAAACTCCACCCCCTCTTTTGTTTCTATCCATTCACCAGGTATTATAACCAGAAATATTCAACCAACCATCTTCAGTTCCACTGTTTAGCCATGTCTCAGTGACCACAACCAAATCTGGATTGTGGTCCATCAGCCATGTGCTAATCAGGTCCAACTTTTTTATCACACTTCTTGCATTAAAATGTACCAAAACAAGACCTTTCCCATCTCGTATGCCATTAAAGGTGGAGGCATTATTCACTTCGGAATTAAGTACGTTTTCTGATCTATGCATGTGTTCTGTGTTGTCTAAGATATGCTGTCCTTGATGCCAAGGACCTGGGTTGGGATGAACGTCTCCACATGTTATTAAGGTTACCAGGAACATACGGTGCAAAAAGGACCTGGATCTACCTCTCTTCCTTTGGATTTTTTCCAGTATCCATTTTACCAGGACGTTCCCCAACTGTGTTCTATGTTTAACTGTGCTGCCGAGAGCAGCCATCCTAAGAACATCATTTACCAATCTTGCAGGAAACAAACCTGGGCATGTTATAAGTCCAAGAATACTGCTCCCAGTGAGATATATACAGGTACCACCATAAATTATTATTTTTTTATTTAGTTTTTGTTTACCGGGTAAGTGCACTAGCCAGTAGATGACTATTTTCAGGCACGACCTGGGAGAGTACAAGGCAATACATGCAGAAGGTGTTTACAGGGAAAAAATGACATTTGACAATACAGCTTGAAAGACAATAAATAATAGACAGTAAAGCAAAGTGCTTGGCATGAAGCATAAGTGGCTAAATTAGCTATGTAGACTCAGATAACAGTAAATGAGCATTGGTCAGCACTGTATGCAACAATACCAGAAAGAATATAACAATCAGCAATGTAACTACAAATTCAGGTGCAGGTTATAACATGAGGGAGTACGGTTATTGTTCCTTGTACCTTTAAGGCTTCTTCTGATTTTACATCTCTCCTCCCCTTTTCCAGTGCATGGTGGTTCCAAACAACCCCCAGGAAAATGAAAACTAATATCCTGGGGAACATATTTTTAATTTTTGTTTTAATGGTGTACTACCCTAATTTATCCAGAACAAAGTGGGACAAAAGGAAAATAACCCTAGCAATTATATCAGTTACCTATATCAACTGAGCAACTATAATAAATAACAACACTACTTTGCATGGAAGACCCTTCCTTAGACCAATCAATATAATTATTATTTAGTACTACGGAGGATTATAGGAACTCTATAAAATATATAAAATGCATAAAACTAATGCAGTATTAGATTTTACTTATCAAGCATTTTTAGTGCCTTTAAAGTAAGACGCCTGCAGCACCATAAAAACCTCACAAGGCAAAAATTATACTATCTAAAATGACTCCTTTCTTTAACATGTACTAACCTAATTTTTGTTGCCTGATAATCTAAGTATTATTTCTCTGCGGTGGCGCTCACGCCACTCACACCACTCATGCCATGGCTATTCGCGCGGTCTGCTGGGGAGCTTTGAGTAGCTGTGCCCCTCCCTAATCAGCTGCTGCTTGTATGTGGTTTGCCACTGAACCCCCTCAGCCACTCAGCAAACCAGCATCCAAGTTCAGCAATTACAAGGAACAGTCACTATGCAATGCAGCAGTTGTAAATAAAGGCAAAAACTGGTAGGATAACTTAAAGATTCAGTTAAATGTTGCAAAGTTCACAGGCAGTGCTCCGTTGAGCCTGTATCCTTCTTTCTGTGAGCACATCGGGGATGGGTGGGGTGGACCACAAGACCACCAGGGTTATTCATTGTGTTATGGCAGGGAGGTATTGGGGATAGGGTGAAGGACCACTGGACTACCAGGGCATTGAAGATATTCTCACTGGGATGGCAATTGACAGATGGGGGATGGACCACTGGACTGTCAGGGCATTACTTTTATTATACGGGGAAGATGATTGGAGAACGGGGAGGGGGGCCACTGGACTACGAGGATAATACTTTCAATATACAGGGATTGCGATCAGAGAACATGGGGAGGAAAACTAGACTGCCAGGTAACACTTTTAATGTACAGAGCTGGTGATCAGAGAATGGGGGAGAGACCACAAGACTGCTAGGGGAAATACTTTTAAAGTATGGGGCTGGCGATCAGAGAACAGGGGAGGGACCACCGGACTACTAGGGAAATATTTTTAATATATGGAGAAGGTGATCTAAGAATGGGAAGGGAGGAGGGTCCACTAGACTGCCAGGGAAATATGTTTAATATAAGGGGAAAGCGATCAGGGGGAGGGACCACTAGACTGCCAGGGAAATAATTTTAATGTATGGGGCTGGCGATTGGAGAATGGTGGAGGGGGAGGGACCACTGGATTGCCTGGGCATTACTTTTATTATACAGGGAAGGCAATCAGAGAATGGGGGAGGGACCATTGGACTGCCAGGGAATTACTATTAACATAAGGGGAAGGCGATAGAGGAATGGGGAGGGAAAAGGGACCACTAGACTACCAGGAAAATACTTCTAATATATGGGGAAGGCAATCAGAGAACAGGGGAGGGGGAGGGACCACTAGACTTCCAGAGAGAGACAGCCTTTTTATTTTCTCAGGCTGGTGATCAGTGATGGGGGGTGGACTGCAGCTGCATGTTGGCCGTGGGCTGGGGGGCATGCTATGTCACCCTCAGCCTATGCAAATGGGCCCATAATAGGCATGCAAATGGCCACCTAGCTCCTTGAATGCCCAATGGGCTCATTTGCATGGCTGGCTTTGTGAATTGCTAATAGTGCAGCAGTGCTATACATTGGAGTGGGGTATTCCTGACTCCAGGTTGGGGCAGTGCTACAGGGGTAAGTGCTGGCTCCACCTGGCCCCTATTCACAGTTGGATAGCATGGGGTGCTATCCGACTGTGAATTGCAACTTTTGCACCCTGGGTAATTGAAAATTGCAATATAAACTTTTGCGTTGCACATTGCAATTTTTGGTGAATCGGGCCCCAAGTGTTTACTTGTAATAAACAGAACACTGACTATTTTATTTATTGTATTTTTATGTATTTGTAGCTACTTTTTTACATTTTATAATACAGTAATTGATAGTACACTGACTGTACTGTCTATTCTTTGATGCTGATGATTTTGGGGACTTGCACATATTGCTGGCTGGAATTTCTTTCTTTCAGTCTGCAGTCTTCTTCAGGATGGGTCTTAAAACCTTTGTTTTCCCCCATACACACAGACAGGATTAGTAAACCTGAATTCACACCTCTGGATGCTGCCCTGCTAGGTGGTGGAACATCACACTACAACACAACACAACACAACACAACACAACACAACACAACACAACACAACACAACACAACCTATACAGTGGTTCCTCAGACTCTTTGAGACCCATCTCCAACAGTTGCGATTTGCAAACCTGACATCACACCTCAGGATTCTGTGAGGCCAGGTGTTTGGCTAGAGCAGGTTTTACACACTGACACAGCAAATATTTGGGATAGAAAAAAACATAGAAACATAGGAACATAGAATTTGACAGCAGATAAGGAACGCTTGGCCCACCTAATCTGCCCATTTCCCTTCCTAATGGATAAGCTGCGGATCCTAGTTAACCAACAGCCTACTTCCTCCTACCCCCAACTAGAATTGCCTTATGTCTGTCCCATGCATTCTTGAATTCCCACACTGTTTTTGACTCTACGACCTCCTCAGGAAGGCTGTTCCATGTATCCACAACCCTCTCTGTGAAGAAATGCTTCCTCACATTACCTCTGAGCTATCCCCCCTCTATCTTCAAATTGTGCCCCCTTGTTTTTGCACATCTCTTTTTCTGAAAGATGCTACCCTCTTGGACTTTGTTGATTCCCTTGAGGTATTTGAAAGTTTCTATCATGTCCCCCCTCTCCCTCCTTTCCTCATGGCTATACATCTTTAGTTCATTTAGTCTTTCTTCATATGTCTTCTGATGCAGACGCTGCATCATTTTGGTTGCCCTCCTCTGGACAGCCTCCACCCTGTCTATGTCTTTGCAGAGATGGGGTCTCCAGAACTGTACACAGTACTCAAGATGCGGTCTTACCAACTGTCTGTACAGAGGGCCAACAACTTCCTGTTTTCTACTGGTGATGCCTCTCCCTATGCATCCCAGTATCCCCCCAGCCCTACTGCCTTCTCGCATTGCTGGCCCACCTTTAGGACATCTGATATGACTACCCCCAGGTCCCTTTCCATTTTTGTTGTTGTCAGTATCTCACCCCGCCCATTGTGTACTCTTCCCCTGGGTTTTTATTTCCCAGGTGCATTACTTTGCACTTCTTTGCATTGAATCTAAGCTGCCATACATATGACCATTCCTCCAACCTTGCCAAGTCCCTTTTCATCCTTTCCACCCCACCTTGGGTATCAACCCTGTTGCAGATCTTTGTGTCATCTGCAAAGAGACATACTTTCCCTTCCAGTCCCTCTGCAATGTCACTTATAAAGACATTAAAAAGTACCGGCCCCAGTACTGAACCCTGCGGTACCCCACTAGTAACCCTCCTTTCATCACTGTGGACTCCATTTACTATTGCCCACTGTGTCCTGTTGTCCAACCAGTGTTTTACCCAGGCTACCACCCTGGGACCCACTCCCAGGCTGGCTAATTTGTTTATTTATCTTTTGTGTGGAACTGTGTCAAATGCCTTGCTAAAGTCTACGTAGGCAAAACACTAACTGCCGGGAAAAAAGTTCAACTTTATTATCATAATTTTTACATTGCAGTGGCACAGCCATTGGCATGAACAATGGCTTACATCACTTTTTCCATGTGATCAATATATTTATTACAGTCTTCAACTGTCAGCACTCTCCCCCAAAAGTGTCTTGTGCCCCATATTAGCTGAGCACAGTTCCTTGGCTTAACACGCCTCCAAGTGTAGTACTTTATCTGATGCCACACCATCTCTATTGGGTTCAGGTCTGGTGATTCCTCTGGCATCTTGACCCAATTCACTCCCTGGTCCTTTATGGACCCAGGTGGAAGACTAGGTTTGCTGGCCAAGGCACCTAGCTTCACCTGAGCTCTTTTCTTCTAGGCTGCTTGAAAGGGCAATGCAAAGAACCTTACCAGAGCAACAATAAGGATTAAGGCTTCTTTTGGCTAGGCAGGTTTACGGTGTGTTTTTATTTTTATTGTGTACTCACAAGGATTGTTACTGTTTGTTGCTAACATTTTATTGCTTTATTTTTCTCTGATTCAAATTGTTGTTGCTGGGTATACCTTCTGCTGCATTATTACAGGGTGTGCCTACAGGTGTGTGCTTACAGATTACTGCTGTAATCTTCTGATTCAAATTGTCTTTTGCAAGGTATATCTTCTGTTACTGCTTTATTTTTCTCTGTAGCAAAGTGTTTCTTACAGGGTATATATTCTGTGAAATTATTACAGGTGGTGCTTTACAGGTTTCACAGTTTTATCTGTTATTAGGATAAGCTTTCAGGGCTACTGCATTTGTTGCTGGCTGATTGTTTCTGCTCTTACCTCCTTGTTTATTTTGTCTGTGGTTCTTCTTTTTCGGCAAAGGGAAGGGCCCAGCCACCCCCCATCCCCAACCACCCCACTCTACACTCCTTTTATTGGGTAGCACAATCTTGACATTTCCTGTAGCAAATCAGGAAGAGGCAGATCAGAGGGGTATCCACACAGTGAGCTCATTTACAGGGGCACTAGTAATTTAACTTGTTATAACAAGTTATACAAAATCAAACTTTTGCTTTCATTTTCTTCCTTCTAATTACTCTGACCAGGTTAAAAACACCCAGTAACTTACCTGAAATGGATATCGTTAACTGCAGGTGCTGTGGAACACTTTTCAGAAGGGCAGTTTTACAGGATTTAGGACACTGTCCTACATGCTGGGACATTGGAGATCTAAGGGCTCAGCTCCAGGCAGCATGGGCAGAGACTGCATGCCTCAAATTGCATATTCAAGAGGAAATATATTATAAGAACTGCCCGCCATTTCCCCAGCATCCAACAGAAGTACCTCGATCGCAGAGGGTAGTTGGTCCGGGAGGTTGGCAGGTGGTTAGGAGGGGCAAATCTGGTGCCCCATCACTCGGTGCTCTCCAACATATCACCTCCACAAGCCATATAAAAACTACAAACAGGTATCTGCCTCTATCTCCGAAATCAAACAATGGGGCAGAGGACACTGCAGAGCAGGACACTGCAGCACAGGAGCTAGCATAACAAAACTCGCCCAAAACAGGAACCAAAACAAAAAAGCAAAAAAGAAATTCCAAAAACTTCTGATCATAGGGGACTCCATGATTCAGGGAGTTGATACATATCTCCAGCCAGGGGTAATGGTCAGATGCCTCCCAGGTACATCAGTGTGGAGAGACTCTGACTGCATTGCTAAAATTGTTAAGGAAGCAGGAGAAAACATTGATGTCCTGGTACACATAGGGACTAACGATCTCACCAGCCAGTCAGTTGTGGAGACCAAGGAACACCTGACCAGGCTGGGTGACAAACTATCATCCATTTCATCCAGCATCTCCTTCTCTGAGATCCTGCCAGTCTGGGAGAGGGGGACAGATGGACGGAAGGTCAGAGAAGGGGAGATAGGGGAGCTAAACATGTGGCTCAAAGGCTGGTGCCAGGAAAAAGGACACAAATTTGTAGGGAACTGACAACAGTTTTGGGAGCAAAAGTTCTTTAAATTTGAAGGACTGCATCTGACTAAGGAGGGAGTCAGTCCATTGAGGCAGAAGTTTGATGTCTTTGCAGAATATTTAAACTAGCAAATGGGGAGAGGGGTGCAGCACCCGATACGTCGAATGGGAAGAGCACCCTTCCCCACTCAGCTAGTGGTCAAACAGGAGTTCAGCATGTTTGTAGTTCATTTGCATCACCAGGTAAAGAAAAAGGTCCGGCTCCTCATATGATGCACAGGGGAAATGCCAAACCTCGCCCAACAACTAATACGTGGAAATCTGACCAACAGAAAATCATGTACACAAATGCTCGCAGTCTGGGAAACAAGACCTGTAGGCAATAATGACAGAGGCTTAACTGGACATAGTAGCCATTAGCGAGACATGGTTTACCAGTACTTGGGAGACTTCAGTACCTGGCTATGTACTGTTCAGAAGAGACCGAGGTGCAAAAAGGGGGGGTGGAGTGGCCCTTTATGTCAATGAAAATATCAAAGCTACAGAAATTCAGAATACACACAAGGAGCCAGAAGAACTGTGGGTCACCCTGGAAACAGGACATGGGACAGCCATACGAACTGGGGTTGTGTACAGACCTCCAGACCAGGGAGAGGACATAGACACATTACCATTAGAAGATATACAAAACATGACAGCTAAAGGGGAGGTTCTGATAATGGGAGACTTCAACATGCCAGATACAAATTGGTCAATACCAGCAGGGACATCTGCCATAACTAGACACATGGTGGATTCCCTGCAGGGGGAGGGCCTCAAACAACTGGTACAACAACCCACAAGAGAAAGGGCTATCCTAGATCTAGTACTGACTAACAGGGAAAGGATCACAGATCTCCAGGTAGAGGGTCACCTGGGTGCCAGTGACCATCACATGGTATGGTTCAATTTGGCCACTAGAACAAAATCATCCCATTCCATGGCAAAAATATGGGACTTCAGAGGAGCTGACTTTGATAAGATGGCCAACAGAGTTAAGCTAGCCCTGGCAAAAAGAAATACAGGTGAGGGGGTACAGGCAAAGTGGACAAGCATTAAAGATGCAATACTTGAAACAACATCCCATTGTGTTAGTGAGAAAAGGAAGTGCAAAAAAAGAAGGAGACCACTTTGGTTCTCAAACACAGTAGCAGAAAAGGTCAGAGCCAAAAGGCTGGCCTTAAGAAAATATAAGGGAACGCAGCAGGATGAAGATAAGGAGGCATACAAAACTTCCCTAAGGGAAGCAGGGAAGGCAGTAAGGCAGGCAAAGGCCCAAACCAAGGAAACACTAGCACAAACAGTAAAAGAAGGTGACAAGACTTTCTATAGATACATTAGTGAAAGCAGAAAGTCCAGAGGGGGTATTGCTAAGATCAAAGGGGATAAGGGGGCATGTGAGGAGGAGGATCATGTAAAAGCATCTATTCTAAATAGATACTTCTGCTCAATATTTACTGAAGAGAAGGTAGGGCAGGGCCCACAGCTCTGCACCATGGACATGGGGGAAGGAGGTGTGCACTAGTCCCTTCACAAAAGAAAGGGTCCTACAAGAGCTCGATAAACTCAAGGTGGACCAGGCAATGGGACCTGATGGCATACATCCCAGGGTACTAATGGAGTTAAGGGTGGAGCTAGCAGAGCCATTATCAGAACTGTTTAGTGAGTCTCTGAGCACAGGAGAAGTCCCAGAAGACTGGAGAAGGGCTCATGTGATCCCACTCCACAAGAGTGGTAGCAGGGAGGAGGCAGGGAACTACAGACCAGTCAGTCTTACCTCAGTAGTGGGCAAGATTATGGAGACACTCCTTAAGGAAAGGATAGTGCAACACCTGGAATCCATAGCAGCACAGGATCCAAGACAGCATGGATTTACAAAAGGAAGGTCCTGTCAAACTAATATCATAGATTTCTTTGACTGGGTAACCAGAGTGGTGGACCAAGGGGGAGCAGTTGATGTTGCCTACCTTGACTTCAGCAAAGCTTTCGATACTGTTCATAGAAGATTGATTAACAAGCTGGGTAGGCTCGGGGTGGGTCAGATGTTAGTCAACTGGGTAGCAAACTGGTTGACGGGCAGAAAACAGAGAGTGGTGGTAAATGGTATACAGTCAGAAGAGATGTAAGTCACAAGTGGTGTACCTCAGGGATCACTCCTGGGGCCAGTCCTCTTCAATATCTTCATCAGTGACATTGCAGATGGACTGGAGGGTAAGATTTGTCCGTTTGCAGATGACACCAAGATCTGCAACAGAGTAGATGATCCAGATGGGGTGGGCAGAATGAGAAGAGATCTGAATAAACTAGTAAAACGGTCAGAAGAGTGGCAACTGGGGTTTAACTCAAAGAAGTGCAAGATCATGCACATAGGGAAGAGAAACCCTGAAGCCACCTATAGGCTGGGAGGGGAGTTGCTGGCAGTCACAAGGGAAGAAAGAGACTTGGGCGTCATCATCACCGATGACCTGAAATCATCCAAGCAGACCTCTAAAGCAGTAGGTAAGGCTAGAGGGATGTTGGGGTGTATTAGTAGGGGTATCACAAGTCAGAAAAGGGAGGTAATAATCCCTCTTTACAAGACACTTTTAGGCCCCATCTGGAGTACTGCATGCAGTACTGGAGGCCACACCTTCACAAGGACATTAACCAAATTGAGGCAGTCCAGAGAAGGGCAACCAAAATGGTGCAGGGACTGCATCAGAAAACATATGACAGATTAACTGAGCTCAATATGTATACCCTAGAGCAAAAGAGGGAGAGAGGTGATATGATTGAAACATTCAAACACCTTAAGGGCATTAACAAGGTGAAAGAGTCTAACATGTTTCAATATAAGAAAAATAGCAGGACAAGAGGACACAGCATGAGAGTAGAGGGAGGCCGATTAAGGGGTAATGTGAGGAAGTTCTTTTTCACGGAAAGTGTGGTGGATGCATAGAACAGCCTACCTCAGGAAGTGGTGGATATGAATGCAGTGCAGGGCTTCAAACAGGCACGGGATATGCATAAGCATGCAATACAGATGAGTATGAATAGATAGGCCATTGACAAAGCAAAGGCCGATGGCACATCCATAAGGTAGAAAAAGAAATGAGCAGACTGGATGGGCCTTGCGGTCCTTATCTGCCGTCAACTTCTATGTTTCTAAGTTTATGTATACCCCAGATGCTGCATGCTTTGGGTCATTATCTGGACAAGAGAAAGAACACATGTATAAGTAAACACATAGAACACTGTGCTGTATATCCCCACCATGAACACAAAGAAACTGTAACTGCAAATTGCTCAGTCTTGAACCTTGAAAAAGCCGATCCCTATCTGCAAAAACTCGCTTGTTAAAGATAACATTGTACTGGACACTACCTCCTCTCTGAAGAAATTGCCCTTCATGATGCCACTGAATACTAGTATGGGCCCTGGCCTGTGGTGTGAGATGGCACCCAGACATGTATTTTCAGGGGAGTGTTTGGGCTGTGATTTCAGTACAAGATATCATCCTTTTTCTGGAAAGTCATGGAGCAAAAAGACTGTATTTCCATGGTAGTCTCATCAGTAAAAAGAACATCTGCAAATTGTTCATTTTCTTTCATCCATGTCTATCTTATTCCAGTTGCTTATGTTTTTGGCTTCACGAATGAGAGGCCATATATTGTTGGTGGGAGAAAAAGGGCCTTCATTATCTTGCTCTTTTGAGGTACTGTATAGTGCATTACCTGCAGTACGTATGGTATAATGCATAGATTCTTACACAGTTGGTCAGTACATTAGCAAAGATGAAGAGCTTACAGAAATGGATAGCCTTTAAATTGCTTTTTTGGTATACACTGTCCACAAAAATCATTTACATACATACATGCAGTGGCCAAAGCACTGTACTCACCTTGCTCTGCTGTAACTCCATCCGTTTTGATGTTGCATTTGTCTGATTGATGATTCGGATACTGAGTACCCCCGTTCTGCCAGTTTCTGATGGACCTCTGCTACACTGCTCTCATCAACCTCTGTTGTTAGCTGATCCATCATTTGGGAAACCTCACTGCAAAAAGACAATAATACACATTAGTTAATGACATGTCTGCATGTTCCAAAAGTTTCCTATGGATTAAATCATGAAATTTTGACATTAATTAACATGTAGGGCTCAATTTTCAAAGAGCCCTTAGAGCGACACAAGTTGCATCACTCCAGGGCTGCAGCAAATTCCAGGTGTGCCAGGGACCCTGTGCCCGATATTAGAAAAACTAGGGTCCCAGCACCAAACTCTCTCGGTTTGCTCCAAGCCGACAGCTGTGCCAAAGAAATGGCGCACCAGAGAGGAATGGTGCAAGCTGCAGATGGGCTTGCGGCAGCTGTGGGAGAGATGACAACCCGCTGGCGGGGCACTCTGTTGGATGGCTGGTCGTCTGGGGCATGACCTGGTCTGGGGGGGGTTGGGAGAGTCACTGTCATACATTTACGACATGTACAGTACAAATTAGTGTGAATATATAAAATCTGGTGACAGTCCACTATGGAAAACACAAGAATTAAACAGCCATGGCTATCTCACATCAATATAGCACAAAATACAAAGAAAATGGTTGAAGAAACAATTTGCTCCATCTCTCTAATGCCCCCAGGGCACCACACCTGTGCTCTATCTGACCCCAGCCTCCTCCTGGCAGGTCCCCCCACCACTGTCTGCACTGTCCCACATTGATGCAAGTCTCTTAGCTCACCTACTAGCTGGTCTAAGTGGATTCCCTTGCTGTGTCCATATTGGGGCTTGCACAATTGGAATAAAGGGGATGTTGCAGCCCTGCCATAAGCCTCTTTGTGACCTGGCGCACTCCGCTTTATGGTGCAAGGCTGGCACAGTGGCTCCCCTTTTCAATGCAGATCACAATCAAAAATTGGGATTGCCACATCTTTTGATGCAAGAAACGTAGAAACATAGAAATTGTCGACAGATAAGGACTGCCTGGCCCATCTAGTCTGCCCGTAAGCCCTTGTACTGGACTACTGCTTCTGATCTACCCGTTGCTGTACCTCTATGATTCCCCTATTTATGTTTGATGCAGGCACCTTATGTCATTCCCCAGGCTATGAAAATTGAGCCCGTAGTGTACTGTCACTTGCTGAAGGCCACAGAGGCAGCACTGGAACATTTCACTGCCTTGTAGTGTACTGTGGCTTGCTCAAGCCACACAGGCAGCCCCAGAACATTCCACTGCCTTGTAGTGTACTGTGGCTTGCTCAAGGCCACAGAGGAAGCCTTGGAACATTTCACTGCCTTGGAGTGTACTGTGGCTTGCTCAAGGCTAGAGAGGCAGCCTCAGAACACTTCACTGCCTTGTAGTGTACTGTGGCTTGCTCAAGGCCACAGAGGAAGCCTCAGAACATTTCACTGCCTTGTAGTGTACTGTGGCTTGCTCAAGGCCACAGAGGCAACCTCGGAACATTCCACTGCCTTGTAGTGTATTGAATTTTGCTCAAAGATGCCTACCTAGTCCACACTGTCTTCTTGTCTGGATGTTCTTTGCATGGTCAAATGTGTTTGTAGAGGACAGAGAGAGAAATCATGATTCTGACTGCTGCAAAGTTGTTCTGTATATCCAGGATTGGAGTCTCAATTTTGCGCATTTCACAGACAGCATTTCTTTATCTTGCATCCAGCATCTTGGTCATAGCAGTAGTGTAAAGGTGGTGGCTTCTCAGTCTGTAAATCCCCTCCAAAAGATGTGGACAAATACCACAAAAATGCAAAGTATTTATATCGCAAAGGGACAGGTACAGTAAGCGTGGCCAGGAATTGCGACAAATCACAAGCTGGGAATTAAAGAACAGACAGATCAGATGTTGAGGATCTGGGAGACATGATTTAACTATGACATTAGAAACAGCGTTAGCCAGTCAGCGCCAAACTAATGGCTGTCTTGAAGTTAACATAGAAACATAGAATTTGATGGCAGATAAGGACCGCTTGGCCCACCTAGTCTGCCCATTTCTCTACCTAATGGATAAGCTTCAGATCCTAGTTAACCAACAGCCCATTTCCTCATACCCCCCACTAGAATTTCCTTATGTCTATCCCATGCATTCTTGAATTCCCTCACTGTTTTAGACTCCATGACCTCCTCAGGAAGGCCGTTCCATGCACCCACAACCCTCTCCATGAAAAAATACTTCCTCATGTTACCTCTGAGCCGTCCCCCCTCTATCTTCAAATTGTGCCCCCTTGTTCCTGCACATCTCTTTTTCTGAAAGATGCTATCCTCTTGGACTTTGTTGATTCTCTTGAGGTACTTGAAAGTTTCTATCATGTCCACCCTCTCCCTTCTTTCCTTGAGAATATACATATTGAGCTCCTTTAGTCTCTCTTCCTATGGCTTCTGGTGCAGACCCTGCACCTTTTTAGTTGCTCTCCTCTGAACTACCTCCATCCTGTCTATGTCCTTCCAGAGATGGGGTCTCCAGAACTGTATGTAGTACTCCAGATGGGGTCTCACCAACTGTCTGTACAGAGGGATAACAACTTCCTGTTTTCTATTGGTGATGCCTCTCCATAGGCATCCCAGTATCCCACCAGCCCTCCTTATTGCCTTCTCACATTTTTTGCCCACATTTAGGTCGTCTGATATGACTACCCCCAGCTCCCTTTCCATTTTTGTTGTTAGTATTTCAACCCCCATTGTGTACTCTTCCCCTGGGTTTTTGTTTCCCAGGTGCATTACTTTGCACTTCTTTGCATTGAATCTAAGCTGCCATACATTTGACCATTCCTCCAGCCTTGCCAAGTCCCTTCTCATTTTTTCCACCCCACCTTGTGTATCAACCCTATTGCAGATCTTTGTGTCATCTGCAAAAAGACATACTTTTCCTTCCAGTCCCTTCACAATGTCACTTATAAAGACATTAAAGAGGACTGGTCCCAGTACTGAACCCTGCGGTACCCCACTAGTAACCCCCCCTTTCTTCAGAGTGGACTTCATTTACTATTAGCCAAATTCTTGCATTTTATGCAGAAAAGCATGAAAGAACAGTTGGGGAACAGTATATAATGGGGGCTTTGTCGAGCTTAAAAAAAGTACATCTGACTGAGAGGCAGTACTTTGTGTCACTGTACTATACACTGGATTGAAGATGACTACCAGATTTGGAACCACAAACTTTTATGGGACACCAAATGTAAGCAGACCTGCCAGGACGAGAAAAGCAGTAATGCAACTGAAGTGCAGCACACATTAGCAGAAAGAGATGGGGAAGCAGCAGGGGGCAGATTCAGAAGCAACAGATGCAAGTTCTTCTTTACTAAAATGGTGATAGATGCATGGAACTGCCTTCCACAGGTAGTGGTGGAGGTAAAAATGGTGGGAACTTTCAAAAACACTTGGGATAGGTATAAGGTCACCATAACACTGAATAGCAGTTAAGGGTAGGGTGTAGGCTTATGGGCAGACTAGATGGGCCATGTGATCCCCTTCTGCCATCACTTTCTATGTTTCTGTGGAAAGGAAAGTGCCAGACTACCAGTCAAATGAAGGATTTTCTGAAAGGAGCCCAAGAAATACAAAGTAAGACATTATTGTTTTGTGTTATTGTTTTGAATAGTAGGTATTCAAATAGCTCTCAACCGCAATTATTTTCTTATAGCACCATTGATGTGCTTTATAATGTTAAATTTCTTGATAGAAGCTATCCTTTACACTAGACAAATGTTGACCACCATTTTTAAAATTATTATTCTTTTCTCAGGTGTGCCCCCCATCCCATACCCTTCAGTATCCTACCTCACTAGTTAGGGACAAAGGACCAAAATCAGGGACGCATCTTAAACATTGATGATATCCACTCAGGAAGCTGGTGAAATAACAGATTCTGTGTATAATGCTTTTTCTGAGCAAGAACAAGTCTGTAACTATAATGTCTGGCATTATTTTGTGCTTACAATCCCCACTGTTCAGGCTCAGAGACCCAAATTTTTGGAGGGACATCCCTGAATATCAGGGACAGTTGAGAGGTTTGCCTGGTCCTGTTTTCCAGATGGGCACCCTGCACCTCAGTCAGATGCTGGTAAGTGTACTTCACAAACAGACAGCCAATATTCTGTTTTAAGTACTCAGATTTTAACTACGTTTCTTGTTTCAAAACAGTGTGATATCATTGCCAGGGACAATGAACTGAACTTTTATAAAGAGCATGAAGAAAACCTCATGTCAGAGTCCCAGGAGGAGGCAGCAGCAAGAGAGGGCAGCACCTAACCAGCAGGCCCATCCAGAGGACATGGAAGCACCACAGCAGCTGGCCAGTCCAGAGGATAAGGAAGCTCCCGAGCAGCTGGCCTATCCGGAGGACACAGAGGCACCAGAGCAGCTGGCTCATCCAGAGGACAAGGAATTGCCAGAGCAGGAGGCCAGCCCAGAGGACCGGAAATCAACAGAGCAGCATATGGATGCTACCCATAGAACATAGAACAGTGTGGGAGAGAGCCAAATTCTAGCATTTTATGCAGAAGAGCATGAAAGAATGGAAGTCGGAATGCCAGCAGGTGAGGGAGACCATAGAATATCTAAAGGCAGGGCAAGTCCATTTGCAGGCAATGATTTAAGACCTGAAAAGGGGAATGAGGGAGATGCAACAGCAAATGTCAACACCATGGACATCAACACCACTGATGAGGTACAGTACAGCTAGTCTTTAAGAAGATACTAACAATATAGAGGCACAGGAAATGAGAGACTCACTGCAAGAGAGTAACATAGCGCTGGACACAATGGCAGATGAAAGGGTACCTGTGTTGGTTCCACTGAGAGCAGTCCATGATCACATCATGGGTACAATGAACATTCTGCTGGATATGGACATTGTGCCTCTCATAAAAAGGGATCTCAGGTGCTGGAGCTCAATAAAGCTCGAATGCTTTGCAGCACTGATTTTTCATGCCCTTGTGCTGTACAACATACACATGCAATGGGCAAATAAACTATGACGACATAAGGAGCAAAAAAGGGCTGCCCAGAAACCTGATCAATGTTATCTTGACCCATGTCAGGTGGCACTTTGATTTACCACCACCAACTCTTGGGAAAAGAAGGGACAGAATAAATGAACAGCTGTGAATGGTGTGGAAAGGTGAAACACACCCATTGACATACTATAGTACTGCACCATCTGACCATGAAATGACTATTTCATATTACTGACTTCTAAATATTGTATTGTTTTCCAGTTGTATTTCCCCTGAAATGTGTAAGTGTAAAAAGTCCTGTGCTATGCTGTGCAATATCCTGATAGAGATATTTGTGTGTTTTTATTTTTGTTTACACAATGGTGTTTGGTTATTTGATAATAAAAGTCTGTGAAGGAATCAGACTTCTCAGTTATTTTGTGAACAAAAAGATTTTTTACGATAATAATGTTTTTAAGATAAGAATGGTTTGACACACCAGGACTTGGGGGATTGGGGGATATAGCAGTAGCAAAAACAGGGATGGGGTAAGACAACTATTTTATTTATCGCATCTTTATGTGTTTGTGGATACTTTTTCATGTTATAATGAAATATACCATATAATACAATATTTGATAGTGCATTGAAACGGGGATTTTGACCTTTGCTTGTAACAATGCTAGTAAAAATAATTCTTATTAATCACTTGCTCTTTAATGTAGCTGTTGATTTCTGGCTTGGCGTTCTACCTGTAGCTAGATGCAGGGAGGGGGAAGGGGGATGATAGGAAGGTTACAAGTGTAACCTTACACAAAGTACAAAAATGAGGGTTATCAGATACAAATGTGTATTGGTTATAACTGTAGGTGTTGCATCTTAAATGTGTACTGCATGTGGCCAGTGGCTGTGCAACCATATCAAACCGAGCAACGGATCACAAGACACCTAGCGACAGGCTAAAGAATTACAAATTCAGCATTTGCTCCTCTGACATTGAATGGCACATTGGTGGACTGATAGTACACTGTTGTGCACTATAACATACATTATACAATGGCAAGAAAGAATCTTGGACTGTGATTGGTCAGTCTGGGGCTGGACCCATGGCGTTATCCCAGCATAACACCATAGGTCTAGTCTCAGCCTCACTGTGAATCTCTTGACTGATTGTTTGCAGCTAGATATCTTTTTTTGCATCTCCTCTTAAGAAACAAATATAATTTTCTGCACTAATAAAACATTCTTTAAAATTATTTTTTTATTCTATATATACAGTAACAACAAGCCATTGTATAATAGGAATAATGCATGACAGGGTGTATGTCGTGCTGGGATAATGCCATGCCTGGTGCATTGGACCCACTTGGCCTGTGGCCTCTGCCCAACCCCCCAGGCATGGTGTTATCCCAGCATGACACACACCCTGTCATGAATTATTCCTTTAATATCTTTGAAAGTGGCTATGGCTGCCATTGTAATCCACTCCTCCACCTTCTTCTTTCCATTTATTTACTGGAAGAAGGCTTTGGTGTTGTCTGCAGTTCCACTGCTATCCTGGCTTCCATCCCTTTTGTGGCATCCTTGTTTTTAGTCTTGCGGTCCCTCAGTGCTGCTCTGTCCTTCTCTGTCACTTGGAGGCAGTCAGTCTTTTTCCAGCAGTAATAGTTTTTTGTTGTTGTTCACGATCAATCACTTTAGATTCCTGTTGAGCCAGGAGGTCACTTTATGGCCTTTTCTCCTTATTGCTAATCAGTATACAGATCTGTGTGGTTGCTTCAAGTACCTTCTTCAACAAAATCTGCATGTGCTCTGCATTACCAACCTTATGCAGTTGCTCTAGACCCTTGGCTACCAGTTTCTTTATCTTGGCAAAATCCAGTTTTTGGAAGTTCCAGGTCCTGGTGGCTGAGGCCCAGCTAGCCTTCATGTCATCGTGGAAAAAGGTTACCACATTGTGGTCACTGCCTCCCAGTGGTTCCTTGATGTTCACACTGGAGATGTCATCACCCATTCCCTCTGCTAAGAAACAAGGTCAAGGTGGCTCCAAACCCAGTCCTTTGTTGGACATGGTGTTCTAGGAGCAGTCCTCAAAAGTGGACAGGAACTCAGTTTCATTACTGCCATTAGCCTCCTCAAGATGCCAGTCTGTGCCTGGAGATTGTAGTCACCCTGGATCACCACTGCATCTCATCTGTCTACTTACAGTGTTTCTCCAACCTTCTGGGCATCATGCCCTGCTGAGCATTTTGGGAGCCTATACAGTAGCATATCCCCAAAGTGACTCTTTGATTTACCTCATCCCCTAATGTGACCCAGATGGACTCTAGATAACTTTCTCAGTACAGTAAAATCACTACAAGGCAATTCTTTTTAAACAATGATGGAAATGTGAAAGGAAAAGTGTGACCTCACTGGGACTTGAACCCAGGCCTTTGGCATACCGTGCCAGTGCTCTAACCACTAAGCTATGCAACTCAATCATTAGCAGGCTTCTGTGCTTCCCTTTCAGGCATACATATTCATTTCTATTCCTTTAAATCTTTCTTTAAAGAACAACTCTCTGTTATAATAAAAAACTAGATTTACACCAATTGTGTTTTAATGTTATTGTTTTCTAGTTATTTGTTTCTTTTTTACTTTACTCTGCTGTTGGTCAACTAAATATTGTAGGTAATGCAGCACTTATTTCACTGAGTCTTTCAAAATGTATCTGACTCTCCCCTGCTAACCACACAATTGCTGTTTTGTGACATCATAGTCTATTGCATTGGTAATCACCATGATGTCATAAACCCAAGGCATTGTGAGGTTAACAAGGGAGAGGCAAGTGTTTTCAAATGTTTTCTATACAGATTTTTCAGATAAACTACCAAGATGTGATGTAAAATCTTGGAAAGGAACATTGAAAATGAAAAAAATGTATTCTATAGTAAATTGTAACAGCTGAAACACCATACTTATGAAAGCACATGCTGAAGTGCATAGCTGCTCTTTAAAGGAAAAGTGTGACCCTTTCACATTTCCATCATGATTTAAAACGAATTGCCTTACAGTAACTTTACTGTACTGAGAAAGTTATCTGGTATCTCTGACACGTGCCTAAGTTGCAGGTTACGCAACACATAGAAAGGAATGTGTGTGCCTGAAAGGAAAGCCCAGAAGCCTGCTAATCATCGAGCCACATTGCTTAGTGGTTAGAACACTGACATGGCATGCCGGGGGCCTGGGTTCAAGTCCCAGTGGGGTCACACTTTTCCAGATGGACTCTGTAGCACTATTTTCCTCTGATGTCCTTTTTGTCCTCCACAGTGACCCTCCCTTCTGAAGAGAGCCACTCACTTCCTTTACTGTTGGGCCTATCTTTTCAGAATAGCCTGTATCCCTCTGTCTTGGCGTTCCACTCATTATTTTCCCAACCTGGTCTCTATGAATGCCAGAAAGTCTTGTCCTTTGAAGTGTGTCAGATTCTCAAGCTCGCCCATTTTGTTGGGTGCACACCTCTTATTGGTCTGCATGCAAGTGGGGATAACTGTCCTGCTGTTCTTCCTCTCTTCCCCGGGGGAGGGGGGAGGGCTTCTCTTCTGGTGCTCCCCTAAAGTTGTTTTTTCAAATGTTCCAAATAATAAAAAAGAGTGATAAATAGATAACAATGATCAGGGACCTTTCACTTTGAATATTGTTGCAGAGAACTTGGCCTTGCAAACAAGGACATATGCATTCAAATATAAAGAATAAACCAAAAAGAATTTTATGAAAATTAGATTGGAAAGCTCTGTCAAGATTTAATCACAATAGCAATTACTGCAAAGCAGCAGTGAGGAAGAATTTCTGCTCACCTGTAAAATTTCAAAACTGGGCCTGGCCACAATGTGTTAAACATTTTCAATAAAATACTGCTACATAGTTTGCCTTATGGCTTTGTTTGATTTAAAAATCCACTTGTCCTTTTTCCCAGGCAAATGTATTTTTTTCTTTAATTAAATTGGCGTTCGTGAAAGGTGAGAATTTGACAACAGTGGACTCTGAAAAGGTCTTGTAATCCAAGGGCAATTCCCAGAGATACAGTAACAGCAGGTGCACCGCAGGAGCTACCCTATACTGTTCTATTATAGCACCTCAACACTAACCCTACAGGAGATGATGAGGGAATTCAGATTTGATACAAATCCTGTGTCCCATTGGAGGAGAGATTGCCTGTTATGTCAAGTCATACCAAACTGCATTTAATAGTTTTGTGATACATGCTACTGTCAGTTAGAATCTGACTTTTGAGCACTGAACTGGTTTCACGTATCATTTGGGTCAAGATGTGAACCTGGGTCTCCAACAGTGATAACCATGTGTTTTATTGAGTATAATTGTTCCACTTATAAACCCTTAAATAGGATGAAAAAATAAATCTCTAGGATGGAAAAATAAATCTGTGGCATGGGGCAAAGTTAACACAAACAGTGGTAAAGCTAAATTTTAAAGGTGACAAGACAATGAGAAATTACAAATCTTTATACCAAAATTGCCTATTTATTGTTCTTTAATTATGTTTTCTGTATCTCAAATTCTTATATAATTCAGTTCCAGTATTATGTTGCTCACCAGGTTACTGTTTGTTTCTGTAAATGACCACTCTGTTTTCCCAGTCCTCACAGCCTATTGTTGATCTTGTCTGATGATCTAATGTGCTATACTGCTGTACCTGTCTCCTATGTTCACTGTAATCCTTATTGCAATCTGCATGTTTCTCATACTATACTGTCAATACTGAAATTTACTGACTGTAATCAACTTGTACTTTCCCAGGTCGTGCCTGAAAATAGGCATTTTATGTCTAGTGCACTTACCCGGTTATCAAAAACAAATAAATAAATAAAATTGATTTTATATTGACACTCTCAGTCTCATTATGTATGTACGATATATAAATAACATGCAATCTAATATTGTTAATTGATATGCAACTACATTATTTACTTTTTTATTTTATTTTTATTTACCAGGTAGGTGCACTAGACAAAAACAGGCTCCTGTTTTCAGGTGCGACCTGGGAGAATCCAACAGAGGTAGTCATCAGTAAAGGTAAGAGGACTAAAAAAATTCAATACAAGACAGAGTATGATATATAATTTACAGAAGTGCTGGGAAAAATAGTAATTGGAAGTTACACAAAACATTATTCAATGTCATTGTTTCAGCGTAAATAGAAACATAGAAGTTGTTGACAGAAAAGGACCCCTTGGCCCACCTAGTCTGCCCTAGAGTTTCCCACCTACTGTGTTACCGCAGACCCTACTCGATCTCTGGCCTTACCCCCCCAGCCCTTTTACTAAGGTATGAGGTCCTCTTGTGTCTATCCCATGCATGTTTGAATCCCACTGCTATTTTGCTACCCACCGCCTCTGCTGGGATTCTGTTCCAGACATCCACCACCCTTTCTGTGAAGAAGTACTTCGTCACATCGTCTCTGAGTCTCTCCCCTTCCAACTTCATATCACGCCCCCTAGTCCTTGTGCACCTCTTTCTATGAAAAATGACACCCTCCTGTACCTTGTTAATACACCGATGTATCTGAATGTCTCTATCATATCTTCCCTTTCCCTTCTGTCCTCTAGAGAGTACATATTTAATTCCCTGAGTCTTTCCTTGTAGAGCTTCTGATGCAGGCCATGCACCATTTTGGTTGGTCTCCTCTGCACTGCCTCCACCTGTTCTAGGTCTTTCCTGAGATGAGGCCCCCAGAACTGAACAGAGTACTCTATGTGGGGCCTCACCATCGATCTATGCAAGGGTAACACCACCTCCTGCTTCCTGCTGGTGATACCCCTCCCTATGCACCCCAGCATTCTATAAGCCTTTCCCACTGCCATATTGCACTGCTTTGCTATCTTCAGGTCGTCAGATATGATAACCCCCAGGTCCCTTTCCTGTTTTGTTGTTTTCACCACCTCCCCCCATTTGGTACGTTGCCCTTGGGTTCTTGTGTCCCATGTACATAATTTTGCACTTTTTGGCATTGAAGCCAAGTTGCCATACCCTCGACCATTCTTCCAGCTTTTTACGGTCCTCCCTCATTTTTTCTACCCCCCCCCAGGTGTGTCCACTCTGTTGCAGATTGTTGTGCCATCTGTGAACAGGCAAACTTTCCCTTCCAGTCCATCTGCAATGTCACTAATGAAGACAATGAAGAAGACCGGTCCCAGTACTGATCCCTGTGGTACCCCACTGGTTACCTTGCCTTCTTCTGAGTGAACCCCATTTACCAATACCCTTTGGCTTCTGTTATCCAGCCAATTTTGTACCCATCTTACTACCTTTGGACTCACTACCAGGCTTCCCAGCTTGTTTATCAGTCTTTTGTGTGGCATGGTGTCGAAGGCCTCACTGAAATCTAGGTAGGCTACATCCACCACCTCACCCTGATCCACTTCCCTGTTCACCCAGTCAAAGAAATCAATCAGGTTAGTCTGGCAAGATCTCCCCCATGAACCCATGCTGCCCCCAGTCCTGCAATCCATTTGTCACAAGGTATTCCACAATCCTTTCTTTAAGTAGTGTTTCCATAACTTTGACCACCACTGAAGTCAGGCTTTCAGGTCTATAGTTTCCTGCTTCCTCCCTATTCCCACTTTTGTGAAGTGGGACCACATCTGCCTTCCTCCAGTCCCCTGGAACTTCTCCCCTATCCAGTGATAGGTTGAACAAGGTCGTCAGAGGTACAGTGAGAGCCTTCCTAAGTTCCCTCCATATCCTGGGTGAACCTCAACTGGCCCCATTGCCTTATCCACCATGAAACAGTTCAGGTTCTTGAGCACTTTCTCCTCTGTAAACAGACTAGTGTCCATCTCCCTATCTCTAATGCCCTTATTCCCTATCTGTGGCCTGTCATCTACCCCTTCCTTTGTAAATACTGAACAGAAGTACTTGTTCAATGTGTCTGCTTTCTTTCAGTTTTCCTCCACCCACTCTCCTTCCTCCCCTTTTAGCCTTACTATCCCTGCCTTGCTCTTCCTCTTTTTGTTTATATATCTAAAGAATGTTTTATCCTCCTTCTTTGCTGGCTTGGCAATGTTCTTTTTGCCTTGGTGCTCCTAACTGCTCTAGCTGCCTCCCTTTGCTTTCCCTGATAACCCTCCCTGTCCTCTTCCCTCTGCGTTTCCTTGTACCTTTTGAATGCTGCCTTCTTTGCCTTTACCTTGTCCACTACTTACAAACATACGAACATACAAAAATGCCAGCAGAAATAGGCCTCACAGTCTGTTGAGTCTGCTCGATTGTGCAGCTAGTCCCTCATCTTGCAGCTGCCCCTCCCACTCCTCCCCTCCTTAGATTTACCCTCACCCTGTCCCATCCCCTCTTGAAACTGCCCACCATCTTACAGGCCACCACCTCCTGTGACAGAGTGTTTCTCTTGCTCACCACCCTTTCCAAGAAGAACTGTCTCCTTATCTCCCTCCTGAATCTCCCCCCCTTCAGTCTGAGACTGTGCCCTCTCGTGTCCCTTCCTCTTCTTAATTGGAAGATCCCCTCTGTTTAAGTCTTGTTTATCCCTTTCAAGTACTTAAAGGTCTCAATCATGTCCCCCCATCCCATCTCTCCTCCAAGGAATACATATCTAGTTCGCTCAGCCTTTCCTCATAGAGCTTGCCCTCCAATCCCCAGATCATCTTTGTCGCTCTATGCTGCACTCCCTCCAACAATTTGACATACTTCTTCAGGTACGGGTGCCAGAACTGCATGCAGTACTCCAGGTGTGGCCTGACCAGTGACCTGTACAGGGGGAGGACTACCTCCCTACTTCTGGAGGAGATTCCCCATGCTATGTACCCCAGCATCTTGTTGGCCTTCACTGCCACTTTCCTACACTGAGCAGAGTTGTTCATGCTCCCTGTTATAAGTACCCTTAGGTCCTTTTCCTCCACAGTTCTACCCAACTGTACCCCTCTCAGCTGATAGTCCCTCCCCTGGTTCTTTGCTCCGAAGTGCACTACCTTGCACTTCTTGGCATTGAACCCCAGCTGCCATGTTTCTAACCATTCTTGCAGTTTAGTTAGGTCATTCTGTAGCCCCTTCCATCTCTCAATGTTATCAACCACTGCCCCCATTTTGGTGTAGTCTGCAAACAGACTGATCTTACTTCAGGTCCCATGTGAGATATCAGCTATAAATAACCCAAACAACACCAGCCCCAGCAGCGATCCCTGTGGCACCCCGCTTGTCACTGCCCTTGGTGCTGAGAGTTCCCCATCCACTACCACCCTCTGCTGCCTACCCCTTAGCCAATTCATTATCCATTTCACCATCTTCACTCCTGCTCCCACAGCTTCCAGCTTTCTCCCCAGCCTCCTGTGAGGCACAGAGTCAAAGGCCTTACTGAAATCCAGATACAGGACATCCACTGCATGGCCCTTGTCTAGTTCCCTTGTCACCCAATCGTAGTACTCAATGAGGTTGGTCTGGCAGGATCTGCCCGAGACAAACCCATGCTGATGCCCATCCTGGAGTTCACTGTCCTCCAAAAAGGTCACCAGCCTTTCTTTCAGGATTATCTCTATGAGCTTCCCCACGATTGATGTGAGGCTCACTGGCCTGTAGTTTTCCAGTTCATCATTTGGGCCACCTTTGTGGATAGGCACCACATGGGCCATCCTCCAGTCCTGTGGTATGCATCCCATGTCCAGGGAGGTATTGAACAGGTCAGCCAGTGGTGCTGCCAGAACCTCAGCCAACTCCTTGAGTACCCTAGGGTGAATGCCATCTGGCCCAGGTGCCTTGTCCACCCTCAGTGCCCTCAGTCCTTCCAGTACCCAGTACTCAGTAATCCTCTCATCTGTCACCCCCCCCGCCTACCCCACCCCTTCCCATGGTACCTGGCCTGCTTTCTCTTGTGTGAATACAGAAGAGAGGTAGTCATTTAATGCCTCTGCCCGATCCTCCCCTTTCTCCACTCACCCCCTGTCCTTTTTTCATCCTCACTATTTGGTCCTTGTTGTTCCTTCTTTCCCTTATGTATCTGAAGAAATCCTTTTCTCCATTTTTAATACCCTGTGCTAGCCTCAGCTCCCTGGAAGCCTTGGCTGCTCTGACTAGTTTGGTGGCCTCTCTGGATTTCTTTGTTTACATCTCATTGTCTTCTCCCCTTCCTGACTTTTTGAACCTCTGGAATGCCTCTCTTTTGGCCCTTACCCCCTCCCTGACCTCCTGAGTCATCCAACTGGACTTCTTTGCCCTCCCTTTCTTGCTTTTTTTTCTAGTTCATGCCCCTATAGCCTCCACTAGCCCCTTTTTTATGACATTCCACTTCTGACTTGTGTCCCAGCCTGGTTGAATCCCCTCCAGGTGCCCAGCAAGAATTTTCCCCATGTTTTTAAAGTCTACCCGCCTAAAGTCAATCACCTTGGTACCTGTATCCCCAGCTTCCCTTCCCATGTTGAATGTGAACCACACCGAGTAGTGATTGCTCCCCGCCAGTGGATCCTCCACCCCAAGATCCCTTACCTCTCCCTACTGGACAGTACAAGGTCCAGAGTATTTTCTATTTGAGTTGGCCCATGGATCAACTGCATCAAGAAGCTGTCCTGAAATGCCTTTAACAGGGCTTGCTCCCTTGCACTTGTGGTGGTTGGGGTACTCCAATCCACCCCAGGTAGGTTGAAGTCCCCACCACTCCTGTGTTACCCTTCCTGCAGACTCTTCGGATTTGCTCAGCTAACTTCCTGTCCGGGTCGTCCACTTAAGCTGGTGGTCTATAAACCACCCCCATCCTCAGTATCCTGCCTTTTGAGTCCCAAAAGTGCATCCATAGGTCCTCTTTCCTGCCCTCCTCCACCTCATCCCTTACACACCTTATCCCCTCCTATACATAGATCACCACACTCCCTCCCTCTTACCTTGGTCCTATCCTTTCTGAATATCATATACCCCGGGACCATCAACTCCCATTCCTGGTACTGGGTGGCCCACGTTTCCATGATGGCCGCAATATCCACCCTCCCCTCTGCCAATAGGGCCTGAAACTCAGCTGACTTGTTTCCGAGGCTCCTTGCATTCAGTGAGACCACTCTCCTACCCACTCCCTTCCCCTCCCTAACCCTTCTCCCTCCTTTCTCTCCCCCATATCCCCTTCCCTTTGCCTTCCCCATTAACTAGGGGGGTAAACTTCTCAGGCCCCCCTTTCTGGGACCCCTGTCTACCAGCTGACCACTTGCCACCTCCCCTTCTAGTTTAAATTCATCTTTGTTTCTGCATACTCCTCTATCTTCTGCTTCAGTATTGTTTTCCTCTCCTTGCTGAGGTGTAGTCTGTCTCCAGCGTACAGGTCATTCCTGTCCCAGGTTACACCCCAGCCACCCACCAAGCCATACCCCCTTGAGCGACACCATTCCCCTAGTCAAGTATTAAACTCACCTATCTTTCCTTTCCTTGCTGTACTCACACAGGGTACTGGGAGTACCTCTGAGAAGGCCACCGATCCCCCCATCTTCTCACATAGCCTTCCCAGTACCTCGAACCTCTCCTGTACCACTTCCATCGTTCCCCCTGCCAGGTCATATGTACCCATGTGCACCACAACATGAGGTCTCCTCCTTCCCTTCCCTGCACATTTAAGAAGACACTGCCCCTCCCTGTCGGCAGTCAGCCCAGGTATGGCTTCGACCCAGATTCAGCTACGTCTTTCCCCTTTACTGCCCCATCCGATCCCCTTCAGTATGGAATCCCCCAGCACTAGAACCCCCCTCTTCATGCCTCATACCCCCCAACCTCTTCTCTATGTACTCATTAGAGACTCCCCTTACCCTGCCTTTTAATAATGCCATCCAATCCCCGTACCTCCCCCAACCTCCTCCCCTGGCCTGCACCACCTCCCCCCGACGCTCCCTCATACCTCTCAAGTGTCCCTCATTTTAGCCCTCAAAATTGCCCTGTCCCTCATTCGTCCCTCAGGGAAAAGGCACTGCACAGACAGAATGGGCTGTAAATTCAGACTTTAAAGCAGAAATTAAAAATATTTTGAGACGCTAAATAAAAAACAAACTTTGTATAAATAAAGGCAGTGGTTTTCACAGTGTTCTGAGCTTGCATCTCCATGTTTGAGGATGTGTCCTCAATTATAAGAGTCAGTGTCCCAAATTGTCCCTCATGTTGAGTGTCTCTGTCCCTCATTTCAGTGACAAAAGGTTGAGAGGTATGTGCTCCCTCACTATCTTTCCCTTCTTTACCCACTACCCTGGGTCCCCATCCCTTTCCTACTGTGCCTCTGGCATCTATCTCACCAACACTGACCTTCCTCCCATTACCCCTGTCCCCTCCGTCCACCAGTCCAACTGAGTCCCTCTAACCCTTCCCTCCTTCCTCTGTCCAACTGCTGTCGCCTGGGCTGTCCCTTCCCCTATTCCCTCCTGCCCAATCTTGGAGATCCGGTGCCTCCCCCTCCACCATTTCTGCCAACACTGCAAACCTGTTACCTGCCCTCTCAGTGTTGCTGAGATTAGGCTCCTTCCTCCCTCCCTGAGGCTTTCCTTCATTACTAGACCCCCTAGTCATCTTGACCCCTCTTTCCCTCCACCCTGCCTCTCCCTCTTCTGTTCTGATGCTCCTTCTATGCCTTGGCATCATGCTATCTTGTGCCAAATGCCAGCCTGCCCCAGCTTCCTCTCCCTTCACCCTCTTCAGCTCCTTACCTAGCCACTGCACTTCTCCCTCCAGCCTGATCAGTCTATGACAAATTGGACACCCATCTAGTTTCCATAATATGCTCATCCAAACAGCTGCCCTACAGCCGTTGCAGCCCACTATTCTTCCCATGCTGACCCCCCCTAGTATCCTGCTGCCCCCTGTACCCTCCCCCATTACACTGTCCCCATTCTACCCTGTTTCTGCAATGCCACCCTCTGGCACATTTCCCCTCATCTCTCTCCATTTTCATACCCCTGTGCTGCCCTTACCCCCTTGCATGTTAAACTCCTTAAGTGGTGCCCGTACCCACTCTTCAGCTTATAGTCCCATCCTATGCAGCAGTATCTCCTTAAGACCCTTGTTCCTGACTATTTTCACCCACTCAACATATCAGTACAGCTTTTTCAACTACATTAATCCTGCAGCCTTTACTCCTGTGTGTTTCCACTCCAGCTATGTGTTTCCTCACCATGTGGCTTTCAGACTTCTGGATAGGGAATAAAATGGGCTGCACCTGGCAGCCCTGTCCCCCAATTGTAGGGTAGCTCCTCCCCTATAAATGTGCAATACTCCAGGGAGGGAGGGATGGGGAGGGTGAGAATAGGGCCTTACCCTGACTCTCGTGAGAGTCAATCAGCTCTGACCTTTTCCCCACCAGAACTCTCAATCCCCACACAAAGTACAAGGCCAAACACAGCTTCCTGCATGAGGTCCAAACCTGAGAAGAACTCACCCAGCCAGAACTCCAAACATTCCACAGCACAGATTAAATATCACAGCCCAAGATGCTCCTCAGTAGCAGTTATAACTCCCAGTACTGATTTTAAATCCCCACCACCATCTCCCCTCCCAGCACAAACAATTCCAGTTTCAAAATTAAAATAGAAAAAGAAAAAGCCAGCACTTCCCTGAAATAGCTCCTTCCACTGCTAGATCCCAAATGAGACTGTTTGCTAAGATGGTGCCTGCTAATTATCCCATCCCCCTCTCTCAAGACCAACAACCAACTTCCTGCCTGAGTGAAACTCAGCCAGAACTCCAAACATTCCACAGCACAGATTACATATCACAGCCCAGGATACCCCTCAGTAACAGTTATAACTCCCAGTACTGATTTTAAATCCCCACCACCATCTCCCCTCCCAGCACAAACAATTCCAGTTTCAAAATTAAAATAGAAAAATAAAAAGCTAGCACTTCCCTGAAACAGCTCCTTCTGCTGCTAGATCCCAAGTCCTACTTCCTTGGAGAACCATAACGTTCTCTTTTTTTCTCTTGCTGTTTGTAATCTGCCTGACTCAGAGGTTTGTTGCCTTCTCAATTGCCTTCTTTTTTCTGCCCTCCGCTTCTCTACCCCCTCTTTTTTCCCTATCCCTGCTAGTGCTTCTCTAAGGCATTCCTCCATTTTCTTGAAATCAGCCCTCCTGAAGTCCAGGACCTTCGTTTTAGTGTGGTTTGTTTCCGTATCAGTTTTTAATATCAAACAACACCATCCAATGATCACTCATCCCCTGGTGGCACCCCACTGTGACATCAGTAACACTGTCCCCGTTCGACAGCACCAGGTGCAGTATTGCCCCCCACACATGGGTTCTCTAACTATTTGTTTTAGAAATACCCTTGCAAAGAGTCTAGGACTTTTCTATTTCTTCCTGTTGCTGTAGCTGGGATGCTCCAATTCACATCTGGCATATTGAAGTCCTCTAACAGCAATACCTCCCCCTTGTTAGCCATTCCTTGGGTTTCCTTCATCAAGTCCTTATCCACCTCCTCCCCTGTGCTGGAGGTCTGTAGATCACCCATGTTCTAATGGCTGCCCCCTTTCCTGATCGTAGGGTAACCCACATTACCACTGATTCTTCTCGATCCTTTCGCGTTTCTGTTGCCTTTATCTTTTCCCTCTCATAAAGAGCCACCCCCTCCCTTTTTTCCTACCCTGTCCCTCCTGAATAGAGCATACCCTGGTATAGCTCTATCCTGGTTATCATTGTACCAGGACTCTGTAATTGTGACTATGTCCAGATCTGCTGCCGCCAGGGTGACTTGTAAGTCTACAGCCTTGTTACTGAGACTTCGAACATTTGCACACATGGCTTTCCAGATTTTTACTGCCACCTCCCCTCTTTCTTCCAATTTGCCTGCCCCTATCTCCTCCCTTCTTTTCTCTCCTCTGTCCCTTTCCCACTCCCTTTTGATTTCTTTCCTGTATTTGGTCATTTCATGTTTTCTCACCCTTGGGATCCCTGCTGTTAGGGTTGTGGGGGTGGACAGTCTACGGCTTTTTATCTTAGTCTGCCCCCCCAGCTAGATTAAATGCTTACCAATGTAGCATTTACACTTTTCACTGAGGATCTCAGTTCTCCCTCCTGGGTTGATGCAGGCTGTCGCCTCTGTACAGGCTCCATCCCTCCAGGTGGAGACCCAGTTCCCAATGAACCAGAATCCCTCCTCTTCGCACCATTTCCTCAACAATGAGTTGAAGTTCCTGGTGTGGAGACTCCTATCATTCCCCTTGTCCTGGACAGGTAGCACCTCTGAGAATGTAATGGATTGTACTAATTGCCCAAGACCCCTCCCCAACCTCCTGAAATCCTCCTGTACTACTTCTGGCTCCTTCCTAGCCAGATCATTTGATCCCAAGTGGACAACGACATCCAGCTGTCCCTCCCTGCTTCATCAGCAAGCCCCAGGATCCTCTTTCCATCCCTTCGAGCCATGGCACTTGGAAGGCACCTTACCTCCTTTTCCTTGTCCCTCTCAGACCCCAACTGAATCCCCCTCATGATCGAGTCCCCACCAGGATTCACTTCCTTCTCCTCTGGAGTCCACTACTGATCCCCTTTGGGTCTCCACCATGGAGGACCTCCACATTCATCTCAGTTACTACCTTGGGTGCCTCAGTGGGGCAGTCCTGCCCAGTCAGTGTGGTGTAGGAGTCATGTAGTGATATGGGATGGGGATGTGCCTATGCTTCATCACCATAACCCTCCCTGAGCCCACCATTGTCCAGCTGCTCCTCCTTCTTGGCACTCTTTGAGGCAGTGGAGGCAGACTAGGTGGTCTTTAGGTGGAGGTGAAGGTCCTCCTAACCCAAGCCATCTCGGCCTTGAGTCTGGCAACTTCCTCCTTCAGCCCAGAGAGGTGCCTGCAGATGGGGCAGCACCTCAGCCTCCAGAAGGTCTGCCTGAGGACTGCTTTCCCACATTCTCTGTCATGCACTACCCCCAGCATAGCTACCACCTTTCCTAGACTTAACACTCCCACCACAAAAAGGTTTTCTCTCTCTCTGTCTCTCTCTCCTTTCTTTCCTTGCTCCCTCTCACCACTTCAGGATACTACCCCAAGATGCTTTAATTATCTCACAACCCCAGGATAACAGACCCCTTGTTACTTCCCCTTTTTTCTCAGGCTACTAGCTGCAATAGTTACCTCCCTACCTCAGGGTAGCAATCCCTAGCCCCCACACTTATTGCACTAACCCTCAGAAAAGTAATCACCGATGCAGTCTTAAGCAGACAACTTCTGGCTTCAGTCCCCAAATACAACATTACTCACCCCTCTTTATGATCTTAGGATAATACACTGAGCTGAGGGAAAGGGGACCCTGAGCAGAGTAGCTTAAGGGCATGAGCATACAGAAGCCTGGTTCAGGAAGTTGTGGAACGTTATTTTAAAAGAATGAATGGATGAACACTAGTGGACTAAGGAAGGGATAGAGTTCCAGACTGTGGGGGTAGTGAAAGAAAAATACATTTCTCTGAGTTTAATCTTAGTTTTAGGAATGTGAAAAGTTCCGGGGCCATTGGACCTAAGTGGATAGGCTGGACAATCAAGTTTCAGCAACTGTGAGAGGGACGGGGGGGGGTTGCTTATACAACAACAGTGTGGACTGAACTTCCCAGAGTAAACTTTCAGAGGGATGTTGGCGGGAGCCATCTGAGCCTGTAATATAGATCACAGTGATGTGTGTACCTGTTTGTGGCCAGGGCAAACCTACAGATGTTATTGTATGCCACATCTCATTTTTGCAGGGTGGTTTTGGAGGATGAGTGGTATACTGCCATCCCATAAGCCAGACTGAGTAGTAGGATGCCACAAGCAATGGCAGTACAGGCTGGGGGAGTAACGCTGTCTGTAACTTTGAAGGAGAGTCCGAGTCTAGTGTTGACTGACTTGCAAGAAGCGGAGACATGCATTGAGAAATCTAGGGAGGCATCAAATGTGAGTCCAAAGTATTTAAAATTAGGGATGGTAATAAGGTAAGACCCATCAGTACCTTTAATTGAGAATGGGATATTGCACATTTTTATCCTAGGAGCTAACCCAAAGAGCATGGCTTCAGTCATGGTGGTATTCATAAGTATCTTATTAGAACAGAACCAGTATTGTAGTGTTGGCTTAGTAAAAATCTTTCATTTACATAATTGTTTATTGGCTTTGTGACAATGCTGCAGTTATTAAGATGTGCAGCTTCTGTGGCATTGTTTCCATAGTTAATACCTCGCTAACATGTATTTGCAAGGTAAGTACACAGGAACTGACACTTAAAGTGTAATAAGAAGGGCAATAATGCAGGACTATTGTACAATGTAACTGCAGTAACTACTATATACTTCCATTTGTCAAGTGTTAATGCTGTATATGTGATGCACATTCACACTGGAACATTAGTCGCTCAAAAACTTACTGCTTCATACATGTGCAAACTAATACTGTTAATTAATATGCAACTACATTGTTTTCTTATACAGTAAAAATTGTTCATTTACATAATTACTTATTGACTTTGTAACAATGCTGTAGTTATTAAGAACTATGCAGCTTCTGTGGCATTGTTTTCACAGTTAATGCCTCTCAGTATGCAGAAACTGACACTTGAAATAGAGTGTAAGAAAGATAACCACATTATGACTTCAGTATAACTGCTAGTAACTACTATAATGATATGTCTATTAATTAAGTTAATGAATATTAATGACGCATGCCCTACATGTGTCTCTAGATTTGAACCTTAGTATAAATACTGGTTGGCGGGCTGAAACCCATCAAATTCAAATGGTCTATGAGAATGTAATGTTCTGCTGTTTGCTAGTAAAGCTTTTAAAAAGTACTGTACTTGCATCAGACTTTCAATACATGGTGTCAGAAGATGGTGAAGCTTTCACCACCACCCATTTTGAATTTAGCTGGCAACCTTGGTGAGAACTGGTGCCACTTCAAGCAACAAGTGGAAATTTATTTTGCAGCCTCAGGAGTCTTGGAAATGTCTCTGCAGATTCAAGCCATGACCTTTCTGCATATCATGGGCCCTGTGGCCCTGGAGGTTTAGAATACATTTGACTGGGCAAAGGATGAAGATAAAATGGACCTGCCTCAGACTGAGCAACAGTCTGAGAACTACTGCTTTCCATGGAGAAACATCACCTGTGAGCGGCATCTGTTCAACACACACAACCAACAGCCAGGTGAAACCTTTGATGTTTATCTTACTGAATTATGATTGCATGCTAAGTCATGTGAGTTTGGTAATCAGACTGACTCACTGATCAGAGATAGAATTGTTTGTGGTATTTTGGATGACTGAGTGAGGTGCCAACTGCTCCGTGAGATGGACTTGTCTTTGACCAAAACTATTGATATTTACAGGGCTGCTGAATTAAATGAGAGGCAAATCAAAACCATAACTGAGCCCCCTGGTCCAGATGCTGCAGTTCATTTAACAACTTAAAAAAAAGGGGGGAGAGAGACTGTGTAGAAAATGAGAGAGACTGTGCCAACCAGCGAGCCCAGATTGCATGCATGTGGTAAATGTGGGAGACAGAATGGACCAAACAAATGCCCTGCTTATGGACAGAGATGTCAAATATGCAATAGATGAAATCATTTTGCAAGAATGTGCACTGCAAGGCAAGGAGCAAGTGTGCATGTAGTCGAGAAAGACAGGTGAAGTGAAAGTGAGAATGCTTTTGTTGTTGAAACTCTGACCGACACTGACTAGAATGTGCATTTAAGTATTAATGGGACAATTGTAACTTTCAAACTGGACACTAGAGCTCAGTGTAATGTTATGCCTATGAGCATGTATCAAACTGTATCCAGAGAGCCTATTCAAAGGTTGAAAGCATGATTGATTACCTACTCTGGCCATCATGTGAATGTGAATGTGCGGGGGAAAGTTGTACTGGCCATGAAATTCAAAAATCAAATTCTCTAGAATTAAGAAGAAGTAGATGTGACCTCCTCTTATTATTTAAAATCTTACAATCACCTACACTAATGCAACAATGTGGTATATCATTCACACAAATTAAAATAGTACCAAGGCTACATAATAGGCAACTACACATTGGCAAAGCCAAGACCAACAAGAGGCTTAACTTTTACACCATTAGGGCCCCAAGAATGTGGAATAGGCTTCCACAAGAACTAGTCGACTGTAGTAATTTCAATACATTCAAAAACAATTAGATTCTTGGCTGCTATATGACCCCATCTAGGAACAATGACCTTCAACCATGGAGGATCAATCCTGATGGGCCAAGGCCTATTTTTGTCTCTTCTTACCAAGTAACCACATAATCGTGGTCATGTTTCAAGTTGTTGATGTTGATGTAATGCCCGTGTTGGGACTGCCCACCAGTCTTGAGATGAAACTCATCAAGAAATTGTTCTCACTTAATGTAGAGACCGAAGCAGCTGATGAGATATTGTCTACATTTTCTGATGTTTTCCAGGAGTTGGGATGTCTCGAGGGTGGACACCACATTAAGATCGACAGGTCTGTTAGCTCAGTGATCCACCCATTCAGAAAAATACCATTTTCTTTAAAAGACAAGGTTAAGGCAGAGCTGGACAATATGGAGAAGCTGGATGTTACTGAAAAAATAGAAAGACCCACAAGCTGGGTTAATTTGATGGTGGTAATAGAGAAGTCTGGTAAAGTATATGCATTGACCCCAGAGATTTGAACAGGGCAATAAAACGAGAGCACTATCCAATGAAAACTGCAGAGGAAGTAGCTGCAAGGCTAGCAGTTGCCAAAATGTTCTCAGTGCTTGATGCAGGTCATGTGTTTTGGCAAGTGAGACTCGATGAGCCCAGTTCTGAGTTAGTGACATTTAAGAAACCATTTGGGCATTATAAATTTAAGAGAATGCAGTTTGGAATATGATCTGCCCCTGAGGTGTTTCATAGGAAAATAACTCAAATATTTGAAGGCATAGAAAGTGTAGAAACCAACATGGGTGATATATTGACTTGGTGGTCAGATTTGCAAGAACATAATGAAAGATTGAAGAAAGTGCTACAGAGACCACGAGAGCACCACTTCACGTTGAATCTTAAAAAAAATCAAAAGATTGGACTGAAAGAAGTTCCATGTATTGGACACAGACTGATCCAAAGTGGGATAGTGGCAGACCCAGAGAAAATTAAAGCTGTAGTGGACATGCCAACACCGTAGAATGTCACAAAGCCACAAAGGTTTATGGGAATGGTTAACTACCTAGCCAAATTCATTCCTGATTTGTTAACTTTGAGTAAACTGCTAAGAGAATTGCAGGAAAAAGCAGATCATCACACTGAACTCGCTTCACTGCCAAGTTCTGGTCCCAGTCCTTGCCCCCCTACCCAGGCCCCCTACCTTATTTATTTTATTTGTTTATGTCTGTGATTACCAGGTAGATGCACTGACCCGAGGGACCGTTTTCAGGCATGACCCAGGCCATAAAAGATGGCAATGGTAAACAACAGTTACAAATTACAAGGCACAGGAATATTACAAATTAAACAGATGTCAAACATTTATACATACAGGGATAATAAATACAAGAATACTGGCAACAAGTTGCATACATCAAGACAATAACAGGGTATTACAATCTAACCCTACCCCCCCATATCATCACACCTTTGAAAGTCACAGTGAGACTGAAAGAGAGGGAGGGACAGCGAGAAGCATAAGAACAGCTTGGGTAGCATAGATAAGAAAACTCCCCACAGGAGTGCAGGTTATTGCTGGGTTGGAGTTGCTGAGAGTTGCTGGGAGTGAGGAGTGAGCTACCCTGGTGGGCAAGAGCAATGGACCCTGTCCACAAGTCAGGTTTTAAAGAGGGATTTGAAGGCTGCATGGGTGTTAGATGAGTGGAGGGGAGCAGGGATCCCATTCCACAGAGTAGGGGCAGCAACTGATAATGCTTTCCCTCCCATGCTGGTGGAAACCCTTGGTACCTCGAGGGGAGGGACAGTTGCCGAGTGGAGACACCTAGGTAGAGTTCTAACCTTGAGTAAAGGGAAGAGATGGGACATGCCTCTTTGCAGTCCTGTTCACCCACTCTTCCCCAGCCTATGAACCCAGAAAAAATGACACTAGACTCCTACACATCCCCTACAGGTCCACCTCAACAGGCCAGGCAGCTTGGAGGTACCACGTGCCCAAGCTATGGAACTCCCTTCCCCCAGATAGTCAACACACCTCTCCCTCCCAGTACCTCAACAGTTTCCTCTCAGTGCACTTCGCCTCGACCTGCTCATGTGCTTAACACTTCCTTAACTCCTGGGCCAGTTACCCCACCAGGGTTTGCTCTGTGCCACTATTTGGATCAATCTTATGACATTCAGCGCTAGCCCCAAGCCGTCCCTTTTCTCTATTTATGTGTATCAGTCCTGGATCTGCCCTGTGATGCTATTGCCTCTGTTTGTAACAATCCTATGATGATAAGTGCTCACCTCAAACCTCACCCTGTCCCTGTTTATGTGTTTTAATGTAGCACCGACTCTAATATGACCATGCCATTATTTACCTGGTTCTATCCTAGAGTCATCCTAATTTTGCTCTGGTGTACTTGTATTACTGTTACCATGTTTTTACCCTTACTGTATTACTATTGCTGTTCTCTAGCATGTACTGTTACTGTTCTGTCTTCAGGATGCATCTGGAATCGAGCGGTACTCTGCTCAGTATGCATTCCCGGTAAAACTCATAAATAAATAAATAAATACATACATAAAAAGAACCGGCCTGGCATTGGAACCCCAGGCATGAAAAGGTTTTTCATGAATTAAAGAGAATTATTATGCAGCCCTTGGTGCAGGCTTTCTACAATCTGCACCAGCCGGTGGTTCTGTCTGTTAACACCTCTTCTGAAGGACTGGGAGCATGCCTATTGCAAGCCAACAAACCTGTGGCATTTGCTTCAAGATCCCTGACCAGCACAGAGAAAAATTATGTACAAATAGAAGAGAAAATGCTGGCTATTGTGTATGGGTGTACTAAATTCCACCAATACATCTACGGCAGACAGAAAGTGCTCATAGAGACTGACCACAGACCCCTCGAAAGCCTGTTTAAGAAACCTCTGCATGCATCTCCTCCTTGTGTACAGAGAATGGTGCTCAAGTTACAGAAATATGATTTAACAGTGATGTACAAAGCAAGAAAGGAGCTGCACATCGCTGATGCCCTCGGTAGGGTTATACGAAAAAGGACTTCACTAGAGGCTGAAATTGATAAATATGAAGTGCATGCCATTGAAAAAAATCCCACCACTGACGAGAAACTGAAACAGTTTCAACAGAAAACAGCAGAAGGCTTGGAACTGCAAAGGTTAAAAGAGAGTGTTGCAGGGATGGCCTTCAGAATGCTCACAAGTGGACCCTATCATTAGACCATATTGGCTACTTCAAGAAGAAATTACAACTGAAAGTGGACTACTCCTTAAAGGTGAGAGACAGATTGTACCTAGATCATTGTGAAAGAAATACTTATGAAAATTCACGACAGCCACTTGGGTGTCGAGAAGTGCAGGGGGTGAGCCAGAGATTTTTTGTTCTGGCCAGGGATGAATAGTCAAATCAGTGACTTGGTCACCAACTGTGGCATCTGTGCCACCTACAGGAAGGCTCAACCCAGAGAACCACTGCATCCTCACGAAATACTGGAGCGGCCCTGGCAAAAGGTGGAAGCTGATTTATTTGACTTTAATAGAGTAACATATTTGCCGATGGTGGACTCTAAGTTTATTGAAATGTCCAGATTACAGAGCACTACACATGAGACTGTAATAATCATATAAAATCTCAATTTGCACAGCATGGCATACAAAAGATTCTCATCGTGGACAATGGGCCCCAATTTGTTAGTGCTGAGTTTCAGTCCTTTGTGAAAGTATACAACTTCAAGCACCTCACCTCTTCACCCAGGATTCCCCAGAGCAATGGCATGGTTGAGACAGCAGTGTGAACAGTGAAAAATTTACTAAAAACAGCAATGAAAGACAACAGAGACCCATATCTGGCCTTGCTTGATTTGAGGAACACACCTATTGAAGGTGTGTGCTCCCCAGCACAGCTATTCTTGGGCCGTTGCCCCAGAACCTTATTACATGCAACACATGGGCTGTTGAAGTCAAGGATCCCAGATTCAGATGTCTGTGCCACACTGCAGTCTGCTCAGCAAAAGCAACAATATTATTAGAACAGTGCACACCTTGCCTCCATTGTGCCCAGGACAACCATGCATATGCAAACCAACCAACAAGAATGGACCACTGTGGTTGTTGTTGCATCTACACAGACCCCCCCATCCCTAAGTTGTCTCAGCCAATGGGAAATAGTAATGGTGTAATAATCGCCACAATCTGATGGGTTCACCGGCCATGCAGTGTACCCTGCATGGGATGCAGACTTCCCCCTGTGGAGGGAGAGAGGAAGAACTGGACAAGGAATTGGAACAGGATTTTGAAACGGAGAGAGCGGCAAGGGACAATGAAGCAGCAATGGCAGTGCAGCCAGCTCAAGACCCTCAGTAAGGACCCACTGCCAGTGACACAGGCAGAATTGGCAGCTGCTACAATGGACCTAAGCAGCCCATCAGAAAGCCCTGCTCCATTTTGTAGAGTTAGTAGATGGTGGATACAAAAACCTGCATGATACAGGACTTATTTATTTTATTTATTTATTTATTTATTGAATTTTGATGACCGGGTAGGCCCACTGGGCCCCGGAGGTCCCTTTTTCAGGGGCGATCCGGGAACTAACAGTACATGAACTTTATAAGCAGTAGTACATCAAACAAGTTGTAGGCATGCGGTGGTCATATTTACATAAACTTAATAAGCAGTAATTCATTTGCAAGTTGTAGGCATGCGGTGGTCATACATATAAGTGAAGTAGAACAGTCTTTTCTAAAGGTTACATATATCTGAGAACCATCAGTGGGGAAGAACTAGCTAAGGAGTAAGTGCTGCCCATCCAGGTGTAGGAGATTTACATGTGGTGAAGTGCACAGACTCGGGGTCATGGTTGGAGTGTCAGGTACCATAGCATTGGCATTTACTTGTTGCCAGCATATGAGTCTTGAGTCTAGTGCGGAAACACCATAAGGATGGGGTGTCTCGCACCACCAGTGGGAGGTTGTTCCAGAGGGAAGGGGCAGCATGAGAAAAAGACTTGTAACCTGCCTTGGTCCTGACCTTAGGGACCTCAAGTAGCGTTTGGCCTGAGGATCTGAGGTTGCGCAGATTACTCTTTACAAAAATAAGGTTTATACAAGTTAACAAATTCAACTGTTAAAAGTTTATTCTAAAGGGGGGAGATGTGATGGCATGTCTATTAATTAAGTTAATGAATTTTAATGACACATGCCCTGCGTGCATCTCTAGATTTGAACCTTACTATAAATACTGGTTGGCAGGCTGAAACCGCCAAGTTAAAATGGTCTATCTTAATGTAATGTTCTGCTGTTTGTTAGTAAAGCTTTGAGAAATTACTGTACTAGCCTCAGCCTTTCATTACAAATACTACGCGCTTAACATTTATCAAATGGCAATGCTGTAGTTGTGATGTATGTTTCCCTTCAGAAATCAGTCCTTTATGGGTTTACTATTTAATAAATATACACCCCAATATTGTTAATTGGTAAGCAACTACATTCTTTACCAATACAGCAAAAATTCTTGCAATTATATAAATATTAATTGGTTTGTTCATAACAATGTTGTAGTCACTAAGAAATGTGCAGCTACAGTAGCATTTTTTCCACAGTTAATGGCTATCCAACATGTCTTTGCAAGGTAATTACAAGGACATCGACACTTTAAATAAAGGCCCCCAAATTCAAATGGTTAGCGAGGCACTAACCTGTAGCACCAGGCTAACCGAGAATAGCACATGTTGATGGGGTGGGAGCCATATTTAATGGTCCCCTGGTGCATGGGAACTACCAAGAAGCTTGAGTGTGCAGAAATTACCATTGCACCCATGCAAATGAGGGAACGCCTCTGCAAACAGGGCACAGTGGCATATTCAGTGGTTTCAGCAGCACTAAACAGCTGCCACAGCAGCACTGTTTAATGTTGCTGAAACCCTGCAGGCTATTGAATCTCCCATTGCTTCAGACCTCCTCGGATGCCAGCTGCAGGGGATTCTGGGATTTGGAGTTACAGAAAATGCCGGCTTGCAAGTCAATAGAATCAATCTCATACAATCTACAAGTGCAGTAAACTGTAAGCAAAAGCAAAAATGTTTTTGCACACAAAGGGCAAATTGGGACAGCCCCACACTTGGGTGTGGGACTCTTAGTGCTGACTGTTCCCCTTTAACCCCACACCGAAGCTGTCTCAAGGCTCCCTGACTGAAATCTGAACTAAGGCACCAAGCACCTCCCCTAGGCTGTCTCATATTGCCTTCTACCTGTGAAAAATGGCTGCTCAGCATCTCCTTTACACAGCAGACACCTCTCCTTCCAGGGCTACTGACCCCCTCTCCATGTCTCCTAGACCTGAGAAACTCCTCCCTGTGTGAGCACATTCTTTAAACTATGCTTTGCCAATTTTAATGAACCATCTATTTTTCACTTAAATATTCTCTCAAAGAAAAGTTTACTTTTTTGAAGTGTAAAATCTGTGATTGCGGTCTCTCCCCGCATAAAATTCTCTTTGCTACATTTTTAATGTTAAATGCTATGGACTGGAGCTGTCTACTATGTTAAGGTCCCTTAAGTCTCACCTGAGCTCTTGTGGGATCTATTTAATAAAATATTGAGCTTTTTGAATTGTTTTCTCAAACTTATACCCTTATGCGAGGCTGCCTCATCACATGTGCTTCTGTAAATCACTGGCAACTTTCGCATGCATCTTTGGGATCCTTAGATCTCTCTCATGTGTCCTCTTCTATTTATTTAAAATGCTGCCGAGTTCTTTTATCAGGTACCTGGTGCTTGTTGCTTGCCAATTGTTTGTTTTTAAATAAGAAATGGTCCCTTGCCACTCAAGGGAGAGAGAGAGACACACACACACACACCCAACTAGCCTCCCCACACACACTTTCACACTGTTCCTGCAAGCCACAGCCTTCCCTTCCACTCGTGGTTCCACTGTAGTGGGAATTTTCACTCTTACTCTGGTCTCACTTGACACCACATGTGGTCAGTGTTAATGAAATCCCCTGCAAGCACAAAAATGCTTTTTTACACACAGACTACTCTCCTTCACAGTGCGATCAGCACTGTGAATGATGCTGCAACTCTGTGTTAAAGTATTTCTTTTTACAAGGCTCTATTTTTATTTTGGGCACAAAACCAGCTACTTGAGTGCCTAATGCAACATCCCACTTGCAACTAGCCGTTGGACACCAGGGAAATATGCACATACACAGTAGCAAAATAAATAACTCTTGCAGAAACTATATATTTAATTTTATTTAAATATTCTGCTATGTATTATACTGTAGGTATAGGGTGTGGTGGGCACAATATTTGCTGTCACTAGTGTCCCTCCTCTTTGCTATCATTTTGAATGTACATCTGCCTTACAACTAATATGATCTTTTCTTCCATTACAGGGTCACAGGCTATCATCTATCTGTTCACCCTCACAGTCCCAAGTATCTCTTCTAATTATGCAGTACATTTATACTCCTTTACTGAGTTTTACTTAACTGGAATAGGCGTCACAATGTTGGAACCATTGTCAGTTGCTACAAAGCCAGGTGACAATGAGAGACATGTGATCACCAGCAGTTTTCAGGGTTGGGGATATAGGTTCACATACTATATGGTGTGGTTGTGGGCCACTGTAGAAGCCTACAGGGAACAGTGGCTTCAGGAGGAGGCTGACGATCACCTGCAGCACATGCGATTTAAAACAGAGACACATAAAGAGGCAAAGTTGATGGAGGTACTGAACCAGTGGGAGAGAGAAGGAGCATTCACATGCATTGGGCCATGTATGCGACACCAGCCGGGAATACAGTACATCCCAGAGACAATTAGAAATCTGGACCATTTGGCAATGGTGGTGAAGCCTCCTCCAACTCAGTACCAAAGACGTGACTTTAAATGACCTTGAGGGACACATTTAACAAACTGTGACTGATCTTTAGTGCTGGGCCTCTGGGAAGCACAGGTGGGAGTTCCCATGAGATGTGACCACACTAACTGTTCTGTTTGGTGGCATGTCTGTTTGTTAAGCTGTTATTGAAATGTTATGCATTGCAGGGTATTTATGGAAAGTAACTGGACTTACTGTAGAATGCAACCGAGAACTGTATGCATGTTTTGCTCCGTTTCCTCCACAGGTGATAGGAAGTGGTGGTTCCAGCATGGCAAATTTTGCATCAGATACTGCTGGCCTATGATGTAATAGACCACCTAGAGACATTTATAGAGGCATACCACTATCTGGACTGCAGAGTGTGTGTGTAGAGGGGTAGATACTGTATGCTTACTGTGATACTAACAGTGTCAAATGTTGTGTCACAACTGGCTACAACCCTGTGAAATGGCCTGAAGAAACCAATGCATACATGTATTTCAGTAAAAAAGTATATATATTTTTGCAATTTGTTGAGTTCTCTCTTTCTCTGTGGGGTGGGAATTCATGTGTATGTCTTAGGGGCCCTTAGATAGACATAATACAATAGGTAAGTAGTAGCCCAAGAAAGGGCAGAGGGCAGTTCAGGCATCAAGCTCTCTCAGGGTGATTGTGCACTGTTATTTGTTTTTACTTTACTGTTTGCATTTTTATTGTACTTTATTTTTGATGCTACCACACCTTACTTACATTATGTATTTTCACTTTCACATCATGAATTGTATACTCTCCTTCTCCCATCCCCCATAATGCATCTGAAAATGAGCTGTTATAAGCTCAACATGTCTTTTCTGGTGAAAGTTTCAAAACAAAATAAATAAATAACTAAAGAACTAAATAAATAAATACATAAAACTGGGTGTTGCTGGCTGCAATGGGTTCTTCGCTGATACAGATGACTGGGATGTGGCAATCTACCCCTTGGGATGTACTGCACAGTCTTGGTCAGGTGCCACTGTGACCTGATGTGGTCCAGGCGAAAGCTTGGTTCAGATAAGGTAGATAGGACCCTAATTCCTGGCAGACAGAGTTGGAAAGGAGGATTGCAAGCTCCAGTGTTACTGTCTGTGTGGATGTGAAAGAGTGGGTACACATGGCAACTTGGCCCTGTGATGAAAAGGGGATGGGTTACAAGTAGGAGTTCATCTCCTTGGCAGTACAGAGTAGATGGGTTATTTTGAGGAGTTCCATTTGGGTGGGATTCTATCCTTGGAGAAGGAACTGTGTTGCAGGTGCCCAAGCTGGACATTGGGCAAAGGGTGGTCTGACTAGCCCCTTTGTGCAGCACAGCGTGGTCCATCTTATCAGCTTCCTCCTCATTGTTTTCAGGAATAGAAACATTTGACTGGAGAGAGAGAGAGAGAGAGATAGAGCGAAACAACCCACTCCATATAGTAGGGGATTGGGTTGGGTTGTTACTAGGACTGCCCTGCAGAGGGATGTCATGCTATAGCATCATGCTTTGCCCTTAGTGGTGAGGGAGGGGTTTAGAACATAGCATATTAAGGGGCCTCCATGGCCCAGGATAGGTAGGTGCAGGAAGGAGTCAGTGTTAAAGAGTTACAGTTCAGTCTCAGGAGGGGGCACATTTAGTCTTTAGCCCATCCTGGATAAGAGAGTTAGGGGACATCCTGCCCTAGGTAGCCTTCAGAGACTGTCTCAGTGCCCCAAGCCAGGACACAGGTCAGTGAATGCACTGCAGATATCACAACTTAAGTGTTGGGTGCTAGGGGTGCTGGTGCACTGGAAGGGTGAGCAGATGAGATGTTCAACTATGTAGCTGGCTGCAGGACATGAGTCAGGGTGGCACAGCTCCCCATTGTGGGCATCTCACTTGTAGGTGCCAAGCCTTTTTGATGGTCGAGGATGGCAGAAGGTCAAGAGCTGTGATCTGATGGGACCCGGCACACTTTGTTCCTCTGAGAAGGTTGGGGAGCAGGGATGTGTAACTAGTACTGGGCCTTAAAGAGACAGTTAGTGGGACCTTGGGTGGATGTGGAATTCCATGGGGGGGGCGCACCCACAAGAAGTGCTTCTAGATGGATTTTGGGCCTGATGAAATTTCCCAAAAGACAGGTTTCTGAGAAAGTCTTGGGGGGGGGGCAACTGCAAGGAGAAGTGATCACCACCCATGTGTGAGACAGGGATGGAGATGATGTACCATACTAAACCACTGAGTACAAGTATGGAGTATGATCGGGGAAGGTATGGATCTAGTGTACAGGGCCAGATCAGCAATGGTGCCTTATCTGGTGAGAAATCCCAGAGAGCGGGATATGGATTTCAGTGCCAACTCTGGAAGATCAATCTGATGAAGGGCACAGGATCTGCAGGGCACCATGGCAGGTAGCTAGCCAATCTGGTGGACCATAAGTGCAATAGTGATATACTGATTTTGGACAGTAGTGTGCTAGTCTGGTGTGCTGTTCATCCCAAATGTTTCTAAAGTTTTCCTGGCTCGTGCCTGAGCTGCAGCTAAAGAAGAAGAGGGGACTAGGGTTTTCCTCATTAGCCAAAGAAAGACAAGTACAAACCAGGGACTGGGAGAGTGGGCCAGGGCAGCAGCCATGGTGGGTTCCTTGAGGCAGCTGGAGGGTGTGGGCCTCAGTATTTACCATAATAAATGGTGTGCTGTAAAACCCATGAAATATGGGGCCATTGTGGCCTGAAAATGAACCAGTGAACTAAATGGAAGATGAGCAGATGAACTGCCATGCTGTGAGATTATTTTCCCTTATCACTATGAGTCCTGTGTTAGTTAAATATGTAGAGTGAGGCAGCCAGCACTGAGACGTTTACTTCCACAAAACTGTATCTTCTTTATACGTCTAGACAAGAAAGCTGCCTTGGACTATTCCCCCAACCCCCCACACCATCAGGGTACAGAGACAGATCGGTTGGTAGGCTGGGGGGGGTTGCAAAGATAGCAAAAAGAAACAAGCATTTGTCAATGATGAACATTTGCTTGCAGGTATTTGCAGTGGTGTTTGGCACTTTGACATGGCTTAAAAAAATCAGTGGCAAAGAAGTAAAATGAGGGACACCGTTTAACAATTGGTTCTATCCCCTGAAGCAGGTAGCGTAATAGTATTGGTGTAAAATACTTTGTCTGCAGAAAGGCAAGTCTGTAACTCTGTTTAACAATATTGTGAGCGTACAGTATACCCACTGCTCAGTCACAGAAACACAAATTTTAGAAGGGGCAGGAACATTTTGAGGCAAAATCAGGGACATCCCTGAAAATCAGGGAAAGCTGAGAGGTATGATCCCTCTTTCCCCCTCTGTCTCTTCCCCCCACTGTTTCTATCTATCTCTCTCTCTCTCTCCCCCCCATTCTCTCTCTTCTCCCTCTGCCTCTCTCTCTCTTTTAACGCCCTCTGTCTCTCTCTCTCTCTTCTCCCCCTCTGTCTCTTTCAGCAAACAAGCATTTGTCAATGCCAAATGTTGGCTTGCTGGCGTTGGTAGTGCAGGAGTTAGGGAGATGTACAATAGGATTGGCAGTGAAGAAGTGAACTGACACCAACCCCAGGCCCACCCTGCATAGAATGACAGGCATTGGGATGTGCCTTTGTGTTGTCGGCCATAACGCTCATGCCATTTCACCTCACCCTACCCCGCAGACACCGACAAGTGCCGTAGTGTGCCTTGGGGTCTTCGGGCCTTACGCTCACCCCATTCCATAAGGAAATATGCTGAGATGGGTGCAGTATAGGAGAATGGGGGTGAACCTTGAGGTCAAAGAGTGCAAGGTACACCTCGATGCCTGTCACTGGCAGCAGGGTGGGGCTGGAATGGCGTGAGCATTACAGCCGACAATGCCAAGTCATACCCCTGACGCCTGTCAGTCTCTATGGGGTGGGGCGTTATGGTTGGAAACCCTAATGCTCTGGGCATTTGTTGGTATTTTCACTCCAGATTTTCAGCATGGGCTGTTTGTGACCCCACCTCATGAACAGTGGCACTATGAGTTTGTTAGCCGGAAGGTGATTTTGCACAGTGACTGTGCCATTTGGCGCCACAGGAGTGAAAACACATTTCAGGCAGGATGTGAAAAATGACAGCTGCACTGTTCATGAGGAGGTATAACAAAATGGCATTGTTGAAAATCTGGAGTGAAAATATGAAAAATTGGTGGTCACGAGTGTGAGTAGTAGAAACTGCGCAACGCACGCTCATAACGCAATTATTTTGGGGATTTTTTAACCAAATTTTCAACATAGGCATTTTGCGAACTCCAGTCGTGAACAGTGTCACTGTGATTTTGTTAAGCTATCCGGAACATTGATTTCCCACAGTGACCGCGCCATTGTGGGCCACATGCACGAAAACACATTTTGGGAAGGATGCGAAAAATGACAGCTGTACTGTTCATAAGGAGGTGTGTAAAAATGGCAATGGTGAAAATCTGGAGTAAAAAATATTAAAAATTGTCAAAGTTACGAGCGTGCATTGAAACTGTGCAATGCATGCTCGTAACACAGTAATTGTTTGGAATTTTTCCACCAAATTTGCAAGATAGGCTTTTTGGGACCCCACCTCATGAACAGTGGCATTGTTGTTTCGCTAATCCTTCCTGATAGGTGATTCGGCACAGTGACCACAAAATGACCTTTAGGGACTGAGTAACGAGATGATAGTGCATGTGTTCATGAGATGGGGTCCGAAGCACCCCATGTTGAAAATTTGGAGACAAAATTAAAAAAAATAATGACTGAGATATCCACCTAAGTTTAAACCCCCCCTCCCCAACACACACATTTATGTCATTGTACAGCTTACCGGCATTTCTTCAGTTCGCGGTCGGCTTTAAAGAGGGCAGACATGTTCCCACTCCACCGAAGATCACTACACTGACTTCCAGAGGTAAGTATGAGGTGAAGGGGGTGTGGAGAGGTGGGGTGTGCAGAGGATGAGTGTGAGGGACCGTTTTCTTTGTTTCTTGTAATAAAAATAAAATGAACACCACAGATGGTTTTCTTTCTTTACAGGTGTAAGAAAAATGTTGGGCACACTAGGGTGGGCTCTCAGTGTGCACCATGACTTTGGGGGGGTGATGTTGGCCACATTGGGGTGGGCTCCCAGTGTGGCACACAATGGGGGTGGGGCAGGGGCAGGAACATGCCGACAGTGATTGGCTTCTGAACACAGGGAGGCACACTGGGGTGCGCTCCCAGTGCGCCACACAATCTTGGGGGGTAATAAACATGCCAACAGGGGGACTGGGTACCCCCAAAGTTGGCTTTCTGGGGATTGTGTGTGGCAGACGGCGTCAGCCGCCACTGCCATGTTTATTTAAATGCTTCACCAGGAAAGGCACATCGGGAAGCATGTCATCAGTGCAGCTGCATGACAAGCTTGTCTCTGATTGCAGTGGCACTTTTCTTAGAGGTTGTGTCCACTTTACATAATGTTGGTGTCAGCACTAACATGCTGGCTTATTGGGGAATGAGGGATGCACCTACTATAGTGTGCCCTACATTTGCCAACACAGACACACCTCTGAAATGTGCTACTAACACAAGACATTCCTTGTGCAAGAATGCAAGGGAATGCAAAAATGGAACATCTTCATACTTCTCCCATACGAACATTATTGCTGAAATAAACCTAATGGTCACCAACAATACTGCTGCTTAAAGTTGCAAACTACACAACTTCTAATTAAATAACGTGTAGCATTACCACATTTAAATAAAACATGCACCCCAGTATGTCACTGGTCCTTCCTGCTGTGTTTGTACTCTGCTTTGTCACCTTTAGATCTGAAATAATAACCCCGAGATCCCTTTCTTCCTTTGTGATTGTCAGCAAATAACCTTTCATCATGTAACTCTCTGCAGTGTCCCTTCATCCAAGTATCATTATTTTACAATTCTGTGAGTTGACTTCCTACTTCTGCACCTCGTAACACAGCAGGAAGGACCAGTGACATACTGGGGTGCATAGGCAAAGGTATCACTAGTAGAAGGAGGGAGATGGTGATGATATTACTTATGATGCTAGAGAGGCTACTTCTAGAGCACTATGCACAGTTATGGAGACCACTTCTTCATAAGGACATAGAGCAGAGGAAATCAAGAGAAGGCGACAAAGATGGGACAGGGTTAGCACCAGAAAACATGAGTGAGGACCAAGGGACATTAATATGTACTCAGTGTAGGAGTGGAGGGATCTATCTACCATGATACAAACATTCAAGTACATGAAAGACATGAACAAGGTGCATGGGGGGGGGGAATCTTCCAATATTGGAGGAATAGAGACATATTGGGGTATTATATGAAATTGGAGGGAGGCAGAAAAAGTGGTATTGTGAGGAAATGTTTCTTGTCAGAGAGGGTGCTGAACGCATGGAATAGTGTGATGCAGGCGGTAGTAAGAGCAAGATCAGTGACGGGAGTTTAACATATATGAGACTGACATAGAGGAATACTAGAAGCAGGATGAAGAGGAGAAAGAGGTTGCCCTAGAATTGTCAGTGGCAGCAAAACAAGTAGTGGGCGTATATGCAGACTAGTTGAGACTGGCGGTCTTTAGAAGCTGACAATTTCTATGTTTCTATCTTTCAAAGGTTGAACAAGAATGTTAGCAATAAAAATCTACATATGTAAATTAGCACTCATTCACTATGATTCTACCACTGTAAATAGTGAAAAACAGTATAAGAAATGTAATCAAATGATGGCAGTGAGCATATGCTTCTGTTCCAGTACAAACACATTAGAGAAAGAGGAGAATAACTTAGACAGGACTTGAAAGTTTGTCTGTGGTGCCATGGGTTCAAGTCCTGCTGGAGGCAATTTCTTTTCTCTCACATACGTTTGCATTTTTAGTAAGATCTCAAATTATGAAAAGGAATAATAGCTTGTTATTTTTAAGAGCAGGGAAAGTCGAATGTATTGAGACCTCGAAGTTAAAAATAAAATTTAATTCATAACTAAGTGTACTGCACTTTGACGCTTCTTGCTGACAGTTGAGAATACTGAAGAAAAAAAAAATCAAAGAGTTCACTTAATTTACATACGAACATACGAATGTGCCAGCAGAAACAAACCACCCGGTCTAAGTCTGCTTGTGTGTGCAGATGCCCCACCCCCCTTCCCTTTGTCATCCCGCTGCCATTCCCACCTCTTCCACCCTCACTCTCCCGTTTCCTGTCCCCTACTCTTTTGAAGCTGTTCACAGATTTACATGATACCTCCCATTCTGGTAGGGTGTTCCATTTTGCTACCATCCTCTCTGTGAAATAGTGTCTCCTCATTTCCTTCCTAAATCTCCCCCCCCCCCATATTCTTAGCCCATGCCCCCTGGTGACCCTCCCCCTCCTTAGCTTAAAGACCCCATCTGTCCATCCTTATTGATTCCCCTCATATACTTGAATGTCTCTATCATGTCCCCCCTGTCCCTTCTATCCTCCAGGGTGTACATATTGAGGTCTCTCAGCCTGCTGTCATAGTCTGTCCCTTCCATTCCACATATGATCTTTGTTGCCATCCTCTGCACTCCCTCCAGTAGCCTGATATCACGCTTTAGATATGGCCTCCAAAAATGCACACAATACTCTTAAGTGCAGCCTTCCCAGCAACCTGTAGAGAGAGGCAAGATCACTTTTCTTCACCTGGATGAAAACCCGCTTGCTGTACACCCCAGCATTTTGTTCACTTTTGCAGCCACTCTCCTTCACTGGGCAGTGTTGTCCATGGTCCCTGTTATTATTACCCCAGGTCCTTCTCCTCCTCAGTGATCCCCAGTTTAACCCCTCTGAGCCAGTATTCTCTCCTTGGGTTCTTCACTCCAAAGTGCATGACCTTACACTTCTTTGCATTGAACCCCAGCTGCCACCTCTCTGACCACTCCTCTAGCTTGCTTAGGTCCCCCTGCAGCTGCTTCCATCCCTCCTCTCCATTCACCACTGCTCCGATTTTGGTGTCATCAGTGAACAGACTTATCTTGCTCACCACCCCATGTGCAATGTCTGATAGGAAGAGCCCAAACAATAGTGGCCACAACACAGAGCCCTGTAGCACCCCACTCATCACCAGCCTTGGTGTTGAGAGCTCCCCTCTCACCAACTCCCATTGCAGCCTCCCACTCAGCCAGCTTCAATTTCAATTTGATTGAAAGGGTCAGCTGAACACCAGCATTGCTGTGGATAACTCATCAGACATGCCTGATTGGGCTAGTAATCGCACACATGCAGCTTAGTTTTTGTGTATGTATTGCTCTTTTTGATAAACAGTAAGTCCAACTTTACATACACAGAACTAATATATATCAACACTGTCGGCGTCAGCCCTTGCAAGAAAGCCCAACACTGTTTCAATTGATTTTGAGTACTTGAGATAAATGGTAGCCTATATGCTAGCTGATGCAAAACATGACCTGTCTAGTGCTTGGCTCTCTGCCCCCGCAACTTAGCTTTTACAGAGTAATGGGTTTCCATGTGGTGTAGAATAAGACATTAAAAAATGTGAAAACATGATAAAACTCTCACAACCCAGGGATTCAGTGTTAGGGAGACGAATTTAGGACAGTACTTTTACAACATTCTGTACTTACTTGTAGTTTGAGCAAATAATTTTTTTTTTTTGTTTGTTAACTTTGTTTTGCAAAAGGCTGCATCTAGCCACAGTGAGACTTTCAGCAGGACTTGCAGGTCTATTTACTGTGCAGATACTTCATACTGTGCAGAGTCCTTTTTGCATTCGCTTGCATGCTTGCACAAGGAACGTCTTGTGCTAGTAGAACATTTCAGAGGTGTCTTTGTGCTGGCGAATGCAGGGCCCACTATAGTAGGTGCGGCCCTCATTCCCCAATAAGCCAGCATGCTAGCGCTGACACCAGCATTATGTAAAGTAGACACAACTTGTAGGAAAAGTGCTGCTGCAATCAGAGACAAGCTCATCATGCTATGGCACTGATGCCATGCCTCCCAACGTGCTTTTCCTGGTGAAGCATTTAAATAAACATGGCGTTGACAGCTTCCGCCGTCTTTTTCCATGGGCTAAATACTGTAAAATGAAGAAAATTCCAGTCCTTCCATTTAGCAAATCCTCAAAGGCATACACAGAACTTAAATAGCTAGTTTTTTAACATGGATAACAGTTTAATTAACATAATTATTGAAGTACTTGCAAAAGTGGAAAGATTCTTAAAGCGGAAAGACTCGTACTCTCCAAGTAATATATCTGCCACACATATGAAGTCTAGAAAGCTTGATCGGGGGTCACCTTCTTTACTAATACAATAAATTATATTGTAACACCTCTGTATAGCTCCCATAGCTAAAATGTTATTATCCCAGCACTGTTTCCCATAGAATAAGAAACCAAGTAACTTACCAGAAGCAAAATATTTCAGACGTTTTTGGGATCTGTTGTGCAGCAAAGCTAATTCAGGCGTATATGATTTGTTTACTTATTTATTTTTCTTTTCGATCTTCCAGCCAGGGTGGTGCAGTAGCAGGCAATGTTTGCTTTGAACCAAGTCTGGGTTGCAGAACCACCTGTTGAGGCACTTCAGCTCATTTCTGTCTCAGCTGCATTTAAAAGGGTGAGGAAATTAGAATGAGATTATAGGTCCTTTGGATGATGTGGTGCACACCACCTTACTGCCTGTCACCGAGCCACTCACCAATGCACGCTCCTGCATCCATGCAAAAGCAGCTAGAGTGACGGATGCAGGAGGTGAGAGAGGAGGAGCATGGCTTATAGAAACATAGATTTTGACGGCAGATAAGGACCACTTGGCCCACCCAGTCTGCCCATTTCCCTACCTATTGGATAAGCTGCAGATCCTAGTTAACCAGCAGCCTACTTCTTCCTACCCCCACCCACTAGAATTGCCTTATGACTGTCCCATGCATGCTTGAATTCCACCACTGTTTTTGACTCCACAACCTCCTCCGGAAGGCCGCTCCATGCATCCACAACACTCTCGTGAAAAATACTTCCTAAATTACCTCTGAGCTGCCCCCTTCTATCTTCAAATTGTGCCCCTTGTTCTTGCACACACCTCTTTTTTTGAAAGATGCTACCATCTTGGACTTTGTTGATTCCTTGAGATACTTGAAAGTTTCTATCATGTCCCCCCTCTCCCTCCTTTCCTCGAGGCTATACATATTCAGCTCCTTAAGTCTCTCTTCATATGTCTTCCGGTGCAGACCCTGCACCATTTTAGTTGCCCTCCTCTGGACAGCCTCCATCCTGTCTATGTTCTTGCGGAGACTGGGTCTCCAGAACTGCACGCAGTACTCCAGATGGGGTTTCACCAACTGTCTGTACAGATGGATAATAACTTCCTGTTTTCTACTGGTGATGCCTCTCCCTATGCATCCCAGCATCCCCCCAGCCCTACTTGCTGCCCTCTCACATTGCTTGCCCACCTTTAGGTCATCTGATATGACTACCCCCAGGTCCCTTTCCATTTTTGTTGTTGTTAGTATCTCACCCCCCATTGTGTACTCTTCCCCTGGGTTTTTGTTTCCCAGGTGCATTACCTTGCACTTCTTAGCACTGAATCTAAGCTGCCATACATTTGACCATTCCTCTAACCTTGCCAAGTCCCTTCTCATCCTTTCCACCCCACCTTGTGCATCAACTCTATTGCAGATCTTTGTGTCATCTGCAAAGAGACATACTTTTCCTTCCAGTCCCTCTGCAATGTCGCTTATAAAGACATTGAAGAGGACCGGTCCTAATACTGAACCCTGCGGTACCCACGAGTAACCCCCTTTCTTCAGAGTGGACTCCATTTACTATTACTCTGTGTCCTATTCTCCAGCCATTTTTACCCAGGCTGTCATCTTGGGACCCACACCCAGGCTGGCTAACTTGTATATTAATCTTTGTGTGGGACTGTGTCAAAAGCCTTGCTAAAGTCTAGGTAGGCCATGTCCACAGCCCCTCCCTGATCTACTACTTTGGTCACCCAGTCAAAGAAATCTATCAGATTTGTCTGGCATAACCTTCCTGCTGTGAATCCATGCTGCCTTGGGTCCTGAGCCCCTCTGGCCTCTGGATACTCAACAATTCTTTCCCTCAGAAGTGATTCCATCATTTTCCCTACCACTGAGGTTAAACTAACAGGTCTGTAGTTTTCTGCTTCTGCCTTGCTCCCACTTTTGTGAAGGGGAATCACATCTGCCCTTCTCCAGTCCTTGGGTACCACCCCAAAGCACATTTTCTGGCTTTACTAAATGAAGTAGGTAATCAGTGGCAGAGAGGTTGCAAAAGCGCAAGGTGAAGATAGTTCCAACAGTCAGGGTACTACCACCAATGCAACTGTGTACTGCGCTACTCTTCAGTGCAGTGGGACTCACTTTTGAAGGGTGTACTTTTAACTTTGGACCCTGGCCCCACCGTACTGTCCATTTTGCACCTGCTGTACCTTCTGTTTTCTGCCAGGTATGGGGTCACTTTTTCAGTGATGACTATGATAGTGGTCCACACTACACTATCTGTGTGTGTGGTTATGATTGCTCTGCTGATTTCTGCTAGTTCAGATAAAGCTTTGCAATCCCCATCTCTGAACTGACTTTTAAGTAGTTGGTCTCTATGAGCTAAAACTCCATGGCACACCCTGCCTAGTGTATGTCTCTCAAGACTAATTGTGAGGGATGTTCATCTTTTTACAGTACCACCACTCAGAACTGACATACTCCTCAGTCGTCCCTCATGCTGCCCCCACAGAGAAGGCACTTTAAAAGAGATGTTAAAGCAACAGTGCTCATTGGCAGTTCTATGTCATATGGTGCTCAATGAGTTACTATAGCATTTATGTGTTCACTGATGCCTCCCCCCCCGGCAGGTGCATAGTTTAAATCAAATCAAAATCAAATCATAAATTATTTATATTGTGCTTTTCAAGTGCCAAAGCACAAATACATAAAAAACATACATCAATAATAAATAGGTTATAAAATATAAACACAGTTAAAAAGGCAGCAAAGTCGGAGCTAATCAAAAGCCGATATAAACAAAAAGCTCTTCAAAGAAGCCTTAAAGGATTCTGTGGATGGGTACTCCCTAATCCAACGAGGCAGAGAATTCCACAGGGTAGGAGCCACAAAAGAAAAGGCTCTGGCCCCAGAAGATTGAAGATGAACCCTGGGAATCTCTAGCAATCCCTCATTGGCAGAACTCAGTGGGTGGTAGGGCCGAAGGAGATCTTGCAAGTAGCCCGGTCCCTGTCCATGTAGGGTCTTATAAGTCAGCAATGTGACCTTGAAGGTAATACTCCAATGCACCGGCAGCCAGTGCAGTTCACGCAGAACAGGTGTGATGTGGCAAGTTCTTGGTAGCCCAGTCAACAACCTGTCTGCAGCATTCTGCACCAGCTGCAGGTGGCGGAGGTCTACCCCCGGCAACCCTAGATATATAGCATTGCAGTAATCTAGATGAGATGAAACAAAGGCGTGAACCAACACAGGAAGGTCATCATGTGGAACAAGGTGCTTTATCTGGGCTATATTCCTCAGATGGTAAAAGGAGGACTTGACGACGGCTGACACCTGGGACTTAAGTGTCAGCTCACAGTCAAGTAATACGCCCAGATTACGGACCTGTTCAGAAGGTCTCAACTGGTTACTCCCTAACACAAGGCCAGAGGGAAATCCAGGAGTCAACTTCTCTGCATGGTGACCAGGGTCCACCACCAGCACCTCAGTCTTGTCCAGATTCAGCCTCAACCAGTTAGCACTCATTCAGTCCTGAATCTCAGTGAGGCAGTTGTTAAAGACCGTGAGTGTGTCATTCTGTTTGGGTACAAAGGACATATAGAGCTGAGTGTCATCTGCATAGCAGTGAAAACTCAGCCCATAATGCCTTATAATGTCTCCCAACGGAAGCATATACACCGTGAACAACATGGGAGAAAGCACAGAACCCTGTGGCACCCCACAGGGCAGCACAAAGGGAGCAGAGGAAAAAATTCCTGATACTACCCTCTGAGAACTGCCCGTGAGGAAGGAATGAAACCATCTGAAGACTGTCCCAGGTAGTCCACAGATCAGCCGCAGATGTTCCAGCAATATTCCATGGTGCACGGTGTCAAACACAGCAGAGAGATCAAGGAGAACCAAGATCGAATGGCTCCTCCGATCTCACACAATTAGGAGATCATTAAGCACCCGAACCAACACCGTCTTGGTACTGTGCCTCTTCTGAAACCGGACTGGAGAGGATAATAGATTCCATGGGTGGTAAGAAAGTCATCAAGCTGCAGTGTGACTAGTTTCTCAATAACCTTACCCAAAAAGGGCAGGTTAGAGATCGGTTTGTAGTTTGCGAGACAGTCTGGGTCAAGGGAAGACTTCTTCAAAAGGGGTGTCACAACAGCCTCTTTCAAGGACTCCAGGAACACTTCTTGGTCCAATGAGCACCAGACTATCTCAACAAGAACTGGTCCAATCACATCCACGCAACCCATAAGGAGACGCGTGGGGCCAGGATCCAAACTACTGCAAGTCGGTTGCAAGCTCTGGACAATCTTCATGATGTCCATGATCACCAGCCAGTTGAAGTCTGTCCAGACAGACTGAGGGCCTGTAACCATGCATCAGTCTCCACCATGCTCATTTGAACGCATTCTACGGATGTCCGACCTGATTGTTGACACCTTATCATCAAAGAACCGAGCAAACTCGTCACACTTCAATTGTGAAAAAGCTCTCCGGCCCTGCAGACAGGCTGGATTACACAGCCTATCAACAGTCTGGAAGAACAGAGCTGGTCAATTCCTTGATGCAGCAATCTCCCTGGACAGGAACTCTATCTTCTTACGGGAGATTTCTGATTGATAGCCCGAATAGTGGGCGATCAATCTAAGCCTTTCACTTTCTAGGCCGGACTTCCGCCAACAGCCTTCCAATCTTTGCCCCACTCTCCTCAGCTCCCTCAATGTCCCATCAAACCAAGGGGACCGAGGGTGGAGGGAGAGCGGACGAACTCGGACAGGAGCTATGGAATCCAAAGCCTTCAGCACCATATTATTATAGTGCACTACTAAGGCATCTGGTTTCAAGCACTCCATAGGCCAACTCGATAGGTCCAGCACCACCATTAGACCTTCAGGGGTAACACCCCTTAAAGGGCGGTAATGGATCATCTCCAAAGGGGTTGGTCTCATGGGGGGCCATAAAATTGAACCTTATAGAGTGATGGTCAGTGAGTGCTTTTCATTAGCTCATCTGCACAAAACTTTGCCCGGTACACCATTTCAGGCCCTGACTAGAAATGCCAGTGCAAACCTTCAACAATTCTACTGGTGGCTAATTTTAATGTTAGGCCTCACCTCCTATCTTCTGCAGGTGTCAACCTAACCTGCATGTATGTTTCTGTTGTGTGGCAGGAGTCTGCTGTTGTTTGAAATGAAGACAGCAGAGTTTGAATCCACAACATCTTCAGATAATTCAGAGTATGTTGTAAATAAAAATTTACCTGTCAAGTAGCAGTAAATTAATTGATTAATGCTGTGCTGTGTGCTTTGTTTTTCCTAACAAAATATCCGGGTGCCGTCATTATTTTGTTACTGCAGTTTGTAGTTTCCATACTAGTTCACAATATTTTGATTTTTATAGATGCCTGTGCTATTATTAAAATTTGTTTTTAAAGATCATAGGAAGATATAATTATTACATTCTAGCGGCGTCCTATACAACTGCCAATCCCAACCCTCAAATAGTAGGAACATAATTGTGATTTACTGTTTGTCGTCAGCTATCAGATGAGCTGCAGCTGAAATGTAAGAGCTGTGGTTGAGGGTTTGGGGCAGTCATACTTAATTTTGTGAATGTACAAATTAGTGCATTGTTTGTTTTCGTGGGGGTGGGGGGTGTCTTGAATCACTGGTGTGCCCTTTGTTGATGATCCTGCTTGCTGCTTTGTTTAATTACATCCTTTCTCTGGTGGGTATAAATTTGCCTTCTACTCATCACTTACATTACAATTAAACGCTGGTGTTCACTCAGATGGTATGTATGCACTCTTGTAATACTTGATCGAGGGAACCATGATAGGTGCCAGACTGAGTAGAACGAAAGGTTGCCAACAGCAGTATTATTTTTAAGATGTGAGAGCAACAAAGCTACTGGTAGTGTGGTTTCCTCTAAAGGACTGTGACATGTTCATGGCACGGTGCAGTGTTGGGGGGGGGGTATGCAGATGTCTGCCATGGTGGGTCCTGGACACAAAGGCTGTTGGGTTCTAACTTAAAAAAAATCACTCATATTTAAAAATTCTATCCACTATATGCTTTCTTATTCTATGGGAGAAGCAGTGCTGGGATAATAACATTCTAGCTATGGGAGCTATACAGAGGTGTTACAATATTATTTATTGTATTAGTAAAGAAGGCGACCCCCGATCAGGCTTTCTAGATTTCATATGTGTGGCAGATATATCACTTGGAGAGTTTGAGTCTTTCCGCTTTAAGAACCTTTCCCCTTTTGCAAGTACTTTAATAGTTATGTTAATGAATAAACTGTTATCCTTGTTAAAAATCCTAGCTATTTAAGTTCTGTGTATGCCTGTGAGGATTCGCTAAATGGAAGGACTGGAATTTTCTTCATTTTACAGTATTTAGCCTATGGAAAAAGACGGCGGAAGCCGCTGCCGACGCCGCCATGTTTATTTAAATGCTGCACCAGGAAAAGCAAATTGGGAGGCATGGCATCAGTGCCACTGCATGACGAGCTTGTCTCTGATTGCAGCAGCACTTTTCTTAGAAGTTGTGTCCACTTTACATAATGCTGGTGTCAGCGCTAGCATGCTGGCTTATTGGGGAATGAGGGACGCACCTACTATAGCGTGCCCTGCATTCGCCAGCACAAAGACACCTCTGAAATGTTCTACTAGCACAAGACATTCCTTGCGCAAGCGTGCAAGTGAATGCAAAAAGGACTCTGCACAGTATGAAGTATCTGCACAGTAAATAGACCTGCAAGTCCTGCTGAAAGTCTCACTGTGGCTAGATGCAGCCTTTTTCAAAACAAAGTTAACAAACAAAAAAAAAAAACTTAGCTTAAACTACGAGTACAAAATGTTGTAAAAGTACTGTCCTAAATTCTTCTCCCTAACACTGAATCCCTGGGTTGTGGGTGTTTTGCACAATTTTGTGGTATTTTACTATGTTTTCACATTTTTTTAATTTCTTATTCTACACCACATGGAAACCCATTTCTCTGTATAAGCTAAGTTGTGGGGGCAGAGAGCCAGGCACTAGACAGGTCATGTTTTGCATCAGCTCCAGCAAAATTTGACTTTCTGCCTATAAAACTTTAAAAATTTAAATATTAAAATGGAGTACAGCACATTTTATCCAGCAGATCCTATATAACAGATAGCTACCAAACTCGATGATGGGGTATACAAAGGGAGCAGAGTGTGGACAGAGTTTAAAATCTACATTGTCTACTCAATCCCCCATGCAGCAACCAGGCCTGAGCCAGGCCAGTACAGTTACAGAGTCACCACCTTGGGAAGGGATTCTAAAAGCAGTAGGCAACATCGATAAAAAGGTGGACAACATATTAGACTGTCTGGGTGTGGGGGACATTAAAATTGAGACCGCAGTTACCACCACTAAGGAAGCTGAGGACTGCTCTATGAGAACCCAGGCAGCGGTGGCACAGCTTACGATGGAGAATACTCAACTCCAGATCCATTTGGAAATATTGGAGAACTCAGCCCGTGCTACAAATATTCAGCTGGTCGTTTTACCAGAAGGTGCAGAGGGAGAGAATTTACTAACCTTCCTGAGGCACTCGCTCACTGAATCTTTACCAGAAGAAGTGGAAGTTGATTTTACAGACATAAAAAAGGCTTACCGGGTGAACTTTAGAACGCGCCAACTGAACCCGTAGACCATGCATGATCCTGATAGCAACAACAGGCATGGAAGTGAGGTATCAACTGCTGCATTAGGCTAGACTCCATCACCCACTTTAGTGTGAGGATGCTGACATTCAGTTGTTCCCGGACTGGTCATACGTAACCAGAAACCGCAGAAAGTTGTTCGATCCCCTAAGGCAACAATTGAGAGCTTTGAGGGTGGTTCACTCACTTCTTGCATCAGCGAGACTCTAGATTATTTATGGGGGAAAATTGTTCCAATTCACGGACCCCAAGGAAGCCAAAAAAAAGAATGGATAAGATAGCTGCTGAATTCTGAGCCATGGCGCCAGACTTGAGAGATGAGGAGCCAGATTCAGAGACCGAATCATAAGGCGACTCTAATTTTGCTGCAGTAGTCCCTATTGCAAGCTACCAGCCTGGACTAGAGACCAAATTTCTGATTTCTATAATTTGCTTAACTGCAGTATGAAACTGCGATGATATAATCCTGAAGTCCTTGATCTGGGAGTGGTCTTATAAGAAATGTGGTATTGCACTGTGTTATTTAAAAAGTTTATTATGTTTCAAACAAGGTTGCAGCAGCAAAAACGATTACAGCTTTGCTATTTTTCATATAAACAATCTTATTATGGGTGTCTCTAACTATTAAGTTAAAGTGCTTGCCAGACGGCATCTTTTTCTGCCTTAATGGCATCTCTGAGACTTGCTGTATTTAGAATGGCGGGAAACATTCCTCTCTTTTGGTATATTAGAAGAGACGCGGTTCATAGCCTCAGAATGTGATTTTATTTTCCAAAGTTTAATGCATACACTAAAATAGTGAATTGATCTAGTTTAATAAATATGATTAAATGGCAGACTTAGCAGAGAATCTGGAGCAATGAAGGCAAAATATTTTTTCCTCAATACAGGAATTGCTAAGTGGAATCAGTGACTTAAGTAGTGTCACGTCAGATGTATCTTGGTTATTTTAAATGCAGGTATTGTTCCACTAGTCATGGCTTGGTAAGCATATCTATAATAATATTCTGATGAGGATTTACTCCTTTATGTTGATTTCCCCATGTGATGTACCTAATGTAATAGATCACTAAATCTGGGTGCTAACATGATTTGTAATGTTGTTATCTGAGATCTGTTCCTGTATGTACTACTGATTTGTTCAGTGTTTTACTCAGAAAAGTAATAAAAATTAAGTTTAAAAAAAAAAGCTAAGTTGTGTCAGAAGAGACACTGATGAACAGTTTGAGCTATGGCACAGTACACTGTACCACGTGATTAGTGATTCAGGGCTCGATTTTCAAAGAGCCACTAGATAGCCAAAATTTGTGACAATCTAGGGCTGCAGCAAACTCCAGGTACATCAGGGACCTGGCACCCAATTCCGTAAAAATAGGGGTCCCTGTACCAAAAATCCCAGTAGTTCCTGTACCCGCAGGCTAGTGCCAAACAATTGGCATATTTGAGGGACCTGCCACAGGAATCTGCCTCACCACCCAGCACAACACTAGAGGGACCAGGATGGTGGGGGAGGAGGGTGAAACATGATTGTAAGGATGGGTCTGGGGGCAGAAGGGACACAGGGAGTGCCATAGGGGTGTTGGAGAGAAGATGACCATGCCAGGGAGTGATGTGGCACCCGGCGGGGGGTGTGTGCTGTTAATATAACTATAAAGCCAATGGGCTGGTACCATGGGGGAGGGTGTTGTTCCAAGGACAGTGCCCAAGGCTGGGTTTGCTGCCAAGGCTGTGGTCACCTGGGGCCATGGCACTGTTTGTCCTTGGAACAACCCCTCCCCCCCGTGGTCCCAGACCATTGGATTTATAGTTATAGTAACTGCACCCCCACCAGGTGCCACATCACGCCCTGGCATGGCCACCTTCTCCTCAAAACCCCTATGGCACCCGCATGCCCCTTCTGCACCCAGACCCCACTTTCAGAGCCCCCCCCAATTTGACACCTTGTGTGGCACTGGTGCAAGGGGCTTAGACCACCTCCTGGCTGGTCAAACTTGAGCCCCTTGCTGAGCCCACATTGTGGCTTCCAAAATACTACAAAAAGGGATGTTACAGCCCCACCATTGTGTAAGCCCCCTTGCGACGTGGTGCACTTGGTTGTGTGACATAACCATGGTGCAAGGGGGCTTTGGCGCAGTTGCATTAGAAAATCCTGATTGATGCAAGTTGTGACAAATGTCACCTCTTGCATCACAATCTTTTGATGTAAATCCCTTGCAACAATCTATCTCCTTTGAAATTTGGGCCCTCTGCCTCTTTAAATGAACTTTGATCCACCTTCTGCCATTTCCTGTTTCCATCTTGCAGACATTTTCACAGACTTAATTTGTGGATTTTTTGTACCGGTCTTTCCCTGAGAAAAAAAATTGCAGTTTGTAACCTGACCCTACTTTTCTTTGCATCAGGTGGTGTTTGGCATAAGCAAAGAAACGGAAACACTTTGCACAGTGAGTAGTTGGCTCTGTCATGGTTTGAGCAAACACAAGAAGTCAAGCACTACTCACCATAGACCAGGTCCACACATGGTATTGATCCATGAATACTGTTTTATTTGAGGCAAAATCAAAAATGCTGCCCCCTAAAGTGCACAAGCACAAGTCAGGGAGAGAAGGCAGAACCCCACTAATTTTGAAGTTAGTGGGGTTATGCTTTCTCTCCCTGGCTTGTGCACATTAGTGGGGCAGCATTTTTGATTTTGCCTCAAATAAAACAGTATTCCTGGATCAATACCATGTGTGGACCTGGTCTGTGGTGAGTAGTGCTTCACTTCTTGCGTTTGCTGGTTATGTTTGTCAGTAGCACACTCAGCTGTGGGGTGGCTATTCCTGTACTTCTGTCAGGGTTTGAACCTGTTACCTTTTGCTTCTGAGGATGATGCTGTAACCACTAGACAACCCTGCTTCCTACAGGGGAGTTGTTTTCCAATTTATTTAACAGGGATAGCTTATGTCAGATAACAGAAAAGGAACATGAACCTGGCTTTGCCATAAATTTTATTTCAATGTTTGGGGAATAGCGTTTGGGTAATAGTGCTTGTGTAACTTGTAGTACTTGTTGTGGCTTTACACTATTCCCACTCTTGAGAAGTAGGTATGTAGGTAGGAATTTGTAAGAAGTAGAAAGCCCATGAAAAAGGGTAAGAAGAGCACTGGAGAAGGAGGAGGAGGGGATGGTGGTGGACAAAAAAACACTCCCTAAGCAAGAGAGGTGGGGGGGGGGTGCTCCCTTCCCAGCACTGACAAGGGGGCAAGCCATGGGAGGTGTTGGAGCTGATTGGTGGTGGCCAGACTCATGGATGGGTGGATCGGGGTGGAGCTTTGCCCCCGGCCACAAGGAGGAAAAAATCTAAATTAAAAAGAAAGAGTAAAGCAATGATTATGTTGCCATTTGAGAATATAAATGTTTGTGATTTTTTTGCAGTGGTGTGTAATGTTGCTGTTTTCAGAACTGATAATCATGCCACTAAATGATACATATTTAATTGTATCTGAATTAAAGTTGATTATTCTTGGGGGAGGCTCACAGCCCTGTTGGTGGTGGTGGGTAATCCAATACACTTTTTCCAGCCTGAGAGGCGCAGCTGCAGTATCTCCAATAACTTGACCTAAAGCCAGTGCTGGGTGAAAGTGAAAAATATTCAGACCGTCCTGGCCCTTAGGAGCCCCACCAAGCAAATATCTGTGTCCCTGGCCTGGTACCCAAGGTGAAGGCATTCAAGTCTCAGCCTCAGCAGCACATTTTCGTCTACCAGGCATGCCGCTAAACCATATCCTTTGCTGCCATGCCATATGCTTCCAATGCCATTTGTGTGGTCTCATCCACATCAGTCTCAAAGCTGACAACCTAGCAATTGAAATCTCCACTTGCTTGTCCAGGGCAACCACAGTTTTGCAGAGTAGCTTAACAATATAATACAGAAAGGCTCAGAGAAACCAGAGCAACTTCAGCAGCTTCTGAAGCAGACAGTGTTGTGGATGGCTTCATGGTCCACAGCCGCTTGGTTCATCTTTGTTTAAAAAAAGTCTTTACTTGCTGTTTTCTTCAAAGATTTACTCATTTTGTACTCCAGAATGTTCACTGCATGGTAATAGATATTTATGATTGTGCAAGTGAAAAAAAATGCTATTGTAGTTGCTGCAGTAGTGGAGTTCCCGTGAAGTACATCCTGCACCACATGTTGAATAAATGTTGATGTGAAAACTGTGTTTTGTATTTTTTTTCTTTTCATGGACATCATTCTGTAGAAGAAATTCAATATGAGACATGCTCCCAAATGCAAATCATTATAGGAAATAGTGTATACACAAATCACTGTAAAGTAATGTAGGCTGGCTCAGCTGTAAGCAGGATCATGTGGTACCAAAAGTTTTACAAACAATCTGTAAAAACTGAGAACAGCAGATCAGACACATGCTTCATTTGGACACAGATGGCTCAATTTTCAAATGGAGAACTATGACGCAAGGTGCCTGTATCAACGGTGTATGATGCAAGTGCATCTTGCATCATAGTTTGCAGCAGTCCTGATTTTCAAACACCAGCTGTGGCAAAAGCAGGGTGCCATGTAGCAAAACTCCCCTGCAACACCCTTGCGGCAAAAGCACTAGGTCACAAGAGTGGTTGTGCCATGATGAGGGCTGCACTCTCCCCTTATTTGGGATTCTATGGCTGCAACAGGGGGTTCAGATTAGACTGGCCAGGAGGTGGTCTAAGGGCCCTGCACCACCACTAGGCAGGGCGGCAGTTGCAGGGGGCTGCAAGACAGAGACAGGGGGCATAAAGAGCATGGAAGTGGCATAAGGAGCGATGGGAGCACAGTGGCAGTGGGAGGGTGCTGAGGTGGCACCCTGTGGGGGTGCCCTGCAGATGTGCAAGCAGCCGATCGGCCTGGGTACATGGGGTTGACAAGTTGGGGCCAGGTCCTGGCCACCGGTGCTTGCAGCCCAGGCATCTGCCCTGAGGTGTCACTTACCAGAACACCATGCGCAGGCAGCAGTGGCTACATGGTGCAGGGCATTGGTGGTGGATGGGAACAGTCCCCAGGTACTGCTCCAGTACCCTGGCACTCAGCCTACTACATGGAGGCATGCTGCTGCTGCCTGCCTATGGTGTTATGGTGAGTGGCACATCTGGAGGTGGAGTTTGGACTGCACGCACCTGTTGCCAAGTCGTGGTTCCATCTTGCCATCCTCATGTACCCAGGCCCATTGGCTGCCTACACACCTGCAGTGCAACCCCACAGGGTGCCACCTCAGCACCCTCGCATTGCCACCATGCTCTCATCACTCCTTATGCCACCCCCCATGCACTTTATGCCTGTGGTTCCAGTCTTGAAGCCATATTCACCCACCCCCCAACCTTCATGACTCCTGAAGTGTTCCACCAGGCAGGGGGTTGATGGAGCCTTCTGCCAAACTCTGCAGGTCTGTCACCTGTTTGGTGCAACCTTGCAGATGTGGCAAGTCTCAGGTCTTGGGCACACGGACCATCCTTTTTTAAAAATACAGCACTGGATCCCTGACACACCCCAAGATTGCAGCAGCCCTAGATCATCACAAATTGCAGTGATCTAAGGGCTCTTTGGAAATCAAGCCCAGAGTGTCAAAGCTGTAGCCTCAGCTGATAAAGTGGGGAAACTAGCCTCATGATGTTAATGGTTAAGGTCTAGATGAGACCAAAACAGGAAAGCAATGTGAAAGACAATGACATTGATGGAAAAGCACTAAAGCAAGGGTTGTTCTATAAGGGCTTTAGGAACAAATTCACATTACAAAGAAATACAAAATTATACATACCCATAATGCAAAGCTTCATGAGTATTATATGCAAATTGCTATTAAGTGATTTAGGCTGGTTTGGCTTTCAGCAGGACTGCATGCTGCCAAAAGGCCACATGACATCATGAGGCTGTTCCACCCTCCTTCTTAGCTGAGACTATAGCTATAGAACACTGACGAGGCTTTATAAGTACAAAAACTCATGTATTTGGTCTGATGTTTTCAGCCTTTGCAGACTCGTTGTCCACCAAGTTTAAAGGAACATAACATAGAAACATAGAATTTGATGGCAGATAAAGACCGCTTGGCTCACCCAGTCTGCCCATTTCCCTACCTGATGGATAAGCTGCAGATTCTAGTTACTCAACAGCTTACTTCCTCCTACGCTGCACTAGAAATGCCTTATGTCTGTCCCATGCATTCTTGAATTCTCCCACTGTTCCTGACTCCACTACCTCCTCAGGAAGGCTGTTCCATGCATCCACAACCCTCTCTGTGAAAAAATACTTTCTAACATTACCTCTGAGCCGTCCCCCCCATTATCTTCAAATTGTGCCCCCTTGTTCTTGCACATTTCTTTTGGTTTGTACATTTTTAATATCATTAGAAATTTGGAAATGTGTAAAGTCTGTTTAATATCTCCTGAGTATTTCTTTTTGTATGTTTTCTTGAAATTGTATTATTTTTCTTTATTTCTGGTCCCTTGTTAATGCTACCTTAAATTACTACTGCCAAGAATTAATTTAAAAATTATTTATGAGTTTTTGCAAGCCAGTAACATAGGTCGAGCAGTAGCCTACAATGAAACTTTTCATGCAGTGCTTCTGCTCAACTGATGTCACGGGATGCTATAACTGATACTTAAATAAAAAACGAATATTGTGCCAGAAAAAAAGGCAGCATTCCTAAATAAGGAATAACATAGAAACATTTCAAAATAAACACATGAAACAATACAGTGGAGTATTATGCAGACTTTACACATGTCCACGATTCCAGCTATGTTAAAAAATGCAAACTACAAGGTTTATGTTTCTTTTAAAGGAATCTAATCAATTGAAGCCAAGGTAAGTGGCACTTTAAATTAAATAAAAAAAAAACTTTTGGCATGCGAATGTACATGGAGATGGAAAGATGATTTTGTGATAACATAGTAAACTGTAGAGGTACTATATAAACACTGGTATCTGAAGAATTAATATTATTTAAAAAATGACAAAACAATTAAATTCTTTATTAAATCTTGGCAATACTAAACGCTACTACGTCCTATTGTTACTCCAGCCAGCAGTGTCTCTAGTTTCATTATGAGGGTAATGAATTAACAGATGTTATTTGTATTGGGTTTATTGTAGAAACGTGAACAGAACCGAAACAAGTTTAATTTCTGCAAAGAAGTAAACATGTTTGCATATTTTTTCTGTCCTATTGGTAAGACCATACCCAGAGTACTGCATTCTGTTCTGGTCACCTGAATAAAGACACGCTCTTGTCGGAGTCAAAATGGCTGCTAATTCATTAACCTGATAAGGGATATGGAATTAATGGGTGGCTTGTGTTATACAGTTAGATTGTAATATTAGCTCTACATAGTACCTGATCTTGTGGATAATTAAAGAGTTTCAGTCTCCAGCGTGGTCAGTCCCTCACCTTTGACTAACACCAAATACATCAGTGTGTGTAAGCTTATCTGCCCCACACTGCCCTTGACACTGTGGCTAAACAGAGGGCTTCAGTTAGCAGCATTTCAATCCCTCACCATTCACTTGCACTAAATACATCACAGCATAGCGTATCCTGTACTGTATCTACTCCACACTGAAACTGGCCAATGGCAAACACAAGATTTTGGTCTGTAGTGTTGTCAGGCTCTCACTTTCAGCAGCTCTCAGTATATCACAAAGTTTGGTCAAGCTTGCACTGTATCTATCGCACACGACATCTGTGAGAGCACGTACAGGGAGGGAGTGGGAGGTATTTTTTATTTTATTTACACAAGCATAAAAATACCCAGCTCAGTTACCTCACCACAAAAAAAGTGCAAACCAAAATGAGTTTAAACTGTCAAACATGTTTTTATTTACTTGCTTATAGAAACAGTGCAGTGGTGCTTGCTGCCTTGTAAGTACCGTTGCACTGTTTCCTACAAGTACTGTATATAAAATATTTTTGCACTATTTAATCCCATTCCGGTGTGTACTTTTTACGTGGTGAGGTGGTTGAGACTTATTTTTGCACTTGTGTTCTGTGGTTTGCGCTTGGCCCCAACACACTTGAAGTGGCTTTTTTTTTCTTTTGCTTTGTGTTTTTTTTTTTTACTTACACCAGGTGCTGTTAACAGTGGGTGAAGATGGGAAAGCATGCTGGGGGAGCAGGAGTTTTTTTTCGTTTACACCGGTGGCTGGGATCAGAGGGCGAGGGTGGGAAAATATGCAGAGGGAGGGAGCAGGATTATTTTTACTTTCATATGGACCTGAGAACAGAGAGGTGGGGTGAGAGAGCATGTACTGCAGAGGGAAAGAATGCATTTAGCAAGAAAAGTGTATCATGTAAAAAGGATCAATAGGGGCAGCTCCCCAATAGATATGTCATATGTCATGGGGGGAGTAGCATTTAAGTCACCAAGCTGATGTAAACCCCTTTCTTTACCTTGGCAATACAGATGGCATTTGGCACCAGTCAATCCACATACTTCCCTGGATAAGGAGTTTTCCTGGCTCGTATCTCTGGAGAAAGGGGTATACAAAAACATTTATGGTTTTACCGGGAACTGGGGTGGGCCATAGCACTGGGGAACACCAATAAAACACACAGTCAACTCACAGAAGAATGTACACAAGCAGAACTAGGGCCAAGTAGTAGGTTTTATTCTGACTCGAAGGACTGACAGACATTTGCCCACATGGGCTGCAGATGCAGAAACAGGTACAGGATTCTTCGCCCCCTCAGGGGCATGGCACAGAAGACGGCCACCACCATGACTTGATGCAGATCTCTCTGTGAACTGACATGAGGATGAAAAGGGTCAGGAGAGAAGTGTCATCTCTCCCAAGGTTCTTCTCAGTTGGCACCCCAAGCTAACTGTACTGCTCTGAGGCAGAAAACTGACTGACTCAGCGACATTCTATTGTAGCTTATGCTGCTGTGAAAGCATTTCCCTCTTGGAACCTCTGTGAGAGTGACTGATAGAAGCTGCCAAGGGAGCCATAAAAGGTTAACTCTTTGCTGCTCAACATGCCCACCTAAAACCCACTAACTACCAGGGTTCTAGTAACCCTAGGGAAAACCCAGGGGCTACACTGATACAATCAAAGGCATGCAACTCAAGAACTCAAGGATTACACTCACTGCCACCAGGAAACCTTTCTGTCCACAGCAAGGGCTTTGGACTGCAACAGACCTTTGCCCTCCTGAGTACCCCATGGAGAGGGTAGCGCACCACTGCCCTACCTATGACCAAAATAGGCAGGTCACCACAGAGGACAGGGAAACCATGCAACAGGTACCTACCTCTGGCAAGCTATGGAATTCCTCATCAGTAGCACATCTAATACCAAAGGCAGCTTCCTGATGGTACGAGACTGACCAGCCACTGTTGGTGATGCCACCAGCCCATCCCCCATCAGGCACTTGTTTCCTATCACTAACAACTACTATTGTTACACCTGTAAAAACTGTTCTTAACAGTACATGTTAAAACATTTAAAACCATTGGCAGAACAATTCTACAAAATGTTCCTAAAGCACTCTCAGTGCTTTGGTTGAGTCCTTAGGATCTGCTTCTTCTTCATCTGCACCTGCAAAAGAGCATGCAAAAGCACACATCTGCACGCTGCCTGGCTCTAAAATGTTTGTAAAAAAGCTTTTTTATAACAATTGTTGTGTTTTTTTTATGTAAAACAATACAGAACATTAACACATGAGGAAAAGGAGACCCTATTAGTCCATCAAAGAATAAATGTCATTGGGGCTGGGACTCCCCAGACAACAGTGTCTCACAAAAATAGGTGGAAAAGTTCCAGCGTTCTTAGAAAGGGCACACTGCCCACTGAAAGTGTCCAGACTAAGTATCCAATTGGACCAATTTGGAAATGCTGTCCACAATACCCCTCGGGTGTATTACCAGGTGTAGGTGTAACAGGCATAAACAATCAAGATATAACAAAAACTGGACCCTACCAGTTCTGACATGGAGGAAGATATGAGACTCACAACTGCTTCCAGCTGGCACCTCTTCCTGCGGCTGGAACTGCTGCCTTTAGACCTTGTGACTCCACTTCCTCTTGAACTCCGGAACTGGACCCAGGTGAAAACTCATCGCTCTTCTCGTTTGAGTAATGAGGATGCAGTGGGTAATTGTCCTCCTCTTGGACTGATGCCCTGCAGAAAATGTGGCTCGCTGACCATGGCTTACATCTTCTCCATTCTTCGCCAACATGGCAACATTGTACATCAGACTCCATTGAGGTGCCAGTCTGGACTGTCCAGTAAGCCTCTTCAAGTGTACCAATTGGATGAGGCCGGTACACAATGGTGCCATCTGGGCATTGCATAGGTAATGAGTGCATTGTCTGCCTACCCTCTTTGTCCATGCAAATCACTGCATCCATTTGTAGGATGCATCCAATCCTCCACATGTTGATGCGTTCTTCATACCTTCACTGTAACTCAGCTGCTCCTTTGGGAGTCCACAGGTATCTTCAATCCACGGCTGTTATCATGGCCTCCTCCATCAGCCATGCTCCATGGCGTCCCCTATTTCATACCAGGCACACCGTGGCAGATATGGGTACTTTCTCCAAAGATTTTGTTCCACTTTTCCTTTGAATTACTCTTTCCTCTTTACTGTTTTTGGGCAGATGCCGCTCACCAGACCAGCCAGGTGGTGGCCAAATCTTATCATCCCTGGCTTCACTGTTCCAGATGGGCATAACATTGCTGCCATCCTCCTCTTCTTCCTCAGCTGTTGAGGACTCCTTGAGAAATGTGGTGGCATCAGTGACATTGGTGGCTTCAGTGGCTGTAGGTGGGGCAGCATCTCAGGGTTGATGTCTGGATCCTGAATCTTCTGTTGGCTCAGGAACACTGGACTCTGCCTTGAGCCCCACTGCTTCACCTATGGCTTGGAATGGACCAGTCTGAGGGCCAGGGCCACACACCTCACCAACCCGTCTAGGCATCCAGCCCCCAGGATGAGGTGATAGGAAGTGCAAAGCTGTGACACTGCCATGATGATATCCCAGACTATCTGTTGATTTCTCCCCTGGCTGGACACTCCTAGGCTTTTCCTTGCCTGGTGGGCTGACTTCTGAACCAGAACTGTTGGCTGTACAGGGCAGCTGCTGTATCCACTCCTCACAAAACTCCTCTCAGTCCTCATCTTCAAATGACACAGTATTGGTATCCCCACCTGGTTACCATTTTGGCACAGCTGGCTTGTGCCCATGTGGGCCTCAATGATTGGCTCATTCCATAAATCTCTTGACAGGCCCGACAGTAAAGTATGGGCAAAACGTCTCTCCCATGATAGTAACACACTACGCACACATTCACTGGCCACCCAGGTAATGCTACGTTGTCTGGAGCTCCAGTCTTCCTCTAGCTCTCTCAGCTCCCTTTCCTTCTGGCTGACCCAGGTATGTACATGCTGAGGGTATCGAGTCTCTTCACTGCCGTCTTTATTTTTTTTGGGATGCTGCAAAACACACAACAACTTTAACTGTAGTTTGTTGTACTTAAAGCTGACTCTCACAATAATTTGGACAAGTTTGTGGGTATTATGTCTGGTTACCGATCGCCACACCCATTCTTTACCACTTTCTTTGCACTGAATTTCATGTTTACAGTTCACATTACTTAAAAGGCTTTACAAGTGAATTTCTACTTCATCGCATTTTGCTCACTATGTTTAATTGTGCTTCCGAGTCCTGCATGCCGAGCTTCAATTAAAATTGTTCCATAACTAGGCCTCACAGTCTCCATCCCTGAGTCCCTGCCTGCCATTGCCTGTCAAAGTTTTCAAAATCTCTCACTCCATAGTAGATTCTGTACCTCTGTAATCTGCATTTCAAAATTTAGATTTCTCTTCATCCCCTGCCCTGTGCCCATTTTGCAGAGTGCCAAATTTGCATCCAGAAACAGTTGTTTTTACTAGTGATTTCTACTTTTACACTTTTAAGCTGGTTGAGGTATTCCTAAAGTGCATTTTGATTCAGAATAATTACAGTCTAGCTATTCTCACACTCTCCTCCTCTGTCCTGTCAGAACAGACCATGATTGCTCAATACCAAGTGCACCTTACTTCTCAGGATGATCCCGACTGCGGCAACTGACTCTGGGATTTGCTGGACCTGCGACACGGACTGGCAACTTCCTGAAGATCAGGGATTTGTCCGCTGTACACACCGGCTGAACTGGACACAGTTTAAAGTTCAACAGAAATTTCCAACAAGGCCTGAAGTCAAACGCTGCTGCTCCACAAGCTCTGACTTCCAACAGCCTTCTGCTCATCCCCTCACACACAGCACAGAGTCCAAGGGGTGGGACTTAATGGTTCAGGCAGTCACTCAATGCTATGCAAGTTAGGGCAGGGGCACACACACTCTTTTTCTCTCTCTCTCTCCTTCAAGCACATTCCAAGGCTCTCTGGGAAAGATTTTGAACTGCAATTGAACACACTTTTTTCCACCGCTTGAACCACGGCTTGAAACCATTTGCCTTTACAGCTAGTATTTTGTCTTGTGGGTGCACTGCCACCAAATTCAGTACCCTAGGCCATTTCTTGAGGCAACCTAACTCTGATATCAGGTGACGAGCCCCCATTTTGTGTAAGCTCCTTTCTTTACCTTGGCAATACAGATGGCATTTGGCACCAGACAATCCACATACTTCCCTAGATAGGGTGTTTCCTTAGCTCATATTTCAGGAGAAAGGGACACACAAAAACATTTATATTTTTGCTGGGTACCAGGCTGGGCCATAGCACTGGTGGGCACCAATAAAAGACACAGTCCACTCACAGAAGAATGTACACAAGCAGAAAAATGGCCAAATAGTAGGCTTCAGTCTGACTAGAAGGACTGACAGACAACATTTGCCCACAGGGGCTGCAAGTGCACAAACATGTACAACAGAGTCCACAAATCCACAGTAATGATTTACTACCAGTTCCTTTGTTCCAATCCCTCCCCCCCATGCTTTAGAGGGTACAAAAAGCAACAATCCCGTCAATCCCTCTTCCGTGCTATGTATACAGGACAGAGCTTGTCCAGAGTGAAAATGAACAACGCTGGATTCTGTAAGCCCAATAGTGGCCATAAGCCACCAGACCCTGCCAAAGTGCATAAAGAATATCCACCTTAATCTCAAATGCCATAAAGGTATATTGAAAGAACTGATCATAAAAACATTGTTTTTTAAGTATTTTACCAAGCAGACCTGCAAACACTTGACACAAGTATATGGACCTTCCAGCACCCACGAATCATGAACATTTTACCTCGAATCAAAATGCTTTAAGCTTATTGAAATGACATTCTAAATGCCTATGGAACAAATTCATTCAACTCCGACATTGTGCAATGTACTTGCTGACAGTACAAAAAAGTATTTTAAAATCAAAACTCAGCAGTTATTGTGTAACTAAATCATCCCATAAGATGGCACCACATGTCTGAAAAAGTTGGACCCTCCAGCAGGGAACTGGCCTCTCTTAACAGGGAACCATCAGCTATCAGACTGTTGTACCATACAACCACAATGAGATAAGTCTTCATTTTTGAACATACAGCAGAACGCAGCAGCCAGGCTTTTGACTGGGACATCTATGAGGAGTCACATTACGCCTTTGCTGCGCGAACTGCACTGGCTGCCGGTTCAGTGGCGGATCACCTTTAAGGTTGGGTTACTGACCTATAAGGCCCTACACGAACAGGGACCGCGGTATCTTCAAGATCTGCTTGTTCCCTACTGTCCCTCTTGCTCCTCCGCTCCGCCGGCGAGGATTGCTAGAGGTTCCCAGGGTTTGTTTAAAACATCGAGCACGGGCATTTTCTATGCTGCCCTTCTACCCTGTGGAATTTCTACCTCGTCGGATACGGTTGCCTGACCGTTGAGAGCTTTAAGTCAGAATTAAAAACTTATTTATTTCAAATGGCATATGGGGAGTGATTTACTGTATTTCATTGTAATTATATTGTTATTGTTGTTGTTGTGTCATATGTATGTATTTTGTATGTATTTTAATTGTTTTATCTGTACAGCGCTTTGATATTGAAAAGCACTTAAAAATAAATTTTTACTTACTTACTTACTTACTTGTGGTTAAAAGTCTATTAATTGCCACCTCATGGACCCCCGGTCAAAAGTACAACAGACAGTTCAATTGACCAAATGTCTGATCAATATTAATATCCCCACACAAAGGCTATAGACTCTGAATGGGTAAGCCTTTGTCCAAATATGGTTATACCATCCCAAAAGCTCATGATACTTTTGGAGAACAATTAAATTGTATGACATTTCTGAAGGAAGCATTTGACTTACATAACACGTCTCCCTGGACCAACAATTCATGATCATCGACTAACTGTCTTCTGAATCTATGTTTCATTGCTGGATGAGGTCTCACATCTATACTACTACTACTACTGACTCTGAAAGAACTATTACTCTACTGAAGCTACAAAGATCTTTGGCATCTGCCATAATGTAATAGACACTGAAACTTGTACTGACTGTCATTTTCTATTTTGCAAGCCTCGAGGAGAAAAGAACTCAGAGAGCCAGGAAGAAATCTTCTTCACACAGTGATCTAAGATACTCCAAAATCTCCAAGATGAAAGGGAGACAAGAGACTCTTTTGAAAAGTTGGTGAAGTATATATAGTGCTATACCGTTACTGGTTAAAAGGTGCTTACTGAAATACTGTGTCTTTTGAGAATTCTGGTTCTACAAATAGATACATAAAATACTGTAGTGAAATATTGTTTGAAATGCTAGCAAAAGGTTATTAGTACCAAAGAAATGTGTACCGGATAGTAACATTACCTTGTTGTGCCGCCAGAAAAAGGAGCACTAGGTCTCATATCTACGTAGTGAGACCTGTGTAAAGATTTATTGTGCACAAGATAAGACAAAGGTCTGACTAGGATGTCCTAACAAATCTTTTATATTATGTAAGTGTTAAAATATGTTAATTGTTAATGGTGTGTGTTGAAATAAACAGTTTTTAATGGTACTTCATGTCTGAGGAAAATCTGTTGTCTCAGAATTTACCATGAAAACAAGTCGGTACAAGATACTAGATACATTCATTTAAAATGGCCACAGAGGTAAACTAATTAATAGTAATTGTACCTACAAAAATATCCCGGGGTGAGCAACACCAAGCTTCCCCAGTTACCAAGTCCCAACATCACAGAGTCATTTAAAGGACAGTGCATGTTCTCCAAACTGTGATAAATAGTTCCAGAAAACATTCCCAACCAAGAAAAGGTCTTCTCCTCATATCCTAGACAGAAGCCTGTTAGTTCCAAACTCTGGATATAGGGGAAGCAGCTCTTTTTCAAACAGACTCATGACTGTGAAGGCACCATTTGAATATTTAAACAATCCTTTGATTGTTCATGAAGCAAACTTGTCCCAAAAGGTAGGAATTCTCTTATAGACATGGGGGAAAACCTGGCCATTCTTGAAACTACACTGCACTTTTCAGTCAAAAGTCTCTTAGAAATGGGGGATGTCCCCAAAAGTTACTCAGGTATCCAGTGATAATAGTGACCAAATATGGGCAACCATCAAAATGGCGACTCCATATTCGGTGCTATTGGGATGGGTGACTGACAAGGGTAGCAAGTGGTTCTACTGTGCAGCTAAGGGAAAGTGACAGCAAAGAGGGAATGGCAAGGGGAAGGGGAGTGATAGGGAAGAGGATTATGTAGAGGAACTGTCCCTGTGCCACTGAGTCAGCCATATGGTGTGGTGGTGAGGGAGACTGGCTCCGGCACAGCAGGTGCTGGGCTGGGGACAGGAGGGACTGAATTTTGCCACTGCTTGTGGCTCTCAGACTTAATTTTTTTTTCTGGCTGAATTTGTGCCCCCTCCCTGACATGCACCACCTGGAGTTAGAAATCCTAATTCAGGGGGATGGGGACACAGCCCCCCCCCCCCACAAAAACACTTTAGGTTGTCAGGTTTCACTTTGCCGGTAATTGTATTTCACTGATTTGCTTTTCGGCAAGATACACCCACCATAATAGCGATCGCCATTTCGGGTTCGCTGTTTTTTCCCTTCAGGATTCTTTGCCCCCTTAGGGGCACTGCATAGAAGAAGGCCATCACCACAACTCAACACAGGTCTCTCTGTGAATCAGCTAGGGGCTGAAAAGGTCAGGAGAGAGGTGTCACCTCTAATGAGGCTGTTCTCAGTCAGCACCCATGCTAACTGTACTGCTCTGAGGCAGAAATCTGGCTGACTCAGCAACATTCTGTTGTGGCTTATGCTGCTGTGAAAGCCACTCCCACTTGGAACCTCTGCAACAGTGACTGGCAGAAGCTTCCAAGGGAGCCCTGAAAGGTTAACTGTTCTCTTCCCAGCATGCCTATCTAAACACCCACTAACTACCAGAGTTCTAGTAGCCCTAGGGGGATCCCAGGGGTTACACTGATAAAATCAAATGCATGCAACTCAGGAAAGTATAAGTGGCATGGTTGTGCACATAATTAATTTCCCTTTTACCAGTGAGACAAAATGGTCAGTTGTAACCCCCATAAGCAAACGGTAGCTACTAATACCAAATTCTTCCCAACCACCTAGGAGAATAATGTAAATGCCAATGTCCAGAGAAGTAAAAGGCAACAACAGAAAATGACTGGTCTTAGTGGTCCTTCCCAACAAATAGCTGGCCATGGATGTCTGTACCCAGCTGCCAGGAGCTAAAGGAAGATACTGATGGGGATTGGGGGGTGCTAGGTGCCAGGGATTTATTGCTCAGAACTGGGTCACAAGGGAAGGGGGGTCCACTAGACACCAGGAGTTTCACAATGGGGACCATGGGGAATAGACAGAGGCAGAACTGACAATTCTGGAGTTTGAGGTAGGGGAGAGAGAGAGTGCAGAAGACAGGAAGCCTGTGACTGGGAAGCACAGGGAGGTTACTTGACTTATATGGGTACTGGCAGGTGTGAAAGAGGGAGGAAATGCGTAGGGAGATAAGAGTCGCTGAGGGTGGCAGACACTACTGTTGCTTGCAACACCAGGGCAGATAGAAGAACAGGATATAAGAGCTGTTGAGGGTGGATCATACCAGTGAAGGAGAAAGGGACTTTTTTGGATGGAGTGCGGGTAGATAGAAGTAGCTCTGACAAGGGAAGGTGGCATGACAGAGAGACACAGTAACACTTTAAGTTTCCTTAAATACTCTATAGTTATAGTGTAACTACACTGTAAAATCATTGCAGTTGCAATGTAGTTACTGTAGCAAGCACATACTGTAACTACAGTGTAATTATCCCTGTTGCATGTAATTAATGATTACCTATACTGCAATTACATTGAAACTGTGTGACTGTAAAAATTATGTGAATCCTTTGTTTCTACAGCTTATGAATTGGGAATGGGAAGTGAGTTTAAACACATGGACCTGGTCTTCAGAGCATCTCAGCAAGCAATTTGATCTCTTGTGCAAATCTTTAAAGCACATATTTGAGCAATAAAAGTGTCAGCCCAGATTTTCTAGAGATGACACTAGAATTTGCAGTAGTGATAAAAATCTAGTGATGCCCCCATGGCCGCCGGAAAGACAGTCACTTACTTGCCCCACCAATAAAAACAAGCTCAGAAATTTGCATCAGCAACCGAATTTCTTGCACATGCAAATATTTTTAATATCTGGCAAGTGGCCTTCTTATGCAGTTTGCTGAAAAAGCTGCCCAATCTCCAATGTGTCCTGAGCTTACAGCACATCCTCAGTATGACACTTTACATGCCTACTCAAACCTATGGTAGTTACACTTGCATTTCAGTTGTACTGTACATAGCTTTCCTCACTGTCAGTTTGGATACCCACCTCTGACTGCCCCTCTGCATTACTACAGTACACTTGGCCAAGTATGACATGCTCCAACAAACAGTGGAGTGACTTGCATTATCTATGTTCTGAACAGCAGAAAATGTTGCTCACGTAACTGATTCCTACTGTAGCACAGTGCATGCAATAATTTGAATTTTACTGTCTAGCGCAGGCTAGGACAAATAAAATATCTGGTAGTTTTCATTGCTAACCATATACACTGGAACAGGTTTGCAAAGCCTCAGCTTCCCATTACTTCCACTTACTGCCATTTTCACCTGGCATTTTCAAGGAAAACAAAAACAGCCACACATTCTTGCTTACATTGCTGGCTTTATTCTTAATAGTTTCACCACCTACCACATGAAAACTACAAGCTTTATTCTTGTTTCATGAAGCAATCTTTACCCATGTACAATCCTACACCTCTGGCACACAGTGCTGTAAAGACATCTGAAATACACAGATTTATTCAATGAAAGACAGACACCCCGATCAGTATAAAAGTCTACCATGAGCATTAGCCAGTTTTTCACTTTTATTTTGTGCTTATGTTTCAGTCCCTACATCACATCTTGTAGTTCGCTCATAACTCTGGTGTTTTATACTATGGGCAGAATTGTCTGAATTAATGAGAAGCAAATACAATGTGCAAGCATGTTAGTACCACCTGTGATGGGATAATCCTGACAGCTTCTCTGCAAACCATTCAAACTTCCACCTTCACATTAGTCCTTGTACAAACAGAGGAACAGAGTAGGTGATGTCATAACCTTATTTTGAACCAACAAGAAAAATTGGTTCAAAATAAGGTATCACAGACCACCTGCCCTATTCATCTGTTCTACATCAGTGAACTGATTATTGGCTATCTGAGCTGTCATGGAAATGGGTACTGGCAGGTGGGAAAGGGAGAAAATGCAGCAGTGATGATGGTGGGAGTGTCTGAACTCCATGTGGCCTCTTCCTCCAACAAAAAGGAGTCACTACAGAGACTTGCAACAATTTAGTCCCACCGTTGTGTCACCAGGAAGAGGTGTCTGTTGGATGCCTGGGATTTTGCAACTGGGACGAGGGATGGGGGCAGGAGGGGGATGGCATACCTGACAATTCTGATGTTAGGGATAGAGGGCGAGTGACAGGGAGCCTGTGACTGGAAAGCACTGGGAGATTACTTGACTTATGTGAGTCCTAGTGGGTGGGAAAGAGGGAGTGAAATGCATAGGGAGAGAAGGATAATAGAAGGTGGGGAGGGGGAGAGAAGAGAAGGTGAGACAGAGAGGGATAAAGTGGACTGATTCACGCATACTGTATGGGCTTCAACTGCACTGGGCAGAGCACTAAGCAAACGTTTGTGATGCGTTTGGTATCCGGTCTTGCCCCCAGCCCCCCTTTTTTCTCTCCTCCTCCTCCCATTTGCAGTATGTCTGCATTGCTCTTGCTGTGCAGCTGTAAAAAAGGCAGATAATGCAGATATGAGAAAGACATGGGGGACGTGGATGATCAGAGCAAATCAACTGACTTAAAATGAATGCTCCCGATTCAGCAGTTTTGACTACTCCCGAATGTATCTAACAGTCTCTCTCGGGGCTGGGGTGGGAAAGCGAGCACCCACTAGGTGGCTGGCTACCGAGCAGACACGAGAGACCATTAGGCATATTCTGCTGGCTTTTTAGTATGTTAGTATGTTAGTCTGTTACCATTTCTATCTATTGAATCCGAATTCAGGATTTTGATTTAGAAATCAAGCCCCCTCCCCAATAAGCTGTGGCCTTGTAACCGATGCTGTAAAGTCCATGTACATCTGAAACAGCAGTTCTCTTATGGTGCAATCCATCCCAAAGGATAAGAACATGCTTACTATGACAGAGTTTTGGCTTGCTGAGCAGAGACGGCACCAACTTGAAAAGGAATACTGTAGCCAATCCAATCAGGGGTCAGCTATTCCCTTTGATCAGCACTGCCAATAAGCCAAGCTGATCTGTCACAGTCAGCCTGGAATGTATGGAATGTCCACCAGCTGTAAGAGTAAACCGCACCCCTCCCACAAATGCACAGTTACAACTCCATGGGTTATTAATTTTTTTGTCTGTCTCCCACCCAGCTGACCCTCCCTCTTGGCACCCGTCTCCCACAAACATAACAGTGACACTGGGGGTGCCCAATCCCCCAGAGTCACCACCTGGTATATGAAACCCCCCAGTCCACTGTCATGCATGCGCGGTCAGATCTCCATGTGCAATTTTTTTTTCTTCTGCCCATCTGATTCTCCTCCTCCTCAGCACCCACCCACCCTTTCCCCCGAAAACATAACAGTGTCACTGGGGGTGCCCAATCCTCCAGTGCAATGATCCAGAATCATCAGTCCTTTTTTTTCCACTACCATGCATTCACTGTCAGATTTTTTTAAATTGTTTTTCTCTGGCCTGCCTGCCCCTCCCTCTCAGCACCCACCCCACTCACTAGCATAACAGTGACACTGGGGGGGCCCAGTCCCCCAGTGTTGTGATTCAGTCCTTTTTTTTAACCCTGTGAAAAGGAAACCATCAATTGATGTCTTTACTGTCCCTCCCCCCACGTGACTCTCTGACTCAGCACCCACCCCTCCACCCCCCAAGCTCTTACTTACCCACTGGGAGTCCAACCTCATCATCTTTTGTAGACCTCAGACATGTCTTTACTCTTCAAAGCCGGACTGTGAACTGAAGAAACAGGTATGCAATTCAATATATTTGAATGGGAGTTTGAACTTACTGGCATAACTTGGTTAATTTTGAATATTTTTGGCCTAAATTTTCAACATGCCTTTTCTGGGACCCCACCTCATGAACAATTGCACTGACATTAGGCAAATCTGTTCTGAAAGGTGATATTATGGTCCATGTGTGAAATCACCTTTTGGGTAGGTGCTGAAAATTTTCTCTGCTCTTGTTCATGAGGTGGCATTAGAAGAAAGCTTGTTGAAAATTTAGTGTAAAAATATTAAAAAGCAATAAAGCTATGAGTCTACATTGAAGTTTGAGAATGCAGGCTTGTAAGTTTGGTAATTTTCAATATTTTTACCCCAAATTTACAACATAGCTATTTATTTACAGCACCTCATGAATGTAACTGCTGTCATTTTTCAAATCTTGGCCAAAATGTTTTTTTACATCCCGAAAGATGATTTTGTGGTTCCTGTGCAAAATCACCTTTTGAGCAGGAGTTCAAAATTTGCTGTGCCTTTGTTCATGAGGCAGGTTCATAAGAAGTTTATGCTGAAAATTTGGTGTAAAAATATTTAAAATAAACCACGTTATGAGATTGTGTTGAATTTTACAAAAGCAGGCTTATAAGTATGGTCATTTTCATTATTTTTACCCCAAATTTTCAACATAGCCATTTCTTTACAACACCTCATGAATGTGACAGCTGCCATTTTTCAAATCCTGCCCAAAATGTGTTTTTGCATCCCAAAAGATGATTTTGCAGTCCCTGTGCTAAATCATCTTTAAACCAGGAGCTGTAAATGTTCTCTGCCTTTGTTCATGAGGCAGGGTCATAAGACGGCTATGTTGAAAATTTGGTGTACAAATATTGAAAAATAACAAATTCATGAGCCTACTTTACATTTTGCAAACACGGCTCATAACTTTGCTAATTTTCAATATTTTTACCCCAGATTTACAACATAGCCATTTCTTTACAGCACCTCATGAATGTCACAATTTGTTTTTGCATTCAGAAAGGTGATTATGCAGTCCCTGCATGAAATAACCCTCCAGACAGGAGTTGACAATTTTCTCTGCACTTCTTCATGAGGTGGGGTCATACATAAGAAGACAATGTTGACAATTTGGGGCAAAAATAATAAAACATAACACAGTTCTGAGCCTGCATTCAAATTTACAAATGCAGGATCCCAGCTTTGGCAATTCATAACCCACACAGTGCACCACAATGCATCTACTACCCCAGGTCTTCTATGCCAGTGACAAACATCCGGCATTGACAAATGTTTGTTTTATTTCAGTGTCCTAAAGGCACAACATGCACTGCACATATTTGATTTACAGTGGTATAGACATAAACCACTGCAGCCCATAATTAACCCCCTGCAAATCCTCCCCAGCACTCATCAACCACTTGAACAAGTTTACACCTACAAATACCTTGGGATTACTTTTGACTCGGCCCTCACCTTTCATACCCACATTACAGCCCTCGCTTCCTCCGCTAACGCTCGTCTTGGCATATTCTACCATCACAAGGACTGCCTCCCACCTGATGCCCTCAGACTTGCCATAATGTCCTCAGTAATGTTCCTTGTCAATTACGGCCTTCCAGTCTATGGTGCTGCTGACTCCACGGCCCTCAACAAAATTTTACTCACCCTAAACAAGGCTTTCAGACTAGTGACCAGTGCCCATAGGCTCACCCAGACATGTCAGCTCTATGACCTGGCCAAACTCCTTAGCGTCGATGAACACCTCTGCTACCAAACTTGTCTATTAACTAAGAATATTCTACTCAGGCTATAGCCCCCTGGGGTCTCTGCCTCCATCCAACTCAAACCTTCCAGAGTCACTACCTGAACCACTGACAAGGTCACACTACTGGTACCCAGAACCAGGACCACCCAGGCACAGAGGTCGTTCAGCTACAGAGCCTTGTCCTGGTTCAACTCACTCCCTGCAGCCATTTCCAACACCACCAAAATTGCCCCCTTTAGAACTGCCTTACAGAACCAATTGTTCAACACCCGCTGCTGCACCTGTAGCTAAGAGATGCTATGCTGCTCTCTATCACTATTGGCATAGATCTGGGCTGAAGTACCCCTCACCCCATCTCCCCCATGGGCCCCGTCTCCTCTGCCAGTACCTGCTGGTACAAACCTGTCATGTCTGAAATGTTTTTTAATTACTCATTATGTTCAAGCAACTATGTAAAACTATGTTACTGTATGATTGTATTCTGTACGTATGTTGACTCTGTATGTCCTCTCTGTGACGAGGTACCTTTGTAATCAAGCCTCTGGCTCAAAGGTTGTAAATCCGATTTATTCAATAAATAAATAAATAAAGAATTGCATGAGCAGTGTAGGTTTGTAAATATTGCACATTTTGGCTTAAGCAATATGGCAAAACCAATAGCACAATACTTGACTCCTTAAAGTTGTTACCTGGACATAGTTCCCTAGCGTAATGCAGGAAAGAGCAAATGTAAACACATGAAAAATGAGAAAGGCCTGCTAGTTTTGCTGTGCACTGAGAGATAGAGACAGCTGCAGACAATAGGACTGCTGCAGTGCCATTTCTGTTCCTGTCACTGCTGCTGCCCCCCCATGGTTGAGATGCTCATCCCCATGACAGGCTCAAGGAATTAAACATGTACTCCCTGGAGGAGAGGAGGGAGAGAGGGAATATGACTGAGATCTTTAAATACTGCATGGGGATGAATGAGGTATAGGTGGGAGATATTTTTCAGAGAAAATGGTGAAGTAGAACAAGGGGTCATGATATGAAGCTGGAGGGGGTAGGTTCAGCAGAGATGTGAGGAGATACTTCTTCACAGAAAGAGTGGTGGATGCCTGGAACAGCCTTCCAGAGGAGGTAGTGGGGACAAAATCAGTGGTGGGATACAACTGGATTAGGCACAAGGGAATCATAAGGAATAGGAAAAGGGTGGAAGAGAAAGTTAAACAATTGGGAGAAAGTTCCACAGACTTAGAAGGTGCTGCAGTGAAAGCAATCGCAGCAGAAATGGGCAGAATGAATGGACCAAGTGGCCCTTATCTGCTTTTACTGTATATGTTTCCATGTTCTGTTTCTATGGTATTATCACCATGAGGCATGCAAGGGAACGATGGAGTGTACCCATTTTAAGCTATTTATTTTATTTCACCTACATATTTGCTGAGATGATAGAGATAGCTGGTTGCTTACTGTAATAAGAAGAGCTGTGGGAAAAGAGAGCAGTACCGAGTGAGTGAGAGAGGTATTGTCATAAGCACAGAGCTACATAATTAAAGCACAGAACTAGAGAGAATACTATTGCTTTCTTCTGTTGCCGAAGGTGGGGGGGGGAGAGAGAGAGAGAGGGCTACTGCAAGATTTTTTTTCCCTAAGAAGATGTATCAAGGCAGTGACGTGGAGACAGTGATTGCAGGCTGAGTTTGGTGTGCAGACCATGACAGGGAGCTGAAAGGTGTAGTGAAGGGTGATGCTATAGCTTGACAGAGAGAGGGAGAGAGTGGGAGGTGTAATGAGTCATGATAGCAAGAGAAATTTCTGGGAGAAATTTACAAGGAAGAGGGAGGGAAATGTGTCGGGTGATAAGAGCCACCAAGGGTTGTGGGGGTGAGGGGTGAAGAAAGAGAGAGAGAGGGAGAGAGAGAAGGGGAGGAAGCAGACCAATTCATTTGTACTGTGTGAGCCTCAGCTCCACTAGGTAGAAAGTGGAGCAAACATTTGTGATCCATTCAGTATCGGGTCATGCCCCCAGACCTTCTTTTTCTCTCTTCTTCCCATTTGCAATACAACATCATAGTTCTCTCTATGCAGTCATAAAAAGGCATCTAAGAGATTTAAAGAGTACAGCACAGGGCCACCAAGGAGGTTAGCATCTTGGGGGGGCAACAGTTATCAGGAATGATTGTATATACTCAAATTATTTAGCCTACAGGAGTGAAGGTTGAGGTGGGCATTGTGACAGAGTTGAATATGGCCCTGTCCCAGTTGATATGGAGAAAGAGTTTAAATGCAAGGAATTCTTCTATTCTCTCTTTTTCTGTCTTTTGCCTGTCTCATTACGCAACCAAATTTTTTCGTGAGACCTAGGACTTGATCACCCTGATGGTCTTGCAATTCTCTGCCTCTCACTATCTCTCTCTACTCTCAATTGCTGTTCTGTATTTTCTTCCCCCTTGCATATCTGTTGGTATAAAAATATATGTGAATCATTATGTGGAAATATAACTGATACTGGGATCCCTTTGTTTAAAACTCTATAATGTTATACTGTTGATATGATTGCAAAGCTATTTGGAACTCAAGGGGTTAACGTGAGATGAAATTTTAAGCCTTTTGCAGAAGATGTAAACAAGAGGTCAGTTCTGGGTCACAATGTTCTTTTTTGCTGTGCCTGCTGAAACTGACAAGAACATTGGAAACTTAAAAGAACACTGTGTGAGATGCATGCTGTTTTCTTAATGAGCTCCTGCACAGACTTATAAAAAGGAGCTGCAATGTTTTGCAAAAGAGAGAGACAGAGACTGAGAGGCTGAGATTTGAAACTGAGATGAAAAAGGACTCTGTTGGACTCTTGTTGTGAATTTTACAACTGCTCCTGGTTTTCCTGTGCTTCCTGACCTGTGCCTTGATGGCAGATGGTGTCAGCCAAAATGGGATTTACTCTGTGCATACTCTAAGCCAGGAGTTTTGTGCGTGGGTACTAGACCTGGTACCAGGGAAGCATAGAAGAAAGGTATGGATTCTGCAGCAGCTAGCCCAGGAGTGGTTACCAGGAGAATGGCAGCCAAACTTGCAGAGACAGAAGTCCAATTTGAGACTGTACAGCTAGCACCAGTTTTAGAAAAAGAACAGGCAGTGACAGAACATGAAAGCTTGACTGCCTGTTTCAAATGGTGGGCTATACAACAAAAAGAGATGGAGAAACAGAGAAAAGAAGAAATGCATCAACTCAAGCAGCACAGGAGAGAAGAGATGCAGTGACAGGAGCAGCGGTGGCTGGATACCTTGCAGGCTGTCAAAGGCAGAGGATCTGGCACAGAACCAGACAAGCAACAGGACACAGGCAACTTGAAATACATAAAACTTACAAAGTTGTGTCCCTCCGATGATATCGAAGCATACCTGACAACTTTTGAAAGGGTTGCTGCAGCATGCCAGTGGCCAAAGCAGCAATGGGTAATCAGACTGGTACCTTGCCTGATAGGGAGAGTCCAACCTGCCTACAGCAATATGGATACTGCACAGTCAGAAAACTATGACCTGGTGAAAAGTGAAATCCTGAAAAGAAATGGCATCTCAGGAGAGACCTACAGGCAGAGATTTCGGTCTCTGAAGTATACCTCAGTTGACAATCCTCAGGAAGCCTTCACCTGACTCAGAGAACTCCTGATAAAATGGCTCCAACCAGAGGGCAAAACAGTCCCACAGATCATTGACACATTTGCAATAGAGCAATTCATCAACATCCTGCCTTCAGATATGCAGCTTTGGGTGAAAGAACACCGACCCAAAAGTGGTGAAGACTACCAAATGGCCAGACAGATGCCACAGCAGTGAGGTAACAGTCAAGCACCGGTAAGACATTTTGTTTCCCATTTAAACTCCAAGTCTGATAAGAACTATGGTGGGGGTAACAAATCTGTGCCCAAACACTTTATTTGCTATAACTGTAATTAGCCAGGTCATATTGCAAGAAATTGCCATAATAAGAAGAGTGACACTGGAGCAGATTTGTCCTTAGCAAATTGGGGCAAGTACTTAACAGATGTGAAGGTGGGTGATAAGACTGTGAAGCGACTTATAAATTTGCAAAGCAGATAAACCCTAGTACTTATTGAAGTGTTAGGAAAACAATGTCCAAAAGGACCAGGTACTGGTGTCATCTGCATCCACGGGGACATTCAATACTATCCCACCAGCCAAGCGACTCTGACTATTAATGGTGTGTCATACCAAATGAAAGTGGGGGTAGTACCTCAGTTACCTGTACCTGTGATTATTGCAAATGACTTTCCAGGATTTACTGAGTTAATCAAAGAGGGAGTACATCCTGATGTTTCAACAGCTGTGGTGACTAGAGCTCAGGCAAAGAAAATCTTAGATGGTGGGGACTCTTTTCCATTCACTGATTTTGATTCGGACTTGTTTGAGCACAGCTCCAAGATCTGGAAGTCCAGGAAAGAAAGACGACAACTGAAGGAACAGTGGCAACAAAAGACTGATGGACATAAGGGGTTAACATATGAAAATGCTGAAACTAAACTGATAACTGATTGTGATTTTCTTTTGGAGCAAGCTAATGATGTTTCTCTCCATGGTTATTTTAAGCAGTTGGGGTAAAACCAAAACAGGGTGAACCTATGCTTAAAAAATGTAATCAGCTACTGTACAGAGTTTGGGTTAAACCTCAGACACAGGAACAGATAAAACAATTGGTTATATCACAAAAGTATAGATCTGAGTTGTTACAGATAGCACATGATAGTCCTATGGCTGGTCACTCAGGGAGGGATTGCACCCTTGCCAGATTGCTGTACAGATTTTACTGGCCTGGAATTCATAAAGATGTTGCTACCTATTGTAGTCCTTGTGCTGAGTATCAGAAAGAAGCCCCAGTGACTAACAACCTCTAGCCAGAGCTTATAGGGCTGTGAAGAGCTACCAAATGACCAAAGTTATTTTCTTGTTGGTGCAATATAGTGCTGTTTAGTCACAATCATCATGCTGCTGCTGGTGTGTGTGTGTGTGTGTGTGTGCCTATAGGAATCAGATAGCTAACATAGGCTGCAAACTGCACTGTCTGTAATCTGACACTGCAGTCTGCAGTTCAGAGGTTCAGTAAACTCCAGACAACTTATAATGAGTTACCCCTAGGCTGCTGAAAGAAATAGAATAAATCTATTAGACTGAGATGGACAGATGATATAAACAGTAGTTTAAAAAGGTTTTTTTGTTAATATTTGTGAGGTACAATACAGTAGCATCTCCCACTCCTTTCAGATTCCTTTAACATACAGCAGCAAATAGCAAAAATCAGAGGGGAGTGCACCATTTTGCAGATGTGGAGGAATACATCCAAATGTCTAAAAAGGGAGTTCCAAGATCAGCCATTTTAGAGCTACAATCCCAATAGTACTGAAGGCTCCACCCAAAGCCCTAAAAAAGACAAGGTGACCCTTGTGCCCCACCCCTTGATTGATGTGCCTTTTGAGAGAATTGCAATGGATGTAGTAGGCCTCTTAGACAAAAGTAAAAAGGATAATGGATTCATTTTGGTAGTAAGTAAGTTCAACTTTATTTGCATAGCGGCGTTCCACAACCAAGGTGCTTCACATTTAAAATACAGTATACATATACAGTATGTGACTATGCTACTTAATACCCAGAGGCAGTTCCAATATGTACAGTCGTAGCCCCAAAAGTGGCAGCAGAGCTTGCCAAAATTTTCAGCAGGGTGGGCATACCAAAAGAGATTATTACTGATCAGGGTAGGAATTTGTGGTGCTGCATTACTGAAGGAGCTGTACCGAGTACTAGGCATCACTGCCATAAGAACCTCCCCTTATCACCCTTAGACAGAAGGTCTTGTTGAGTGTTTTAATCAAACCCTAAAACACATGTTAAAAAGATTTGTAAAAGGGGAAGGGAAAGACTGGGACCAATACTAACCTTATCTGCTTTTTGCTTACAGGGTGGTGCCACAGGCATCAACAGGTTTTCACCATTTAAAATGCTGTATGGTAGACAACCTAGAGAACCACTAGATGTAATAAAAGAAACATGAGAAGATAACCCCCATCAAAAGCAATCTATTATATCTTATATGTGTGCCCTGAGAAAGAAGTTGGCAAAATATGTTGAAATCGCCCATAGTAATCAGGAAGAGGCCCAAAACCAGCAGAAGGTGAATTATGACCATGGGGTGAAAGAAAAAGGTTTTGAGCCACGTAAAAAGGTCTTGCTACTGTTACCCACTACAGAAAATAAACTGTTAATGAAGTGGCAAGGGCCTTATGAAGTTCTTAGACATACTGGCACAGTTAACTATGAGATTGAGACCCCTGATAGGAAGAATCCTACCAAAATATACCATGCTAACCTCTTCAATAAATGGGTTGAAAAACATCAAAAGCTGTTTTGCTAGTTTTACCAGAAAATGATAAAGAATATATTGATGTAGCTTATGGTAGATTGGAGCAAACTGTAATTGCTGATGCTGTAAAGGTGAATGTTTCCTTAACCTCGGAATAAACCGCAGAAATTCGTAACTTGTTAAAGACATTTAACAGTACTTTTACCACAGTGCCAGGCTGAGCAAAAGGGGCAGAGCATGTTATAGAGCAAGGAATGCTAGCCCTATTAGACAAAAATGTATAGATAACCAGAGTGGTTAAGGGCTGACGTGGTTAAGGAAACACAAAAAATGAAAGAACAGGGTATCATAGAAGAGTCTAGAAGTGCTTGGTCATCACCAACGGTGCTTGTAAACAAAAAAGAAGGGGGTGTAAGAATCTGCCTTGATTTTAGGAAACTTAATCAAGTGTCAGAATTTGACAGTTATCCTAGGTCCAGAATAGTGGTGGACAGACTTAGAAGTGCTAAGTATATCAATACCCTCGCTCTCTCACCAAGGGATACTGACAAATTACCCTTGCTAAATAATCCAGAGACAAAACCGCATTTGCCACTCCTATAGGATTCTGTCAGTTTACCACCATGCTGTTTGGTTTACATGGCACACCTGCTGCATTGCAGAGGTACAGGGGTGTAATTTCATCCCTTCACACTGGTTATTGTGTTGTGTACCTGAATGATGTTGTGGTGTATAGTCCAGACTGCAAAAGCCACCTGGAACACCTAAGAGCAGTTATCCAATCAAACAAAAAGACAGGTCTGACAATTAATCCTACCAAGTGTGCACTGGGCATGCAGGAAGCCAAATATTTGTGCTATGTTTTTTGAAATGGAGAACTCAAGCCAGAGGTTTCCAAAATAGAAGCTGTAGCTAACAGCCCTGTCCCCAAAACCAAGAAACGTGTCAGGTCATTTTTAAGGCTGGCTGGTTATTATCGGAGATTTGTTCCCAGCTTTGCAGAGTTAGCTAATCCCCTCACTGAACTTACAAAGAAACGGTTTCCAAATAATGGTTAATGGCCCCAGAATGTGCCAAGGTTTTTCGAGCTGTTAAGGCTGTATTATGTTCAGCCCCTGTTTTAAGAGGCCCAGACTGTGAGAAACAATTTCTGTTACAGACTGATGCATCAGAGGCAGGCCTAGGTGCAGTCTTGAGTCAGCATATAGATAGATGGGAAAGAACATACTGTTCTATACTTAAATAAGAAATTGCACGACAGAGAGAAAAGGTATTCCACCACTGAAAAGGAGTGCATTGAGGCAAAGTGGGCCATGGAGCCCCTTAAGTTTTACTTACTAGGCGCTGACTTTGTACTTGTAACAGATCACAATCCTCTCCGTTGGCTTAACCAAATGAAGAATACAAACTCTAGAATCACATGGTGGTACTTGGCACTACAGCCATTTAAATTTAAAATGATGCACAAATCTGGGAAAGAGAATGTCAATGCTGATTTTTTGTCTAGATAGGGATCTGGAATTGAGAATTCAGAAAGCTGAAATAACAAATGTGTGCGTTTAACTTTCTCTGTTTGCTATGCTGCATATGCACAGAACTGTAAAGGTTATATTCTTATGTTAGATGAGAATTACTAGAAAGTTTTGGAAACCTGTTTTTGTACAACAGGTTCCCTGTTAAGGAGGGTGGTATGTGACAGGGTTGAATATGGCCCTGTCGCAGCTGTTATGGAGAAAGAGTTCAAATGCAAGGATTTGTTCTATTCTCTATTTTTCTGTCTCTGGTCTGTCTGGTTGCGCAACCAAAATTTCTTGTGAGACCTAGGACTTGATCACTTCAATGATCTTGAAATTCTCTGCCTCTCACTATCTCTTTACCCTCAACTGCTGTTCTGTCTTTTCTTCCCCCTTGCATATCTGCTGGTATAAAAATATATGTGAATCATTCTGTGGAAATGTAACTGATACTGGGATCCCTTGGTTTAAAACTGTATATTGTTATACTGTTGAAATGATTGAGATGCTATCGGGAACTCAAGGAGTTAACCTGAAATTGTTAAGCCTTTTGCAGAAGATGTAAACAAGAGGTCAGTTCTGGGTCACAATGTTCTTTTTGCTGCACCTGTTGAAACTGACAAGAACATTAGAAACTTACAAGAACACTGTGTGAGAAGCATGCTTTTTTCTAAACGAGCTCCTACACAGACTTATAAAAAGGAGCTGCAGTGTTTTGCAAAGGAGAGAGACAGAGACTAAGAGACTGGGATTTAAAACTGAGACAAAAAGGACTCTGCTTTTTATGTTTGTACTGCCATTGTAAATAGTTATTCTGAACAATTACATTTTTTTATTTTACTGTTATTAATAATAAAACTCTTGTTGTGAATTTTACAACTGCTCCTGGTTTTCCTGTGCTTCCTGACCTGTGCCTCGATGACAGATGGTGTCAGCCTAAGTGGGATTTATGCCGTGCATAATCTAAGCCAGGAGTTTTGTGCATGGGTACGAGACCTGGTACCAGGCGAGCATTGAAGAAAGGTATGGATTCTGCAGCAGCAAGCCCAGAAGTGGTTACCAGGAGAATTGCAGCCAAACTAGCAGAGACAGATGTCCAAGTTGAGGCTGTACAGCTAGCACCAGTTTTAGAAAAAGAACAGGCAGTGACAGAACGTGAAAGCCAGACTGCCTGTTCTAAATGGTGGGCTATGCAACAAAAAGAGATGGAAAAACAGAGAAAAAAAGAAATGCAACAACTCGAGCAGCACAGGAGAGAAGAGATGCAGTGACAGGAGCAGTGGAGGCTGGATGCCTTGCAGGCTGTCAAAGGCAGAGGATCTGGCACAGATTCAGACAAGCAACTGGACACAGGCAACTTGAAATACATTAAACTTACAAAGTTGTGTCCCTCTGATGATATTGAAGCATACCTGACAACTTTTGAAAGGGTTGCCAAAGCATGCCAGTGGCCAAAACAGCAATGGGCAATCAGACTGGTACCTTGCCTGATAGGGAAAGCCCAATCTACCTACAGCAATATGGACACTGCACAGTCAGAAAACTATGACCTGGTAAAAAGTGAAATCCTGAAAAGGAATGACATTTCAGGAAAGACCTACAGGCAGAGATTTCAGTCTCTGAAGTACAACTCAGTTGACAATCCTCGAGAAGCCTTCACCTGACTCAGAGAACTCCTGATAAAATGACTCCAACCAGAGGGCAAAACCATCCCACAGATCATCAGCACATTTGCAATGGAGCAATTCATCAACATCCTGCCTTCAGATGTGCAGTTTTGGGTGAAAGAACACGGACCTGAAAGTGGTGAAAAGGCTGTTTCTCTGGCTGAAGACTACCAAATGGCCAGATAGGTGCCACAGCAGTGAGGTAAGAGAAAAGCACCAGTAAAACATTTTGTTTCCCATTTAAACTCCAAGTCTGATAAGAACTCTGGTGGGGGTAACAAATCTGTGCCCAAACACTTTATTTGCTATAACTGTAATAAGCCAGGTCATATTGCAAGAAATTGCCATAATAAGGAGAGTGACACTGAAGTAGATTTGTCCTTAGCAAATTGGGGCAAGTACTTAACAGATGTGAAGGTGGGAGATAAGACCATGAAGGGACTTATGGATTTGGGAAGCAGACAAACCCTAATACATATTGAAGTGCTAGAAAAACAATGTCCAAAAGGACCAGGTACTGGTGTCATTTGCATCCCCCGGGGACACTCGATACTATCCCACCAGCCAAGCGACTCTGACTATTAATGGTGTGTCGTACCAAATAAAAGTAGGTGTAGTACCTCAGTTACCTGTACTTGTGATTTTTGCAAATGACTTTTCAGGATTTACCGAGTTAATCAGAGAGGGAGTACATCCTGATGTTTCAGCAGCTGTGGTGACTAGAGCTCAGGCAAAGAAAATCTCAGATGGTGGGGACTCTTTTTTCTTTCATTGATTTTGATTCTGACTTGTTTGAGCACAGCTCCAAGATCAGGAAGTCCAGGAAAGAAAGAGAATGCCTGAAGGAACAGTGGCAACAAAAGACTGATGGACATAAGGAGTTAACATATGAAAATGCTGAAACTAAACTGATAACTGATTGTGATTTTCCTTCCTTTTGGAGCAAGCTAATAATGTTTCTCCCCAGGGTTATTTTAAGCAGCTGGTGGTAAAACTCAAGCAGGGTGAACCTATGTTTAAAAAATGTAATGGGCTACTATACAGAGCTTGGGTTAAACCACAGACACAGGAACAGATAGAACAACTGGTTATGCCACAAAAGTATAGATCTGAGTTGTTACAGATAGCACATGACAGTCCTATGGCTGGTTACTCAGGGAGGGATTGCAACCTTGCCAGAATACTGTACAGATTTTACCTGCCTGGAATTCAGGAAGTTGTTGCTACCTATTGTAGTCCTTGTGCTGAGTGTCAGGAGGTTGCCCCAATGACTAACAAACTCTAGCCAGAGTCGATAGGGCTGTGAAGAACTACCAAATGACCAAAGTTATTTTCTTGTTGGTGCAATATAGTGCTGTTTAGTCACAATCATCATGCTGCTGCTGTGTGTGTGTGTGTGTGTGTGTGTGTGTATGCATATATGTGTGTATGTGTGTGTGTGTGTGTGCCCATAGGAATCAGATAGCTAACATAGGCTGCAAACTGCACCGTCTGTAGTCTGACACTGCAGTCTGAAGTTCAGAGGTTCAGTAAACTCCAGACAGCTTATAATGAGTTAACCCCTAAGTTGCTGAAAGAAATAGAATAAATCTATTAGACTGAGCTGGACAGATGATAGAAACATTAATTTACAAAGGTTTTTTTTGTTAATATCCTGAGAAGTTGTGAGGTACAATACAGTAACATCACCCTCTCCTTTCAGATTCCTTTAACATAGAGCAGCAAATAGCAAAAATCAGAGGGGAGTGCACCATTTTGTAGATGTGGAGGAATACATCCAAATGTCCAAAAAGGAGCTCCAAGATCAGCCATTTTAGAGCTACAATCCCACTAGCGCTGTAGGCTCCACCCAAAGCCCTAAAAAAGACAAGGTGCCCCTTGCGACCCTACCCTTGATAGACGTGCCTTTTGAGAGAATTGCAATGGATGAGGAAGGCCCCTTAGACACAAATAAAAAGGGTAATCAATTAATTTTGGTAGTAAGTAACTAAAACTTTATTTGTATAGTGCCCTTCCGTAACCAAGGTGCTTCACATTTAAAATTCAGTATACATATATAGTATGTGACTATGCTACTTGATACCCAGAGGCAGTTCCAATACATACCGTCGTAGCCCCAAAAGTGGCAGCAGAGCTTGCCAAAAGTTTCAGCAGGGAGGGCATACCAAAAGAGATTATTACTGATCAGGGTAGGAATTTTGGTGCTGCATTAATGAAGGAGCTGTACCGACTACTAGGCATCACTGCCATAAGAACCTCCCATTATTACCCTTAGACAGACAGTCTTGTTGAGGGTTTTAAGCAAACCCTGAAACACATGTTAAAAAGGTTTGTAAAAGGGGAAGGGAAAGACTGGGACCAACAGTGTTAGGTAAGTTACTTTTTCTCTTTCTTTCTATTACGTTTGGAAACTAATTCCAGAAAGCTTTGTGCAGTCACTAGGAAAAGTACTAGAAAAAGTAATACATCTTACAATTATAGTTACTTATTTCTTTTAATACAAAAACAATACAAAAATAATAAATAACTATAACAGATTACATATTTTAAAAGTAATAGGTTAGTTGCTAGTTACTTTCAAATAGATGTAATCAGTTACAGTTACGTATTTCTTTTGTATAAAAAGACATAAGCAAATGTAACTGTAAGGTGTATTACATCTTCCGGTACTTTTCTGTCCTTGCTAGTGACTGCACAGAGCTTTCTGGAACAAGTTTTCAAAAGTAATAGAAAAAATAACTTACCCAACACTGGGGACCAATACTTACCTTATCTGCTTTTTGTTTACAGAGTAATGCCACAGGCATCAACAGGTTTTCACCATTTAAAATGCTGTATGGTAGACAACCTAGAGGGCCACTAGATGTAATACAAGAAACATGAGAAGATAACCCCCATCGGAAGCAATCTATTACATCTTATATGTGTGCCCTGAGAAAGAAGCTGGCAAAATATGTTGGAATCACCCACAGTAATCAGGAAGAGGCCCAAAACCAGCAGAAGGTGAATTATTTATGTATTTATTTTTATTTATTTATTTCGTTCGTTTTTGTTGACCGGGTAAGTGCACTAGACAAATTCTGCCTATTTTCAGGCACGACCTGGGGGAGTGGGATACAGATGAATGCCAACTGACCTTAAACCAGATTAAGCTGTTGGTGGTATTTTTAGTGAATGAGGGGAAATTTGGAGAGGACACCAGGGAAATTCCCCTACCCTTTTCTCGACAAGTGCCGTGGGATATTTAACATCCACCTGAACTACCACCAATCCAGGCTGATGGGACCTCAGTTTAACATCTCATCCAAAAGACGGCACCTCAGAAGTGCAGTACCCCTCTCGTGCTACACTACAGTGTCAGTACTGGGATATTAACCCAAGTGCCAGATGTGGGAACTGAACCCACAGCCCTCTGATCTTCCAGCCTCAGAGGCATGTGTGCTACCTACCGAGCCACTGACACTGCAATTATGACCATGGGGTGAAAGAAAAAGGTTTTTGAGCCAGGTGAAAAGGTCTTGCTACTGTTACCCACAATAGAAAATAAACTGTTAATGAAATGGCAAGGGCCTTATAAAGTTCGTAGACGTAATGGCACAGTTAACTATGAGACTGAGACCCCGATAGGAAGAATCCTACCAAAATATACCATGCTAATGTCCTCAAGAAATGGGTAAAACACCAAAAGCTGTTTTGCTAGTTTTACCAGAAACTGATAAAGAAGATATTGATGTAGCTTATGATAGATTGGAGCAAACTGTAATTGCTGATACTGTGAAGGTGAATGTTTCCTTAACCTCTGAACAAACTGCAGAAATTCATAACTTGCTAAAGACATTTAACAGTACTTTTACCACAGTGCCAGACCAAGCAAAAGGGGTTGAGCATGTTATAGTGACAAGAAATGCTTGTCCTATTAGACAAAAAACATATAGATTACCAGAGTGGTTAAGAGCTGACGTGTTTAAGGAAACACAAAAAAATGAAAGAACAGGGTATCATTGAAGAGTCTAGAAGTGCTTGGTCATCACCAATGGTTCTTGCAAACAAAAAAGAAGGGGGTGTAAGAATCTGCCTTGATTTTAGGAAATTTAATCTAGCGTCAGTATTTGACAGTTATGCTATGCCCAGAATAGATGATTTGGTGGACAGACTGGGAAGTATTAAGTATATCAGTACCCTTGCTCTCACCAAGGGTTACTCGCAAATTACTCTAGCTAAAGAATCCAGAGACAAAACTGCATTTGCCACTCCTATAGGATTCTCTCAGTTTGCCACCATGCTGTTTGGTTTACATGGCACACCCGCTACATTCCAGAGGTACATGGATGTAATTTTATCCCCCCTCACACTGGTTATTGTACTGCATGCCTGGATGATGTCATGGTGTATTGTCCAGACTAGAAAAGCCACCTGGAACACCTACAAGCAGTTATCCAATCGATTATGAAGGCATGTCTGACAAATAATCTTACCAAGTGTGCATTGGGCATGCAGGAAACCAGATATTTTGGCTATGTTTTTTGAAATGGAGAAGTCAAGCCAGAGGTTTCCAAAATAGAAGCTGTAGCTAGCAGCCCTGTCCCCAAAACCAAGAAACGTGTCAGGTCATTTTTAAGGCTGGCTGGTTATTATCGGAGATTTGTTCCCAACTTTGCAGAGTTAGCTACTCCTCTCACTGAGCTTACAAAGAAATGGTTTCTGAATAATGTGAAATGGACCCCATAATGTGACAAGGTTTTTCGTGCCATTAAGGCTGCATTATGTTCAGCCCCTGTTTTAAGAAGCCCAGACTTTGAGAAACAACTTCTGCTACAGACTGATGCATCAGAGGCTGGCATAGGTGCAGTCTTGAGCCAGCATATAGATAGATGGGAAAGAACATCCTATTCTATACCTAAGTAGGAAATTGCATGACAGATAGAAAAGGTATTTCACCACTGAAAAGGAATTCCTTGTGGCAAAGTGGGCCATGGAATCCCTTATGTTTTATTTACTAGGAGATGACTTTGTACTTGTAACAGATCACAGTCCTCTCTATTGGCTTAACCAAATGAAGAATACAAATTCTGGAATCACACGTGGTGCCTGGCACTACAGTCATTTAAATTTAAAGTGATGCACAAATCTGGGAAAGAGAATGCCAATGTTGATTTTCTGTCTAGATGTGGATCTGGAATTAAGAATTCTGAAGGCTGACATAACAAATGTGTGCATTTAACTTTCTCTGTTTGCTATACTGCATATGCACAGAACTGTAAAGGTTATATGCTTATGTTAGATGAGAATTACTAAAATGTTTTTGAAACCTGTTTTTGTACAGCAGGTTCTCTGTTAAGGAAGGGGGTATGTGACAGAGTTGAATATGGCCCTGTCCCAGTTGTTATGGAGAAAGAGTTCAAATGCATGGATTTGTTCTGTTCTCTCCTTTTCTGTCTCTTGCCTGTCTTTTTGCGCAACCAAAATTTTTCGTGAGACCTAGGACTTGATCACCTCGACGGTCTTGCAATTCTCTGCCTCTCACTATCTCTCTAACCTCAATTTCTGTTCTGTCTTTTCTTCCCCCCCCTGCATATCTGCTGGTATAAAAATATATGTGAATCATTATGTGGAAATGTAACTGATACTGGGATCCCCTTGTTTAAAACTGCATATTGTTATACTGTTGAAATGATTGCAAAGATATTTGGAACTCAGGGGGTTAACTTGAGATGCAATTTTTAAGCATTTTGCAGAAGATGTAAACAAGGGGTCAGTTCTGGGTCACAAAGTTCTTTTTGCTGCACCTGCTGAAACTGACAAGAACATTGGAAACTTACAAGAACACTGTGTGAGAATCATGCCGTTTTCTTAATGCGTTCCTGCACAGACTTATAAGAAAGAGTTGCAATGTTTTGCAAAAGAGGGAGACAGAGACTGAGGGAGTGAGATTTGAAATTGAGAAGAAAAATGACTCTGCTTTCTATGTTTGTACTGCCATTATAAATAGTTACTATGAAAAAAAAACATTTTTATTTTACTGTTATTAATAATAAAACTCTTGTGAATTTTACAACTGCTCCTGGTTTTCCTGTGCTTCCTGACCTGTGCCTCGATGACAGGCGTTACTACAGTGTTTGTAGTATTAAAAAGGATGATTGCTAGATAATTTTACATGAAATAGTTTTTTATGATGTTCTTGCTACAGATTTATTGTATGTACACAGCTATGATTGTGGAACTAGTTGTTTTTTTGTTTGTTTGTTTTTTTAACCAGGTATAGCACACTAAGCTGAAAGCTTTTTTACAGGAGCGACCTGGGAGCACAAGGAGGTTAAGTGACATGCTCCCAGGTCGCTCCTGTAAAAAAGCTTTCAGCTTAGTGTGCTATACCTGGTTAAAAAAACAAAACAAAACAAAAAAACAACTAGTTCCACAATCATAGCTGTGTACATACAATAAATCTGTAGCAAGAACATCATAAAAAACTATTTCATGTAAAATTATCTAGCAATCATCCTTTTTGCTACGTATTTGTATTCACTCTTCAGATTGCTACGTATTTGTATTCACTCTTCAGGTTGCTGTTTTGTAGATTTTAAATTTTGATTTGATTAGTGTATCACCCCCACTCCCTCCAGGTGGTGGAGAAAGGTTATTATCTCAGCAGTGTAACAAGCAGTGCATTGAGCTAGATTAGTCAGGAAAGTGCTATGGCCCTGGTTTCCAAGTGAGAGAAGCCAGCTAGTATAACAAGGGAGTGTAGCAGTCATTTTAGGAGATAGTGAGAGCCAGCAGTCTGTGCAGAGAGGAGTGAGTTGCTGGTCCTAGGAGAGATGCACACTGTGCTGGGGTGTGTGCCTTGGACCTCGCAGTCAAGATCCCTGCCAGAGGCTTGGACTCAGACGCTGGGTGCTGTCCCTTGATGGAGGTCCTGAAGCAGCAGTGGAGATAGTGTCTGTGGATCCAGGAAACTCTGATTGAGATTTTCAGCTGAGAGTGGGGTTCAGATCAAGACAACATGTGATGAATGCACAGCCCAGCAGGTGGGCCACTGTTCCTTTTTAATTCTGTGGTCTGTTCACTCCAGCTACACACTCTATGGACCTCATGCAGATAGGAGGAAGCACTAGTGAAGCTGTGGTGAAATGGGAATTCTTCTCAGCCATGAAGAAAAATGAGATGGGACTTAAAGAGCTAGTGTACTACGTAAAACTAATGCTATTTTTTTAAAGAAGTCGGCTACTACCTTTTATATTTGAGTTACGTCTTCTTTTCCCTTTAGTTTATTAGTAGACTTTTTAACTGATGTTAGTAGGCGTAATATGTGGAACTGGAGTCTGCCTAACAGGTGACATATCTAGCACTGTTTCTCTTATAACATCATCAACATGTGACCTCACTGACTATAACATCATATCTGCTCAGGATGAGCCACCTAGTTGATGCCAGGTCAGTCACCTGTGACATCACTGTCAGTGAGGTCACAGTGCTAATGATGTAGTGGGAGGAATAGAACTAGATATGTCAGCTGCCAGGCAGAGTATTATTCCACACATCCAGCATAATACAATCACATAGAAAATGTTCTAATGGGCACAAGGAAAAAGAAAAATACTTCAGAAATGAACAGTTACAGCTATTTCTTAAAATTTGTAGCATTTTCATTTCTGCTGTTTTTGGTTCTAGTAGTTCTTTAATGCACAGTAAGCCATGACATGTATTATGCAGCGACTGACATGTATGGACTCTACCTTCATCAGTGATAGTAGCAAACCAGTGATTCAGAACCAGCAGCTGCATCCATCTGGGTTCTGACTTGAACCATGGGGGGGGGCTGTGGGACTTGCACTGGTGAGTGCCTGGTGTATTACCCCAAATCTGGAAAAAATATTCATTGCGATGCTGCCTCCTTGAGCCAACTCATCACCACTCCTAGCTGGAGAAGGGTCCCACACGTGGGAGCTCATCCAGACTCTGAAAGGACAGGAACTGCTATGGCCCATATTTATTTATGGCCCCTAAGTTTTATCTGGACTGCCTGCAAAGTATGAGACTGGTTGAGCTGCGTTTGCTTTGTTTTTTTTTTTTTGAAATTCAAATTTATTAGGTTTTAATAACAAAATTTAAAACAACAAAACACACATATTCGATAAGGTACAGAATAAAGATAATGGTACAACCAAACCCCCCACCACAAGCCCCCCACCCCTCTCCCACCCCCAACCCCCTCACAAAACACCACCCCACCCACCCCACCCACAGACATATAGGTAAAGCATGATTCAACATCTAATGTAACCACCCCACCCTCAACTTCCCTCCTCCTCCCTCCCCTCTGTTATAGGTGCGCCATCACATATAAAAATAAAATACTCTGGGTAAAACAATCATTCATCTTGTACTACCAAACACAAGTACCCACAACTGTACAAAATGACATACATAACCAAAGTTAGCATATTTATGCGGACTAAAGAGATCAGGTCCCAAATTAAGTAATTAGTGCAGACATAATGCCTGGAGTTTACCCCATCTCTTCTGAAACAGGTCCATACGACCATGCAGACTGGCAATCAAACTCTCCGACTGTAAATACGAAACAAGTTCAGTCAGCCAGTCAGCATATGACAGGACCAACTGGTCTGTCCAATGTCTCAAGACTAATTTCTTAACCGCCATGGACACCAAGGCCATATGGTATCGACGTTCGACACTATCTATACGGGAATATTCACCCAAAATACATATCTCAGGAGAAAAAAAACAGACAGACCCAGAAGAGGATCAAGGTTATCCCGGACAAGAGACCACAAAGGGGCAACCTTGGGACAGTCCCAGAACATATGAATTAAATTACCTTCTCCTCATGAGCATCTGGAACAAGTCAATTGGGGAAGTTTCTTAAGCTGGAAAAGCTTAATAGGGGTATAATAGAGGTTACTAACAACATAGTATTGGGTTAGCCATAGTCTGTCCTGGGTATGATACCTATGTAAGTCCTTCCATATACAAGGCCAGTCCAGAGAGGCGTCAGGTAGCAGATGTGTCCAGACACTCGAACCTTCGACAAACTCAGGGGATTTATAGTTCAGAAGGAAAGAGTAAATCAAAGAAATAAAATGAGATTGAGAAGCAAGATTTATAATTTGCGAAAGGAAGGGATAGGCCACAGAGTCTCTAAAGATGGTACTGAATTTCCCAGCAATAAAATGTCTTAATTGATACACCTTAAAGACCCCTCTACTAGGAATACCGAATTTCCAGTATGGCATCGGAAGAAAGAAGTGTTTCCTCGTTATAAAAATGCTCCACTCTGGCCTCTCTCTATCTGTGGGAGCCAGTCCGCATAAGCCAAGAGCTACCAATTTGATATTAGGATTGAGGATCACCGGCTGTCCCAAATCAAACATTAGAGATGTGCAAAGACACTAAACATTGAGCCAGAGATTTAAGGCGACTAAAAATCATAGTATCAGTCACCCAGTGTGAAAGTGCAGCTGGAGGAGAATAAAGTATCGCATAACTATCGAGTTTGGACTCAGAAAAGAAGTGAACGCTCAAGCTGGAGGCCAAATTGGACAAGGTAACGTGGGATTCGCGGAAAACCATCTCCCAATTTAGAAAGATGGGCGCTACAATGGTAAGTAAAAAGATTGGGTAACCGAAGACCGCTTTTCCTTAGAAGCGATAGTTTAGCATATGGCGCTCTAACACCTCTTCCCCGCCAATAAAGTTAGAAAACATAGTATGGAGTTGCTGAAAGTATGAGATAGAAGCCACAGATTTAACAAATTCAACGGGTAAAAAATCCGGAAGGACATTCATTTAATAATATTTATCCGAATCCCAAAGAGAAATAGGAAGGGCAGACCATCGCTGCAGATCCTGAGAAACCAGATTTTTTATTCTATCCAAATTTAGCTTTTTCCAAAGGGAGGGTTCGGTTGAAAAATGAATCCCCAAATATTTAATGGATCTAGGGGTCCACCTCATCCCAAAAGAAGTAAACTCCTGTTTATTAGTATGGACGTTTAACGGGGAAAATTTCGGACTTAGAAATATTCAATTTATACTGAGAGAAGGAGCCGAACTGCTCAATAATATCAATCGCTGCCTTTAGGGACTCTGCCGGGTATATTAAATGCAAAAGTATATCATCTGCATAAGCAGAGAGGACCAGTTCCTGTTGTTGTAACGTAAAACCTCTAACCTGAGGAGATGTTTTAAGTCTGATGAGCAGCGGTTCCAGATACAAATTAAACAGTAAAGGTGAAAGGGGGCATCCCTGCCTAGTACCAGTATATAAATGGAAAAGGGGGGAAAAAAACCATTACAATAGATTTTAGCTGAGGGGGAACCATAAAACATCCGAACTCTATTCAGGAAAGCAGACGGAAAACCCATCCTCTCCATTACAGACCAAAGGAAGGTCCAATCCACACGGTCAAAGGCCTTTTCTGCATCGAGAGAGACCAAAGCTGCCGGATAAGGGGGCTGATTGAGTATGCTGAGAAATATGGGACAAAATTCTTAAGTGATCCGCAGCAGACCTACCAGACACAAAGCCTACTTGCTCGGGACTCAGTAGACCAGACCAGACTTTCTTAATTCTTTCAGCTAATATCTTAGCAAGGATTTTCATGTCATAATTTTGAAGAGAAATAGGTCTGTAATTTGCCGGATCCGTAAGGACTTTGTCAGGTTTAGGAATCAGTATAATTGTGGCCTCAAACAAAGTGGGATCTACTTCAAAGGAAACCGATAGATATTCATATAATTTAAGGAGAATAGGAACCAGCTCCTTGACAAAACCTTGTAAAATTTGTGGGAAACCATCAGGACCCGTGCTCTGTCAGGGCCAGAGAAGTGATAGTCCTTTCTATCTCCTCCGACAAAATAGGAGCAGATAAAATTTCTTGTTGGGCCTCTGACAAACAAGGAATGTCAACGTCCCCCAAATACGTATTAATATCTGAGATGGAGTGAGATAAAGGAGGTTTACTATAAAGGTCCAGATAATATTCCTCAAAGATATGGGCGATACCTCTAGGGGAAGATACAATAGAACCGGATGGAGAAAGCAAAGAAGGAATTATCCTAGAGCCTTCCAACGCCCGCAATCGCAAAGCCAAGAGTTTCCCAGCTTTTTCCCCATGGTCAAGATATTTAGCTTATGCTCTTATCAAACAGTATTCCGTTTTCTCCTTCAAAAGATCCATATACTCACGCTTAGCTAACAAAAGGTCCTTAAGAACCAGTAGAGAAGGGGTTGAGGAATATTTAGCTTCCAAATCAGTAATTTGATTCATCAAAGACAGAGATTTTGCAATCCGCGCTTTCTTCCTGGTGGAGGCCATCTTAATTAGCTCACCCCTGAGATAGCATTTCAAGGAACTCCAAACTATATCAAATCTCGGGGTAGAATTCAGGTTCTCCACCAGGAAGAAAGAGATCAGAGACTTGATATTCGAAACGTTTTGGGGATCCTTCAACAACTGAGTATTCAACCTCGAAACGGAATCTCGACAAAACTCAGGATCTAAAGAAAGTCTGATCCAGACTATGGCATGATCCGATAGAATGATTGGATCAATGCCAGATTGAAGAAGGCTAGGAAGAAAAGATTTACTAACTAGAACAAAATCTAACCTCGATTTGGTACCATGCGGTTGGGAATAGAAAGAGAAAGCACGAAAAGAGGATTGGAGAGTCTCCATGGATACATAGGCCTAAAATTGACAGTAACTCCTGAAGAGCTCTCTGAGCCGGAGATGGGGGACGCCTATCCTGGGGTTCTTTATCCAATATAGATGAGAGAGAAACATTCCAGTCCCCTCCCAGTATAAACTGGGAAGGAAGGAAATTGGATAGCTTGTCTGCAAGAGACATACAAAATTCTGGACTCCCCCCCAACGGTCCATATACAGAACCCAGGACAACACTGCCGCCATTGAGAGTTCCTTTAACCAGAATAAACCTCCCCTCTGGGTCTGATACAATCACTTCCTTCGTGAATAAGACATGCTTTTTGATAAGAACCGCAGTACCTTTACTAAAGATGGAATTCCCAGCAAGATAGGACTGAGAAAAACCAGAACGAGAAAGGAACTTGGTGTCATCATGGCTTAAATGCGTTTCTTGCAGGAAAAGAATATCAACCTGCAACAATGAGCAGTGATTAAAAATCTGGGACCGCTTGACCCGATCTCTAAGCCCGCGCACATTCCAAGAAACTATTTTAATCGTATTCATAGCCATTTTAAGTACCATATAGAGAAAACATGTACCCAGACAAAATCAATATTAAAAGAGGAGATAAAGCGCACCAAAACCAAATCAACCGGAAACTCAATAATCTGCCACAACACCCCAGAACAGAGTACCCACACAGGAAACCCCAGCAATCCTGACACATTAGAACAGTACCATAGTCTAAGCTGGCAGACTGAACCAGACCACCCATAACCCCCCAACCAACCACTACTATCCCCAAAAGACCCGTCCCCCCAACCTGCCTCAATAGACATTACCATCTAGATATCCCCATATATAATGGCACAACCACACATGGCAAAAGACTACATAAACATATAGTAATATACCACCCCACCCCCTCCCACCCCACCCAAAAGCTCACAAATAACTTGAGCCAGAGGAGTAACCATCCCAACCCCCACCCACCCCTCCCCAATACAAAGCACAAACCCCAAAAATAACTATTTACACAGGGAAGCCAGGCAAAAGCCAAAACCAGTTCAGGCAGAGAAAGGGAAGCCCTAGCCGCCCAGCCCCAATTAGTAACCTCAAAACCCAGGTGGTGGTTGACCAGGACAACGGAGGAAGTACCCCTGAGATATATCACCACTGATATAAAATCCAACCCCCATAAAATGACCCACAGGATCCCAACCACCAGGGTGAGGTTAGCTATACCCCAACCCTAGGCTCAGCGATTCCACATCCAGCAAGCCACTGAACTACAGGCCCTGCACCCCCGGTACCCCAAGCACCAGCAAACGGAGAAACTACAACCCTAGGGAAGAGAAGCCCCCATCCATAATACTACCCCTGGCTCCAGTGTCAATGTAAACCGACCAAACCTTCACCAAGAGGAGTAAATATCTGACTCACCCACCAGGAACCCGAACCGCCCATAAAGGTGGCTTAACTGAGCGGCGCCCCTCGGATCTGCGAGAATCCACCGCTTAGGCCCGATGTTTCTGGGGGGACTGATGTCAGCGCCGGACCAGCCAAGTCCCACCACCAGGAAGTTACCCCCCAAGGAGCCACAACTCAGCAGAATGGTTCCGGAAACGGGAGAGACATCGGGCTCAGCCGAGGAGCTCCCACCAGCACCCCTGGAAAAACGCCCAGCTAACCAAATCGGCCAATGAGAAACCACCAGGTAGGAGAAAAAACAAAGGTTAAAAGGCCTGTAAGACCCAGTACTACCAACTTAAAAAAAACGGGAGGAATAAAGGCCCCCAAATCAAACCAACAGATTAGGCTAAAAAAGGCAGGTAACGAAGTGAAAAAAGGTGAAAGGGGAAAAAAACAAGCCCTCAACCAGCCATTAAATCAAAATAGAGAAAACAGAATGTGATAACATTCAAAAAGAGCAAAATGTTCATCAACCAGAGTTCTTAAAAAGGTCCGGTAACTTAATAGCTAGGTCCTTCAGAGCCACCTCGGGGGAGCTGAAGCTATAGTTAGAGCCACCGACTGTGACCTTTAGCGTCGCCGGATAAATCATTCTGAAGGAGATGGAGGGAGCAATTAGTTTCTGGACAACAGGATGGAAGGCCGCCCTCCTCTCCCTGGTTTCCTTCGGCAGGTTCTGAGTGATCCTTATTCTGGCCGATCACCACAACACCTCTTTCAGCTCTCGAGATTTAGTGTAGACATGATGCCTCTCGATATAGCTTAAAAATTTCATAATAATAGGGTGAGGGGGTGATCCAGACTGAGGTCGATGCCTCAGGGAGCGATGGGCCCGTTCCAGGTGATATGAAGAGCTAATAGGTGATGGGCCCACTACTTTATTCAGAAACCTCTGGAGGAAGGCTAGCAAATCTGGGCCCTCTTCCATCTCGGGTAGACCCAAAATCAAAAGATTATTCCGACGATTGCGCCCCTCCAGATCCTCAGTTTTTGCTTGAAGCTTCTTAATCTGCTGTTTAAGCTTGGATTTCAGACTTGGATCTCCATTGCTCCATGGAGAAAACTCTGACCTCCACATCAGATACTCAGGTCGAGACCAGGGACAATTCACTCCGAAGTGATTTAAGCTCTCCAGATAGCTCCTGTAAAATTTCTTTCACCAGAGACAATTCCTGAAGAAATCTATCCTCTGTGAGGGGGTTAGCTAGCTGAAGTTTGTCTCCGGACCGGTCTGGTTTCACACCACTCTGGTTACGTTGCTTCTTAGCTACCTTTTCAGGAGATGTAGGTGGCATGTGTCTGACAGAGGCCTGTTTCCCATCCACCTCCATCTTAATAAATTAGGCAATCTGCTGCATTCAGACTTCAAACCCCGTTAGTAGAGAGCTTAACAAAACTCTCACAATACCAGTTTCGCCAAAATAAAGCGCCGGGGAGTCCAAAAACTGGCGATTAGAGCAGCAAGAGGGAAGAGCTCAAGGCCTCACCTGCTGCCTAGCTGGCTGCCATCACGTGACCCCCCTGCGTTTGTTTTGTTAAACAAAGTGCTGTTTTGCAGTTTTGGACTTTGTGTCCACATGTCTCACTGCAGTGCTGGTGTACAGAATTGTTGGGGAGCATAAGGCCATGTGAGGCCGAGGAGAGTGCATGAAGAAGAGTTCCCTCGCATAGGCAACTGAAGTCAGAATTCTCCTCTCCCCTGTCGTTTGCTAATTTCCTAGGTGGGGAGGGAATATCCCATGTCAGTTCACCCAGAAAGTTGAGTGGGCGGAGTTCATCAGCAAGCTATGTCATTTAGGGAGTAACACAATTTTCACATGTGCAGCGGTGGATAGAGGCAATGATTGTGTAGAGGGGCAGGAAAAAAGACTGCAGTTGGCATCCCAGCAAATGCATTTGAAAAAAAATGTTTTATTTTAACTACAGCCTGTCAGTGAAGCTGGTGCACAGTGAATGAATGTTTATCCCCAGAGAAGCGAAGGCCGTGATCTGCATCAGTGTGCAACAAACGGTGAATGATGCACTAAAAGTACTCAGCCAGAACTATTAGCCAGGCTCTAAATGAGCATTTGTGAATTGCGTCAGGAAAAAGGACACAGTAAGTAGCAGCCTGTGATTTCCCATGATTGCAGAGACTGTACTGTATTGGAACAAACCTATAAAGTGAAAGTTCAACCCATGCAGACTGCCTTTTACATTTAAATGAGCTAACATAACTCTGACCTAGGTTTGGATTTCCAAATCAAAAGAAAATAAGCAAACTGCTATGAATTCACTGAGTCAGGACCACAGTGGGGATAACCAATCTGCATGTAACCTGGGCGCCACCTTCCCATGGGCTACTACCCCTGCCTGCTACCTACAATGCAGGTTGAGGGGCCTGGGTTCAGATTTAGCTGTTATCAGGGGCTTTAGTCTCACAATAATGCTATTAGCACGGTGTCTCCACCCAGAGAATTCTTTAAGTGGGTTAGATGTTAAGCTAGCACAACCCTCTGGGAAGTTGTACCTACCCACATCCCCACCCAGTGGTCCCACTCATGGAGAAACATTAACCTCTTTACTAGACATTCAGTAACACAATTAATGATGAATGCTAATTATATGCTCACAGTCACCACACTTACCAACAGGGTTCTGGCTTCTGGTATACCCCTGTGCACCTGCAAATAAAGGTTTTCAACAATAATACTGTACCTCTCAGTTATTTGCATTAACCCAGCACTCAGTAATAATGTGCTCAGGGTCCAATTTAACATTCAAACAAATAACTGATTTATTTAGGGATCTGAACAGGAGAAGGGGACATGAATTAAACTTTAAAGTACTGTATTCAAAATTTGGTAAACACATAAATACATTCATAAAATGGGCAAAAAATGTCCTTAATGGTGATTGGCTGAAAGTTGTTCTCAGCCATGTCCTTATCAGGACATAACCATCCAACCAGCACTAATTGTGACAACCTGAGCCCCACAACAGAGAAGTAGCAGTGTGCCACTGTCACCAGCCGTAAGAAACGTACCCCAGTCAGCAGTCACACTCACAAAGATGACTGCACTTGTCCGATGTGAAAAACATCCACTCCCCCTACACACACACTGACACAAACTGTCTTTTTAGTGCACAGCGTGATATGATGCCAAATAAACTTTTTAAAATACTGATCTGCAGTGCCTCAGTTCGCAGTAAACCATGGAGAACTGACCGTAGCAGGTGTCAGCACAAAAACTGTAACACACAGCAGAGACTCGCGACTCTGTTGCCAATAAAGTCATAAAATCATACCAGAGCCTGCTCCTCAGGTATGTGCTTTAACAACAGCCATTTAAAAAGCACAGCAGAGACCTGCTCCTCTGTTGCCATGAAGAATTACAGGGTCGTTCCTTGCGACACAGATAAATTTGAACAGTTCAGTATGGTGGCTCCTGAGGGACATGCTCGCTCCCAAAAAGCTGGCGGCGTGCATAGAATCACACAGGATGCTTCGTTAGTGTCTTTGGTAAATGAAAAGTGACCAGTTCATTACAGTGGCTCCTAAACAACACGCTCTGTCCTCAAAAGCCAGCGGCATGCATAGACTCACACAGGATGCTCCCTCAGTGTATTTGCAGAATACAAAATACAATACCAAGTGAAAAAAAAAATAATAGTAAATATAATAACCTTTATCCGTGCATGTAGTGGTGCTGAGGGGGGAATTAAACAGTACTTTAATAGAGGGACTATTTTTCACTACTTCAGCTATTAAAACCTTTTTGTTACACATTTCACATTTTTTGTTCTTTTTTTATTTTGGTCACTGGTCCCCAACTAGGTGAGCAGGGCACTGAACATGTACTCCCTGGAAGAAAGGAGAGAGAGGGGACATGATTGGGACTTCCAAGTACTTGAAAGGAATAAATAAGGTTGATAAGGAGAGTCTTTTTAAGTTGAGTGGCAACCATAACATGAGGGGGCACAGTCTTAAGCCTTAGGGTGGGAGGTTTAGGAGGGAGGTCAGGAAGCACTTCTTCGCAGAGAGGGTGGTGGACTCTTGGAATGCACTGCCAGAAGAGGTCATGTCGTTGAAGACAATGGGCAGCTTTAAGAGAGGCTGGAATAGGCATGGGGGGGGAGGTAAGGATCATGGGTAGAGAGGATAGGAGGAATGGGGACGGAGGGCAGGGACATTAGCTCAAGCTGTGGACCCTGCAATATGAGCAGACTTGATAGACCAAATGGCCTTCATCTGCTGTTCATATGTTCATATGTTCTGTATGTAATTTACATGAGGTCCATTTTATAAGCGCAAAAAGGCACTCCGAGGTGCGGGTTATGGCCTAATAAGAGCACCTCCCAGGCAAGCGCCTTGTACCTCATAACGAACCTGGGACGTGTTCTTATCGGGCCATAACCCACACCTTGTTGTGTCTTATTGCTTAATTAACCCTCTGGACAGTCCAGATACAGTTGCTGGGTACCCAGAGTCTTATTAGGTGCAGGCCTGAAATATTGTCGTGGGTTGGCCGGCATTGCAGATGGTTGGGGCTCTTGAACAATGAAATGGTTAAGTCTTTTTTTTATATACTTGGCTGTAGCAATATAGACAGCTTTTGAACACCCAGAAATTGTAAACCTCAGGCCTGATGACCTGCAAACACAATCTAAAGCCCAATGAGAATTTAGTAAGCAAATCAGATGTCAAAACTCTTTTTTTGGTGTTGCAGTATAAACTGTGTTGTACTCACTGAACCATAGACCTCTGGATCTTGGCTGATTTCCAGGCTGGCTCCCCTCAAAGCAGGATTCAGTTCTCTGGCATGTGGCTGCAGGCTGCAGGACTTCATCCTTACTGGCAAGGACCAGGATACAGGGACCAGGGCTGACACAACTTAACCCCATGTCAAGGCCTAGCCCTCAAGGATGGCCTCAACCCACGATGATTTTCGTCGAAGGAGCTGACTTCCTTCTCTAGTCTTCCAGCAGCTTTGGTCTCACAGGCAGAAACAGTCATTTAGAAACATTATTTGGCATCAAAGGCTTAAATTTTGGTACAGTTCTGGCATAGACTACACAGCTTACCCGCTTGCAAGTTACAGTCCTTGGAGTATAAACTGGCAAACAGAGATTCAGGTCTTCCCCTTTTGGCAAACAGGCTGGAGACAGTTCCGGTAGCCCGAGGCTTGCAATTTAGGACACAGTCTGTGAAGTAAAACAGTTTCTCACCGAGATGCAGATTAGGGATCTTTCAGATACTCTGACCTCAACTTCAGTCTGGAGTTTCAGCTCTGGGGAAAATCACTTCTTTCTCCTTTGGAGGCTTTAGTTCGGTCTGCAGGCTTGGTAGTCCCACCACTTAAGACAAGCGTTCAGGGCGAAGAGAGGTTTAACAGGCCTCTCCCCAAATCTGAGGAGCTGCGCACAGGGCCTCCTTACTCTCTGGAACCTCTCTCTGGACTGACCAAGCTCAAACAGTCCCTCTATCTCAAGGAGACAAACTTTGGGTCCTGATTGATGCTAAAGTTATCAAACACAGTCCAAACATTCTTATTGGTTAAAATTTAAGCACCTAGAATTGTCCCTGCTTTTTCCCACCAAAGGATCTGGCACAGTCCCAAGAGTCTCTACAATAAATCCATGCTTCCGATTAGCTGATAGGTGCAAGCATGGTGGCTGACATATACAGTTTCTGTGCAGTCCACACAGTTACCCAAGTTTATGAGTTCTGGTACAGCTAGATTAAGTACTTCTTATTTACATAAATCCCAAAGTTAGGTAGCCCTTGGCTTTTAGTGCCCTACAAAACACTTGTATTATTTTACATATATTTTTAATGCTTTTCTCGCTGCTGCCGAAGTACAGTTCCTCCAGGTGGCAAGCAGCTCCCTCATTAATATTCATAAGGCTCTTTTTAATATTCATGAACCCCAATCCAAACTCTTTATTTACAAATCACTGAGGCTTCTCAATGGCCTCATTCTGGTCACCAGTCTGCAATTAGGTGAGCTGGGGCACTGGGACCACTGAAATAACTTTTGTCTGACCGCAACGGCGGTCAGTAAACCCAGTGCGTTTCTGCACATGCACGAGCACCAGCCAGACTGAAAAAATGCTGGCGGCACACAATTTAGCTTTTTAAGCCCAATATGGGCTAATAGAAATACAGGGGCTGTACAGGGGCACTAGGGCACACAAGAACCAGGCCAATGCAGTGGTGAAGATCGGGGAAACAGAGGAACACCACCAGCAATGGGGAGGAATGGAGGCAATTAAGGTAGGCCCCCTGGGGGGCCTACATTCATGTAACTTCAGAATAGATGCCCAGTATGGACCCATTTGCATGGGTAGTGGAGACAAGTTAGCGTGGCGCCACCTTCGCCTTCCCTAGTTCAAGACATGTGTAGATACCTCTAGTGCATAAAGGTCCCCCACCCACCGATTGCCGTTCTGAAATAGTAGAAAAAAACAGCCCTCCCTGGTGCTAGTGGTTACCCCTGATCATCAGCCCATAGTAAAACTAAAACCCTCCCTGGTGCTAGTGGTTCCACCATCCCTCGGATTTCCACCCCGTAGGAAAACTAAAACCCTCCCTGGCACTAGTGGTCCCCCCTTCCTCCATTCACCATCCTGTAGTAAAACTAAAACTCACTCTGGTGCTAGTGCCCCCCACCAATCACCAGCCCAAAGGAAAACTTACAGCCATCCCTAGTGCTAGTGGTCCCCACCAATTGCCAGCCCATAGGAAAACTCATAACCCTTCTGGCATCCACAGGTCCCCTGTGGGCACAGATCCACGGTACCTCCAGGTGCAATTCCATAATCCCTGGAATCTAGCAGCCCCCCACTGCAGCACCAAACACCCACCTACCCCTCAGTCACCTTACCAGTATCCTCAGTGCCACAGGTGAGCTTACAAAGACTGGTGCAGCCCTCCTCAAACTTCATTGGCCGGCTGCCATATGTACAGGCAGGAAGCGTGCGTCTTATTTCTAGGACAGGTGACACACTGGCTGCAGAGGTATGAAGAGGGCTGTGCCAGTCACCATATGCACACTTGCAGCACCTAGAATACTGGTAATGTAACCCCTAGGTGGCACTATCCCAAAGGCTACTACCCCTGCCTGCTTGGCTAGTGGCAGGTTAAGGGGCCTAGGTTCTGTAATGGGTGCCTCCACCCAGAGGTCAGGGTTGGTAGTGGTCAAGCTAACCAAGGCACAGCCCTCTGGGACACTGTAACCCCCCCCTTTCCCTGCTAGTGGCCTAAACACTGCACAATAATTACATTCACAATACCCCTGATACTCCACACAAGTACCCACACTGTTTGCACTTACCACTAGGGCTTTCCTCCGGCTCGGCCCTGGGGACCCCCTGTAATAAACAAGGTTATACACAGCAAATAACATCAGTACAGTACTCTTGCACAAACTGGAACCACAGTCAGGGTAAATGCAAAAAAGAGCTAGATCTGATTTATTTAAGGGACTTGAACAAGGGTAATCAGGTTAATTTGCTTAAAGGCTATATCAATCAAACAGTTATGCATGCACTTCAGGGTCCATAAACACACATCCTAGGTACCCAGATGGAGAACGAGGGGCTAGCCAGGAATGTTGCAGCTGGTTGGGGCCCTATGATGGAAAAAAAAAACAACAACATGCACAATGCACACTATTTGTAATCCGGACCCGGAGGGCTCAGTTCGTTAAAAGAAAACAACATGACAATCAGATGACACACTTTTAGATTAGACTGTTGTTGCAGGGAGCTACCCTGATGATTAATCACGATACCCAAGGCTGGACACAGGCTGGACAAAAATCGAGACTGCAGGTGGTTAATCTGGAGTGCCAGGAGAAGCAGGGCCCACATGATTCGCCGAGGCGTTGTTCCTGTTCAAGTGTCGAGCAGGGTGCTGATCCCAGGCAGGTCTGTTGTCGGTGGCTTTCTCTGTGCAGTGGGGTAGTTTGGCTGGGCCAGAGTGGCATGGCCCTGGCCGAATGGAGATGAATGTGGATTCAGTCTGATTAGGCTAGATAAAGCTTCCAGCAAGCAGAACACAGTTCACACAGTGGGGAACCAAATCACGACCCACTTTCAATATGCAACACATTTACATGTAAAGGATTCTACGGTACCAGCAAGCAGAACACGGTTCACACAGTGGGGAAACAAATCACGACCCACTTTCAATGCACAGCACATTTACATGTAAGGAAATTTGACTGTACCAGGCAAACTGCTCTCTGGTCACGATCGCAAAGTCTCTGCACAAACCGGGGATTCAAAAGCAGCTGGAAATCCTGACAGGCTGATCGCATTCAGCAAAATCTTTGGTCTTCTTCAGGTATGAGCCTGGTAAAAAATCAGTGGCTTACTTCATTCTCACAAACTTGGATTTAATCCGAAATAATTCTCTTCTCTCCCTCTCAGGGGCAGCGAGCAGACATGCAGGCCACAATTCAGGCCTTTCCACAGTTCTCCCGCACAAAACTACTCAGACGGCTGCTTGACTGTCTCAAGCATGTTGCTTCTTCAGCTCCCAACTTAGATTTGACTCAACTGCCAGTAAGCCTGGGACTTTACCCAGAATTCAAAAGGTTTGGTTGGCTGATCTGTCTGTCAAGTCACAACAAAGGCTCCTCCTTCAGGTACAAAAAGGTGCCAAAAGCCCCAAACTACAATTCCTACAGATTTTGACTCCAGATAGCTCCTGTAGTCCAGTTCCATTTTAGGTCCCACCAGTACTGATTGGTCCAATTCACAGTCCCAGGCCAGATAGTGGAGATAAACAAAACAGTCCTTGCTGCAAAGAAGGCAGGTTAGACAAACTACATTATCATTATCACTCTAAATGATTTGCAGCAAATAGTTACATCTTTCAACAGAGCTTCCTCTCAGATTACTTATGACTGCAATCCAGGCAGCCCTTAAAGAGACTGTACACAGAGGCTATACAGGCACTCTCTGGCAGTCATATTTAAACTGCTAAAATGCAGGACACCAGCCTGGCAGTAAGCATTAGGCAAGCTTGAGGAAGACTTTTCGGGAGCCCCCATTTGTGTGTGTGGGGGGGTTACACCAAGATAATTAGGGTGGGTGAATGTTCAGAGCTCACGGTGGGGGGTGCTAATGTCAGGGATTATGGCATCATGGCCGGCTGTACCATGGTTCAGTTCCCAGTGGGGAACTACTGGACACCAGGGAGAGTTTTAAGTTTTCCAACAAGATGGTGATTTGAGGGAGGGGGGACCAGTAGCAACAAGGAGGGCTGTAAGTTTTCCTATGGGCTGGCAGTCGGAGAGAGGGGGAACTACTAGCTCTGGGGAGGGTTGTAGGTTTTACTGTGGGCTGGTGACTGGAGGGAAGGGGCACCACTAGCACCAGGGAGGGTTTTAGTTTTCCTACAGGCTGCCGGTTGGAGGGGTGGGACCACTAGCACCAGGGAGAGTTTTAGTTTTACCACGGGCTGGCGCTCGGAGGGAAGGGGACCACTAGCACATAGAAACATAGAAACAAAATTTGACAGCAGATAAGGACCTCTTGGCCCATCCAGTCTGCTCATTTCTCCCTACCTACACTATTACATCAGACTATGCCTGACCTACAGCTTTTCCTTCCTCCCCCTTCCTTTCCACTATGATTCCTTTGTGTTTATCCCATGCTTTCTTGAACCCCACCACTGTTTTTAACCCCACCACATCCACTGGAAGGCTGTTCCAGGAATCCACCCCTCTTTCTGTGATGAAGTATTTATTTATTTATTTATTGAGGATTCAGATTATAACCTTTGAGCTACACAGTTCATTTACAAAGGTTCCACATCAATTACAAGATACAACACTAGCAGAGAAATAAACATATACAGGAACCCAACAAATTTTATATATTTATTTATTATTTATAAAATGTTGTTAACCGTGTAAGCCTGCTGGGTCCCGAGGGTACCTTTTTCAGGAGCAACCCGGAATTAGTTACATAGAGCAGTGCAGATACATACAAGTGATACAGTGCAGGACATACTGTATAGGGATACAATGACAATATACAGTTTTCAGTAATTATTGAGGATAGCACTCACATACAGCACAATTAGACAGTTCAACAGTGGCAGCTAACAGACTTAGGGCCAAACCACAGGGGGCGGGTTGACTAACCTTCAGGACAGGAGCAGGGACTATGGTTTAGGAGGTGAGCACGCAGTCCCTTATGGAATGTAGTGCAACACAAACAGTAGAGTGTAATTCCAACAATAGTGGGAAGTCATTACAAAGCATTTTAGGAAATACAGCAGCCTGTTTGGCATTGTCAAGTGGGCCCTGAGTGCCAGAAGATTCGTAGGAGAAGAGGGAATGAAGCACTTTGGGAGGTGATACCACCTAGAGGAGGGGACTGGTGGTTGAGAACGAGGGCGGGGATCAGGTATAACAGTTACAGGTATTAACCTGTGTCAGGTAGTTCTGGAGTTCCTTCTTAAATGGACCAATTTTACTGATGTCAGCAAGGGATTTAGGGAGTTCATTTAGCCATTTGGGACCTCTATAGGCTAATGACCTATGTGTTAGAGAGGTGCGTCTAAATGGAATAAGGAGATCGTTGTTGACCATGCTCCTAGTGCGCTATGTGGTCTGGTTTGGTTGGAAGTGTCTGTTATATGCGGCAGGTATTAGGCCTAGTAGGGCTTTTTTCCCCAGGACGCAGATGCGGCATTTTATCCTGCTCTGTAGGGGGAGCCACTCTGTCTGAGAGTAGAGGCTGCATGTGAGAGCTGTTCTGCCAATCCCAATTTCTAGTCTGCAGGCCTTGTTAAGACCAATTTGAATTCTGTGTAGTGCTGTGTCAGAGGCAGCACTGTAGATTAGCAGCCCATACTCTATTACTGACAGGATTGAGCTGTTTATGGCCAACTCCAGTGCATTAGGGGTCATGATGCTCCTATGTCTGTACAGTAAACCTAACTTAATATTAGTGGCTCTAACGACATGATCAATATGTGGGATGAAGGAGAGGGTGTCATCCAGGTACACTCCCAGGTACTTGAATGAGCTGACTTGCTCTAGCTGCACCTTTCCTGGTTAAGGAGAGAAAGAGGGCCTACCTTCTTTTTTTAGTGTGTGAGTAGTAAACAGCATGTCCTTTGTTTTTTTGTAATTTAGTAGTAGCTTGTTTAGTTGGAACCAGTGTTCCAATTTATTGAAGTTGTTTTGGAGCTGTTATGTGAGTTGGGTAAGTTGCTGATCCTTGGAGAAAATAACAGCGTCATCTGCATAGAGCAACATCTTTGATGTCTCTTTTCCCCTGTCTGTTCCATGCCCACTGTTCCCTACTTGTTTAATAATTTTCTCCTCTCCTTCTTCCCTTTCTCTAGCTGGAGACCCATTACTGGGCATTCCCTCTACCAGGACACACTATCCATCCCTGACCTGCGTCAAGACCGCTCTCCTGCTCCTGCCACCAGACAAACACTGCCTGCTGTCTTGAAGGTACGCTTCTGGTGAAGCTTGTTCTCCAGCGCCTGCACTTCGGCTCTTATTAATGGCCACCTGCCCCTGGCTGAAGCCCACCATTGGCTCACTTCCAGCCCTTTCTCTCCTTTAGCTCTTCTCTCAAACTCTGTCCTCTTCTATTTCCCACCCACCCACCCACCTCGCCCTGACACTCTTTTAAATAGACTTTCTTGCAGTGGGCTCACCCCACTAGACTTTTCACGCCCCCACTCTTTGAGCAACAAGTTTCTTGCCTCTCTTACAGGGCTGAATAGTACAATCATTAAAACCTGACCCTGATTTTTTCTGCCCTACTCCTCCTATCCTTTATTATTCACTGACTTTACTAATCTATCCTGTCATTTCCCAGCTCCCAAAGCTATGAAGCCTCACATGCTTGCACTCCTGACAGTAATTTCTCTTTCTCTTTTTTTCCCTGTCGGGCTTCCTTAAGAATTATCTCACTCCTTAACTCTCTACCCTCCTGCCCTTACCTTCCCTTCCCTCCACCTCTGCCTTGCTTTGCATCCCCCCATCCCTCTCCTCCAACCCTTAATATTCCTTGCCCCTCCCTCACAATCTACTTCAACAATCAATCACTCCAGCTTTTTCTCCCTTCTCCTCTACCCCTTTCACACTGTCCCTACCACCCCCACCTCTACACTGCGACTCGTCCTTTACAAACTATACCTCTTTCATGAATTCTCTTTCACAAATTCTCCCTCTCCTACCACTTTGCACCAGCTATTTTACAACACAACACTGGACCTTTATCCCATAATCACTCTTTGTATGCTTACTACAGGCACAGAAGGCTTATCCTTCTCCTCTTACTAATGTCTGGGTCCATCCACCCTAACCCAGGCCCCTTTCAGGCAGCTGCTTTGAACCCCACTTCTCCCCTAAATACTCCGGACAACTCAAAATTATGCACCTCAATGTCCAGAGTCTAATGGTGAAAAAAACAGCACTTGAAGCTTGGTTATCCACCAACACATTGGACATAATTGCCCTCACCGAGCCATGGCTCACTAATAGGATCCCCTTTAATGAAACAAACCTTGAAGGATACTCACTCTTCAGGAAGGACATCCTCAGCAAAAGGGGGGGATGCCTCTTTTGGATAACAAATCAATAAGAGGCTCACAGGTGTTCAATGGGGAGCTCACCAATTAGAAGGAGGCCACCATTTTCCTGCATTCAAATCAGTATAAAGGGGTTTGGCAAGCTCAGCCCCTTCAATCACAATGCATCTTAATAAAATTTGTGGGGAGGTACCTGGTGTGTGACCAAACAAAAGCATACTGTGGTCAGGCTTGATCATAATTCAGTTGGATGATGAGACCAAGAACCCCTCCAAAATGTATGAGAAGTAAGAACACTGGAGTTAGTTTAAACATTGCAGGATTTAAAGCAGCAAAAAAAGTATGTGTGTGTGTGGGGGGGGTTCTGGTACCTTAACTATACACAGGTGCCTCTGCACACATTTTGCTAAGAAATACAGTACATGCAGGGGTTGTTTGCCAAACCCTTTATACTGATTTGAATGGAGGAGAATTGTGGCCTTCTTGTAATTGGTGAGCTCCCCATTGGATACCTGTGAGCATCTTACTGGCCAGAGCATACTACATAAGTAATAAAGACAGGAGAGTGGCTTCCCCACAAAAGAGAAAATAGAGAGAAAGCAGGGGGACCTCAGCTCTGAATGGCAAGTTAAAATGTAATGCTTTTTTCCTGACCGATGGAGGTGGTCACTTTGCCAAAGTGGTCAGGCTTGATCATAATTCAGCTGGATGATTAGATGAAGAACCCCTCCAAAATGTATGACAAGTAAGAAATTTGGAGTTACTTTAAAAAATTGCAGGTTTTAAAGCATCAGAAAAGGGGGGGGGCCTGGTACCTTAACTATATGTTACTGTGTCAAATGCCATAGTGAGGTCAATGAAGATTGATCCCACTAGCTTTCCCTTGTCAAGTTCCTTGTAAATGTAACTCGTAAACTCTGCGAGGGCTGTTGTGGTATTGTGGGCTCTTTGGAACCCATGCTGTTTCTGGCATTGTTTATCATACTTGTTGAGGTGGTCAGCCACTATACACTCAAGGGCCTTTGACAACAGTGGTAATATTGAGATAGGGCAATAGTTTGAGTGATTTGTGTGGTTCAATACTCACAGTGTGAGCACACAGAATTTGGTGCTTCTTTGCTCAAAAAATACACATTCACAGGCTTGAACAGCAGAGTACTCATAACCCAACAAATCACAAGGGCACCAGTCTCAATAAAAAATATTTTATTTTATAGAAACAGAGGCATCAGCCAGACACATTTCGGATGTAACCATCCTTTCTCAAAGGCTAACATCATATGAAACAGTGGCACTAAAAATACCATTTTAAAATCACATCATTGTGATGTCATCTTATTAACACATCATTGCTAACACATACAAATGACTGAGACTTAAAGACATAGGACTCTCTTAATACATATTGATGCATATACATACACATTAAAAATTCCACACGACCCGAAGGGTCCACTAATAAATCAACACTTTAAAAAAATGCATAATAAGAGCAAGAAGAAGCTGCATTGCTGATACCAATAGCAAAAAGGAATAACAAAATAATATCCAAACCAAACAAGCAAAATAAAGGGGGGAGGGGGAATGCAAAAATTATTAAAAAGGGGGGAATAGGGAAAATAATAATAAGAGACAAAACCATATGGTAGCAAAAACAAAGCTTATATTCTCATATATAACTTGTGTGGTCACAACTCTTGTTGACTGGGGTGACATGTGAAACTTTCCATTTGCAGGGTAATGTCGATGTCCTAAGTGAGAGACTGAATATTTTGGAGATGGGCCGGGCGATCTCATCTAACGTGAGTGCAGTGATCTTCATATCTAGTGTATCCTCTCCAACCCTGGTTTTGCCCAGTGCTTGAAGTAGAAAAGTGGTTGGCTAGTATTTGATAGTGAAGGGTGGGCTTGAGTGAGTTGAGTTTCAGAATCCTGTGTTGATAGGTTGTCTGGGGGAAGGACGGAGCTAAGGTCAGTGAAAGCTACATTGAAAATGTTAGCAATCTCTTTAGGATTCTGTGTGGTGGTGTTAACAGTGGTAATCAGGTCAGGTGCTGTTTTGACGTCCTACCTGATAAGGTTCTTTAGGGTACCCCAAAAGTGTTTCCCATTACCCCATGACTTTTCAAGATGCTCTTTAAAGTAGGTTGGTCTTGCTTCTCTTATTGCTTTTGTAACCCCCAGGGTGTCCTTTATCCTAGGACCTACCCCTGCACCCTACTACCTGTAGCAGGGTGAGGGCCCAGATCCATTGGCAGGTGCCTCCACCCAGAGGTCAGGGTTAGAACAGTCGAGATTGACTCAGTCACAGCCCTCTGGGTTGCTGCAACCCTCGTTTCTTTCCACTAGTGGCCCACGCAGTTCAATTTCAGTGTCCTTACCATATACACTTACCCCCCCAGCTCGAACCAGTCAGCTCAGTCCGGGGAACCCCTGAAAAGTAAGGTACAGTTACACCACATTCACCATGCAGTATTTCCCCATGAACACACAAACTAGGCAGTGTACTTTTGCAAAACAAGCAATCTGATTTATTTAAGGGTAGATAACAAGGACCAGGGGGAATCAGGTTGATTAGCTTACTACATATAATATATGAGAATCTACCTATGGCTCTGTGCACAGGCCTAACCTACAAATTACTGTCTATGGGTACCCAAGCCTTAATGGCTAGTTCCTCGATGCAGCTGGTTGGGGCCCTGGCACAAACGAGCATTTAATTCCTGAGAAGATCAAATGGAGCCAGAGAGCTCAATTAGTACAGTCAGCAACACAACAAGATGATTTTTGCATTTGCTTGTAACCTTTAACAGGGAGCTACCCTGATTCAGTACTCATAACTCCAACAGAGAACCACTCTTTCACCACTCGCAGGGCTCAGTCTGAGCTTCAAGGGCCTCCTCACACATTTATATGGAAAACAACAGAAGGGTACCATACCAGGCAGCTGCTCATAGGACCTGACTGAACTCACAGCTATCCGGGGATCTCACTGCAGCTTCACTGTCCTGACAGAGCGAGTGCGATTTAGCAGATTCTCCAGTCCTCTACAGGGTGAGCCTGGTAGGTAGCTGCACCCCTGCACAGCCTCCTCTGACCACTGCTCCATGGATTTAGTCCAATTCTAACGGCAACCAAGCCGCATGAAATTGGCCTTCACCACACACCCGTGCTTCCCATGAGGAACTTACGGCGCAGAAGCCCAGGGCTCCTTCCTAGCTCACAGCCACAGCGACTATGCCTACTTTGGCAGTTGGGCAAGTCTCTCTAGTCGGGCACCACCTGATTCCATTGGAGGGCTGCAGATGCCAATCCTCACTATCGCCTCATTGGTGCAAAACCGCGCCATGGCCCAGAATGCCACTTCCCAGAATCACAAGCTGTGTCCCCACTGGTCGGCCGGCTCCATCTAGAGTCCTGGTTTCTGGTTGGCTGCTTTTTTACTCCAGTATAGATACTCCCTCATTCTTATTGGACCCCTTGAACTGTCCTGGTCCAAGATGGAGGGGCACAGCACACAGCGTCCCATCTGCAACAAAGGCAGGTTAAACAAAACTGCCTTTTCCCTATCACTCTAAATGATTTCAGGCAAATGGTTACACCTTTCGAGGGGGCTCCCTCAGCACTCCTAATGACTGCAGAAATGGAGCGATCAGACAGCAGTCGCGGTCGGGATTCGAGCAGGGAAACCCCAGTCCCCCTATTTGTACCACGAAAGCCTGCAAGCAGGCATCTCTTAAAGAGGCAGTACTAGAGGCTTCAAAAGCACTCACAATGCCCACATGTAGCGGCCTTACGCCAAACACCAGTCAGGCATGGAGCGTTTAGACAAGCTCCGGGACAGATTTCAGGAACCCCCATTTGTAGGGGGGTTACGCCCTTCCTGGCTTGGAAAGAACTTGGCGTCCACGTCAAGTAGTTACCCGTAAATCACTTTAAGGCAAACAGTTTAAGTAACATTATATCACACTTTATATTACATGCATTGTTACTGTATTCTCAATTTACTTCTGTTTATGCAACATTACACACACATAACCCTTTTCTTGTTAAATCAGGTCATTACTTCCTGCCCTTGACACCTGGAAAGAGGGGAACCTTCCCTATCAGCTACTTGCGGGCTACTTACAGCAGGGGTACCATACTCAAAGGGCAATACTAACAGGCTGGCATTATCCCCCAAAGCCAACTTAGGCAAGGAGCTCGGGGACACATACACCCCTTTATGGACTACATTTAAGGGCAGATCCACAGGCTGACCCAGGGACTCATAACTTAACCTTACTACAGGCCGTACTTCTCGGCCGGTGCATCTAGGGGTCTCAGAAAAACCTGCTACAGGCCCCGATTCCATTTCAGCCTCACTTAGATTAGTAGGGGGAACCTCCATAGGGGAAGGAGACCCAGGGCCCCTAGCACCTTCGAGAACAGGGCCCTCTATTTCAGAACCCACACTACTTGGCTCAGCTGGGGACATTTCGGGCACTGGCAAGGAACCATCAGGGCACTCAAAATATTCTTCAGGTTCTGGCATATCACTGCCTTGCTCTCCCACATCGCTTCCTTCTTCTGAAAAGTCAGATAGTTCAGCCAGGCCAGACAGTTCAGCCAGGCTCAAGGATCCCACCCCTTGGGCTTTGGTGCTGCTCACTTCATCCTCTGGAAGCATTGGCCCTGGAGACAAAGCTGGGGGCTCAGACAGTCCAGAAAGCCCAACCTCATCTCCAGAGTTAACTAGGGGATTGCCCCGAAACAGTTGGCTCAGTTCATAAGAGGGACAGTATTCAATATTATTCTCATTGTCTTCAGACACAGACTGACGATCATCTTCATCAGAGGGGTTTGGAAAGGGCCTTCTTATTTCGCTTGCTGAAGAATCAAGTGGTCTGGGTTTTTTCTTGGCAACAGATCTAGTCGTAGGCCTGGAGAGAGGGGCATTAGGAGGTTCAGCTTCAATCAAGATTTGCCCGATCGGCAACAGATGATTTCTGTGTATAGTTTTCCCATCTTTTGAATTGTTTTCAGGCTGCACTTTATATACAGGTAAATCTGCCAGTTTTTCCACAACAATATGAGGGAGGTGATGCCATCTGTCAGCAATCTTATGTTTGCCATGCAGTCCCAAATTCCTCAAGAGCACCCTATCCCCTTCTCTCAGTTCCATTGCTTTCACTTTCTTATCATACCTCTCCTTATTGGCCAGGTTTTGTTTAGCAGCCATGGTCTGGGCCATTTGGTAGGCATGGTTCAATTGGGCCTTCAACTTCTGTACATACTGTAGATGATTTTCTGCTTGTACCCCATCAAGGGAAACCCCGAAACACACATCCACTGGCAGTCTAGCCTCTCTCCCAAACATCAGTCTGTACGAGGAAAATCCAGTGGCATCACTTTTGGTGCAGTTATAAGCATGTACCAGGGTGCTAATCTGCTGGCTCCATCTGGAAGCTTGTCTTTGGGTCGTAGTGTGCCCAACATATCAAGCAAAGGTGCGGTTAAACCTTTTGGGTTGGGGATCTCCCTAGGGATGATATGGGGTGGTTCTTGATTTTCGTACTCCCCACAAAGATAGCATTTCTTTAATTAGGCGGCTCTTAAAGTCACTCCCTTGGTCGGAATGGATTCTCTGGGGGGTCCCATAGTGGACAAAGAAGTTCTCAACAAGTACTTTAGCCACCGTGGTTGCTTTCTGATCTTTAGTAGGAAAAGCCTGTGCATACCGGGTAAAATGATCAGTGACTACCAATATGTTGCTGATGTTTTTCAGATTTGGTTCTAGACTCAGGAAATCAATGCAGACCAGTTCCATAGGGGCACTAGTAGTGATGTTAACCAGGGGGCAGCCCTCTGAGGCAGGGTCTTTCTTTGTAAACATTGGCTGAAAGTCCTGATATATTGCTCCACATCAGCACCCATTTTGGGCCAATAAAATCAGGACCGCACTAGGTCAAGGGTTCTGTCTATGCCGAGGTGTCCCATGTGATTGTGCAGAGACCTCAAGACCAGTTCTCTAAACGCAGTGGACAACACCAGTTGTTGTTTGTCTACCCGGCCCTCCTTGTCCACAGTCTCCCTGTATAGTAGTTGGTAAATCAGTTTTAACTTTGAACCCTCTTTGTATAACAAGGCAGTTCTCAGATCAGTGGAACGCAGTTTGGACATGTCTCTTCCAGCCTGCAAAGCCTCCAAAGCAGCTGTTATCATAGGATCTCGGGATTAAGCCCATCGGAGACTATCATTGTTGAATTGGGGCAGCGCACTAGTGTCTAATGCAGAAAAATGACAGTAAGCAGCAGGTATGCAGTTCTCGGATGGCCCCAAGCAATCCACCATGCAGTCCACAGCATCAGGAGACACCTGTTCCTCCTTGTCAAACTTTTGGCAAAGGGCTCTTATGTCAGGTTCTGACAACCTGACCCAGTCAGTTTGGGGCACAGGCCTCTGAGAGAGAGCATCCGCATCTATATGGTTTAGACCTGCTCTGTACTCAACAGCATAGTCGTAGGTGGCCAATGCAGAGAGCCACCTATGGCCAGTGGCATCTAACTTGGCTGAGATCTGCACATAAGTCAGAGGATTGTTATCAGTCTTCATCAATATCTTGGCACCGTACAAGTAGTCATGAAATTAATCAACAATGGCCCACTTCAGGGCCAGGAACTCTAGTTTGTGCACTGGATAGTTTTTTTCTGAAGGAGTCAGACTTCTGCTGGCAAAAGCTACAGGTCTTAGACCGTTTGGGTGCTCTGATAACACTACAGCCCCAATCCTTGTAGACTGGCATCAGTATGGAGAGCGTCTGACGGCTGGCGGTCAGCATAAAGCCAGCACTGGGGCATGGGTAAGTTGGATATATGATGTCATAGAAAGCTCCTCACACTCAGTAGTCCAGCGGTTTCAAACACATCATTCGGACAAAAATACTTCTCTGTCTCACAGTGCACAACTTTCTTATACTTTTGTGGGTGGGGGTACCCTGAGTAAGGTTGAGGAGGGGCGGATCACTCGAGAATAATCTTTGACAAACTACCTATAATATCCACAAAACCCCAAGAACTGTTGCAGCTCTTTCAAATTCTTTGGCTGAGGCCAAGTAGTCAAAGCCTCCACTTTGCTGACGTCAGTCTCTATGCTTTCAGTGGATACTATGTGGCCCACATACTTCACAGAGATTTGGAAGAATTGGCACTTGTCTATAGATAACTTGAGACCAAATCCTCCAGCCAATCCAGGACCTTGAACAATCAGCGTTATATTTCTTCCAATGATCTGCCAAACACTGTAGCGTCATCGTGCGACAAACACTCGAAGCAAATTCCATGTCCCCACAGCACATTCCACCAGGTCTTGAAAGGTATCAGGGCACCTGATCCTTGGCATCTGGATCAAACTCACTTAGAAACCAGGGGCAAATGAGCGGCAGTCTTCTCTCAGTCAAATTCTCTGGAGCCACTCGGAGATCTGATAGTACCCACTGCAGGAAGTCCCTAACACAGAGAGAACCACACACTGCCATTCAGACGAATCCAAGGCTTCCCTGTATGCATGGCATGGTATACTTGTCTCGGATGGTCCGCCGATTCAAAGTGCAGTAATCTACACACATCCGAACCACCCATTTCTTTTCCTCACTACTACAATAGGGGACATAGGGTTTCTGGATTCTTGTATCAACCACGCAGCAAGCATCTCTTTGCAATGCCTCCACATCGTCTATATCAGCACGGGGCCAGGCACCAGATCTCTCGAAAAGCCTTTCATCGTGCAGCGGATGTGGTGCTCAGCCCACACACATTCCACATCCCATTCTTTTTAGAAATACCACCTGGTCTCTCTGGCAAGCTTCTCACTGATCCTCACTTTCCCATTCAGCAGGCAATAGGAGTCCCGAAATCAAACAAGTCGGGAGTTATGTGGTCATCCTTCCTCAGGCCCTCGTTGTTGGGCAGCACCAGCATATCACAATGTACACTTGCCAGGGTGCAACCTCTATTACTCCAAATCTCCTTGTCAGACACATATGAACTTGAATCATCACCTCCTGGCGAAGCATAGGCGCTAGCAGGCAAGATACTGGAATTAACAGTAGTCCTCAGGCAAATCTTCCCTCCCCGGTAGCATCCAACATCAATAACTTATTCATTAACATCTTTTTTAATTAGGACATCCCACTTACCAAAACTGGGCATTTGGGTCACAGGTATCGCGGTGCTGGATCCTTTTCCATACTACCTACCGACCTTCGTTTCCTCCTGGCTAACCTTCCTCTGATCTCATCATAGCCTTCTGGATCAGCGGGTATTCTTAGAGGCTCACCCAGTTCGCGCTTGCTTTTCTGGAATACATTAGGCTGTCGACCAAGCATATGACATTTGTCCCAATCAATGAGGGCACTCCCTTGGTACAGTCTAGTGGGGGAGGCAGACTAAAACCAAGGTTCCACCTGTTCATCCACTCCTCCAGTCCACCGTGCGGGAAATAGCCAGATTCAGAATATACCCCAAATACAGATAAGCCCTCATCAGCCCCATACATATGAGCCATCCAAAAGGGTTTGTGAAGTGGCACCTCAAATGAAGTGTGTCTGATAACAGTCCTGAAAGCGTGATGGTTACCTGAGAGCCACTATCCATTACAGCTCGGTGTGGGATCCTATTTACTCGCAATGAGGGCCTCCACCGAGGGCCCGACCACTGCAGACCATTGAGGAGGCACAGCATTGATAGTTGCTGGGCATTGGCGGGTCACAAAACCCTTCCTGGGGGGTCAGGCGTGGGCCCTCAGATGACAAGTGGTCAGTCTCTGCAGTTGACCTTAGAATTCTCAGCAGCTGGCACTCAGGCTGAAAAGTGCTCCATCCTCCCACAATGTTAACAAACTTGGGGTCCACCGGGGTCACTCTCGGGAGGGAATACGCACATCTGCTGGGGCTCTCTCACAGGCAGGGGATTCCCTGGGCCAGAGCATTGGTTTCTAGATAACTCAAGTTCCCCAGACTGTAAGTGGGTAGTGGTCGCCTCAAGTCATTCACCAGTTCTGCTAAATTTCTGACCTCGCCCTCAACCACTTTCTATGGGGTCAGAAACAGCATGCCCACCCACTGTAATTCTGAGGACACATAAGGCCACAGGAAGGTGGGTCTCTCAGATGCGCTAGACTCAAGAGTTTGCTCAGGTTCGCATCCCACACGAGGTTCCACCCTCTCATCAGTCTCTACTTCTATAATCTCCCTCATCAATTGACGAGCCATTCAGTGGAACAGCCGTCTATCTGTACCAAGTTTTAACAACAATGCAAATCCGAACTGAAACATGGTCAACCTGACCTGGTTCAAACTGTGGCTGTGATCCCCCCTTTTGGTAGGCCTTCTGTAGCCGTTCCACCCCTAGTGACAAAGAGACCCTTCATTCCTCCATTGCTTGGCAGACTTGAATTTTCAGAATAAGTCTTCCCCAGTCTCTGTACTCCCAAACATTCCCTCTAAAGCAGAAAGGTACTCTGCAGCGGTAGCTTCCGGGCTAGTGGCCCGCAAGAACCTAATGGCTTCCAAAGCTGGGCCCCACAGACTCTCCATCAGTCTCTTTCATTTCTCCCCCTCACAGTATTGCCACTCCTGGACTAGGGGGGTGGCGTAGTCCATCCACACCTCCAAATCATCTTCCCCTAAAGGCACCAGCACTGTGCTGGAAAATGTTTTAACAGCGGTAAGAATCTAGCTGTATAGGGGAACCACTAGGATTAGTGGAGCCAAATAGAACTCTTGGGGGACAGGGAGAGGTACTGGGGGAAACCTGAAGTGGGTTCACTAGAAGGTCCAGTGCCTGCAGTAACTCTTGGGTAGTCCTCCCTCCACAGCTAGCTAATTTAAGCAGTTTATCTTTGAAACTATTAGTCTGGGGAGACCCCAAGAATGACTAGCCACTCAGAATGTGAACAAGCCTCCACCCTGTGGGGCACCTTCCAGGTAAATCCACTGGAGGTGCCCTCTCGGGGTCGATGGCTAGACTACACAAAAGTAACACCTGCAAGGTCTGATCGAGCAGGTCAGCCAGACGCCCCTTCACCTCCACCTTGCCTAAATATTTAACACGCTCCGCTGTAGAAATAATGTCAGCAGTCGGTGTCCCCAGAGGCACATCTAGTAGTAACACAATTCTTTGGGAATCCAGCTCTTCAGCTTCACCCCACCCCATCAGTTTGTGTACCATTGTCTTAATAGGGTCCAGCTTAATTTTAGCCATAGTATCCGCTTCCAGTTTTCCCATTAGCTTATCCATATTTATCACTTCACCCACTCAACCACTAGGGGCGCTAATCCCAGCAGTGCCTCCAATTTGTAAACCCCAGGGCACTATCCTATGGACTACACTCCCTGCCTGGCCTACCTGTAGCAGGGTGAGGGGCCCAGATCCGTTGGCGAGGTGCCTCCACCCAGAATGGGGTCAGAACAGTCAAAGATTGGCCTGGTCACAGCCCTCTGGGTTGCTGCAATCCCCCTTTCTTCCCACTAGTGGCCCACACAGTTCAATTTCAGTGTCCTTACCATATGCACTTACCCCCCGGCTCCAGATCAGTCCAGCTCCTCCAGGGGACCCCCTGAAAGTAGTACAGTTACACCCACATTCACCGTGCAGTGTATTTCCCCCCTTGAACACACAAACTAGCCAGTGTACTTTTGCAAAACAAGCAATCTGATTTATTAAGGGTAGATAACAAGCTAGACCAGGGAATCAGGTTGATTAGCTTACCACATGTAATATATGAGAATTCTACCTATGGCTCTGTGCACAGGCCTAACTCTATAAATTACTGTCTTTGGGTAGCCCAAGCCCTAATGCTAGTTCCTCGATGCAGCTGGTTGGGCCCTGGCACAAACGAGCATTTAATTCCTGAGAAGATCAAATGGAGCCAGAGAGCTCAATTAGTACAGTCAGCAACACAACAAGATGATTTTGCCTTTGCTTGTAACCTTTAACAGGGAGCTACCCTGATTCAGTACTCACAACTCCAACAGAGAACCACTCTTTCACCCTTCATGAGGGCTCAGCCTGAGCTTCAAGAGGCCTCCTCACATTTATATAGAAAACAACAGAAGGGTACCATACCAGGCAGCTGCTCATAGGACCTGACTGAACTCACAGCTATCCGGGATCTCCTGCAGCTTCACTGTCCTGACAGAGCCGGTCACGATTGTAGATTCTCCAGTCCTCTACAGGGTGAGCCTGGTAGGTAGCTGCACCCCTGCACAGCCTCCTCTGACCGCTGCCCACGATTTAGTCCAATTCTAATGACAACAGGCTGCCTGAGTTGGCCTTCACCACACACCGCGCTTCCGCGCAAAAGACTTAATGGCATGAAGCCCAGGGCTCCTTCCTTGCTCTGGCCCCAGCAAATCTGCCTGCTTTGGCAGTTGGGCAAGTCTCTCTTCTAGTCGGACGCCACCCAATTCCATTGGAGGGCTGCAGATGCCAGTCACTCACTATCGCCCTCATTGGTGCAAAACGGCACCATGGCCCAGAATGCCACTTCCCAGAATCACAAGCTGTGTCCCCACTGGTCAGCCGGCTCCATCTAGAGTCCTGGTTTCTGGTTGGATGCTTTTTTACTCCAGTATAGATACTCCCTCACTCTTACTGGACCCCTCGAACTGTTCTGGTCCAAGATGGAGGGGCACAGCACACAGAGTCCCATCTGCAACAAAGGCAGGTTAAACAAAACTGCATTTTCTCTATCACTCTAAATGATTTCAGGCAAATGGTTACACCTTTCGAGGGGGCTCCCTCAGCGCTCCTAGCGACTGCAGAAACAAGCGATCAGACAGCAGTCATGGGTTCTTCATCAGAGTTTGGAAAGGGCAGCCTTATTTAAACGCTGAAAAATCAATGGTCTGATTTTCTTGCAACAGATCTAGTAAATAGGCCTGGAGAGGGCAGTGGAGGTTCAGCTTCAATCAGATTTGCCCGATCAACAGAGATTTCTGTGTAGTTTCATCTTGATTGTTTCAGGCTGCACTTTATATACGTAATGCCAGTTTTCCACAACAATGAGGAGGTGATGCCATCTGTCAGCAATCTATGTTTATGCAGTCCCAAATTCTCAAACACCAATCCTTCTCTCGTTCCATTGCTACTTTCTTATCATACCTCCTTATTGGCCAGGTTTTTAGCAGCCATGGTCTGGGCCATTTGGTAGGCATGAACAATTGGGCACTTCAACTTCTGTACATACATGATGATTTTCTTGTACCCCATCAAAACCAGAAACACACATCCACGGGTGCCTCTCTCCCAAACATCAGTCTATACGGAAAATCCAGTGGCATCTTTTGGTGCAGTTATAAGCATGTACGGGAATAATCTATAGCTCATCAGAAACATCTTTAGGTCGTAGTGTGCCAACATATCAAACAAGTGGGTTAAACCTTTTAGGTTGGGGATCTCTAGGGATGATATAGGTGGTTCTTGATTTCGTCTCCCACAAAGTAGCATTTCTTTAATTGGCGGCTCTTAAAGTCACTCATGGTGGAATGGATTCTCTGGGGTCCATAGTGGACAAAGTTCTCAACAAGTACTTTAGCCACAAGTTGCTTTCTGATCTTTAGTAGGAAGCCTGTGCATGGGCAAAATGATCGTGACTACCAATATGTTGCTGATGTTTTCAATTTGGTTCTAGACTCAGAATCAATGAGACCAGTTCCTGGGGCACTAGTAGTGATGTTAACAGGGGCAGCCCTCTGAACGGTCTTTCTTTGCAAACATTGGCTCAGTCCGATATTGCTCCACATCAGCACCATTTGGGCCAACAAATCAGGACACACTAGATCAAGGGTTCTGTCTATACGAGTGTCATGTGATGCGAGACATAAGACAAGTTCTCCAAGCAGTGAACAACACCAGTTGTTGTTTGTCTACCAGCCTCCTTGTCCACAGTCTCCTGTATAGTAGTTGGTAAATCAGTTTAACACAGACCCTCTTTGTATAACAGCAGTTCTCAGATCAGTGGGCACAGTTAGACATATCTCTTCCAGCTGCAAAGCCTCAAAGCAGCTGTTATCTAGGATCTCAGTTAAGCCCAGCGAGCTATCATTGTTGAATTAGGGGAAGCGACCAGTGTCTAATGCAGAAAATGACAAGCAGCAGGTATGCAGTTCTCGGATGGCCCAAGCAATCCACCATGCAGTCCACAACATCAGGACACCTGTTCCTCCTTGTCAAACTTTTGGCAAAAGCGTATATCGATTCTGACAACCTGACCCAGTCAGTTTAGGGCACAGGCCTCTGAGAGAGCATCCGCATCTATGGCTTAGACCTGCTCTGTACTCAACAGCATAGTAGTGAGTGGCCAATGCAGAGAGCCACCTATAGCCAGTGGCACTAACGCAGAGATTGCACATAAGTGAAGTTGTTATCAGTCTTCATCAATATCTTGGACACAAGTAGTCATGAAACTAATCAACACTTAGGGCCAGGAACTCTAGTTGTGCACTGGATGGTTTTTCTGAAGGTCAGACTACTGCTGGCAAAGCTACAGGTCTTAGACCGTTGGGTGCTCTGATAACACAGCCCCAATCCTTGTAGACTGGCATCAGTATGGAGAACGACGCTTGGGGTCAGCATAAACCAGCACTGGGGCATGGGTGTTGATATATGATGTCATAAAGCTCCACCACTAAGTCAAGCTTTTAAACACATCATTCGACAAAATAATTCTTCTCTGTCTCACAGTACAACTTTTATACTTTTTGTGGGTGGGGGTAAATACCTGAGTAAGGTTGAGGAGAAGCGATCACTCGAGAATAATCTTTGACAAACTACCTATAATATCCACAAACCCCAGAACTGTTGCAGCTCTTTTTCAAATTCTTTGGCTGAGGCCAAGTAGTCAAAACCTCCACTTTGCACAGACGTCAGTCTCTATGCTTTCAATGGATACTATGTGGCCCACATACTTCACAGAAGTTTGGAAGAATTAGCACTTGCTCTATGAATAATAACTTGAGACCACGAAATCCTCCAGCCAATCAGGACTTGAACAATCAGCATTCATGTTCCTTCCAATGATCTGCCAAACACTGAGCGTCATCAAGCAGACAAACACTGAAGCAAAATCCATGTCCCCACAGCACATTCCATCAGGTCTGAAAGGTACCTAGGGCACCTGAATCACTAGGCATCTGGATAAACTCATAGAAACCAGAGGGCAAATGAACAAGATCTTCTCTCAGTCCTCTGGAGCCATCAGGATCTGATGGTACACCAATGCAGAGGTCTAACACAGAGAACTTCACCACCATTCAGACAATCCAAGGCTTCCTGTATGCATGGCATGGTATACTTGTCTCAGGATGGTCCGCCGATTCAAAGATGCAGTAATCTACACACATCCGAACCACCCCATTCTTTTCCTCACTACTACAATGGGGGAAGCATAGGGTTTCTGGATTCTTGTATCACACCAGCAGCAAGCATCTCTTTGAAATGCCTCACATCGTCTATATCAGCAGGGCCAGGCAACGAGATCTCTCTCGAAAAGGCCTTTCACCGATGCAGCGGATGTGGTGCTCAGCCCTTGCACACATTCCACATCCCATTCTTTTAAGAAAACACCTGGTCTCTCTTGCAAGGCTTCTCACTGATCCTCACTTTCCATTCAGCAGGCAATAGAGTCCCGAAATCAAACAAGTCGGAGTTACTTGGTCATCCTCCTCAAGACCTTGCTGTTGGGCAGCACTGCAGTATCTGCACAATGTACACTTGCCAGGTGCAACCTCTATTATTCGAATCTCCTTATCAGACATTATGAACTTGAATCATCACCCTCCTGGCGTAAGCATGGGCTCTAGCAGGCAAAGATACTGGAATTAACCAGCAGTCCCTCAAACAATCTTCCCTCCCAGGTGCATCCAACATCAATAACAACATTCTGAACATCTTTTTAATTGGGACTTCCCCCTTACCAAAACACACTGGGCATTTGGGTCAGGTATCAGCGGTGCTGGATCCTTTTCCATACTACACCTACCGGACCTTCAGTTTCCCTCCTGTTAACCTTCCTTCGATCTCATAGGCCTTCTGGATCAAAGCAGGTATTCTTAAGGCTCAACAGTCCCAAATCGCTTGCTTTTCTGAATACAATTAGAACTGTCGACCAAGCATATGAGCATTTGTCCCAATCAACAGGGCACTCCATCAGTACAGTCTAGTGAGGAGGCAGACTAAAACCAAGGTTCCACCTGTTCATCACTCCCTCCAGTCACAGAAGTAAGAGACAACCAACAGATTCGAATATACCCAAATACAGATAAACCCTCGTCATCAACCCCCCATACATATAGACCATCAAAGGGTTGTAGTGGCACCTCAGGTAGGTGTGTCTGATACCAGTCCTGAAACGTGATGGTTACCTGAGAGCCACTATCTAATACAGCTCGGGTGGGGATCCTATTTACTCGCACTGAGGCCTCCATCGAGGGCCCGACCACTTCAGACCATTGAGGAGGCACAGCATTGATAGTTGCTGGGGCATTGGCCCGGGTCACAAAGCCCTTCCTGGGGGGTCAGACGTGGGCCCTGCGATGCCAAGTGATCAGTCTGTCGTTGACCTTCCTTAAATTCTCCAGCAGCTGGCACTCAGGCTGAAAGTGTCCATCCTCCCCACAATGGTAACAAAACTTGGGGTCCCGGGGGTCTCTAGTGGGAGGGGAATACTTCATCTGCTGGGGGCTCTCTGGGGGGCGAGGGGATTCCCCTGGGCCAGGGCATTGGTTTCTAGATAACTCAGGTTCCCCAGACCTAACAGGGTGGGTAGTGGATCGCCTCAAGTCATTCACCAGTTCTCGTAAATTTCTGACCTCGGCCCTCAACTCACTTTCTACTTGGGGGTCAGAGGAAACAGCATGCACCCCCAACCCACCCTGTAATTCTGGGGACACATCAGGCCCCCTTGAAAGGTGGGTCTCTCGGGTCACGGCTAGACTCAGGGGTTTGGCTCAGGTTCGATCCCCCACATGAGGTTACCACCTCCTCATCAGTCTCTACTTCTCTAATCTCCTCATCAATTGACAGTATTCAGGTGGGGCAGCCGTCTATCCTGTAGCAAGTTTTAACAATATTACACTGGAAATCCAGCAGACTTCAAACATGGTCCAACCTGACCTGGTTCAAGGCTGTGGCTGTGATCCCTTTTTGGTAGGCCTTCTGCATGGCCCGTTCCACCCTAGTGACAAAGGCGGACAACTTCTCATTCCTCCATTGCTTGGCAGACTTGAATTTTCAGAATAAGTCTTCCCCAGTCTCTGTACTCCCAAACATTCCCTCTAAAGCAGAAAGGTACTCTGCAGCGGTAGCTTCCGGGCTAGTGGCCCGCAAGAACCTAATGGCTTCCAAAGCTGGGCCCCACAGACTCTCCATCAGTCTCTTTCATTTCTCCCCCTCACAGTATTGCCACTCCTGGACTAGGGGGGTGGCGTAGTCCATCCACACCTCCAAATCATCTTCCCCTGAAGGCACCAGCACTGTGCTGGAAAAATGTTTTAGCCAACGGTAAGAATCTAGCTGTATAGGGGGAACCACTAGGGGTGGTGGAGCCAAAATAGAACTCTTGGGGGGACAGGGAGAGGTACTGGGGGAAACCTGGGGGGTGGGTTCACTAGAGAGGTCCAGTGCCTGCAGTAACTCTTGGGTAGTCCTCCCCTCCACAGCTAGCAATTTAAGCAGTTTATCTTTGAAACTATTAGTCTGGGGAGACCCCCCCAAGAAGTGACTGACCCACTCAGAATGTGAACAAGCCTCCACCCCTGTGGGGCACCTTCCGGGTAAATCACTGGAGGTGCCCTCTCGGGGTCGATGGCTAGACTACACAAAAGTAACACCTGCAAGGTCTGATCGAGCAGGTCAGCCAGACGCCCCTTCACCTCCACCTTGCCTAAATATTTAACACGCTCCGCTGTAGAAATAATGTCAGCAGTCGGTGTCCCCAGAGGCACATCTAGTAGTAACACAATTCTTTGGGAATCCAGCTCTTCAGCTTCACCCCACCCCATCAGTTTGTGTACCATTGTCTTAATAGGGTCCAGCTTAATTTTAGCCATAGTATCCGCTTCCAGTTTTCCCATTAGCTTATCCATATTTATGCACTTCACCCACTCGGCCACTAGGGGACGCTAATCCCAGCGGTGCCTCCAATTTGTAACCCCCAGGGAGCACTATCCTAAGGACTACTACCCCTGCCTGGCCTACCTGTAGCAGGGTGAGGGGCCCAGATCCGTTGGCGGGTGCCTCCACCCAGAGGTCGGGGTCAGAACAGTCAAGATTGACTCGGTCACAGCCCTCTGGGTTGCTGCAATCCCCCTTTCTTCCCACTAGTGGCCCACACAGTTCAATTTCAGTGTCCTTACCATATGCACTTACCCCCCGGCTCCAGATCAGTCCCAGCTCCTCCAGGGGACCCCCTGAAAGTAGTACAGTTACACCCACATTCACCGTGCAGTGTTATTTCCCCCCTTGAACACACAAACTAGCCAGTGTACTTTTGCAAAACAAGCAATCTGATTTTATTAAGGGTAGATAACAAGCTGACCAGGGAATCAGGTTGATTAGCTTACCACATGTAATATATGAGGAATCTACCTATGGCTCTGTGCACAGGCCTAACCTATAAATTACTGTCTTTGGGTACCCCAAGCCCTAATGGCTAGTTCCTCGATGCAGCTGGTTGGGGCCCTGGCACAAACGAGCATTTAATTCCTGAGAAGATCAAATGGAGCCAGAGAGCTCAATTAGTACAGTCAAGCAACACAACAAGATGATTTTGCCTTTGCTTGTAACCTTTAACAGGGAGCTACCCTGATTCAGTACTCACAACTCCAACAGAAGAACCACTCTTTCACCCCTTCATGCAGGGCTCAGCCTGAGCTTCAAGGCCTCCTCACATTTATATGGAAAACAACAGAAGGGTACCATACCAGGCAGCTGCTCATAGGACCTGACTGAACTCACAGCTATCCGGGATCTCACTGCAGCTTCACTGTCCTGACAGAGCGGTCAGGTTGTAGATTCTCCAGTCCTCTACGGTGAGCCTGGTAGGTAGCTGCACCCTGCACAGCCTCCTCTGACGCTGCCCCAGATTTGGTCAAATTCTAACGCAACGGCTGCCTGAAATTGGCCTTCACCACACACACGCGCTTCCCGCGCAAAGACTTAATGGCGCAGAAGCCCAGGGCTCCTTCCTTGCTCACAGCCCCAGCAAATCTGCCTACTTTGGCAGTTGGGCAAGTCTCTTCTAGTCGGACGCCACCCAATTCCATTGGAGGGCTGCAGATGCCAGTCACTCACTATCGCCCTCATTGGTGCAAAACGGCACCATGGCCCAGAATGCCACTTCCCAGAATCACAAGCTGTGTCCCCACTGGTCAGCCGGCTCCATCTAGAGTCCTGGTTTCTGGTTGGATGCTTTTTTACTCCAGTATAGATACTCCCTCACTCTTACTGGACCCCTCAGACTATTCTGGTCCAAGATGGAGGGGCACAGCACACAGAGTCCCATCTGCAACAAAGGCAGGTTAAACAAAACTGCATTTTCTCTATCACTCTAAATGATTTCAGGCAAATGGTTACACCTTTCGAGGGGGCTCCCTCAGCGCTCCTAGCGACTGCAGAAACAGAGCGATCAGACAGCAGTCATGGGTGGGATTCGAGCAGGGAAACCCCAGTCCCCCATTTGTACCACGAAAGCCTGCGAGCAGGCAGCTCTTAAAGAGGCAGTACTAGAGGCTTCAAAAGCACTCACAACGCCCACATGTAGCGGCCTTATGTCAAACATCAGTCAGGTATGGAGCATTTAGACAAGCTCCAGGACAGCTTTCAGGAACCCCCATTTGTAGGGGGTTACACTTTGGTGCAGCTATTTCTGGCAACTTTGTAATTGATGATATCCTGAAGTAGGCCTGTGACTTTTGTTCTGTACCAGAGGAGGTTATCTCTAGCTTTTATGAGCTCAAAAAAGTGGGCTTGTAAGCCAGGGATTGTTTGTCCCCTTTTGCTTATGGCTTCCGAATGGTGCGTGAATGTTACATGCATTTGTGAATGTGGAGATGAAATACTCCAGGGCCTCATTTACGTCTGCTGTATTATCAAGGGGGCACCAGTCGATCATACAGAGATACTGCGTGAGGGTTTCTTGGTGGCCTTTCCTAATTATTCTGTTCTTTACTAGGCAAGGAATCCATTTTAAGCTTTTATTGGTCGAGGTGCAAACTACAGAGGAATGGCCATTGAGTGTATCAGGTAGGACCGATACATCTGTGATCCTCTCCGGTGGTTGCAGAATACCCAAACGATTAGAGTACTGTTGCCAGTTGTATAGTTTTTCATGGTAGTCTGGGTCATCATTTGTGACAGATATAGAACAGAGATCAGATCTTTCTTGGGAGTAGAGTTATGTGCCAGCCAATTGATGTTAAAGTCACCTACAGCAATCACTTCCCATTTCTGGTTGAGTTGCTTGAGATGCTCAGCAAATGGCTCAAGATCATTCAATTGCCACCCAGGGGGAATGTACAGTGTGGTGAGCGCTAGTGTTTTATTTTGGTTACTGAGGAGCAGTTTGACAGAGAGGAGTTGAACCTCTTTTACCTCCTCACATTTCTCCTGAGTCTACGCCCCTCCAGCTTCATAGCAGGCTCCCCTTCAGCCACCGACTGAGACCAGGACCCTGGACAAAATCAAGCTCAAGCTGCTTGCCCTCTGACAAGGGCTGCTACAGCTCCCAGTGGTCAGCAGGCTCCTCCCATCACCGACTGAGACCAGGACCCCAGACAAATCAAGCTCAAGCTGCTTTCCCTCTGACCAGGGCTGCTACAGCTCCCAGCAGTCAGCAGGCTCCTCTCCAGTTGCTGACCGAGACCAGGACCACAGACAAAATCAAGCTCAAGCTGCTTGCCCTCTGACCAGGACTGCTACAGCTCCCAGCAGTAAGCAGGCTCCTCTCCAGCCACTGACCGAGACCAGGACCCCGGACAAAATCAAGCTCAAGCTGCTTGCCCTCTGGCCAGGGCTGCTACAGCTCCCAATGGTCGGCAGGCTCCTCTCCAGCTACCGACCGAGACCAGGACCCCGGACAAAATCAAGCTCAAGGTACAGTGAAAGTGCACCCTATTGGATTGCAGGCACCGCCTGGCAGTCACAGCTGATTGGTTCCCCTATCTCTCTGCCAACAGGGCTCCGACTGTAAAATTACATTGATTTTTACTGTTTAAACTGAAACCTGCCTGTGTAAAGTAAGGAAAAAAATATAAATCTGCGTTCTAAGTTAGAGTGCTAAGTGTTTGCAGCTTCTTTCTGAATCTGTGAAACCCCACACCTCCCCCCTCACTGAGCCAGCCGACAGGGCACCGACTGTGAAATTACATTGATTTTTACTGTTTAAATTGAAACCTGCCTGTGTAAAGTAAGGGAAAAAAAAATATGTGTTCTAAGTTAGAGTGCTAAGTGTTCGCAGCTCTTTTCTGAATCTGTGAAACTCCACCCCCCCCAACAGAGCCAGCTCTCTTTGGTGCCCAATTTCTCCAGGGCTATTGTTCTGCTAAATCTCCCCAAACCCCATGTCTCTTACTGTCTTCTAAATTTTCGGCCCCCCCCACCCTCTTCATCCCCTCCAGTGATTAAATACTCTCTCTGCCCACCCTCTTCCTCGACCCCACCCCCTACCAGCCTCCTGCAGCCTTCCATTGGCTCCTCTCTACTCTAGAATTCCCATTATCTCTGTTTCACCTCCTAGGCCTAGTGGCCATTTGCCCTCCTAGGGGCCAACCAACACATTCGTCCCAGCCAATCTCAGGCTCCTTTTTCCTCATAATTACCTCCTTGTCTAAGAAGCTGCTACAAAATCCCAGCACCATGTTCTCCGTGGCTAGCGTTTTACCTCTACTCAGTTGTCTGTTTTCCTGCCTCCCATCCCTCCTGTCCACCATGCCACCTACCTTTCCCATGCCCCCCCACTGGGCTCATAGTGTAACTCCTCCTTGCCCCTCTAACCCTGCGCTCTCTCTCTCCTACCTGGGCACACTCCACTATACGTCCCCCCCTTTTCTAATCAGGCCCTCTCCCTCCTGGACTCTCCTGCACCTACTTGCTTCTCATCCCACCCCTGTTATCCGCACAAATGTCCATCCTTGCCCCCACTCACGGCAGGGCTCTTCCATTCCAAGCTACCTCTGTATACTAGCCCAACACCTATCCTTCACCCTCCTCCTTCTCGTAGCCGGAGACATACACCCAAATCTAGGACCCTCGACCACCACATCCTCACCAACCTCAGCTGACACCCCCACCCCACATCCCATCCCCTCCCAACTGCCAGGTTACCCCCTCCACAAAGGTCTCCGTCTCCTTCACCTAAATATTTGTAGCCTACCACTTAAAATTGACCAGCTGCAAGTTCTCACTGCCCTACATGCCCCTGATGTCCTCATCCTCTCTAAAACTTGGCTTAACAAAAACATCCCTGACTCCTCAGTTGCAATCCCTGGGTACACGATGGCCCGCCAGGACAGGGCCACGAGAGGTGGCGGCATAGCCATCTTCATAAGTTCAGACATACGCTATGAAATAATCTTATCTAGAACTGAACCTAAAGAGTACAAACTCTGGCTGCTCCAGCTCACACTACCTTTCTCGCTGCCCATATTTGTTGCCGGAATCTACTGCTGACCAGGCACCCCTCCACAACTGTTACTGACCTTCTTACACAAATCAGTTCACGGGCACCCACCAGGGAATTATATGCTATGGGTGATCTTAACCTAAACTGGTTAGCCCCGGCCCTCAACAAAACCCAGACAGATGTCGCTGCCCTCAATTTAACCCAACTCATCACTGAGTCCACCCGCCTAAATCTTAAATCAGGTAACCACTCCCTTATCGACTGGGCTCTGTCCTCCCATCCTCACAGAGTCATCCAAACGGGCCTACTCCCTGACTCTATGAGTGATCACCATGTCATCTGCCTTGTTTGCAAAATCCACTGTCTCAATTCCCCCCTTAAGTTCTTAGTCCAACGGTCGTTCAAATCCCCTAAACCTCGCTCCCCTCCTAAATGACCTTGTCCTAGCCAACTGGCTTCTCTCCCCCCCAGCCTGATAGATGACACCCTACTTCACTTCAAAAACACGTTCCTTAAAATGTGGGATTCCCACGCCCTGCTATGACGTACTAGGGTACGCGGTACTCAACTGCCTTGGATCTCCCAAGAGCTCACAGCTTGTATGAACGCCTGTGACTCAGCATGGCAAGCCTTCAAAGCCTCAGTCCTACCTCAGAACCTCTCCCACTACCGGTATCTGCACAACATGTGCACTAGAGCAACTCGGCTAGCTAAAGCAGAGTACTTTAGATCCTCCTTCCTCCAATCTAACCTTAATAGCCCCCTCCAAATTCTGGAAGGTCATACACTCCCTCTTCTCACCCCCAGCGGCCAAGCTCTCAGCTCTCCTTAGTGTAAACAACTCCACACTCTCGGATCCTATCTCAGTTGCTGCTGAGTTTAACTTATATTTCTCCACCTGCGCTTCCTCGCTCCTTTCCTCCTTACCTCCCATGTCACCATCTCCACCACCTAAAGGGCAAAAACTACCTCAAAATACAGGTATTTTCTCCTTCAGGGAAATCTCTCCGGATGAAGCTCTAGAAGCCCTGCTAACATTAAGCCCTCAAATGGAATTCCCAGATGGACTAGACCCCAAACTTCTGTTCCTCTTGGCCTCTGCCATAGCACCCTATTGCGTACCTCCTAACTCTATCCTTCGCCACTGCATCTGTCCCTCTGTCCTGGAAGCATGCCATTGTCATCCCTCTCCACAAAGGGGGTGACTCCTCTACCACCTCAAACTATCAGTCAATCTCCCTCCTCCCTGCTCTGGCAAAGCTACAAGAACACTTAGTGCTTAGCCAGCTAGCCTCCTATCTTGCCGACTCAAATTTCTACACACACTATTAGTCCGGATTCAGGAAAGATCACTCCACTGCCTCTTCTTTACTAAGGCTCACTGACACTATCCAATCTGGAATAGATAGAGGTCTCATCACCTCTGCCATTTTCATTGATCTGGCCAAGGCCTTCAATACAGTCTCCCACACTCTGTTACTGTCTAGCCTCTCTGACTCTGGCCTCTCCACATCTGCTGCTGCCTGGTTCAGTGCCTATCTTACAGACCGCACTCAATCTGTCAGGATTGCGGATGCCATATCCCCTTCCCTTCCCATGTCCACCGGTGTCCCCCAAGGATCGGTGCTTGGGCCTATCCTATTCTGTATTTTTTCTAAACAACCTGCCCCAAACTTGTTCTGCCTCCTCAATCCACATGTATGCTGATGATACTGTTCTATTTTATTCTGGCTCCTCCCCAGCCTCAGTTGCCTCTACCCTGCAGGCGGATTTTAACAAAGTCCAACTCTGGTTCAACTCTCACCAGCTCTCTCTAAATGCTAAAAAAACTATAACTATGACTTTTGGTATATCCCAACGACTACCCAGGATCCCCTCCATCCCACTTTTCCACACCCTTGATGGGTCAGAGCTGGAGGATGTCACCTCCTTCTGGTATCTTGGAGTTTGGCTTGACCGCCACCTCACCTTCACAGTCCATGCTGACTCTATACTAACAAAACTCCACCCCAAGCTCGGAGCTTTATATCGGAACCGTTCTAGCCTCCCCTATCCAGTCCATCGTGAGCTTATCCAGAAGATGATACTTCCCTCCTTCGATTATTGTGATATTGTTTACAGTGCCGCCCACAGGTCAGTTTTATCCAAACTGGATACCCTTTTTAATGCTTTCTACTGGTTCGTTCTTGACACTCCTCCTCGCACCCAATGCTGTGAGCTATACCGCTCCCTTGCTCTCCCCTCTCTTGAGAACCGCCGCCTAATACATTGTGCCAAGTTTATCTTAAAGAACTGGTTTGGTACCCTCCCAGTGTATCTGACCTCCATACTATCGCCCCTTCTGGCACCCACCTATGCTCTGAGGTCCCTAGACTCCCGGTTCCTGTTAGTCCCCAGATGCCGGACCCAAGCTGGCCAGGCCACCTTCTCTCACCACGTCCCTCAACTCTGGAACTCTTTCCCCTCTGAAATTCACCACTCTTCCTCTATCCGCTCACTATCCTATGCCCTTGCCAACCACTGCTCAGTAAACTGCTCCTGCAGCTAACTCTCCAATCTTCCTACCTCAGACACTCTTATATTTCTTCTCCCAGTAGGCCCAATGGTGCTACTTCGCTAACCATACCCAACTACTGAACTTGATCCCAACTTTTGAGCTAGCTAGGTTGCACTTACCCCTATCTCATTATACACCACAACCCAATACCTTAGCAGGATGTCCTCATTGTAACTGTTACTCTCGACTATTAGGGTATATGTATTAATCTACACTCACCTATTCCTGTCAAACATATGCAGCTGTATTATCTAATTATATTTTTTCAAGGTATAAAGCATGACTTCTCCATGTAATTGCTACTATACTATAAGTAAGGGTAAATTGTCATCTACACCCAACTATTTCTGTCAAATGTTTTCAACTGTATTGTAATTGTATATATATATATATATATATATATATATATATATATATATATATATATATATATATATATATATATATATATATATATATCAGGACCTGGACTACCCTTTTCCTCTTTTCCACTGTATCCCTCCCCCCAGGTAGCATCAGGAGATGAGCAGTTCTTGCTCAGTGTGCTTTTCCTGGTGAAACAATTTCAGTAAATAAATAAATTTCCTCTTGTTCTTGAGCACCTTTTCTTCTTAAAAATACTCCCCTTCTGTACTATATTTACCCCCCCATGAGATATTCAAAGGTCTCTATCATATCTCCCCACTCCCTCCTCTGTTCCAGGGTATACATATTGAGGTAATTTAGTCTCTCCCCATAGTGCTTTTGATGCAGACCCTTCACTGGACCACCTTCACTCTGTCTATGTCCTTTTGGAGATGTGGTCTCCAGAACTGGACACAATACTCTAAGTGGGATGTGTACCAGTGATTTATACACAGGCAACATCACCTCCCTCTTTCTGCCGGTGATACCCCTTTCTATGCGCCACAGCATCCCACTTACCCTCCCTAATGCCTTGCTGCAATGCCTAGCCACCTTTAGGTAATCTGATATGATTATCCCCAGGTCTCTTTCCTGCTTGGTGGCCATTTATACCACTCCACCAATTTTGTACTATGCCCCTGGGTTTCTGCGCCCTAAGTGCTTTATTTTGCACTTTTTTTTAGTGCCATACCCTTGACCATTCCTTTAGTTTTCTCAGGTCTCTGCTCATCATTTCACCCCCCTCAAATGCCCACCCTATTGCAGATTTTGGTGTCATCTGTGAAGAGACAGATCTTCCTTTCCAGTGCCTCTGTAATGTCACCTATAACATAGAAACATAGACTTTGACTGCAGATAAGGACCACTTGGCCCACCTAGTCTGCCCATTTCCCTACCTACTGGATAAGCTGCAGATCCTAGTTAACCAACAGCCTATTTCTTCCTACCCCCAACAAGAACTGCCTTATGTCTGTCCCATGCATTCTTGGATTCTCCCACAGTTTTAGATCCCACAACCTCCTCAGGAAGGTGGTTCCATGCGTCCACCACCCTCTCTGTGAAAAAATACTTCCTCACATTGCCCCTCAGCTGTTATCCCTCTATCTTCAAATTTTGTCCCCTTGTTTTTGCACGTTTCTTTTTCTGAAAGATGCTATCCTCTTGGACTTTGTTGATTCCACTGAGGTACCTAAATGTTTCAATCATATCCCCCCTCTTCCTCCTTTCCTCAAGGGTATACATATTTAGCTCCTTTAGTCTCTTCTCGTATGGGTTCTCTTGCAGACCCTGCACCATTTTAGTTGCCCTCCTCTGGATTGCTTCCATCCTGTCTATGTCCTTGCAGAGACGGGATCTCCAGAACTGGATGCTGTACTCCAGATGGGGTCTCACCAACTGTCTGTATAGAGGGATAACAACTTCCTGATTTCTGCTGGTGATGCCTCTCCATATACATCCCAGTATCCCCCAGCCCTCCCTACTGCCTTCTCACCATTGCTTGCTAACCTTAAGGTCATCTAATATGATTACCCCAGGTCCCTTTCCATTTTTGTTGTTATTACTACCTCCCCCCATTGTGTACTCTTCTCCTGGGTTTTTGTTTCCCAGATACATTATTTTGCACTTCTTTGCATTGAATCTAAGCTGCCATACTTCTGACCATTCCTCCAATCTTGCCAAATCCCTTCTTATCCTTTCCACCCCCGCTTGTGTATCAACCCTGTTGCAGATCTTTGTCTTGTCTGCAAAGAGGCATACTTTACCTTCCAGACCCACTGCAATGTCACTTATAAAGACATTAAAAAGGACTGGACCCAGTACTGAACCCTATGGAACCCTGCTAGTAACACCCCTTTCTTCAGAATGGACTCTGTTTACTATTACCTTCTGTGTCCTGTTGTCCAGCCAGTGTTTTACCCAGGCTACCACCCTGGGACTCACTCCCACACTGGCTAATTTGTTTATTAATCTTTTGTGTGGTCCTGTATCAAATGTCTTGCTAAAGTCTAGGTAGGCCATGTCCACAGCCCCTCCCTGGTCTACTACTTTGGTCACCCAGTCAAAGAAATCGATTAGATTCATCTGACATGACCTTCCTGCTGTGAATCCATGCTGCCTTGGGTCCTGTGCCCTTCTAGCCTCTATGTACTCAACAGTTCTTTCTATCAGGAGTGATTCCATCATTTTCCCTACCACAGAGGTCAAACTGACAGGTCTGTAGTTTCCTGCCTCTGTCTTGCTCCCACTTTTGTGAAGGGGAATCACATCCACCCTCCTCCAGTCCTCGAGTACCACACCATCCTCCCATGATTTGTTAAAAAGGGTAGTCAGTGGTGTCACTAGTTCTCCCCTTAATTCTTTTAGAATTCTGGGGTGAATCCCATCAGGCCCCATTGCTTTGTCCACCTTCAGTTTTAGGAGTTCTTTCAGAACCCTTTCTTCTGTGAAAGGACTGGGATCGACCCCCCTATTCAGAGTACTTCTGTTAATTGGATTAGGTACCTCCCCCTCCTCCTCTTTTGTGAATACTGAGCAGAAATATTCATTCAGTATCCCTGCTTTTTCACTGTCCCTCTCTGTCCACCCGCTATCCACTCTATTCAGCCTCACTATCCCTCCCTTTGTCTTTCTACTCTCCCTAATGTACCTTTAAAAGTTCTATTCCCCTTCTTAATCGAGTTGGCTATCTTTTACTCAGTTTGGGCATTTACTATTCTGACTGCCTTCCCTATTTCCTTCTGCCTTAACTGGTACAGTTCTCTGTCCTGCTCCTTCTGTGTTTCCTTATACTTCCTAAATGCTAACTTTTTCTCCCTAACCTTTCCTGCCACCTCTTTTAAGAACCATAGTAGCTTTTTCTTTCATTTTGATTTGTTTATTTGCTTCACACAAAGGCTTGTTGCCTCTGTGATGGCAGTTTTGATGTTTTCCCATTGTTGCTCTACCCCTCCTTCTTGCCTGTTTGCTAGTACTTTTCTAAGGCATGCTCCCATTTTAACAAAGTCAGTCCTCCTGAAGTCCAGTACTCTCACTTTTGTATGGCTTGACTCTGCAGCTGAGTTTATCGTGAACCACACTGTTTGGTGGTCACTTGTTCCTAGATGGCTACCTACTTCTAGATCTGAGATCATCTCACTGTCTCCATTTGTGAGTATGAGGTCTAAGATTGCTCCCTCCTGAGTGGGTTCCAACACTAGCTGTCTGAGGCATGCCCTCTGTAGGGCATCGGGAATGACCCTGCTCTTGGATGTGGCTACAGCAAAGGTGATCCAGTTAACATCTGGCATATTCAGGTCCCCCATCAACAATATCTCCTCTTTCTCTGCTATCCTAAGGATGCCTTCTATCATATCCTTGTCCATTCCCTCCCCCAGAGATGGGGGTCTGTATACAATCCCTTTGCAGATTGTGGTGACATTGCCAGTGTCTAAGGTGACCCACAGTGCTTCTTCTCCTCCCTGTTTACTCTTTTGTTCCATTGCTTTTATCCCTTCCCTTACATAGAGAGCTATTCCTCCCCCTCTTCTACCCTCCATGTCTCTCCTGTAGGTTGTGTACCCTCGAATGTTAACATCCCAGTCATGGTTCTCAGTGTACCATGTTTCTGTGACTGCCACAATATCCAGGCATCCCTCTTCCATCAAGCCCACCAATTCAGGGAGCTTGTTGCCCAGACTATGGTCATTGGTACTCATTACCCTCCATTTCTTGATGGCCTTACCCCTTTTTGCCCCAGCCCTGTCCTTACTGCCTTTGTCATTTTTTCCATTTACCTCTGCTCTTCTCCCTATCGGGGTCTCTATCTTGATGTTTACCTCACTAACTACTCTGATATCTGGGGGGGCTAGGATTTCCCTGCTCCTTTCCAGTGTCTCCCCCCTTGGCTAGTTTAAATGCTTGCCAATGAAGCATTTAAACCTATCATCTAGGAAAGACATTAAAGAGGACTAGTCTCAGCACTGATCCCTGAGGCACATGGCTGGTCACCCTCCCTTCCATGGAGTGAACTTCATTTACCATCACCCTCTGTCTACTATCCCCACAACCAATTACTTATCCAGTTTATCACCTTTTGACCCACTCCTAAGCTACCTATGTTAAATGGTGCTGAACGCCTTACTGAAATCTAGGTAGACCACATCCACATCCACTGCGCTACCCTGATCTAGTTCCTTGGTCACCCAGTCAAAGAAATGTATCAGATTTGTTTGACATGACCTCCCCCTTGTGAAACCATGCTGCCTTGGGGCTTGTAACCCACTGGATTCAAGATATTCCACAATCCTTTCCTTCAGCAGTGATTCCATTAACTTCCACACCACCGATGTCAGGCTGACTCTACTATAATTGCCAGCCTTCTCCCTGGTACCACTTTTGTGTAGTGAGACTACATTCACCTTCCTCCAGTTCCCTGGAACCACTCCTATTTCCAGTGAGCTGTTAAACAGAATTGTCAGAGGTGCAGCCAGTATTTCCCTGAGCTCCCTCAATACCCTTGAATGCACACCATTCAGCCCCATTGCTTTGTCCACCTTCAGATTACCAAGCCCTTTCAGGACTCTCGCCTTCAAAAAAGGACTATTGTTCACCTCTCTCTCCCTCCAAAGCTTTTGTTACTTTTTTGTGGCCCCTCTCCTTCTCCTTCCTCTGTGAACACTGAACAAAAGTATTAATTAACTATTAATCAAGAGTCCTGTATGTTTTCACATGAACCTCCTTGTAGGCAATCTTTTTATGCACCAACATATTTAAGTGAAGATATAATTCAGTCACTAAAAAATCAGCATGCTGCTAACATATTAATTATGGAGCAAATTATTGTCCTAAAAAATGAGATTGAAGCAGCAAGGTATGACACAGCCATTAATGCAGCAAACTTAGATACAATTATGGCTAAACTAGATTAAATGTATCCTCCTAAACTATCTGATTCTATACCTTTAGAGTTAACTGTAACTCAGACTGCCAACCATAGGCCTGATTTCAGCCCAGTGATTATTCCAGACTCACCAAAGATTTCTAAAAAGGAGAAACTGAAGAAGAAAAAGCCGAAGAAAATAATAATTTCTAAAGAGATCACTGAGTTAAATGTATCTGATATGCACAACTCAATAGAGTGTAAACAAGACTCTCCACAAATAACATCTCTTCAGTTTATCCGAGGTACCCGAGGACTGGAGGAAGGCGGATGTGATTCCCCTTCACAAAAGTGGGACCAAGACAGAGGCAGGAAACTACAAACCTGTCAGTCTGACCTCTGTGGTAGGGAAAGTGATGGAGTCACTTCTGAAGGAAAGAATAGTTGAGTACCTAGAGGTCAGTGGAGCACAGGATCCAAGGCAGCATGGGTTCACAGCTGGAAGGTCATGTCAGATGAATCTAATCGATTTCTTTGACTGGGTGACCAAAGTAGTAGACCAGAGAGGGGCTGTGGACATGGCCTACCTAGACTTTAGCAAGGCATTTGACACAGTCCCACACAAAAGATTATTAGTCAAATTAACCAGCCTGGGAGTGGGTCCCAGGGTGGTAGCCTGGTAAAACATTGGCTGGACAACAGGACACAGAAGGTAATTGTAAATGGAGTCCACTCTGAAGAAAGGCGGTTACTAGTGGGTACCGCAGGGTTCAGTATTGGGTCCAGTCCTTTTTAATGTCTTCATCAGTGACATTGCAGAGGGACTGGTAGGAAAAGTATGCCTTTTTGCAGATGACACAAAGATCTGCAACAGGTTGATACACAAGGTGGCGTGGAAAGGATGAAAAGGGACTTGGCAAGGTTGGAGAAATGGTCAGACATATGGCAGCTAGATTCAATGCAAAAAGTGCAAATAATGCACCTGGGAAACAAGAACCCAGGGAAGAATACAATTGGTGGGGAGGTAGTAACAACAACAAAACAGGAAAGGGACCTGGGGTAATCATATCAGATGACCTTAAGGTTAGCAAGCAATGTGAGAAGGCAGTAGGGAGGGCGGGTATACTGGGATGTATAGGAGAGGCATCAGCAGCAGAAAACAGGAAGTTGTTATCCCTCTGTACAGACAGTTGGTGAGACCCCATCTGAATACTGTGTCCAGTTCTGGAGACCCCATCTCCGCAAGGACATAGACAGGATAGAGGCAGTCCAGAGGAGGGCAACTGAAATGGTGCAGGGTCTGCAAGAGAAGCCGTATGAGGAGAGACTAAAGGAGCTTAATATGTATACCCTTGAGGAAAAAGGGAGAGGGGGGACATGATAGAAACTTTCAAGTACCTCAAAGGAATCAACAAAATCCAAGAGGGTAGCATCTTTCAGAAAAAGAGACTTGCAAGAACAAGGGGACACAATTTAAAGATAGAAGGAGGGCGGTTCAGGGGCAATGTGAGGAAGTATTATTTCACAGAGAGGGTAGTGGATGCATGGAACAGCCTTCCTGAGGAAGTTGTGGGGTCTAAAACTGTGGTAGAATTCAAGAATGCATGGGACAGACATAAGGCAATTCTTGTGGGGGGCAGGAAGATATAGGCTGTTGGTTAACTAGGATCTGCGGCCTATCCTATAGGTAGGGAAATGGGCAGACTAGATGGGCCTAGCAGTCCTTATCTGCCGTCAAAGTCTATGTTTCTATGTTTCTATGTTTATCGAAAGTAAAAGAGACACCCCTGTAGTAACAGCTTTAAAATCTAAGGAGGATGGTACAGACTGTAAAGTTGATTACTCTACCTCTATTGTTGAAACTGCTGTTAGAGGGGATTTGGGTACCCAATTGCGACTACTGAAAAATGAGATTAAGAGTCTAGGGAAACAACTGGGAACATTGTCTGCTGAGGATGTCATGTCTCAAAAGATATTGGAACAGCTTAGTAAACCTAGACATATTATACAGACATCACATAGACTTAATTATAATTATTACCAACAGCCCAAAGTATACACTGGAGTGGCTTTGGAGAATATACCATGTTTATAGCAATTTAATCCACCAGTAAATGAAATCTTTTTTTGAGACTCACTGCTGAAAAGGATTGGCCTAATGAGACAAAAGAACATTTTAAAATATTGATAGTTATGATTAAGAGAGATTTGGATCTAGAAACTAATGAAAATGACATTATTGAAGTGAAAAAAAAAAACTACAGTTGGCCGTTTAAATACTATTGAACTTAAATTAGAATTTTCAACAGTGACAAATTATTTATGGTACAACAGAGAGAGATTTGGCAAAAAAGGTATTTTTCTGTCATTTCCAAACAGGTTAATTTTTAAAGGCACTGGTTCCAGAACCCATGAGACTCCAGTAATTTTGACTTTGTTTGGCCTGGAGTCTTTACCTTGGGAGAATAATCATAAATTGCTGGGTTCACTCTGTAACTTGTTTAGAAATTTTTTACAGGTTCAACTGGGGGAAAGAAGAATTATTAAAGTAGAAAGAAAAGTACAGTAGAAAGTTCATAGATTGCTGTCTATGTAAAAAATAATGAAATTGCCCAAACATTGTTGGAAAAAAGTGCTGCACTGGATCTTTTGGGTTTATATCTGGTGAGGGCAAGTGATATCTTTAACGGAAGAGAGGAGTATTCTCAGGGAGACCTTCAGCTGAGACAAGATCAACCTTTCTGTGAAACTTTAATGAATCAGAGCTCACATATACCCTTAGAAAATAGATTTGAGATACTAACCGAACATAACGACTGACTGACTACTGACTGGTTTGAATTAGGGTCTCAGTTTGGAGACACAAAACCAAGTTAATGGTCTAGGTTTTGTTGCATCTGAGGGCTCTTCTTCTTGTAACAAAGTCAGTAGAGTGTTTGAGACAAGTATTAATGTCCTAAATGTGTTTCCATGGAACATATCAGGTCTTATTTCAAAATTGGTTGATTCTCAATGCATGGATTATCTTATTAATTATGATGTGATTAATATACAGGAGTCATGGCATATAATGGATATGGTAGAAAACATTACTATTAATGGGTACCTTCTCTTACAATACCCTGCACTGAAGAAGGTAAGGATGGGATGGCCCTCTGGAGGCCTCCTAACTTATATTAAGATCCATGATCAAATAATAATTAAGAAAAGTATTTTATCTCAAAATAACCTTTCATTGGTTTTGGAGTTATGGAACAAGAGGGTACTCATTATGAATGTCTATAATCCACTCCAAAATTCCCCAATACATGATAATAATGTATTCCGTAAGTTTATAGCTGATATGGAAGAAATAATTGATTCATACAACAACCTTGAAATAATAATTACAGGAGACTTTAACATTAGATTTGGTCATGATAATTTGATGGATACTTCATTTATACAGTTACTAGAGGATATGCATGGTATATAACCTAAAAATTAATCTGATACTAAAAACACGCAGTATAGCACAGTAGTTTAAGGCTCTGAGCTGCAAATCTGGAGACCTGGTTTTGAATCCCACAGCCCCCACTTGCATACTGTGTGACCCTGAACAAGTCACTTAACTTCCCTGTGCTCCCAGGTTGCACCTGTAAATAAGCTTTCAGCTTAGTGTGTCTCTCCTGGATAAACAATTGGGGAAAAAAAAAAGGAAAAAATGGTCATCTGAGTTTGCTCCTACATTCATTAAAGTTAATGATGTTAATGGGAGACTCCCATCAGATAAACAAGGCGTGCATACCTGTATTATGCACAATGGTCAATCCATTGTTGATTATATATTGGTTTCCCTTTTTTATTATTATGTATGTTTGGAATTCTCTATAATATCTAGACTGGAGAGTGATCATTTCCCTCTCTTTTTGAAGAGGAAAATAAAAGGAGAAATCCACAGATTACCACAAGAACAAGTTGACATTTTCAAAAATAAAAAAATGATCAGATGGAATCAGATTCCTAAAGCTAAATTAGACAATAATATAAACAAAAAATGTTGATAACTGATCAGTTGTTAGTTATAGAGATAGATCCAGTTATAATATACAATGAGATTATACAACAATACTAATATATATTATTGTATTATAAAACAGTTAACAAAGTAGATAAATTTAAATATCATAATTGGTTTAATAAAAATTGTAGAGCCCAGAAAAACAGTTATCTAAATGGGTAAGATACGTAAAACTGTATCTCTCTAAAAATAATTTTAGAATTCAGAACAAGCGGAGGAAGTAATACAGAGAACATGTACATAAGCAAAAAATTATATATCAAAGAGAATTATGGGGAAAGATGTTAGACACAGTCATGAAAAAAGATGACAAAACTTTCTGGAAATTGGCATCAGTTGGGACCAATAACTGTAAAAACCAATATGATGCAATGATCACTGCAACACGGTCGGTAGATTATTTAACAAATATTTTTTATAATGATTGCACAATTCACACTTATCATTCTAAATTAATCAGTTCCAAAAACATATGGTTTGCAGTACAGGAAACATGTATGACTATCAAAAGTTGTAAATCCAATAAAACTCTGGGACCTGATCAAATTCCTATAGATTTATACAAAGCGGAAAGGAATTAGTGGGCTATTTTTCTTACGGATCTATTTAAAAAATGTACAATGTATGATTACACTCCTGAATCATGGAGAGGTAGCCATATTATTTTTATTTATAAAAAATGTGACAAAAAATGTCCAGCTAATTATCGGCCAATTAGCCTAACTGACAATATGGCTAAAATATTTTCTAAAATATTGTTGAATAGATTACAGGAGTGGGTTATTATAAATGAAAAAATGTCACCACTACAAGCTGGCTTTCAACGACAAAATAGAAGTTCAAAGCAGATATTTATATTCCTGCATATCATTGAAAACATATTGCAAGATTAAACAGCAAACCCTCTTCATTGCTTTCATTGACTTTTTAGCTGCTTTTGATTCTATTTCAAGAGAAATTGTTTGAAACAAATTGGAAGAAATGGGAATTGATTTAAACCTTTTAAATTTGATCAGAAGAATCTATACTGATACATGGATTAAAGTTAAATACAATAACAATGGGGAACCTATGGATAAAATGTACACAAATACAGGCAGCCAACAAGGATGTGTACTAGCACCAACACTCTTTAATCTTTATATAAATGATATTTGGACAGAGTTTAATGCCCAATCACATCATATACTCAGATTACTACTTGAAAGGAGGACAACAGAAGTATAATGCCCATTAGTGCTGTCCCCACTACTTAGTGTAGGTAACAAGTTACCATCAGTAATAAACAGATCCAGTTTGGCCTTAAAAATGTTTAAGCTAGGTGCATTAATTACTTCAACTGGTAGCTGATTCCACAGTCTTACTGCTCTAGAGACATAGCCCTGCCTCCAGGATCCTGTTTTAATGTGATTCTCTATTATCTGATAACTATGCCCCCTTAAATCAATAGCTATGATCCTTGTGGGCAAGATGCAGGACCCTTGAGAGTAGGTCATCATTTAGGATTTTATACATCAACAGGATATCCCCCCCAACATGCCTTGTCTCAAGATTCCATAGCCACATACCAGATAATCTTGTTTCATATGGTTTGTCCTTGTATTGAGATATCAATTTAGTAAATGACCTCTGGGGTCTTTCAATCATAGTTTTATCCTTCTTGGGATATTGACTCTAACTTTAGGAGCAATAGTCCATATGTGGTCATATATAGGTTTTATACAATGGAAGGAGTACATTAACATTTCTAGAAAAGAAAGATCTGCAAATGCAGTTAACGAGGTGAATTATTTTATTAGCAATATATTTCCAATGGGCATAATTCTTGAGGTCAGTACTGATATATACACCAAGGTCCCTTTCACATGTAGATTTTTTTAGTTGGTTCTCTTGGATATAATAGTTCTGTTGTATATTATTCTTCCTGAAATGCATAATTATACATTTATCTATGCTGAATTGCATCCTACTTCTTCTGGCCAACTCAGTGATGTTCTCAATATCTTCCCCAAATCTAAGCCTGTCATCAAAGGTATCCACAATACCCCCCAGTTTTACATCATCTGCAAATCTACTCAGCTTGTTATTACTTACAATACTCAGATCACTTATGAAAATGTTAAACAAAAGCTGGCCCAACACCAACCCCTGAGGGATGCCGCTAGTAACCCTGATCTCAGTGAATGAATAGCCATTAATTCTTACTGACTGGGTTCTATTCATGAGCCATTCCATAATCCATTTTATCACTTTGTGATTAAACCCCAAGTCAGTTAGTTTCGAGACAAGACTGCTGTGTGGCACCCTATCAAATGCCTTCCTAAAATCGAGTAACACAACATCCACTGATCTACCTTGGTCAATGTTGCTCCCACATAACTTTAGAAACTAAGTTGGTTATACAGGACCTTTTTTGTGTAAATCCATGCTGAATCACATCTAGAAGGCCTTTATTTACTAAATAGCTACGTATATCTTCAGAGATTAAACCCTCTATAATTTTCCCTACTATTGACGTAAAACTAATTGGCCAATAGTTTGCTGGGTTATTCTTACTACCCTTCTTAAATATGTTTACAACAGTAGCCCTTCGCCAATCTCTGGGGACATAACTTTCCTTTAGTGATCTTGACCCTAAATCTCCTATGATTGGGGCAAGTTCTTTTCCCAACTCTTTGATAAATCTTGGGTGCAAACTGTCTGGACCAGATGATTTATTCACATCTACAGCTCTAATTTTACTATAAACATTTTCAAGGGAGATTACCGCTGTAAGATTTGATGTGATTTGATTGATTAATGTTTGTAGGATTTTTTTTTAATTTTTGATACAATATTCACTTTTTATTTATAAGTTTCTTGATCCTCCCTCTTAACTATAATGTCTTCTTTTCTCTTTTGTTATATACTGATCTTAAAGGGACATACTTTGATTTTAGATCACTAATTAATTTAAGAAACAGATCCCAACATTGCTCCATATTTAATCCTTCCAACTTTGTTTTCTAGTTAAGCTGTGATAATTTCTGGCATATATTGCTTTAATTAGCCCCAGTGTATAATTTGTGAATTGTTTTTCCCATTGTAAATTTTTTTGATTTATTTAATATGAACCTAACTATGTCATGGTCACTATTGCCAAGTGGAAGATCAAGCTTAATACCCAAGATGTTCTCACTCATGTTAGTCATAATAACATCTAATATAATCTGTCAGTTTGTGGGTTTATTTATACATTGTTCAATCTCTGCAGCAGATAGGATAGTTTGTGCGTTATTTCCCAGTGGGCTGTTACTTGAGTCCTCTCCCCAAGTTATATCAGGGAGATTTAGACCCCCTATTAGTAATATATCTGAATGCTCAGCAACAGATGCTATATTCTCAAGAAATTGTTCAGTTTTATGTGTAGATGTATCTGGTGGTCTATGGGAAACAGCCAGCCTGAATTGTTTCCCCTCTATACTGGTAATGTCCACACAAAAGGCTTCAATCTGACCATTTTCCTCATTGGTACTGCTAGATAGACATTCAATATTCTCATTAGTGAATAATGCAATACCCCCACCCTTTCTATTCTCTCTGTCCCTACTTATTAAGCAATAACCTGGTGCCTAAGTTACTACATCATTCAGTTCCAGTTTTAGCATATGCGGATGACTTTGTCCTGATTTCTGCTTCTAGGCTTGGGTTACAAAGAAGCTTAAATAAGTTGGAGATCTTATACAAGTTATTACTACTGACTCCCAATATTCAAAAAACAAAAGCAATGATCATAGGTACAAAAAAGAAGTTTTGAAATTCATATTTGGATTCTCAACCATTAGAATATGTGAAGCAATTTACGCATCTAGGTGTAACAATATCTAATATATTATCTTGGCCTAGCCAGATTAATAATGTGACTAGTAAAATGAGACTCATGGCTTCTGCTCTTTTACATTTTAATAGATTATATGGTGGTATGACTATTGAACCTATGATAAAGGTTATAAATTCTAAGCTGATAAGTCAAGGGCTTTATGCAGTTGAAAAATGGGATAATAATAACTTTCAAACTTTAGAATCAATAGGTAATACAGCTTATTAAAAAAAAAAAAACTTAGGTTTCCCAAGATCTGTTTTGAATGTCTTGGTAAGGGCCCATCTGGGACAAATTACCTTTATAGCAACAGCACATATAAGGACAATTAACTTTTGGAGCAAGAACTCGTCTGCCCCTAAAGAGTTGGTTATAGCTGCTTGTCTTAAAGAAAAATCTAACTATTATCATTTAAAAATGGTGGGTGGCTTTCCAAGGTTTACTTCTTATTGGAAAATTATGGTCTATTACGATTAAAATATTAGGCGGAACAGCTATAAAAATTTACAGTAATTATACAAAAACTGTTACAAATGCTGTGTATACTAAAGTGAAAGAACATGATATGGTGAAAATCAAATGGCTTAGAGCATCAAAATAGTTAATAAAAAATATACAGGAACACTCATTAAAAGAATATTTACTGATATTTGAGGATTGCAAACTAAGACAAATGTTAACATTATATAGGTTTGAACTATTCCCATGTAACATCCTAACAGCAAGATATCATAGATTAAAACTTATCTCAGATTTTTGTCATTGTTATTTAAAGGAAATTGAAAATCTCCATCATGTTGTCATGCACCGTCCATGATATGAATCCATATGAATAAAATTTTTGGCTAAACATATTGCATCTTACAGTACTCCCAATCAATATTTTTTTGATCATTTATTTAATTCAGAAAATAAGCAAATGTTGATGGATCTGGCAACGTTTTTGGCAGCAGCCAAAAAATAGGATTAAACTAACCTCAGAGGTGATAAGTGAGCTATAATCCCTAATTGATCCACTTTCTTGGATCTTTTTTCTCGATTATTATGAGATTTGTGATTATGGAATTTGTGGGGATGTAGGTACCCAGACCTGAACCCTGAATTAACTGTTTACACCCCATTGTTTCACTTTGGAACAAAAGAGTGTGTTAGGGTATTATGCTCTTAATGTATTGCCCTCATGTCCATTGTATTTATACACCAGTTATATACCATTATGGGATAAATTCTTGTATGTCATTTTTTGAGTATACTTACTTTCTGCTTTGGCGGGAAGAACGTTTTACTCCCACAGCATATGTTAGGATTCTTTTATACCACTGTTTTTAAAATTCATTTGTATTGACAATGTATTTATGATGTGAAATTCTGTGCCTGTTGTTATATGGTTCTACTGTGTAATGACATATTATGTCGAACAATAAACTTGATTGATTGATTGAAGTATTTGTTCAGGATGTCTACATTTTACTGGTCTCCCTCAGCACAGTCTCCCCTTTCCCTTTTTGACCTTACAAAACCACCCCTGGTCTTCCTCTTTCTGCTTACATATCTAAAAAATGTCTTGTCCCCTTTCTTTACCTCCTGGGCTAGTCTGTCTTCAGTTTGTGCCTTTGTGCTCCTTACTGCTTTCCCTGCTTTTCTTTGTTTCTCCCGATACACCTCCCTATCCTCCTCCCTCTGCATCTCCTTATACCTTTGGAATGCTACCCTTTTGACTTTTATCAACCACCTCTTTTGAGAACCATAGTGGTCTCTTTTTCCTGTTGCTTTTGCTCACTTGTTTGATGCAGAGGTTTGTTGTCTTTACTTTGTTCCCTTTTATCTTTGCCCACTTTTTCTTCTACCCCACCCAGTTCACCCACCCCTGCTAGGTCATCCCTGAGGCGTTCACCTATCTTTTTAAAATCTGCCTTCCTGAAGTCCAGGACTCTCGCCTTTGTGTGGTGTGATTCTGCAGGTGTCCTTATAGTGGACCACACCTTATGGTGATCACTTTTCCCCAAGTGGCCTCCCACCTTGATGTCTGCAAAACTATCCCTGTTAGTGAGTATCAGGTCCAGTATTGTCCCATCATGAGTGGGTTCACTGATTAGTTGCCTGAGGAATGCCCCTGCAGAAAGTCCAGGATATCCCTGCTTCTAGCTGAAGCAGCAGCTGGGAAGCTCTAGTCCACATCTGGCAAGTTGAAGTCCCCCACTAGCAGCACTTCCCCCTTTTCTGACATCTTGCCAGTGGCTTCCACCAGTTTCTTATCTAATTCCTCCTTCTGTGCTGGAGGTCTGTTGATCACTTAAGTGTGAATAGTAGCTCCATTCCCTGTCTCCAGGGTAACCCATAGTACCTCTGCCTCCCCCTGTATTCCATGTATGTCTGTGACTTTTATGCTCTCCCTCACATAAAGCACCACACTTCCTCCTTTCTTTCCTATCTGGTCCTTCCTGAACAGAGTATAGCCTGGGATGGCCATGTCTAAGTCATGGTTTTCAGTGCACCATGACTCAGTAATGGCCACAATATCCAGGCTGGCCTCTGCCATGATGGCCTCCAGGTCCAGAATCTTATTTCCTAGACTTCTAGCATTCACAGACATGACCTTCCAGATTTTGTTTCTACTTGGGGAGTGGGGACCACAAGCACCAGAGAGTTTTCAATTTCCTATGGGCTGGTGTTTGGAGGGAGGGAGGGGGGACCACTAGCACCAGGGAGTTTTTTGGTTTCAAATGGGCTAGCAATTGGGAGAGGGGGAAAATAGACCACAGGGAGCTGGTGTGCTCCCCCAGCAGCCAAACAACTAGGGTTGCATGGAGTAAGAGGGTTTTGTTTGGGGGCATTTGCACTGTGTAAAATGACCACACTAAACCCTTTTGCATGGTGCAAATCTGCTGAATATTGGCTTGTGTCAATATTCCTGCCCACACACTCCATTTGCATACCGTCACCCACTGGGGTTTGTGCAGGTGCTAACCCTGTTTGCCGGCACAACCAAGCCTTTGGAATATTGGGCTCTGGTGAAAAACTCAGTTTGAATGGGCATACACAGGTTAGCACCCACAAAAACTTTTGAATATCGGACCCCAGATCACAGCTACAGAGCCTTACTGTATACTTTCCTTTATTCTCCTGTATAGATACTGTGCACCAGTAACTGCACTGACTTTTTTTTACAGACTCTGCACATCTTTTACTATTCAAGCATGTCTCAAACCTCCACCAGAACACTTCATGTAACAATCAGGCATCTAAGGCAGCAACAGTCTGGAGCCAAAGCACAGGTATACTCACAGCTTAGCAGAACAAATTGGCTTCTCAGATACTGGTTCATAAACTCAAACATGCAAGTACTGTGTTGCAGGATAATAATCTTTTATTCATAAAACAAAAAAAAACAGCAGTAGGCTGTAACACACCTTCCCTCTATGGCTAAACATTTTTGCACCACCTAGTGCTTTCTCTTGAGCCTTGAGAAATTTCTAGGTGGCCCAAAAATATTTGGCCATGGAAGAAGGGGTGAGTCAGAGTCTACTGCTGTTTTTTATTTTATGAATAAAAGTTTATTATCCTGAAACATAATGTTTACGTGTTTGAGTTTATGAACTGGTATCTGAGAAGTCGAGCTGTTCTGCTAAGCTGTGACTCCACCAGAACAGCTTATTTTCCATTACCTCTGCATTGCTGGAAAGGTGCTGCAGAAATCATCATGCAGCTCTCCATGAGGGTGGACTATCAACAGGTCCCCAGTGTCCACAATCTGGCACCCCATTCGGGGCCAAATCCTGCACAGACCAACCCTGGAGGGAGCTGATACCACTCAGGCCCAGGACCCTTCCACTGTTCATGGGCTCACAAGCTGTCTCCATCCAGTCACTGGAGAAGGAGCACCAAGAGGTGCAGCTTTGCTGTGTAACTTCAGCAACAGTGAATGAATCTGAACTGCTCTGACTACAGAACTGAACCAAAAACTTCTCATCTGTCTGACTACCTATATATATATAAGCAATAAGACACAACGGGGTGTGCATGAAACAGATTTTGCCACATGCCCAGGTGCATAGTGAGGCATGAGGCTGCAGGCTGAGTGCCTTCAGCCCCTGGAAGTGCGGCAAGCTCTGTTCCATGCACACCCCCAGAGTGTCTTATTGCACTTATAAAATGGGCTAATTTTTTTGGTTTAAAAAAATAATTTTATTTATATAAAAAAGGCTATTGTTGTTGGATTCTCTGATAAAATAGTCCTTTTGCCAGGCATAATGACGTCATTGAACTGATTACTAATATTCATGACCTCATTTGCATATCGGGGCCAACGATTGTTAGGTGGCAGATTTTCCAGTTGTGGTCAAGTTTATGAATAAAATTGCCATCTAGTTTATAGTTTTATTAATTTATTTTTAGGGAACCAGGACTGTTGTCAGCATGGCAGCAGGGAATGCAGAAACACACATACTCCGAGCTGTCATACGTTAAGTTCATCTTTGCTTTTGCCCCCCCCCATACACATGCACATACATGTTAACAAGCAAGATCATGTCTGGGGGAACATATTATATAATTATTATTTTTTTTAAACGAAGGCAAGGCAACGTCTTTTTCTTATGAGAGACACATGTTGTGCTACAGGACCAGATGTCAGCTGGTAAGTACCACCAACAATGGCGGCACAGCAGGAGAGGTCGGGCAGGAATTAGGAATGAAAGCAATGTCTTTTTTATGAGATGCACAATTGACTGTCAAAAACAGCAGATGTGCTACAGGATGAAAAGTGAATTAGTGCAGGGGGTACTCTCAGAGAAGTGAACACTGCAGTCCATTTACTGTCAGGAATAAATGTGAGGGTGATGAGCCGCATTAGTGAGGTATGAAAAATGGCTGCATTTCAAACACTAATGTTTTATCAGCACACTGATTTTTCTGCAGTGCGGTGGTGCTTTCCTGAACTTGTTATTACTTGTGCATGGAACAGATTTCATGCACAGGTAATAACCAATCAGAAAGCAGAATTTTGTCTCACCATTTTATAATTATATCTAGCAGATGGCAGGCACTCCAGACAGCATGCAGTCTTGCAGGATAGCAGGGACATGATGTACAGTACACTGGAAACTTACAAATTTTGGAACACTGTGCTCTCTACAAAATAGTAAACACCAAGAAATACTGCAACATTTGTGTTTTCCTGACTCAGAACTGTTAACCCTTTACCAGCTGAAATAGGGATAAGAAACACAACTCCTATTTTCTTTTTGGGGGGTTACACTCTCTGTTACCAAAATGCTTGAGGCCCTCATCAAGCCTAGTACCTTGTGTAGGGTACATGTAACATGTTACAGTAGCTGGTACCATGGAGGAGATGTCAAAAGATTTTTTCTTTAACAGTAACCTGGCAAGTTGTGTGTGTGTGTGTGTGTGTGGGGGGGCAAAATACATTTATCACATCACTGATCAATTACCTGGCTGGATAACTGGATGCAGAGGGTAATAGTAAACAGAGTCCACTCCAAAGAAAGGGGGGTTACCAGTGGGGTACTGCAGGGTTCATTACTGGGGCAGGTCCTTTTAATGTCTTTATAAGTGACATTGCAGAGGGACCAGAAGGAAAAGTGTGCCTCTTTGTAGATGACACAAAGATCTACAACAGGGTTGATACACAAGGAGAGGGTGTGGAAATGATGAGAAGGAACTTGGCAAGGTTGGAGGAATGGTCATAAGTATGGCAGCTTAGAGTCAATGAAAAGAAGTGTAAAGTAATGCACCTGGGAAATATATGCCCAAGGGAAGAGTACACAATGGGGGGAGGAACTAACAACAACAAAAATGGAAAGGGACCTGGGAGCAGTCATATCAGATGACCTAAATGTAGGCAGACGATGTGAGAAGGTAGTAAGGAGGGCTGGGGGATACTGGGATGCATGGGGAGAGGCATCACCAGTAGAAAACAGGAAGCTGTCATCCCTCCATACAGACAGTTGGTGAGACCCCATATGGAGTACTGCATGCAGTTCTGGAGACCCTATCTCCGCAAGGACATAGGATGGAGGCAGTCCAGAGGAGGGAAAATAAAATGGTGCAGGGTCTGCACCAGAAACCACATGAAGAGAGACTAAAAAAGCTTAATATGTATACCCTTGAGGAATGGAGGGAGAGGGGGGACATGCTAGAAACTTTCAAGTACCTCAAGGAAATCAAAAGTCCAAGAGGTAGCATCTTTCAGAAAAGAGATGTGCAGAACAAGGGCACAGTTTAAAGACAGAGGGGGACAGCTCAGGGGCAAGGAGGAAGTATTTTTTTCACAGAGAGGGTGGTGGACACATGGAACGGCCTTCCTGAGGAGTTTGAGGGGTCAAAAACTGTGGGGGAATTCAAGAATGTATGGGACAGACATAAGGCAATTCTAGTGGGGGTAGGAGGAAGTAGACTGTTGGTTAACTAGGATCTGCAGCTTATCCAATAGGTGGGGAAATGGGCAGACTGGGAGGGCTAAGCAGTCCTTATCTGCCATCAAAGTCTCTGTTTCTATGTTATCTTTTGGGCTGCCTAACCTTTTACATATTTATGTGGACTATACCTGTCTCTTTATAAAAGAAACAGACAATGATGGCAGAATAAGACCAATGGTCCGTTCAGTCTGCCTGATTTCCCTGTTTATCCCTGGGACCTACTGTCCCTGCAGGGTCCTAGCCCTTCCCATTCCCCCCCCATTCTCCATCCTGATTGTGCCACCCAGAGCAACCACTATTCCCTCCATTCTTCCCAAGCCATGTTTAAAACCATTAACAGTTTTTGAACCCATCACCTCGGCTGCCAGAGTGCTCCACGGCTCCACCACCCTCTCTATAAAACAGTACTTGTCATGTCCCTCCTGTACCTCCCTCTTGTTAGTTTCCACTCATGTCCACATGACTGCAAGCTAGTACTCAAGCTAAATAATTCTCCACAGTTCACCTTGTCAATTCCTTTTAGGAACTTAAAAGTCTCTATCATGTCTTGACTCTCCTTCTGGTCTCCAGTGAGTACATGTTCAGTGCCATGGGGTGGTCCTCATAGGATCTGCCCCGTTGGCCTTGAATCATTTTTGTTACTCTACCCTGCACCATCTCAAGCCTCTCTCTATCTTTTCTGAAGTGAGGACTCCAGAACCTGGCATGGTACCTGGTGAATATAGCGCTGTGAAAACAGTGCATGACTTACTGTGCTGTAGAAAGTGCTAAAGTAAGTACAGCGACAGGGGTTTTACAGTAATCGGAAATATCTGCTACCCTTGTCACTGTATGGTCCTGTAGGGAAATATGAAGAGGTCTGCTGGGGCAGTGCTTGGCTGAGCCATTCCCATGGCAGAGCGGCTAGGGCACCAGCACCTGGCAGCATAGGGGACCTGAGGCTGTGGATCGATTCCCCCCAGGTCCCATAGCATGGTGACTTTTTTTTGTAAAAAAAAAAAAAAAGAATTTTTGTGGCTCTCATTTTTCACCTCATCCCTGAAGTCCACTCCCCCTTGGAGTTAATTATAGTAATTCCGGAGGTGTAGGGGGCAAAACCCCCACAATGAGTGGTGCAGGGGTAGAGCCCCCGAAAAAAAACTAAAAGTGCCATTGGAATCAACGGTGTGCACTGTTTCTGGAAAATCACTGTGTTTCCCAACCTTATTTTATGCACACTGATTTTCCCATTGCATCGTTTCATGTGCTATCTTGGGTACAGAATAATGACCCATGCCATCAGGCCCAGTAATCCCGGTGTGGCCTCACCAAGGATCCTATATAGGGAAAGTATTACCTCTCCCTTTCTGCTATCAGTACCTCTCACGATACATCCCAGCATCCTATTTGCCTTGGTATAAGCATTGTTGCACTGATTCAATTGCCTTAGGGAGTCACTGATGATAATTTCGAGGTCTTGTTCCTCAGCCATAGAACAGTACTCTGTCATGGGGTTCTTTTCCCCTAGGTGCATTACCTTGCATTATTTGGCATTGAATTTCAACTACCAAACCCTAGACCATCTCTCTAGCCTTTGTAAGTCCCTCTGCATTTCCTGTACTCCCTCATCACTATCCACCCTCCCATAGAGCTTAGTGTCATCTGCAAAGAGACCCAGTCTGCCCTGCCCTGCCCTCACTAATGTCACTGATGAACAAGTTGAAGAGGACCAGACCCAGGACAGATCACTGTGGTATTCTGCTCATGACCTCCCTCTCTTCTGATTTAATGCTGTTGACCACTTCCCTCTGCTGCCTCCCCTCTTGTTAATTACCTACCTATCTTTGCTATGATCTTAGCCACACCCAGATCCTCCATCTTCTTCAGCAAACATCTGTGAAGCATCGTTGAAAGCCTTGCTGAAGTCAAAGTAGAGCAAAGCCACAGCATGGCCCCTATCTAATTCCTTCCTCACCCAGTCAAAGACAACTATCAGGTTAGTTTGACAAGCCCTACCAGGCACAAATCCATGCTGTTTACTATTCTGCAGACCATTGCTCTCCAAGTAGTCCACAAGGTCTTCTTTGACCAGTGACTCCACCACCTTCCCTACAATACAGGTAAGACTGACAGGGCTGTAGTTCCTTGCTTGCTCCTTGTCCCCCCCACCTTATGGAGTGGAACCACATCCACCACTCTCCAATCTTTTGGAATTACTCCAATCCTTAGTGAGCTGTTGAATAGACCTATTAAGGGTTCAGCGGGTTCCACTGCCAGTTCCCTGAGTATCCTCAGATGAAACCCATCTGGTCCCAGGGCTTATCCATCTTATGGCTGCAAGCCCATTCAGGATCCCTTTGCTAGTAAATATTGGCTGCCTCATCTCTGGGACCCACTTAGTCGCACTTTGATGCCACTGTCTGGCAAGGGCCCACCATACTCTCCAGTGAAAACTGAACAAAAGCACTCACTAAGGACAGTGACCTTTTGCCTGTCCTCTTCTATCACCCTACCTCCCCACTAGTCTTACGAGTCCACTTCCTTTCTTCCCCTAATATATGTGAATAACTGTTTTTCTCTGCTCTTGACCCCCTCCGCAATATGCAGCTCTTTGTCTGCTTTTGCCTCCCTAACTGCCCCCTTTACCTCCCTGTTTTTCAGTAAATATTCTCCTCATTCTTCCTCCCCCTGCTCTTCTTTATTTTTGCAGAAAGCCTTTTTCTTGGCCCTCAACACTTCCCTGACCCTTGCTGAGAACCATAACAGTCTCATGAACCTGTTCTTTTTGGTTACCATTCTCATGCATACTTTAGATGCCTCTAGAATGGACCCCTTAATTGTGTTCCACCCCACATATGGTATCCTCCCCTACTACCTGTAAATCTGGCTAACTAGCCAGTCAATGCAGGGACACAGCCGTATAACATCATAAGATACATAATGGGGGAAATACTCTTCAGACATCACCTGAACCATTCCTGGTCCCTGCAACATCCAAGCCTAGGCCAAGGCTCCTTATCCTGCAGGGCAGTGTAGCCTGCCCCACCAATTTAGCACAGTCACATTTTTCACAGTAAACATGTCAATTATATTAGAATGGCCAGTGCATTTACGACATATACTTATATCAGTATATAACAGTTCCTTCACTCTCCAGATAAGACATTATGTAAGCTCAGGGCGTCCTTCTTGATTTACTGTTCAGCTGCACAGTCCCTTTACTCATTTACAAATTCTGAGATCTTAGAGCCATACTCCTGATGGCAAAGCAGGAGGAAGTCCACAAAATTAAACTACAGGTCTTTGCCAAAGGTTCAATCTGCAAGGGAAACAAAGTTAACATATTACAATACCAGTTCAAAAGAGGCAAATCTTCAATGAGATGCACCCTAGACTATTAAGTGGGTCTCCTTTCCGGAACACCAAATGACTGTAGCTCCCTTTTAAGATGCTCATACAAGGGTGCTCCCCTTCTGGGATGCTGAAAACTAGGTGCTCCCCTTCTGTAATGCTGAAAACTGGGTGCTCCTCCTCTGAGATGCCAGGAACTGAGTGCTTCCTTTTTGGGACACTGAAAACTGGGTGCTGCATTTCTGGGATGCCAAAAACTGCATTGACCATGACAACCCAGCTGCAATCTTCCATAGCAACAATCAAGCAATTTGTTATTCCCTATCCAAATGTGGATCCCCAGGATGCCAAGTAACCAAGCATTGAGTGTGCATACCTCCCGAATTCCAAAATCCCAGAGGGACCTTCATTTTTTTAAGACTGGAAGCTTGGGTCACCATAGCCCATGGGGAGTCCAGGGTACCCATGTCTAGATTCCTAGTGGTGGCAGTGTTGAGAGGTCTGCTGGTAGCTGTATCAGGGCCCTCAGGCAACAACATGTCCTTTTCCACTGAGAGGGCTGTCCTGTGCTCTTGAATAGATCTTTCGGCTACAGGGAGAACATATTTAGAAAAAGAATGGTACCTCCACCTGGGTAATATTGACGGAGCAAGGCCCAGGACACTTGAGCTCTGAATTCACTGAGCAAGGAAGCAGTAACTTTGGATGGTACATAGGCCTGGCATAGATGGATGCCTTGGGGAAGGTGGACAGTGGCACAGGAAATGGCATATACTGTAGTCAATCTGCAGCAGTTTAAATACTTTGTAAACAACCTCTGATCCCTTTGCACAACACTTGGAACTGATGTTGCTTAATCAAATGAATTTTTTAAAAGACACTGTACACAGTCACTAGATCAGCAGCAGATTTAAGAAGATGCCATTACAGTTTTCAATTAATCTCCCAGTCGGATCCCAGATAATGTTAAGCATGAATGTGTCCAGAGAAACTAAAAGATAAGCATTACTAGTCCAGAGGCGCTACACATTTAGCAGTACTTGGCGAGCAGAGACTCCATCATTTAGTGGTACAAGATGCCCAGAGACACCACCATTTAGCAGTACTAGGTGACCAAAGATACCACCATTTAGCAGTTCTAGGTGCCAAGAGATTCCACCATTTAGCAGTACTAGGTGCCCAGAGACACCACCATTTAGCAGTACTAGGTGTCCAGAGACACCACCATTTAGCAATACAAGATGCCCAAAGATACCGCCATTTAGCAGTACTAGGTGTCCAGAAACACCATCATATAGCAGTACTAGGTGCCCACAAATACCACCATTTTGCAGTATTAGGTACATAGAGATACCATCATTTAGCAGTACCAGGTGCCCAGAGACACCACCATTTAGCAGTACTATGTGCCCAGAGGCACCACCAATTAGCACTACAAGAAGCCCAGAGACATCACCATTTAGCAGTACTAGGAACACAGAGACTCCACCATTTAGCAGTTCTAGGTGCCCAGAGACACCACCATTTAGCAGTATTAGGTGCCCAGAAATGCCACCCTTTAGCTGTACTAGGTGTCCAGAGACACCACCCTTTAGCAGTACTAGGTACCCAGGGACACTACCAGTTAGCAGTACTACGTGCCCAGAGAGGTCACCATTCAGCAGCACCAGGTGTCCAGAGATGCCACAATTTATCAGTACAAGGTGCCCAGAGATGTCACCATTTTACAGTACTAGGTGCCCAGAGACACCGCCATTTAGCAGTACTAGGTACACAGAGACATCACCATTTAGCAGTATTAGGTGCTCAGAGACACCACCATTTAGCAGTACTAGTTGCCCCAAGACATAACCATTTAGCAGTACTAGGTGCCCAGAGTCAACACCATTTAGCAGGACTAGTTGCCCAGAGATACCACCATTTAGCAGTACTAGGTGTACAGGATGCCACCATTTAGTAGTATCAGGTGCCTAGAGATACCACTATTTACTAGTACTAGGTGCCTAGAGATGCCACCATTTAGCAGTACTAGGTGCCCAGACACCACTATTTAGCAGTACTAGGTGCACAGAGACACCACCATTTAGCAGTACTAGGTGCCCAGCGACATCACCATTTAGCAGTACAAGAAGCCCAGAGACACCACCATTTAGTAGTTTTAGGTGTCCCCAGATGCTACCATTTAGCAGTACTAGGTGCCCAGAGATGCCACCATATAGCAGTACTACAGTAGGTGCCCAGAGACTCCACCATGTAGCAGTACTAGGTGCCCGGAGACATAACCATTTAGCAGTACTAGGTGCCCAGAGATACCATCGTTTAGAAGTACTAGGTGTATGGACACGCCACTATTTAGCAGTACTAGGTGCACTAAGACACCACCATTTAGCAATACTAGGTGCCCAGAGACACCACCACTTAGCAGTATTAGGTGTACAGAGATACCACCATTTAGCAGTACTAGTTGCAGAGATACACCACCATTTAGCAGAACTAGGTGCCCAGAGATACCACCATTTAGCAGTACTAGGTGCCCAGAGATATCACCATTTAGCAGTACAATAAGTCCAGAGACACCACCATTTAAGCGGCTTTAGAAGTCCCCAGATGCCATTTAGCAGGACCAGATGTCCAGAGATGCCACCATATAGCAGTACTACAGTAGGTGCCCAGAGACACCACCATTTAGCAGTACTAGGTGTCCAGAGAAGCTTCCATTAAGCAGTACTAGGTGTCCAGAGATACCACCATTTAGCAGTACTAGGTGCCCAGGGACATCACCATTTAGTAGTACTAGGTGCCCAGAGATACCGCCTTTTATCAGTACTAGGTGCCAAGAGATGCTGCCATTTAGCAGTACTAGGTGCCCAGAGGTGCCACCATTTAGCAATGCTAGGTGCACAGAGACAATACCATTTAGCATTACTAGGTGCCCAGAGATGCCACCATTTAGCAGAACTACGGTAGGCGCCCAGAGACTCCACCATTTAGCAGTACTAGGTATCAAGAGACACCACCACTTAGCAGTACTAGGTACCCAGAGATACCACCATTTAGCAGTACTAGTTGCCCAGAGACACCACCAATTAGCAGTACTGGGTGCCCAGAGATACCACCATTTAGTAGGCCTAGGTGTCCAGAGATATCACCATTTAGCAGTACAATAAGTCCAGAGACACCACCATTTAGCAGCTTTAGGTGTCCTCAGATGCCATTTGGCAGTACTAGGTGCCCAGAGACATAGCCACTTGGCAGTACTAGGTAAACAGAGATGCCACCATTTAGCAGTACTAGGTGCACAGAAGCACCTCACATTTAGCAGTACTTGTTGCCCAGAAATACCATCATTTAGCAGTAAAAGGTGTCCAAAGACATCACCATTTAGCAGTACTCTACTAGGTGCCCTGAGATACCACCATTTAGCAGTACAAGAAGCCCAGAGACACCACCATTTAGCAGGACTAGGTGTCCACAGATGCCACTATTTAGCAGTAGTAGATGCCCAGAGATGCCAGCACTTAGCAGTACTACAGTAGGTGCCCAGAAATGCCACCAATTAGCAGTACTAGGTATTGAGAGATACCACCACTTAGCAGTACTAGGTGCAGACCCACACTGGAGGGAGCCAGTGCCACTTGGACCCATGACAATGCTACCATTCCTGAGTCTGCAAGCCCCCTCCATCCAGTCACCGGAGAAAGTGTACCTAAAGATGTTGCTTTGCTCTGTAACTCCAGTAACACTGAAATACACAGAACCCATCTGACTACAAGTGCTACTTGGACCCTTGAAAATGCTACCATTCCTAGGTCTGCAAGCCCCCTCTGTCTGGTTGCTGGAGAAGGTGCACCCAGAGGTGCTGCTTTTCTCTGTAACTCTAGTAACACAGATGTAAACTGAAGTCCTTTGAATACAGAACTAAACTGAAAACTGCTTCTCTGCCATGCTACGTAAGCAATAAGACACGACAGGGTGTGCGTTAGACACTTTATCACATGGCTAGGAGGCGTAGTGAGGCATGAGGCCGCAGGCTGAATGCGTCCACCTCCTAGCCGTGTGTTAAAGTGTCTAATGCACACACTGGAGTGGCTTATTGCACTTATACTAACATACTAGCATACTATTTGCCAGCAGATTAGGCCTTACGGTCTATCGAGTCTGCTTGAACCTTAGATCCTTAGCTGGGTGCCGAGGCCCTCCCATCCCTTGTGCTCCAGAAACCCCTATCATCCATCCCCACCCCCCTGGGACAGGCCATCATCTGATACATCCACTTTCTGTGTCTGTCCCACCCTCTCTTGAAGCCCTCCACTGTGGATCTCTGAACCAGCTCACCAGGCAGTGCATTCCAAGGGTCCACCACCCTCTCAGTGAAAAACCTCCTCCTCTCCCCCCTCACCCTTCCACCTTCCAACTTCAAACCATGCCCTCTGGTGATACCTCCCTGCTTTAGTCTAAAGATTCCCTCCATGTTTACCCTATTTATTCCCTTGAGGTACTTGAAGACCTCAATCATGTACCCGTTGTCTCTCCTCTCCTCCAATGAAAACAGGCAGAGCTCCTCAAGTCTGTCTTCATATGTCAAATCCCCTAGCCCTCTTATCATCTTTGTTGCCCTCCTCTGTACCCTCTCCAGGGCTGTATGTCCCTCTTCAAGTGTGGTCTCCAGTACTGTACACAGTACTCAAGGTGTGGTCTAACCAGTCCATTGTACAGCGGCAGAATCACTTCCTTGCTCCTAGAGGTGATCCCCCTTACGATGCATCCCAACATCCTGTTTGCCTTGCTAGCCGCTCTCCTGCACTGCTCAGAGTTATTCATACATGCATCCACCATGACCCCTAAGTCTTTTTCCCTTATTGAGACCTCCAGCGCCTCCCTTCCCAGGGTGTACCTGTGTTTAGGGTTTCCCCGACCAAGATGCAACACCTTGCACTTGGTGATATTGAAATTTAATTTCCACGTGTGAGCCCAGCTTTCCAGGTGTCCAGGTCCCTTGCAGGCCAACCTCCCCTCTTCCCCCTCAACTACTGCTCCCATCTTGGAGTCATCCAAGAGACTCATTTCACACCCTATACCCTCCCTGTTGTCCAATATGTATGCATTAAACAGGATCGGACCCAGGACCGAGCCCTGCGGTACCCCACTACCAACCTCTCTAGGGTTCGAGAGCTCCCCACAGACCACTACTCTCTGGGTGCATCCAGCTAGCCAGTTTTCAATCCATCTGACCATCAAAGGGCCTACTCCTAACCCCATCAGTTTCTCCACCAGACCATTGTGGGGGACAGAGTCAAATGCCTTGCTGAAGTCCAAGAATAATACATCCACAGGCTTTCCCCTGTCCAGTTCTGATGTTACCCATTTGTAGAACTCCACAAGGTTGGTTTGACATGATCTACCTGGCACAAACCCATGTTGCCGAATATCCAGACCTCCCACCTCCTCCAAGTACACCCCCAATCGTTCCTTTAGTGTACTCTCCATTAATTTTCCCACCACTGAGGTCAAACTGATGGGTCTATAGTTACCTGGTACTTCCCTCGACCCCCCTTTATGGATTGGCACCACATGTGCCTCTCGCCAATCCCTAGGTACCCTCCCTGTCTCAAGTGACCTGTTGAAGAGCTCCGCCAGGGGTGCAGCAAGTATGTCCGCCAATTCCCATAGTACTCTCGGATGAATGCCATCCGGCCCAGGAGATTTGTCTTTCTTTAGGGCCTTGAGGGCTAACCACACCCTTTTGGCGGAGATAGCATCATCCATCCCCTCCACCTTACTGGCCTTTTTATCCTTACCCAGATGTGACACCCCAGGGGTACCTCTCCCTCCCTCTTGCTCCATTTCTGTTACTTCCCTGATCCCACTTACTGCCGCTTCTATCCCCTTTGTGCCTTGCTTTGGAGATATCCCATCCCCCTCCCTAGTGAACACAGAGGCAAAGTACCTGTTAAATACCTCTGCCTGGTCCCTCGCCTCTTCCACCCACCCTCCTTCTGATCTCAATCTGCTGAGATGGCCCTTAGTTTTCTCCGCTCCCAGCGTACCGGAAGAACCCTTTTCCCTCCATGTATCCCCTGTGCCAGCCGCTGCTCTTTACTGGACTTTGCTCCCCTCACCATACGGGTGACTTTTCTAGATGCAAGATGGTACATTTCCTTATCCCTATCCCCTCTTGTTGTTTTATATTTTTTGTAGGCCGCCTTCTTTTCTCTGACTGCTACCTGTACCTCACTGGACCACCAGCATGGTTTATGTGACCTTGCTCCCTTACATTTCAACTTAGCGCAGATCCTGACTGTCTCATGAAGTCCCTGTTTTATGACCTCCCATCTCCTTTCCACACTTGTCATTGATGTAATCCCCTTCAAGTGATCCTTGAGAATATTTCCCATGCCCATAAAGTCTGCCCCCCTGAAGTCCACTGCCAGTGTCCTAGATCTCACCCCCTCCCCCATGCTTATTTGAAAGCAGACAGTATTGTGGTCGCTCCCGGTCAGGGGGTCCTGTACAACCATGTCCCTTACCAGATCCCCATCTGCCAGAACCACATCCAGGACATGCCCCTCCCTTGTGGGTTCCATCACATGCTGTGTTAAGAACACATCCTGGAGCAAATCCAGCAGCCTCTGCTCCTTGGCCACTTTAGAGGACATGGTTCCCCAGTTTGTACCTGGCATATTAAGGTCCCCATCAACACCACTCCTTCCCCTTTTGGTCCACACTGGGCAATGATGTTGTCCAGCAAACCATCCTCTAGAACATCCACTCATCCCGGGGCCTATACTACACCCAGCTTGACCTTATCTCCTGCTGGGGATCGTGAGTGACCCATAAGGCCTCACGTATCCCTCTGCCTCTTCTACCCTAGCAATTTCTATGTCATCTCTAATGAACATAGCCACTCCACCCTCTGCCCTCCTTTCTATCCTTCCTAAGCATAGTGTACCCCCCATCGTTTAGGTCCTAGTCATGGTTTTGTTGTGCTACGTCTCCGTGACCGCCACATCCACCCCTCCCGAACAGCATGGCCTGGAACTCTGGCAACTTGTTTCCCAAGCTCTGGCATTTACTAACACCAACCCCACCCCTTATCCCTGATCCTCTTTGTCGAACCCCACCCAGATTCCTTATACTTCCATCCTCCCTCTGCTCCTCCTGAAACCTCCACCCCAGTCTGTCCCCTCCCCTTGGGCTTGAAGGCTACTCCCCTCATCTGGAGGAGAGGGCTTCTGGTCAACCCCTCCCTTATCCCTTCCCCCCTCACAAGTTTAAACCCCACCTTTCTTGAATGTAGTCAGCCATCCCCTGTTTAAGGACTTCCTCCCTAATGGGGCAAGATGAAGCCTGTCCTTGGCATATAGTCCCTTATCCTCCCAAACTCCATTCCAGTTCCCTAACACCCCCAACCCACTCTCTTCACCCCACTTCCTGAGCCAGTCATTAACCTCTGTGAGCTTCATTTTTTCTCCACTGAGGCCTTTGGTACTGGCAATATCTCGAAAAATGTTGCATCCATTATCCCGACAGACTCTGGCAAGTTCTTGGAACCGTGCTTGGATTTCCAAAACGCTATTTCCCTCTAGATCGTTAGTTCCCAAATGCACCAGGAAATCCGGTTTCCCTCCACAGTCCCTAACCATTTCATACACCATGAACTTTGCTCTGTGCACTGTCAGACCAGAGATACTCACTACCTTCACCTGGCTATGGCATCCACCCCACTGTCCCTCCCACTGGATACCCCTAATCATCGAGTCTCCCAATAACAGAACCTTAACACCGCCATCATCCTTATGGTTACCTCCACTATGCCTGCTCAGCCCCCCTTCCCTCCCTTTAGTCATGATCTCAATTCCATGGGAGTCTTCCTGCCTTATTAGAGACCCCCTTGTCACCCTCCCCTTTCTGCCTCCCTCGCTATTTTGCCCACTTAACTCAAACCCTCTCTGAATAGGTGTCCCCTTTGACCCTCTCTTATCCAAACCATTTATCCTGGCCCTGATGGTTTCCCCTTCCCCCACCGCCATCCTCCCCCTTGTAATAGTACCTCTGCCTCAGGGCTCTCTGTGAGTCCCCTTTAGCTAGGGCCCCATCCTTGGTACTGACCCCCTGCTGAAGGGCTCCTCTACCTCTTTGTCTCCCAGTTTCTCTCAATCATGCTCTCCTCCCTCATGTCTGCAATATGTTGCATCTCCCCATTGCTTAACATTTATGTTTCCCTTCTCCCTCTGGGACTATTTCTATCCTTTCCATAGCCGGTCTGTGATGCCCTATGGGTATCGACTCCCTCCCCCGGCCTCTGTATAAGTTTCCTCATTTCCACCAACCCCTTCCTCCCCCTCTAGGTTGCTTAGTAACTCAAATTTATTGTGACACTCTATGTCAGCCTCCATCAAGTAACCTGAGTTTCCCCTGACTGCACCTCTAAACTGCCCCTCCTCTTCCCCTCTTGCTCTGTTCACCTTAGGAGCTCCCTTCCCACAGTCTGCTGTTTTAGGCTTCCGCACAACAGCCCCTCCTGACCCTTCCCCCTCCACTCTCTTTGTATTCAGAATGTTCACCCTGTACGCTTTCCCCTTAGCGTCAATATCCCTATCTAAGTGTCCTCTGTCCCTAATATCCCCCCTCCTGCTTGCTGTAACATAACCTCCTGTAATTTCAGAGCGTTGCCCCAGCCTCCCCTCAGCCCCACCCTTCTGCTGCCCATATCCACACCCCTTATCCTTGGACACCCCCCCAGGTCCCCCAGCTTACTCCTTAACCAATATACCTCACTTCTGATACAAGATAGCTGTCTGCAGGATGGGCAGCCTCCCTCTCTCCAGGCCAATTTAGAATTATTGCCATCCCACAGCCTGTGCAGCCTACAACCCTTCCAAAGATGCCTGCCATGGTGGAATATGGCCACCCTGTTTATCCCCCTCTGTTTATAATGGCACACCCACTTTTCTCAGTCCCTTTCCCCTGGAATACAGTTTCTCTCTATACTGACTGCAGTTATTTACAAACCCAATTTCAACCCCACCAATAAAGATCCCAAGTCTCACAAACACATACAGTCCAGTGTGTGTTCAGTCCCACTAACAGTGTGTGTATGCAGACATCAGGTACCGTATGATGTTACAGGCCCACCAGCTCCTGTTGCTTCGAATTTCAGTCCCAAACAGAAATACTCAGCCCTTCAATCCCAACCCCCAGTGGCTTTTCAGTATTTAAGAAAGCCTACAAAACAGGGTGGGTGGGAGGCCTCTTACCAACACCAGGCAAACAACACATTTAAATTTCACTCTAATTATCCCTGCCAAACAACTGTTCCCAAGCCTCCAAAGTTACAGTATCACAGCCCAAGTAACAGTTCTAACTCAAGGTAATAATTTTTAACACATAGAACTAATTTCACTTACAAAACTATTCAAATATTTCAGTTAAAACAGAATATAACCCCAGACCTCTGTCCTTACCAGCCTGCCTTATGTTCCCAAGTGAACAATGAAGGCCAAGGTAATTCCTGTTAAAGACAAGGTAATTCCAGCTAATGTCCTCCCCTAACACCAGGCAAACAACACATTTAAATTTCACTCTAATTATCCCTGCCAAACAACTGTTCCCAAGCCTCCAAAGTTACAATATCACAGCCCAAGTAACAGTTCTAACTCAAGGTAATAATGTTTAACACATAGACCTAATTTCACTTATAAAACTATTCAAATATTTCAGTTAAAACAGAATATAACCCCAGACCTCTGTCCTTACCAGCCTGCTGCTTATGTTCCCAAGTGAACAATGAAGGCCAAGGTAATTCCTGTTAAAGACAAAGTAATTCCAGCTAATGTTCCCTCCCTAACACCAGGCAAACAACACATTTAAATTTCACTCTAATTATCCTGCCAAACAACTGTTCCCAAGCCTCCAAAGTTACAATATCACAGCCCAAGTAACAGTTCTAACTCAAGGTAATAATTTTTAACACATAGAACTAATTTCACTTACAAAACTATTCAAATATTTCAGTTAAAACAGAATATAACCCCAGACCTCTGTCCTTACCAGCCTGCTGCTTATGTTCCCAAGTGAACAATGAAGGCAAGGTAATTCCTGTTAAAGACAAGGTAATTCCAGCTAATGTTCCTCCCCTAACACCAGGCAAACAACACATTTAAATTTCACTCTAATTATCCCTGCCAAACAACTGTTCCCAAGCCTCCAAAGTTACAATATCACAGTCCAAGTAACAGTTCTAACTCAAGGTAATAATTTTTAACACATAGAACTAATTTCACTTACAAAACTATTCAAATATTTCAGTTAAAACAGAATATAACCCCAGACCTCTGTCCTTACCAGCCTGCTGCTTATGTTCCCAAGTGAACAAACATGGGCTTTTAAATTATAGAGGGACGTGAAAAGTAAAAATAATTAAAACAATAAAAACATATCTTTTGTCTGTCATTTAAATAAAATAGTTCCTCCGCCTTTAGTTTACAGTGTTTGTTTTTTTTGAGTTGAGGACTTTTGACCCAGGAAGGCTGCCATTGTTGCAGTTTTTCTATCTGGTTGTCATGGCATTACCCACCCACCCCAGCTACTTCCAGTTCCATTCGATATTTTAAAATTGCAACATTGCACCGAAATGATGCCTGCGTGTGTGTGTTTTTTTTTGTAATTTTGATCTGTTTTAGGAGCAGAGCATTTGTCCGTTGAGGAAGACTGTGTTTCACTGTGTGAGGGTGAGCGAGCAAGCGAAGCGGAGGGGCAGGGAAGAAAAATTATGTGTTGGTGCTAGAAGAAGTCGTCAAGAGAGAGAAGCAGGATGTGTGTTAAAAATTAGACAAATGGGAAGAAGAGAGAGTAGTTAGCAGCTGGCAAGTCAAACATTGAGAGGATGACTGCGGTGGCAGGAGGGGAGAATATAAAGCGATTGTGGCAGTCCCGAGTTTTTGTGCTTGTGTACTTCAGAGATTCTGACATAAAAGTTTGTGAAATGAGCATTAAAATGAAAAGGCAATCTGATTGAAGTGGATAAAATTTGGCAGGCATCACTGGCACAGTTGGCAAACTAAGATGGCTACTTTACTTTTTCTGAACATTCTGAGTGGGCAGCTTTACCAATATCAGTGCCCATTGGGCACTGCTAGACCTTTTTCACGTGCGTAAAACACATTATCACACAGGTATTGCCCAATCAGATTGCCTCTATTTTGATGCTCATTTCAAAACGTATTTATATACCCAGTAGACAGAAGGCACTCTAGAGAGCATGGAGCCTTGCAGGATAGCAAGGACAGGATGTACTGAGGAAAGTTACACATTTCAGAACACTGAGCTCTCTGTAAAACAGTAAACAGCAAACACTGCAACATTTCTTTTTCTGTTTTTTTTCCTGACTGAAAACTGTTAACCCTTTACAAGCTGAAACAGAGATGAGGAACCTACTTGGATTGGTAGGGTAGGTTAAAACTGTAGGTATTCTGTTTTCTGGACAGGCTCTTTGGATCCATGGGAGTAGAGCTAGGGCTGGTGGGATGGCTGAGAGCTGATGGGTTAATGCGGGGAATAGCTGAGGCTCTCACCTCCCTTGTAGGGGGAGTATGTTCTTGATCCATGCCAGGGGTGACTGGCAGGGTCACTTACCACTTCCAGAAGGGAGATGTGAGGGTGTCCTTGGTCCAGATGCAGGGGAGGGATGGCAGGGGGCACATCGTGTCACAGAGAAGGGATGGAACTGTATTCCTGGTCCATGTCTGGGGTGTATAACTGTGTCCCGTGTGGCTCCCTATTGCACTGGGTGAGAGATGACTCCCAGTGCATGCCTTGGGTGGATGACAGATCACTACATTTCCTGGAGAAGGAGGTGTGGGGACGTACCTAATCCATGCCAGTTTGGGATCCCTGTGTGTTTTGTTTTCTTGTACTAGTCAGTTTAACCCGGAGGCCTACTGGGAGATCCAAGTATGGGTACAAAGATAGGAATGTCTCTGGACATTTGTGGGAGAAGAGTAGGAGAAGAAGTAGATCCTTTGCAAGGCTAGAGTGAGAGCAATCCTAATTACCACCTAATTCATAAGGGACACACTGGTTGTGGGCCTGGATGGTCTGACACTCACACAGACTGCTAGAGGCAAAAGTCCATGCCTTCATATTGGTTAGGGGCAGCCATCTCACAGGCAGTAAAAGGTGTAACATCTTCCTCTATCCAGCAGAGGAAAGATGGTGTTACTATCCCAGCAGTGTACATAATAGTGTATAGAGTCAGATTAGTCAGGAAAGGATCATGGCCCTGGTGGATGGAACCAGCTAGTATAAGAAGGGTGGCAAACACAATAAAAATTAACCCTCATTCAAGGTAATGTTTCCCAGGCATATCAAGATGCTTAATTAAGTGCAGCTTAAATGTAATCCTTTAGACAATATTACTTTAATAACATAATTAAAGAAACCAATAAAATGCCTCTCAAAAGCCTCTTACTAAAAGGTCAAAAGACAAAGCCCAGATTATACAAACATACGAGTGTGCCAGCAGAAACAGACCACCCTGTCTATCTACGTCTGCTCGAGTGTGCAGCTTGCACCCCTAGTTTGCAGCTGCCCCACCCCCTTCCCTTTGTCATCCCACTGTCGCTCCCCACCTCCCCCACCCTCTCTCTCCCCTGTTCCCTGCTCTTTTAAAGCTGTTCACAGATTTAAATGATACCACCCATTCTGATAGTGCATTCCATTTTGCTACCAACCTCTCTGTGAAATAGTGTCTCCTTATTTCCCTCCTAAATCTTCCACCCTCTATCTTAGCCCATGCCCCCTGGTGTCCCTCCCCCTCCTTAGCTTAAAGACCCTGTCTGCCCCATCCTTATTGATTCCCCTCAGATACTTGACTGTCTCTATCATGTCCCCCTCGGTCCCTTCTATCCTCCAGGGTGTACATATTCAGGTCTCCCAGCCTCCTCTCATAGTCTCCCCCCTCCATTCCACATATCATCTTCATTGCCGTCCTCTGTAACGAAGCATAAAACAGTACAATTTTATGATTTGTTTATATGGCTAAAAAAAGTCAGTCTACAAAGGTCAAAAGAATATCCAAGGCATCTTTAAAAATCCGTCACTTTAGGTAACTAATCCCTCCAACTACAGGCCAAATCACTTCTTTCTGTCCTCTCAAAACTATTGGAGAGGATGGTATGTAGGTAGTTATACTCCTATTTGGAGCATTAACCCTTGTTAACTGTCTGGCTTCATGTGGGACATTTCATGGGCACCAGACTCATAGACTTTGTAGACCTAGTAGCAGAAGCTCTAAATGCAAAGGAATCCATTGGTGTGGTGCTTGTGGCCCTCTCTAAGACCTTTGAATCAGTTGACCACAAGATTTTGTTAACAGGAATGGAGGAAATAGGAACCAAAAGTGAAACAAAGGCCCCTGGCCCAGCAAATTAGATTAGACCCAGCTATTCAAGGAATTACAATATGTGGCCAGGAGCATAAAATTGCCTTATATGCAGACGACATTTTGTTGTGTCTAAGTAACCCCGAGGCCTCAGTTCCAAAAGTGATGCAGGTAATCGAAAAATTCTCAGCGATCTCAGGATACACTCTTAATTCGGACAAAACAGAAATATTAAAAATGTAATTTTAATCAAACTCCAACTTTTAAGTTAAGATTCCCGATGAGGTGGGAGATGGTAACCCTTAAATTCCCTGCAATTACCCTGAGAGCCACCAATTAAAAATATGTTCACTGACAATTATGCCCCCATAATTAAGCAGGATGAGAAGGATATGAGAAGATGGCTAATTCTGCCACTGCCGATGTATGCTCGGCTACAGGCAGTAAAAATGAATCTACTTCCTAGATTCTTATACATATATTTCAGTGTGCTCCAGCTGAAGTGGCCCAAAGGTGGTTTGCTGAAGCTCAGAGAAAGACTCTTAAATTTTGTGGGCAAACAAGAATCCAAGAGTACAGAAGCCTCTCCTCATGGCAGGAAAAGAGTGGGGGGGGGGGTGGCCCTCCCGGACCTTCAAGAGTATTGGATAGCAGCCCAAGTTAAATGGGCTCTGCTTTGGGGGTGTTCCCAGGAGTGGAGGCCCACTGGCAAGGTATGGAGAGAGACTTGATCTCAGATCACCCAATTTGGTCCCTACTGTTTGACCACCCCCAGACAAGACCAAATATCCAGAACTTACACACATCAATGCAGGTTACTTTGCAAGCATGGGATAGTTTTTGTCGATATCCTAGGATAAGTGCAGAGTTCTGGAAATATAAGTGGTTCATTAAAACAAGGGAATTACTTCTGGGGTCCCAGGACCCATGGTATAATAGACAAGCTAGACAAGGGGTCCAATATCCAGCACAGATAATGAAGGGGGAGTGCCTTCTCTCATTTGAAGAATGCTTAGAAGCATTTGGATGGACAAGAGGGGACAGACTACATTATCTCCAGAGCCAGGCATACATACAAGCCAATTTAAGGCAGTTGAGAGAGAGAAACTTGCCCGAAACACAGGGCCCATACCTGTTAGAGATATTGTCACTCACAACCCCTTAAAAAGCTATATCTTACATTTACTCATTTTTGAATACTCATAGAGCAGAATCAGTGGCCCCCTCATAGCTAGATGGGAGGAGGAGGCCGGCTTCCATCTTACAGTGAAAGAATGGTCAAGAATCTGGAAGAACACATCTAGAGAAACGTCTTCCCCAATATGGCGAGAATATACACGGAAAGTGCAAGTTAGATTTTTCATTATCCCTAAGATACAGGCAAAGTGGGGGTCTGCAACCTCTGCAGGTTGTTGGAGGAAATGTGGTGAACAAAGTGCCACACAATTTCACATCTTTTCTCATGCCCAGTTCTGGATACCTTCAAACAAGAAGTAAATCAAGATATCATGTCATTATTTAATACACGTGGACCTCTTTCTCGCCAACATATGTTAGGGCTCCCACCACTCGAGATTAGGGGCCCCTGTTCCCTTTATTTATGGCACATACGTGTAGCGGCATATAATAAGGTGATTACTTGAAAATGGTTGAAACCTGAACCACCAACAATTTTAGAATGGAAGAAATTAATTTCAGATATAAGGGAAATAGAAGCTCTGACTCATCAAGTACAACATAAAATGGAAACGTTTATAGAACGTTGGTCCGGATGGGTAATGTTAATGGGAGAATAAGGGATGGGGTCAATGAAAAAGGGAGATATGATATCACCTGTAGTTAGCAATGGGAAATTCTATTCCTGTCAAGCCAGGAAGAAAACTAAGTTTAGAGAACATAGGCAATAATATCTTTCAAACAACATGAAGTCTTGCTGTATTCTGACATATGCAGTTAGGTCCTGCCTTTCAACTGCCCCGGAGAACAAAGAGTTAAACTTTCCATGGCCAGCATGGAATGTTCACCGTGAGCTGGGTTGAAGCCCCTGTCTGCTGTTGTTTAAACTCCAACTGTCAGATTCTTTACTCCGCCTCACTGAACAGTCACTCCGGAGATTTCTCCTTTGCTTGGTTCAAAAAAGTCGGTTAGAGTGTGGTAACCGGTCCGTATCAGTTCTAAAAAAAACAGATTTTTATTAAGTTTTTTTCCAAGACCCGTAACACAGTCAGGCACCAATAGGGGAGTCTTGCCTGGTGGATTGCCGAAAAAAGGGTAAATTTTGGATAGGATTGGCCATGTCTGAGAAACCCAAGAAATAAAATGGGCCCATTGGGTTTCAACACTGCAATATGTTGGGGAAGACTTTGCTAAGGCTGATCCCCACACCACCTGTGTTTATTGTCTGGGGTTTGACCACCTCGATTCAGACTGCCAAATTTGTAAGAATTTTCCCAAAGCTACCCTGGAAAAGAGATTAGGCAGACTGACGGAAAGGGAGGCCGAGAAGTCTGCTGACCTGGATGGCCAGCCCGGTTCGGTTCCGACCGAACCAGAAGGAATGCCCTCTGACCAGGGCGATACTTCTTCTGGCAAAAGGAGAGCCGATTCTGAGGAGTCGGTTCCAGTTAAAAGAAAAAGAAAAGATAAATCGTCCGGTTAGGCTCCAGAAATTCATACTCCGACCACTGATGAGATAGCCAAGGCGATAAAAATAGTGCAATCGCTTACTTCGGTTCCGGCTGAACCGGCACCATCTGGCAGGGGTTTGGTTCGATCAGTTCCCCCGGTTCCAGATTACACCTTAGAAGAATTTTATGAACCGGATGAGGAGAAGGGAGAGTATGAGGATGATGATGGTGATTATGAAAGTCTGGATGTGCCTATTGACCCGGACATCTCCCCAGACAGACCTTCAGGTGTTTCTCCTCCTAGGATTTCTGAGTCCCCTTCCCACTTTATGTTCTACAAAAAAGTGGCTGAAACCCTCCAGCTTCCTTTGGGAGAAGCTGTAGAGGATCAGGAGGAGCCTGATTTTGTTGAAATGATGGACATCCCAGAGTCCAGGATACTGTCTATTCCCCTCCATAAATCTTTTGGGAAACAGACAAATAAAATTCTTAAGACTCCTAACTCCATACCTCCTGTGGACAGACGAATGGACAAGAGGTACACTCTTTCAGGCTCAGACACGGAGTTCCTTTCTCAGCAATGCAGCCATGTTGGGGTAGTGCAGGCTGCTGCCTGTGATAAGGCAAATATCCCCCTTGGCATCACACCCCCCAGATAAGGACTCCAGGAGGATTGATGCCATGGCAAAGAAACAGTACATGGCAGCATCTTTGGGACTCAGGCAGGCTAACTATATGGTCTACACAGCTAGATACCAGAAGTCCAAATGGGACACTGTGCTGGCTCTGGCTAAACAGGCCCCTGACCAGCTTGCCAAGGAGCTGGAACAGGTGGCTGCAGATGGGATTGAGGCATCCAAGGTGCAATTTCATGCTGCTGTGGACTCCAATGATGTTTTATCAAGAGTCATGGCTACATCTGTGGCTCTTCGGAGGATGGCTTGGCACAGATGTACTAGGCTATCATAGGATACCCAGGCTAAGGCCATGGATTTCCCTGTTATTGGTAATTCTCTGTTTGGGGAGCAGACAGAGAACTACATGAAAAAAGATGGACAAGTACAGGACCACTTACAGGAGTGCTCAGGCCAAAGAAAGGCAAGCCGCTCCTCAAAGGCAGCAGTCCTGGGGCAGGGGCAGACCTTTCCAAAGGCCTTTTTACCAAGCTCAGGCCTCCTCTTCTTATGCTCAGAGGGAGTTCTTCAGAGGGAGAGGCAGACGGAGAATGAGCAGGCCTGCATCCATCCCTCAGCCTAAAGCCCCTGCCAAGCAGACCTGGGCCAATTCTCCAATACCTGTGGGGAAGGCTGGCTTACTTTGTCCAGGACTGGAAGTCTCTGACATCAGACAAGTGGGTCCTGGATGTAGTAAGCCAGGGACTGGTTCTCAGCTTCAAAAAATTTCCCAAGATGAGAACTAGATCCTTTCCACCTGCAAATCCATCAGAGACCCTTGCCTTAGAGGCAGAGGTTTCTTCCCTCCTGGCTCTCAGAGCCATAGAGAGGGTCCCCACCCTACACAAGAGCAAAGGATTGTACTCCAGGTACTTTCTAACCCCCAAAAATACAGGAGAATGGTGGCCCATCCTGGACCTCAGATATCTGAACAAACATCTTTTAAAACCAAAATTCAAAATGGTGACTCTGGGAATAATCCTTCCCTCTCTAAGGCCAGGGGACTAGCTAGCCTCCCTGGACCTCAAGATACCTATTTTCACATCCCCATCAGGTGCTTCCACAGAAAGTACCTCAGGTTCGAGTTTCCCTCAGGCCACTATCAATTCAGAGCAATGCCCTTTGGCCTAACATCAGCCCCAAAGTTTTTCACAAAGTGCTTGACAGTAGTGGTTGCTTTCCTAAGGAGAAAAAGGATCTCCATCTTCCCATACTTGGACGACTGGCTCATAGTGGGTCAGTCTCCAGTCCAAGTCAAGTCACATTTGCAAATAACTCAGCAAGTGCTCACTTCCTTAGGATTCCTCCTCAACCTTCCAAAGTCAGTTCTCGAGCCAGTACAGCTCCTCACCTTCATAGGGGTGGAGATGGATACGTAAGGGCAAGAGCCTTCCTTTCCCTGGAAAGGGCAAGGACCCTTATGGAACTGGCCTCTTCATTCACCCTACAGGTGTCTCAATCAGCAAGGCATTTCCTTCAGCTTCTGGGCCACATGGAAGCCTCCACAGCAGTGGTCCAGGGATCAAGATTCCAGATGAGGGACATTCAGTTCCACTTAAAAGCCTTCTGGTCCCAAAGAAAGGATTCCTTTACCAAACTAGTCCCAGTGACTCGAGCCCTGATCCAGGCTTTGCAATGGTGGCAGGATCAGGACAATTTGAGACAAGGAGTTCCTTTTGTCACTCAGTTTCATTCAGTGATACTCACCACAGATGCTTCCCTGTTGGGCTGGGGAGCCCACCTGGGGGGATCTTACCACCCAGGGGCTGTGGTCACCTCAGGAATCTCTGCTTCACATCAATCTCTTTGAACCCAGAGCAGTGTTTCTGGCACTGCAAGCCTTTTCCAAATCTGTACAGAACAAGGTGGTCCAGATCAGAACAGACACCACCACCACCATGTGGTACATCAACAAGCAAGGAGGCACTCAGTCTATGGCCTTGTGCACAGAAGCAATGAAGTTGTGGTCCCTGGCCTATTCCCTGCAAACCTCTCTGATAGTAGTTCACCTCCCAGGGAAGGACAATGTCCTAGCAGATGCTGTCAGCAGGATATCCCAGGGCCATCACGAATGGACCCTAGATCCCCTAGTTTTGAAAGTGATTTTCTCAAGATGGGGCACTCCACAGATAGATCTTTTTGCAGCCCCAGACAATGTTGCAGACCCCCAGTCTTGGGCTCAGTCCTCCTGGATGCTCTGATCCTGAATTGGGAAGGGAAATTTCTGTATGCTTTTTCCCCCTTCCCTCTCCTGTTCAAGGTGTTAGTCAAGATAAGGTCACAACCATGCAAAGTGATTCTGTTTGCTCCAGACTGGGCCAGACAGCCCTGGTACCCCCTGTTGCTGCCCTTAGCAGTCCACCTTCCCTTGTCTCTTCCCAGGAATTACAACCTATTGACATCCTCTCAGGGGAGGATTTGATACCCGAACCTCAGGTCTCTCAACCTCAAGGCATGGCTCCTGAAGAGTTAGAGTTTGCTGATCTGCATCTTTCCCAAGGGGTTCTGGATATCCTTAAGGCTTCTCGAAAACCTTCCACCAGAATGACTTACAATTCCAAATGGAAAAGGTTCACTATTTGGTGTTCTAATAAGAATATTTCTCCAGAATCTGCTGGGTTGCCTACGGTTCTGGACTATATGGTCCATCTCAATGGCCTAGGCCTTAGACCAGCTACACTTAAAGTGCATTTGGCAGCTGTTTCTGCCTTCCTGTCAGTAGGCAAGCCCTCTCCTCTGTCAGCCCATCCTGTGTTTTGTAAGTTCTTCAAGGGATTGCTGCACACCAATCCCCCCTTTATGGACCCTGCTCCTGCTTGGGACCTTAGTGTTTGCATTGCTCAGCTTATGCAACCACCCTTTGAGCCTTTGTCCTCTGCAGAGCTTAAGTACTTGACTTGGAAAACTGTGTTTTTGGTAGCCATTACCTCTGCCAGGCGTATCAGTGAATTGCAAGCCCTGTCAGTGGAACCTGATTTCATCTCTTTCCATAGAGATAAAGTGGTCCTAAGAACTAACAGGAAGTTTTTACCTAAGGTGGTTTCAGATTTCCACCTTAACCAGTCTATGTCTCTCCCTGTTTTCTTCACTGACCATTCCTCCTCCTCTGGAGAGAGGAGGCTGTACAGCTTGGATGTTAAAAGGGCCCTCAGCTACTACATAGAGTGCACCAAGGGTCACAGGTTTGAGTCCCTCCAATTGTTCCTCACATATGGAGAGGTTGGTAAGGGCAAACCTGCCACTAAGAGATCTATTGCCAGGTGGATTGTTTCTTGTATACAATTCTGCTATGAAAAACTAGGTAGAACTCTGCCCTCAGGCCTGAGGGCTCACTCTACTAGAGGTACAGCTGCTTCCCTGGCTGCTGCCAGGGATATTCCTATCTTAGAAATTTGTCAAGCAGCCACTTGGAAAACAGTCCATACATTCACCAAGCATTACTCTCTGGATATCCAGGCTAGGAGTGATGCTCGGTTTGGCACAGCAGTACTTCAGAGCCTGTTTCCAAAGCAGGTTCTGTCCCTCTTCCATGGAGGTACTGCTTGGTAGTCTGCATATGTCAAAATACAGCAAGACTTCATGTTGTTTGAAGAAAAAATTACTCACCTTAGTAATGCTGTTTCTTCTAATGGAGTCTTGCTGTATTCTGACCTCCTCCCTGCCTCCCCTCTCAGAACCTGGTTTTTGGGATGTGGGTGGGCAGGAGCAGTGTTGGCACCCAAGGGGTGTCCCTTTTTCACCCTCCTTTATTTTGGGTGAGTGTTGTGTTGTGGGATGTGTTTTGTTTTTTGGGTTTCCTGACTTGAGTCTTTGCTTTGAAACCAAAAAACCCTTTTATATAAATTTAGTTGCCAGTTGACTAGTGTGAGTTTTATAGTTTCGACACAGAAGTTCTAGTGAGTATTGCTCGTAAAGATCTGATGGTTGGAGTTTAAACAACAGTAGACAGGGGCTTCAACCGAGCTCGCGGTGAACATTCCATCCTGGTCATGGAAAGTTTAACTCTTTGTTCTCCAGGGCAGTTGAAAGGCAGGACCTAACTGCATATGTTAGAATACAGCAAGACTCCATTAGAAGAAACAACATTACTAAAGTGAGTAATTTTTTCATTGTGGACATGAATTACATAGAGGATAATGCCTGATTAACATGGTTAACCATGATGTAATCACCTCAAGCAGTTGTCAGGACAACCAAGTAAACCTCTCGAGCAAAGCTCGAGAGGTTTAGAGTTGTCATGGCAACCGCGAGAGGTGATTATGTCCATGGTTGACCACCGTTACTCTGGCACTGTATTTTATAGTGTATGGAAAAACTAGCCACCGTGGAAAAAATATATCGTTTTTTTTCAATGTGCATTTGTTCTCCTGCTCAGCTATGAATGCCTCCTGGTTTGAATGTTGAGCAACTGAAGTGCTGAAATTAGCCATTGTGATCTATACTGCAGCGCATCTGTAACTGTGTGAATGGAATGTGTGTGTTTTGAATGAATGTCCAAGTAGTAGATCACTTTTCCTTTCCAAGAATTTTGACAGGTGGTGACATTCTATCCTGTAATCCCATCATTATGACATAGTTAAGCAAGGTTTATAGCATACTGATTTCATAATGATGGGATTATCAGGTTGTAAACTGATTGAAAACAGGGGTTAATAGACACTGTCCATACATTATATTACCACTTCCCTTCCCCCTTCAGAGAGCCAGGAGATCCTGTTGATCTCATTAGATTCAGTTTTATTAGAAATATAAATACTTTATATTTAAATAAATGCCATATGTGATATAGAAGGAAATGTATTTGCCAGCTCTATACTGACTAAAGAAGACAGGATCATTAGAAGAGAAAGCTGGAAGTATGAGATGTCAAGTGTCTATATCTGAACCTTCTTTCAATAAAGAAAGTATAAAAAAAAAAGAAAGTGAAACAAAGATCTGGTTTAGCTTATACATTTGTAATCCCTAGGTGGTGCTATCCCAAGGGCTACTACCCTGCCTGCATGGCTAGGTGCAGGTCAAGGGGCCTGGGTGCTGAAAACGGGTGCCTCCACTCGGAGGACTGGGTTATTGGTAGTGTAGCTGACCTGAGTACAGCCCTCCGGGACACTGTAACCCCCCCTCTTTCCCCTTTAGTGGCCTAAGCAATATACAAAGCACACAGTTACAATAACCCTCACACAGCAGACAAATCCCCACTCTGCTTGCACTTACCACCAGGGCTGGTTCCACCAGTTCGACCCTGGAGATCCCCATGTAAAATAAGATTAGACACAGCAGTGCTTTTGGTACAGAATGCAACCACAGGCAAATTATGTGCAAAAAGATTTAGATCTGGATTATTCGAGGGGGATGAACAAGGAAGGGGCGTAATCTGGCTGATTGGTTTCGTAACTGATACAGTTAGGTGGAATGGCATACACTTTAGATTCTCAAAACTGTCCACCTCTGGGTACCCAGGTGTAAGGGGGTGGGCTAGCCTGATACACTGCCGGGGTAGGCCGATGTTGCAGCTGGTCGGGGCCCTGTGAGGGAAAGAAGAAGCATGCACAACACACAATTTGTAATCCGGAGCCAGGAGGCTCAGTTCATAACAAGAAAACAACAATTGAATCAGCTGACACACTTTGATTTAGCTGATGTTGCAGGGAGCTACCCTGGTGTTTACTCAAGCTATCCAATACAAGACACAGGAGGGATGAAATAGAGACTGCAGGTTGACAAGCTTGTGTACCAGGAGAATCAGGGCCCACACGGATCACCGAGGTGACGTTCCTGCACGAGGTGTTGAGCAGGGGGCTGATCCCCAGGCAGGTTTCTCATCAATGGTTTTCTCTGTGTTGCGAGTAGCTGGCTGGGCCAAGTTGGCAGGGCCCAGGCTGGGTGAACAGTTTGGATTCAGTCCTGTAAATACTGGATGCAGCTTCCTGCAAGCGTGACACACTTGGGTAGTGGGAACCAAATCACGACCCACTGACAGCATTCATCACATTTATAGTGAAGCAAAACACCATACCACAGGTCGGATGACAGTCCAGATGCAATTTCAGATTTCTTGAGCAAAACATACGAACATACAAATGTGCCAGCAGAAACAGACCACCCCGTCTATCTAAGTCTTCTTGAGTGTGCAGCTAGCACCCCTAGTTTGCAGCTGCCCCATCCCTCTCCCATTTGTCATCCCACTGCCCCCACCTCCTCCACCCTCTCTCTCCCCTGTTCCCTGTCCCATGCCCTTTTGAAACTGTTCACAGATTTACATGATACCACCCATTCTGGTAGGGCATTCCATTTTGCTACCACCCTCTCTGTGAAATAGTGTCTCCTCATTTCCTTCCTAAATCTTCACTCCTCTATTCTTATCGCATGCCCCCTGGTGACACTCCCCCTCTTAAACTTAAAGACCCATCTGCCCCATCCTTATTGATTCCCTTCAGATACTTGAATGTCTCTATCATGTCCCCCCTGTCCCTTCTATTCTCCAGGGTGTACATATTCAGGTCTTCCAGCCTGCTGTCATTGTCTGTCCCTTCCATTCCACATATCATCTTTGTTGCCCTCCTCTGCACCCCCTCCAGTAACCTGATATCACGCTTTAGGTATGGCCTCCAAAACTGCACACAGTCCTCTAAGTGCGGCCTTACCAGCAACCTGTAGAGGGGCCAGATCACCTCTCTTCGCCTGGACGAAAAAACCCTTGGTATGCACCCCAGCATTTTGTTCACTTTTGCAGCCACTCTCCTGCACTGGGCAGTGTTGTCCATGGTCCCTGTTATCATTACCCCAGGTCCTTCTCCTCTTCAGTGATTTCCAGCTTAACCCCTCCTAGCCAGTATTCTCTCCTTGGGTTCCTCACCCCAACGTGCATAATCTTACACTTCTTTGCATTGAACCCCAGCTGCCACCTCTCTGACCACTCCTCTAGTTGCTTAGGTTTCCCTGCAGCTGCTTCCATCCCTCCTCTCCATTCACCACTGCTCCGATTTTGGTATTGTCAGTGAACAGACTTATCTTGCTCACCACCCGATGTGCAATGGCTGATATGAAGAGCCCGAACAATATTGGCCCCAATGCAGAGCCCTGTGGCACCCCACTCATTACCGGCCTTGGAGTTGAGAGCTCCCCTCTCACCACCACCCGTTGCAGCCTCCCACTCAGCCAGATTGTAATCCAGTTCATCATTCTTGCCCCTACCCCTACACCAGTTAGCTTCCCCCCAAGCTGCCCATGAGGCACAGAATCGAAGGCCTTGCTGAAGTCCAAGTAAAGAACATCCACCGCATGACCCTTATCCAGCTCACATGTCACCCAGTCATAATATTGTATCAGGTTGGTTTGACAAGACTTCCCTGAAACAAACCCATGCTGCCTCTCATCCTGGAGGCCATTGTCCTCCTGGTACGACACCAGTCTTTTCTTTAGTATTGTCTCCATGAGTTTGCACACTATGGAGGTGAGACTTACCAGGTGATAATTACTCGGTTCATCCCTTGGTCTGCTCTTGTGTAATGGTACTACACGTGCCACCCTCCAGTCCAGTGGCACACATCCTGACTCCAGTGAGGTGATGTACAGATCTGCCAGTGGCTCCGCCATCTCCCTCAGCACCCTGGGGTGGATACCATCTGGCCCTGGTGCCTTGTCTACCTTCAGTGCTCTCAGTCCCTCTAGGACTCTACTTGCCTCAATTCTTCCATCTGTTGCTTCATCTCCCCTTTTCCCACCCTCCCAGCCCATGGTGGTAGCGGTCCCCTTTTCTTCCGTGAACACTGAGCAAAAGTATTTATTCAGTGCTTCTGCCTGCTCCTCACCATTTTCCATTCACTCACCACCCCTTTTTATCCTCACTGTTGTCTCCTTGCACTTCTTTTCTCCCTTATGTATCTGAAAAACTGTGAACTCTGTGGTGATTCAGACATCCTGACAGGCCAATTGCAGACAGCAAATCTTCGGTCTTCTTCAGGTGATGGTACAGTCACAGTTTAGTACTTCTGGTCTCAAATGGTTCAGATACAGTCTGGTTATTAAGCACTTTTAAGGATCCCTCTCAAGGGACAGGTAGGCAGACAGGCCAAACTCAGCCTTTCCACCAGTTTCCCGCATGACTACACAGGAGCAGCTGCTAGAATGTCTTGAGCTGTTCACTCTCTCAACTCCAAACTCAGACTGACACTCTGCTGCAGACAGTACTGGGACTTCCTTCTGATCCAAAAAGGGTCTGGTTAGTTGATTCATCTGTCTGTCAAAGTAAGGGCTCCCCTTCCAGGTCCATTTAGGTGCCAAAATGAAAAAAAAAACTACAATTCCTACAGAAATTCACTCCTACAAGACCCCTGGAAACAGAGTCCATTTTAAGGTCCCCAAAAGGTACTGACTGGTGCAATACAGAAATGTCCATGCTGAAAAGAAAGGCAGGTTAGACAAACTATAACATCATTGTTATTAGAGCAGCTAATCAGCTAACAATTACCAGTTCTAACAGAGCTCCCTCTGCACCGTTAACAATGCCAGAACAGAGCAATATTACTACAGCTCGGGTGGGACTTGAGCCTGGAAACACTCAGCCCCTACCCAGATTAATTATACACTACAAAAATAATGTCTCTTAAAGACAGGTACAGAGGCTAATAGGGCACTTGCATGCAAGCACTTTCACTACTGCATTGAATTCCATTAAAATCCATTATTTTGCAATTAATATCATGCAAACCCATTAATGTACCCCAATAAATCTTGTTTAATGTGAAATTTGTTCTCCCATTAAATTTCTATTAAGTGTTGTGGCTTCATGGGTGAAAACCAATAATGTAGTCATCCATGGTATTAATTAACCATTACTGACTCCCATTAAATGTTTAACAGGTGTTAAAAGTCCATTAAATTTTGTTTAATGTACAGTTAATGGTGGTTTTAATACCCATTAAAACATAGCAACACACTTTTGATAGCCATTAAAACATGAACAGCTAGTTTCATTGCCATGAAAACTGTCATTGTTACCATTAATTTATTAATGGCCATTAAAAATGCGGCTTACTTTGATTTTAATTGCCATGAAATTGATATGCCTGTCTGCTGAAACAGTAATGGGCATGACAATGGCCATTAAATGTCTTTAGCTGAGAGTTTAATGGGCATTAAAATGAAATAACCTAGTTTCATTGCCATGAAAACTATCCTTGTGGTTATTAAATACATTTATGGCCATTAAATGTCTTCAGCTGAGAGTTTAATGGTAATGAAAATGAAAAGCTTTTCCACTAATAACCATTAAAACTAAGAAATGAGCTTTTCGTTGCCATGAAAATTATGTTCATGCTATGCCAATACATTAATTGCCATTAAAACCATCCAAATGAGCTTTCCATATTGCCGTGACAATTATATGTTTATGTTGTGCCACTACGTTAATGGCATTTAAAACTGTCCAAATGAGCTTTTCATTACCATTAAACATTATGGTTACATTTTGCCAATGCATTAATGGCAATTTTATGTGTCAAACATATATTTTCCACAGGACTGACTGGGCTTTGACTTGTGCTTATCAGATAAGTATACTTTTACCTACTATTTGTCTTTATTTATTTTATTTATTTATTTTTTTATCTGTCGTATCTGTACTTCGCCCTATGAACTATGGCTTCTCTGTGATGCTGGTGTAACTTTTGTTTTACAGGTACTCCCCATCATCCAGAATTGAAATCTACACACAAGTTCCCTCTGGACCAACACATGATTTATTTGCTTGATTGGGAGTTGGGAAGTGTGAGCCATAATGGTGAATCTGCCTCTGTTACAGCTGGAGTCCACATGTCTTGTCAACAGTTAATCTGCTGTGTGAAAATTTGCTCTGTACTATAGTTCAGTGTCGTTAGATTCCCTGCCCAATTTGTTCCCAAATTGTACCCCCCCCCCGAGTTTAATATGTAAAATTTATGCTGAGGGTAAATTGTCAGGGAATGATTTGTAAGGGATGATTAACATCGGAGCGAATAGTACAGAATGAGTTCTCACAGCGCAGATAAATTGGAATGAATTGACATGTTATCATGCAATGAAGGAGTAAAGGAGTGGGTGCCATGAACCTAGCCTCATGAGGGACAGTTAAGAGGTATGTGGACAGTCCCTCCAGATTTTGGCCCCTCTGCAACTGGACCCCCCCTTCCTCCGTGTTTCTGGACTCCCACAGCCAAAAACTAGCTGTGTGCTCACTGCACGTGTGTGGCACCACCTTTTCCATGATCAGCACAACAATGCTGGGTGGGGGACAAGGTGGGTCTGTGGGTAGGAAGGGGATTTCAAAAGTAAGGAAGAAAGTCAGCTGATGGGTCTGGAACAGGGTAAGGGTAGGTGGCCCAGTGACAAGGAAGGTGGTGCTTGCCTGGTTAAATAAAGATTCTGACTGACTGATTCATTCATTCATTCATTTCCCGATCCCTACTGGGGACTGACTGCCTATTCCAATGGGCTACCCTCACACATGCTTTGGGACAGTGCAGAACTACAATTCCCCATTCCCAGCACAACCCAGCATGAAATGCTTGTGAGAGCAAATGGCGCAATGCACCTAGGAGTTGTAATTTTGTCTTGTAGGTGTTTACCGCTGGTCATGGGAGGGATGTGCTTGTTCAAAACTACATGTCCCAGAAATCCCCACGTGAAGCATCACCAGTCCCTGGTGCACGAACGCACGTCAACACGGCAGAAGCTGTTGTGTGAGAGAGTATTGCATAGTGAGGAGAGCAGGGGGGCATTCAGGGGCAATAGTTTATCACCACGGCTGTAAAAAGGAGGAGTAGTGGCCTGTGAGAGGGGAATCGTGATATACTGTGACCAAAAGGTGAGTCTGAGGAGCCCAATGGCAAAGGCATACCGAGCGTGCAGCCTGTGAGGAGGGAGAGGACTGGAGACATGATGAAGGAATGGGGTGGGAGTGCATATAGGGCCTGTTGCTGAAATCTGTGGCCCAGTATGGCCTGTGAGGAGAGAGACCCGAAGGTGGGCAGAGTGAGGGGGTGATGGACTCAATGTGGCAGCAGTGTGTGCCGAGGCATGGGGGCCTGTGCTCATGAGCACATAAAACATCATTTTGCTGCTTGTTTGATCATGAACCAGCCATTGTGGGAGTTGAAAGGAAGAACAATGCTGAGCTAAAGAACCCCTGTAAAAATGTGTACAGAATTGTAAATTAATGAAATGCATCTCAGCTAGGACACTTTTGCCATTTTGTGACCCTGAGAAGTGAGTGGGGGGGAGGGGCAACATGAGATGATGGCTAGTATGCAGAACTATGAACATGGAGTCCCAGAACTGAGTCTCACAACTACTTTACTCACTATGTGTCCCTGAAGGCATTGTAAAAGAGAAATTAAAGGGAAACATCCATCAGTAACCAGGACATGCCTGGGTGTAAATCACAGCTGGATTAGCTTTCTTGCAAAGTGTATTCATTTTAACTTAATGTTGTTTAAATATTTATTTTGTATCTGGTTGATCCTGCCTCCCTCCTGCCCCCATTTTGAAGTGCATGGTGCAACCCTAACCACCGCTGTCTGAGTGTGACGTATGACACGGGGAACAGCCAGGGGCACGCCATGTAGACAGCCTGAGTAAACAGTGCTATTAACAGCTCTGGTTTCCAAAGTACATATCCCAGTGGTATACTGTGACCAGGTATAGACTGGCAGTCAGCTGCCCCCAGTGTCATGCTTCACACTTGGACAGCCATAATGGTTGTGGGTGTACTACATGCTTCAAAATGCCAGAGGCAGGATCAGCCAGGTACGTATGGGGTGCACCAGACCCTTAACACCCATCAGTTTCAAAATCAGTCCTTGGTGGTCCAGTGCCCCCCCCATTTATGTTTGCAATGTAACAGAAATGATCTTGTGGTCTAGTAATGCTCCTGCCTGATCGCCTGATACACCTCTTTGTAATAGCCTGGTGGTACATACAGGGCACAGTTAAAATAAATAAATAGGTGATGGAAGCAGATCCAGTGCCCCCAAGACTGGTCCAAGTAGATGGGCAATGGAAACAGACATGGGACACCATTTTGGTCATTTCATGGCTGGTCAATGTGGGGCTACGACCGGGACATAGATGAGGAAGGCCTCATGTGAGCATCTCTGTAATATGGCCTGCCCAGACTTCATACTGCAACACAGAAAAGTTCAAGCTACAGATTGAGGATGGAGCATGGGGGCTGCAATTCGAGGAAAATGAGCATAACAAAAAGGTAGTCATCCACTCAGGTCCAGGCTAATCATGGACTTTGTCTGTCAGCCAGGTAAGTGTGCTAGGACTTCTGTGCCATATTTTATAAATCAGCAGGGGTCGCTCAGCTGTTAACAGCCTCAAGATAGCCGAGATGTTGGGGGGGGGGGGAAGAGTACTCAGCGGTCGTGTGCTAACCTGACTGGAGTGAGGACTTGTAAATGTGGTCTAATAATTTAATTGAGCAAGGAGGAAGGGAATGGGTCTTTCTCTAACAGTGCTTCAAGCTTAAGTCTGGAAATTCAAACCTGAGGGAAGGGAAGGACTTGTGCTCTGAGGGGCAATATGTACAGCATGTGGCCAAAAGGAAAAATAGTTTAATGCATTATTTGTATAAAAATAAAGGCTGGGGTGCTTTCTTCATAGGGAAAACATCTTTATGATACATAATCATGTATGCTTAGATGCCTCCACAATTATGCTGCAGGAAAATGCCACTAACCAGCTACACAACAGTTCATACCAACAAAGGCCAGTAAGAGGCAAAGTAATAATGCAGGATTCACATGCAAGCAAGTGGCTTGAATAAGCAATTCTATGCCTTACAAATGGGAGGGGGGGGGGAGGTGTCAAAAAGCTGCAGTTAGCGTCTGAAATTTGGAACTTGCAGTGTTTAAACATATTTTAATGTACAATACTAGTAAAGATATAGTTTAAGTTATGTGGGGCTTTGTCTTTAAACAGTTTCTGTGCAGTTAAACTGTAGTTGTTTGTCCAGCCAGATTCTATTTACTCTGGAGGACTGTGCCCTTGTGTCTGTTTTGCTTTAACTAGATTAAAACAGTGGAATTTGGCAAAACAAATGCAAGCTGCTCTTCAGTTTCTCTTGCAATGCCTGCTACTGCATATAGTAACAGTCCCCTCTTAGTAGTTTCTTTCTAAGGAACTTAATCTCAGGATATTATCTTACTACACTACCCTGCACACAGTCAATGAGAAACTGGAGTAAAGCTGACAAATTCATTGCTAATAATGTTCTAACAAGCATAATGTTTTGCAGGCAACTCTGTGTAAATCTCGGATAACATCCCCTTCCCTCTTTCAAATCTCAGTCTCTGGTGTTGCCACGATAAAAACAGAAGCTGCAGTGCTTTCAGTTTGTCCCTCCTTTTACAAGTTTGTGTTTAGATGTTCAGGAAGCTACCATTTTAAAGCAGGTAGGTCACAAAAGAATAATTAAGCACTGAAAAGTTAACTGATAGCATCAGGAAACCTTTCCATTAAGCACAACAGCAATGCCTAAACTAAAATGAATCTGAAACCAAGAGCTGCACAGAAATGGTCACAGCAAATTGGGTGTCTTCTTTCTCTGTCTGCTGCAGCTAACCTCCAATCACAGCACCCTTTACATAACTCAGCATCAACCAATTAAAGGGGAAGTCTCCCATAGTTCCACACCAATATTTTCCCAACTCCTTATGTGTAACTGTTGTGTGTCTCCTCCAGTTGCCAACAGTCCTATTGCTGTCCAAATCTAGATTATAAATAAAAATATACAGCCCCCCAAAAGTTATCAATGTGTTTGTCCTCCATTTTACCATCAATGTTGCTGGAGGATGATGTCATTAGAGCAACAGATAATGGTGCTGCACTAAATACAGTTCCACCAGTAAACCAAACCCACAATGTTTAGTTCCCCACTTAAGTAATGGAGGAACCCTTTAAGTGTTGTGCACATCTTGAAGTGCAGGTCTAATAGGGACTAGGACCATGTGAGTGTGATGCAGCACTGATTTGAGGTATATACAGTATTCATATAAGGAAGTGCCTGTATGTGTTGGGTTACTGTTTCTGTTAGCAAAAACAGTTTACCCAATAAATGACTCTGGGTACAACAAGAATTTTAAGTGGTATTATACAGCTGTTGTATTATGTTGTGTGTGTTAACATTTTCTGTTTTATTGACACCAACAGTGAGAAACAATCTTGCAAACAGGCCCCTTTCCCTTTGTAACTAAGCAGTCAGTGATTGGATGGCTGCTGTAAGGCAATAAAGAATTCAGCTATAACAAGGAATAGGTCACCGGGAAAGCATCAGCTGCAGCATATGGAAGAAGGGTAATCTAGTGGTTAAAGCACAGGCACAAACACTGGGGGACTCTGGTTCAAATCCTACTAGAGTCCCATACTCTCTAACCCTTAAGAAGTTCCCCTAACCTCCTTGGAAACTGTGATGGCCCCTCAGGTCCATGACTTTAAAAGTGCCCCAGTTCCCCTTATAAATCATTAGCAGTGATGTGAGAGCTACAGCACTTCTCTTTCAAGGTACTAATGATAAGCTGCCCCCCCCCCCGCTTTGTAATGGCAGCATTTGAAGTAGGACGTCACCTCAGCTGTTGTAGGTAAATAAACTAATCAGTCTCAGTGTTTGTAGTGCTCTGTATTTGCTTAGCTCACTCCTCCCATGTCATATGCATTCTGTGTCTTGGTATTTCCAGTCAGAAACTCAGATTTAAGGAGCATTTGAAATGTAAAACAATACACTTTATAAAGTAAATGATCTAGCTCTCCACTTTAAGGCTACTGAAAGGGGATGTGTATAAGTCAGTCTTGTGTGATCCTTTGGTAAACTGCCCAGGTTCACCTTGTAATGAATCTTCTCAAGGGTGTTCACCTGGTTCAATACAGACTGACTGATTGAGTGCTCGATTGATTGGTTGGTTGATTGATTGAGTCAGTCTACTGCTTTCCACAACATGTTACAACTGTCTCACAGAGAGAAATGAGCAGTGCAAAGAAACAGCTTTTGTTTCCTGTGAGTGAAATACTACAAGATATATTATTTGCTCTACACATACAGTATTAAGGCTACAAGTACTACTCCCTGTGTGAGTTGCATGACAGAACTGCCTTAAGCCATTGCAAACTTAAACTAAAATCAGGCTAGACAGCATTGATACCCTTATGTTTTGTTCTGCACTGTTGCTGCAGTGACATCAAGGAATGGGAAGGGCTATATTACAAGTGACTCATTTGCATGTAAATGGAGGTTTGCTTGACATTTTACTACCTTGTGTCAGAGCCATACCTCTCAACCTTCTGCCTCATAAATCAGGGACAAGGCTTGAAAAAATCAGGGACAAAGGACCAAAATCAGGGACACATTTTCAAAATGAATGTATCCACTTAGGAAGCTGGTAGAATAAGGGGCTTAGTATAAAATGCAATTTCTAAATTACAGCAAGTCTGCAACATTAATGTTTGACATTAATTTGTGCTTACAGTCACCACAGTTTAGTCATGGAAACAGAAGTTTTACGAGGGACAGAGTACATTTTTGAGGTAAAATCAGGGACATCCCTGAAAATCAGGGACAGTTGAGAGGTATGGTCAGAGCCTCAAACTTTAGATATGTGTTGCAACAGAAGAAATTGCTGATCTCTTATTGACATATGTACAATACTTGATGTAATGTGTAATAAATACATCAGACATATCCAAATCAGACATATACAGGAGTCTTCTCCTTTAACTCAGCACTCTCCAGTTGAGTGGCAGTAGCCAATCGCATTCTAGTACAGCTCAGTATTTTTTCAACCATCTCTAGTGCACAGGAGAAAGAAACTGCTGTTTCTCATAGACTTGGAACCAGACTTCTGAAGGGTGAGTTTTTATTTATCCTAGTCTGTGGATGATTGCTTGGGGGGGGGTTGTGGATGACTTTAATAAGAACTGTTTGCGCCCTAATTCAAACCTGAGAGTAAGGGGGGAAGACAGAATTGAAGCTCTCAGAGCTGCTGTTCTTTACAGATTTAAACTTCATTGGGGGAAGGGATTTGGATTTGGTTAGAGAGTGCAGTATTGGAACTAAACTTAGAGCTATCTGATCTGTGGATATCTTTTCCCCATTTAACACGGCAGTATGTGTGGGCTACAGGAGAGCTTGGAGGAAGAGGGACCGTTTGGTGGGGGTTGGAAGGAGCCAGATGGGGGTGTTGGAGGGAGACTGTGGATGCTGGGTGGAGGGATCATTTGGTGGGGGTTAGTGGGAGCTGGGTGGGGGTAATGGAGGGAGACCATAGCTGATGGGTGGAGAGATCCTTTGGTGGGGGGTGGAGGGAGCCGGGTGGGGGTGTTGGAGGGAAACTGTGGCTGCTGGGTGGAGTGGACATGGGGAGACGGTAGCTGCCGGGGAGGGAAGAGAGACCTTTTCTCCAGCCTAATCATATGCTTCTATTTTGGCATCTGTGGCCCAGTGTGGCCTGTGAGGAGAGAGTCCCTGAGGTGTGCAGGAGTGAGGGGGTGAAGGGAGCTCAGTAGGTAGGGTGACAGTGGTGCCAAGGCACGGGGGCCTGTGCTCATGAGCACATAAAACAATTTTTCTGCTGGCTTGATCAAGAACCAGCCATTGTAAGAGTGGAAAGGAAGTACAATGCTGTGCTGAGCTAGGCCCCCTTAAAAATGTGTGCAGAATTGTAAATTAATGAAATGCATCTCAGCTAGGCAGAACATTAAACGGCAGATCCTTGTAGTTAAGTTCTTGTGTTTTCTAGTGTAGCTTCAACTAATCCCCAACTGTACTGCTCTGAGCTTCCGTTTGGTCCCAAGCTCAAATTTAGGGACTTCTCACTCCAGGGGCAGGATATTCAAATGGGTTGCGCATGGCGTAACAGAGTTGCGCCATGTGGAACCTACTGATGCACCCCAGTGCGATATTCAATGGGGCAATATGCGCAGCACAAATCCCGATGCGCTTGGGCGCATCGGTAATATATGCAGTGCAGGTAAGGGGGGCGTGCCTGTGCATATTCTGCACATCCCGATATTCAGCCCGGGATGTGCTGAGAATATGCAGGCGCAACCCCTACATGCTCAGCACACAGGTAAGCCAGAAAAGAAAGGAGCAACAGCTGGCCACCCACAGGTGAGCTGCCTTAATGCAGGGTGCAACACGGCAGCTGCCAGCTGTGGGTGGCCATCTGAGCTCTGGCACCCCCCCATGCCCGATCGTGGACTGTTTTAAATAATAGAATCCCTGGTGGTCCAGTGGACCTATCTCCTTGCCCAATCGTGGGCTGTAATAATAAATAAACTCCCTGGTGGTCCAGTGGACCTATCTCCTTGCCCAATTGTGGGCTGTAATAATAAATAAACTCCCTGGTGGTCCAGTGGACCTATCTCCCTGCCCGATCGCTGGCATGCAGTATGTTAAATATTCCTGGTGGTCAGGGGTACCCGTACCCCCTCCCAACCACCCACTCATTCCCTCCCCCGGTCAGTGGCGGGTGGCAGTACCCTACCTGCAAACTGCCCCCGACTGACAACTACAATGCAGCTGTCGCCCATTGGTCCACAGTGTGGGTCAATAGGCGTGCAGGCAATACCGTACTCCACAAGTCCCAATATGTGAATGGATCCATTCACATATCGAGGACTAATAATATAATATAGTCTGCATGCCCATTGGCCCACTGTGGACCAATAAACAATACTACACTACACTATCAATTGGCGGGCAGCTTGCGATGAAAAGCTGCCGCCCACCACTGACTTGAGCTGAAACTGTGGGAGATGAGTCTGTGTGAGTGGGAGGGAGTCGAGCCGCTGGACCACCAGGATATTTAAAGTACTGCATGCCCGTGATCGAGCAGGGAGATAGGTCCACTGACCACCAGGGAGCTTTATTAATTATTACAGCCCACGATCGGGCAAGCAGACAGGTCCACTGGACCACCAGGGAGTTTATTTATTATTACAGCCCACGATCGGGCAGGGAGATAAGTGCACTGGACCACCAGGGCATTTATTACATATTACGGCCCGCGATCAGGCATTGGAGCACGTTGCCAGTGAGAGGCAGGAGGCGTCTGTCCCCAACGTCTGCTGCCTGGTAAGGCACCAGGCACATGTCGCTGGGGATCAGCGCACCTGCATGCAACTGGGGCCATGATGACATGCAAATGGCCCCATTTGCACCTTGCATGCATTATGGCCCCATTTGCATGTCCACCACTGAATATCGCGGTGGATGCTCCTAGCGCAACAGCACTTGTGCTAGCGCATCCCCCTGCTCCTCTCTGGCCACTTGCGCTGGTGCAGTGCCACTGTGCCATGTGCTATGCGGGTGGCCACGGAGCCATATTCAACAGTGCTGAGCCATGGCGCAGCACAGTTGAATATCACCCTGTCAGTGCCCTGGCACATCCCAGTTGCGCTGCTCCACAGCCCGGTGCAGTCTGAATATTCCACCCCAGATTTGTGTTGCCTGGCACCCACAGTTCCATGTGAGTCAAAAAGGACCCCCCCCGTTTCCTGACAACATACAGGCCTTTTTCTCCTAAGCCTTATACCCGCCTTACTGAGACCTTGCTGCTAGTCACACCCACCTGCGAATCAACCCTGCATTGCCCCCAGCTTACCCCTTGGTACTGGTTACACCATCAGCTTTTGGAATTCCTTCCCTGCAATCATCCGGCTGGGGGTGGGGTGGGGTGAAGGTGTGGATCCAATCCAGGAGTGCTGCAGCTAGGGTCCTATGCAGGAGTAGCCTGTGACAGGGGCTTCATCTGCCTGGATTTGCATGCTGTTTCCATGCCCCCCCAGCTGGGTGCATGCATTGGGATTGGCTACTGGCAAGACCTGGTACAGCCAACCCGTGGGCACACTCCAGTGGCCCTTTTTGTCACTCGTGGATTCCATGCACCACCACCACCACCTGTGGCACCCACGTGGTGCTAGTATAGTGGGATGCGAGACCCCTTCCCCGAGAAAGGAAGTGTCCTGTCCTCTCCTGGGCTGGTCCTCTGACTGTCCAAGTTCTCCGCTGTGCCTGTGGGCCATCTCTTATTTGTTTATGACTTTTTTTTCATTTGTATTTGTCTTTTTGCTTTTTCCTAACTGTAACTTTTTATTTAAGCTGTCTTTCTCTTTACGTCTGTGCTGTCATATACCCTTTTCATATCTCTCGGCCTTAGCCCTCGCTACTGTATTTTCCTCATACTAACCTTTTTTGTCTTTATTTTAACAGGTCTGACAGGATGGATGATGACTCCTTGTTTATTATAACCTGTTTTTCTGTTTTATTTTTTACAGGTCTGACAGGATGAGGGTTCCTAAATCTTATCAGATAAGTATATTTTTATGCCTGTCCTGTCCCTTCCTCCCTTTTGAGCCTCCCTAAAGAGCTGCAGATCCTTTGTGAACCCTTTTCTATCTTTTATTTTACAGGAACAGTGTACATCACCCCTTTGGACTCCTACTTATGGCTCCCTAGGCAGGTAAGTCCCTACATTTTACTTATTACTGAGCTATTGGGCTGAACATATTATGGAGACATAGGAGGGTGTTCAATCTGCCACAGGCTAAAGATGCCAAAGGGAGGACAGAGAATGAGAAAGAGGCCAGGAGGGCCTCTCCAAGGGGGTAACAGGAGGGAGCATCAGGAGAAGGACATTAGGTGGAGGGAGGGAGTGCAGGGTCACATCTGATAGTGGGTCAAGTGTTGAAGTCAAGTCAAGGTACAGGGAGAAGAGGCCAATGCTGGACAATACCATGGTGGCAGACAGTAGGCTTGCAGTGCTGGCAACAATGGTAAAATATGGGGAGTTGGTGGAGCACCAGGAGAGGGAGATGGGGGGGGGATGGAGGGAACAGGGGTCAGGCAGTTGGAGGAGGGTAGCGGGGGGAGAGGGGGGGTATAGCTGAAAAGTAGGAGATGGGGGTACACAGCAAAAAGGTTAGCTTTAAACTAGAAAAGTGGGGTGGCAAGTGGAAAGCTGGTAGGCAGGTTTTCCAAAAAGGGGAGCCAGAGAAGCCTACCCTCCAAGCCACAGGAGAGGGCATCTGGGTAGAAGCAATGGGGGTAAATCGGGGTGGGGAAGGGATAGGAGAAGAATACAGGGCAATGTCGTTAAATGCGAGGAGCCTGGGAAACAAATCAGTTGAGTTGCAAGCTCTTTTGGCAGCATGGCAGATAACAGTTGTAGCCATAACAGAAACTTGGGCCACCCAATACCAGAACTGGGATATGATGATCCCTGTATACAGGCTATTCAGAACAGACAGGGCAAAAAGGAAAGGTGGAGGGGTGACTATCAATGTAAGGGAAAAAATACAGTGCATAAGGGAAGGGGGGGAGGCAGGGTAGAGGCCCTGTGGATGCAGTTTCAGTGTCCAAAGGGCAGGGTACTGAGGATAGGGGTGGTGTATAGGGCACCACCTCAAGTTTTGAGGATCTGGACAGGAAGTTTGATTAAAGTAGGAGGGTTTACAGGAAGGGAAACAGTGGTGGTAGGGGACTTCAACCTACACACCAGCCATTGCATGTGCTAGAGAGTAGGTTGTCTTGGGACCATTCCAGGATAGCTTCCTGGGGTGCAGTTGATGCATGAGCCAACTAGGTTGGGAAGGATTCTGGACCTAGTACTATCAAATGGTGAAGCCGTAAGAGACCTGGAGGATGAGAGCTCACTAGCTGGGAATGATCACCACTCAGGTTTAAGTACCTCAGTGGAATCAACAAAGTCCAAGAGGGTAGCATCTTTCAGAAAAAAGAGACTTGCAAGAACAAGGGGACACAATTTAAAGATAGAAGGAGGGCGGTTTAGGAGCAATGTGAGGAAGTATTATTTCTCAGAGAGGGTAGTGGATGCATGGAACAGCCTTCCTGAGGAGGTTGTGGGGTCTAAAACTGTGAGAGAATTCAAGAATGCATGGGACAGACATAAGGCAATTCTTGTGGGGGGTAGGAAGAAATAGGCTGTTGGTTAACTAGGATCTACAGCCTATCCTGTAGGTAAGGAAATGGGCAGACTAGATGGGCCAAGCGGTCCTTATCTGCCATCAAAGTCTATGTTTCTATGTTTCACACTCACAATGGGGAAGCAAACTACTGGAGGTTCAGGTACCAGGATGATTGATTTCAGGGGGCCAGACTTTGACAAGATGGGGAAATCGGCCCGGTGGCACTGAGGATTGAGGCGCTGGAAGCCACACCTCGTGCCACGGCAGCGACACAGGTTCAGGAGTGAACTTGGGCCCGCGGGGGTCAGCAGCGGAGGGTTGAGGATGAGTGCCCTTGTGGTGCTTTCCTCCCTGGATAGAAGGGGTGGAATTTCCTGGCATGTCAGTGACCCCCAGTGGAGATCGGGGACACTGCAGCATGCCAGCGATGCATGTAGTCTAATGTGGACAATGCTGGGAGGGTTGCTGTACACCAGGGTGTCAATGTGCACCATGCGGGGAGAGACTGGGAGAGGTAGTGCACAGAACAGGGAAAACAATGGTGCCATGGACAGGTGGCAGCACCTGCCTCCTCCCCAATGCCCTACGCTGGGCCAGCCCCGACTGACCTTCCAGGTCCTGCACTATGGGCCCTACCCTGCAGCCAGAGTCTGTCTCATAAGTGTGCCCAAGAGGAGGGGGTGACCCACCCTGGGTGTGTTAAACCGGGGGTGCTGGCTGCGGGGAGGGGGGAGAGAGGAGGTATAGATCGGGGAGACTTCAGGCAGGCAGGACAAGGATCAGGTTGCCCAAGAGAGGTTCCATGGGGGCCACGACCGGAGAGAACTAAAAAAAAGATGAGGGAAATCCTGATATGGCATCTGGAGGGAAGCCAACCCACCATGGATGCCAATCAAAAATGGGGCATTATTAAGTCAAGGCTGGCAGAGGCTACTGAGGCATGTACTAGGATACAGAGCAAGAAGGGGAAGGGCAAAGAAGCCCAGCTGGCTGACCAAAGAGGTAGTTGAGGGGGTGAGAGCCAAGAGGAGAGCTTTCCAAGGTTCAAGAGATCAGGAGGGGAGATGGGAAGAGTATACTAAGAGTCCAAAGGGTGAGCCATTATCAGGTTAGCAGTTTGATTTCCGCTGTGGCGTTGGTGACCCAGGTTCAGGAGTAGATCGGGTCACTGGAGGGCCAACCGTGGAAAGAAGGCTTGGCGTCCATGACAGCTCACCTTCTCTGGTGAGGAGAGGGCCAAAGCCGCAACACGTGACCCAGGCGGAGGCTCATGATGCAGCAAGCCCTGATTGCAGGAAGGCTGGCCAGGACGTGTGGTGGATGTATGCGTGTTGTGCCTAGACATCACGGTGCACACCACACGTAGGGAGAAAAACCAGGAGGATAACAACCCTCCATCTCTGGGAAGATGGGGCATCAGGATCGTGCCCTCAATATGCCATCACCCACTCTGACCACCTTGCCTGACAAGACAAAGTAAGCTTACGGGGTGCATGACCCCACCTCTTTACCTACCCGGGGGGTATAGCTGCAGCTTCATGGGGCGCAGGGTGGCTTGTGGGTAGGGTGATTGGCAGAGAGATGACTCCTAGGTGCACCCGAAGGGTCAGAAAAAAAGTCCAGGGAGATTACAAGACTAGTCAGAACCACCATGGCATCCAGAGATCTGAGGCTGGCACAGGGCATTAAGGACAGAGAGAAAGACTTCTTCAGATACATAGGTGAAAGAATGAAGAACAGGGACCAGATAGTGAGAATTAAGAAAGACGGGGGGGGGGGAGAAAGGGGAAGAGCAGGCAGAGGAACTTAATGACTACGTCTGTTCTGTATTCACAATGGAGGGGACAGATACCTCATGGGGTGTGGGGGAGGGGTGACAGATGGAGAAATTATGATGGGAAGAGTACTGGAAGGGCTACGGGCACTGTGTGTGAACAAGCCACCTAGACCAGACAGCATTCACCTGAGGGTACTCAAGTAACTGGTAGGGAGCCTAGCAGGACCACTGGCTGACCTCTTCAATACTTCTCTGCACCTAAGATGTGTCCCACAGGACTAGAGGTTAGCCCATGTGGTGACCATTCACAAAGGTGGCCCAAGGGATGATCCAGGCAAATACAGACCAGGGAGCCTCACATCAGTTGTGGGTAAGCTCATGGAGACAGTCCTTAAGGAGAGACTGGTGACTTTTTTTGGAGGACAGTGTGCTCCAAGAAAGGCAGCAGCACAGGGATATCTTGGGCAGGTCCTGCCAGAAAACCTGATTGAGTACTATGATTGGGTGACCAGGGAGCTGGACAAGGACCATGCAGTGAATGTCCTATTATTGGACTTCAGCAAGCCCTTCAGTGTCACATGGGAGGCTAGAAGGGATGCTAGAAGATGCAGGGGTGGGTACTAAAGGCTGAAACACACTATAACCACACTGCAGTCTGCACTATTGAGGTTTACAAGTTGTAATGTAAACAGCTAAAAACACAATTAGTGTGTTATTATACAGTACAATGACAAGAAAAAATCCTGGACTCTGATTGGTCAGTCTTGGGCTGGACCCGTAATGTTATCCCAGCACAACATCACAGGTCTAGTCTCAGCCTCACTGCGAACCTGCAGATGACCTTGAGCACCTAGAGCACATGCTTGATTGTTTCATCTGCCCTTAAAAAACAAAAATATTTTTCCACACAAAATCACCTTTAAAATGATTTTTTTTATTCTGTATAACAACGAGCCATTGTATAATAGCTATAATGGCCTCCAAGGTGTGTGTCATTTGGGATAACGTCACGCCTCAGTTGTTGGACGAACTCAGCCTGCGGCCTCGTGCCCAACCACCTGAGGTGTGATGTTATCCCAGCATGACACACACCCTGTTGGGCATTATTGCTTAATTGTCCGATGATGATCCAGACTCTCTATTCAAGGGAACTGCATGCTGATGGATATTGCTCTGCATCAGTGTTTTCTGTAACAGCAATTAGCTCATCAAAAAACAAGTTAATGGTGAATTCTGGTGCATAACAGTCAGGTTTTAATTCACTACAATTAATGGGCCATTAAAATTTCTAGGTTGTAATGGCATATTATGTTATTAATGGCACCATTAAAATCATACAATACCATTAAAAGAAAAATGGCCATTAAAAAGGAGAGAAAAATGTAATGGTGTCATTATTTATGTACCGATTAATAGGATATTAAGGGTATCATTTAATGGGAAGAATAGCACTAATTATGCCATTAATATATAACTATGATTTAATGGCCATTAATATACACATTCAAAATACAGATTAAATTAATGGTAAGATTAATGGCACATTTGATGGCCATTATCTTGCATTAATGGCTAGTAAATTAATGGCTGAAATCCATTAAAAAAGACCATTAAACTAATTTAATGGCAGAAAAATATTAATGGTCGATAGACCATTAAATTAATGGAACTTAACAAGTAAAGGCCATTTGTTTCATGGCTAACTAGCCATTAAATGGACACTTAACATAATGTCCATTAAACATTTAATGGCATACAACCACATGAAAAACCCATTCGATTTCATGGGATTTTAATGCTTTCACATAAATCACATTGTTAATTTGGCCATTATTTATGTACCGATTAATGGGGAATTTAATGGGGAACTTTAATGGAATTTTTAATGGTGTTTTAATGGCAGTTAATGCAATAGTGTTTTACACCTGTAAAGACACAACGCCTACCTGGCAGTGGGCATTTAAGCACACCCAAGGAAGACTTTTGGGAACCCCCATTAATAGGGAGGTTACACATTGAAAACAGAAGAGAATTTGTTATTTTGAGGGCAGTTTGGTACATTGTATAGAGGAATCCCACAATGATCAATATAGGGTCCAATATTATTTTTTTTAATATACATTAATGACTTGCTCCATTTTATAAAAAAACTCAGTTACAAGACTGATAATACAGTTCTGTTGGCCACAGCCAAACCTTATCTGCAGACGGAATCTAAACTTCAGTTACAGATTGAAGCAGCTCTCCCAATCAATCAGAGCGCTCCTTTCTTCTGTGTGTGAGGCACTCTTATTCTGTTAAGAGTGACTCACACACAGCTGCTCTGGAAATAGGCATGTTTAGGTAATATAAATATTTAATGTATTACTGATTGAGTTCAAGCAATAATATATTAATTCAGTGGACTAAGCCACTCTTACACTTGTAAGAGTGGTCTCACATTCTCAGGGTATCAGAACTGCTCACTTTCAGATCGCTGTTCTCATACCCTAAGAATGTGCATGAAATCACTCTTACATCCATAAGAGTGGTCTTCTCAACCATATTTACATAAAAAAGACTTTGACTTTGTCCAACAATTGTTTGGTAAATCTAAATTGGTATTAAGTGTGAAAAAGACACAGACAATGAACTTTCAGCACCACTATGAAAAATGAAAAACAGATTATCAGGATTTCGGGCAGACTAGATGGGTCAAGGTGTCCTTTTCAGACGGCAAATTTCTATGTTTCTATTATGATCTAAACATTATTACCTGGATTTTCAAAGCTATGGATGCAGGACTTGTGGCAGTTGTTCTGCCGCAGTTGCATCACTGCAAATGCACCAAAATATTTACGGTGGACATGGCCTACCTGGACTTCAGTAAGGCCTTTGACACTGTTCCCCATAGGAGGCAGTTGAGCAAGATGGAAAACCTGCGGTTGGGTGGGAAAACAACAAGCTGGGTAAAGGCCTGGCTGTCAGGAAGAATTCAGAGGGTGGTGCTAAATGGGGTGCACTCCAGGACAGCGAGGGTGAAGAGTGGAGTGCCACAGGGGTCAGTTTTGGGTCCACTTCTCTTCAATATCTACATCAGTGATATTGCTGAGGGTTTGAGAGGGAGGGTGTTCATGATATTGCTGAGAGTTTGAGAAGGAGAGTGTTCCTATTTGCTGATGTTACAAAAATATGCAATAGGGTAGACACCCGGGAGGGGCAGTGGAGGACATGAGGGAGGACTTAAAGACGTTTGAAAAATGGTCTGGGACATGGCAGCTGAAATGTAATGCCAAGAAGTGCGCTGTGATGCACTTGGGGAGTAGGAACTGAAGAGCAGGGTACAACCTAGGTGGGGAGGAAATTAAAGTAACAGAACAGGAGACGGATCTGGGATCATAGCCTCCTCAAATCTTAAGGTAGGAATCCAATGTAGCAGGTCGGTGGGAAAGGCCAGTGGAATGTTGGCATGCATAGGCAGGGACATTACCAGCAGAAAGAGGGAGGAAATAATGCCCCTTTACAAAGCCATGGTGAGGCTGTACCTGGAGTATGGGGTTCAGTTCTGGAGGTCACATCTCCACAAGGATATAGATGCATTGGAGAGGGTTCAGAGAAGGGCAACCAAGATGGTGCAGGGTATGCAGGGAAAGTCATACGAGCAGAGGTATAAGGAGCTGGATCTGCACACCTGGAGACAAGGAGGGAAGAGACATGACTGAAACTTTTAAATATGTAAAGGGGCTCAATAAAGTGGGAGAAGAGGGTTTACTTAAGAGGAAGGAGGGGGTCAAAACTAGGAGGCACAGCCTCAGACTGCAAGGAAAAAGATACAGGGACAATATGAGAGGGCATTTCTTCACAGAGAGGGTGGTGGAACCCTGGAACAGACTACCAAAGTGGTGGGGGCCAAATCGGTGGAAGAATTCAAGAGGGCATGGGCAAGATATGAGGCTGAGTATCAGGGGGCCGGCGGGGGCTGGCAGGGAGGGGGAGGTGTAGGGGGAGAAAAAGGGCAGACTAGATGGGCGGGTATGGTCCTTTTCTGCTGTCAAGCTTCTATGATTCAATGATTGTTTTCAAATGCATTTGTGATACTTTATTCACTTTAAGGCAAAAAATAATAAGCGCATCATTTTATTGTGCAACTTGTGGTACTTGCAGCACGAAGTTAGACCACCTTTTTGTGGGCTAATCTTCATGTCGCAAAAAACACAACTGCATCAAAATCATGCTGCATATTTTTTGAAAATCCAGCCCTATGTCTCTAAATGGACACACAATTACAAATATGGGGGGATATAAATATTAAGGTGTGTTATTAGGTAGTTCCTTATGCTCTGAGTCCCGTATTGTTGTTTCATCTAAATAAGTTAAATTCCAGAACTGGAGCATTAAGTCTCTCTGCTTTTGCAACTCCAAAGTATGCAAGAAATATGATCACAGCACAACTAAAATACCAGTTTTGTAATATGGAAACCTGATATATCATTTTGCCATAAACAGCTACTGGAAACATTAAATGTTTCAAATAATAGGCTTGTAAGATTTGTGCTTCCCTGTCCATTTGATAGGCATCACTGCCTTATTTATAGCCAACTATCTTGGGACACTTTGGAGTGAAGGAAAAATAAACAATGGGATACTATGGTGTACAAAATAATTAAAGGCTGAGTATGAGGACATTTAATTGCATACTAGCGCTAACAAACCATAATTATTCCATGAGGGATGTTCATTTTCAGGGGTTGAAGATACCCAGGGTTAAAACCAAATATGGCTAGATAACAATACAACATAATGCATCCAAAGTATGGAATTTGTTAACATCACAAACAAGAAATGCTACCATTTTAGCAAAATTTCAACAAGCACTCAAACACGAAATGGTTGAAATATGTAATTGTGCAAATTTTTAAGTTAGTACATGATTGCATTCTAAATTTTCTTCCTGTACTGTATCTTGTGTTGTACAGTACGTATTTGTTGTTTATAAATGCATGTATGTATTTATGCAACATTTGTAAGAAGGGCAACTTTAAAAATGAGGCTGTTTTCATCCTAATAGTTTATTCTTTGAAAAAATAAAGCTTTTTACTAGTACTACTACTAACCCTGTGTTCTGTTCCTTGTGACTACTGGGGCTTGTTGGATGGTCAGGAAGTGTCCTGGATGCTTGAGGTCCTCCGGGGCTCCAGCCAGGGATTTCCTGCTGTTCAGTGACATTCTCTATGCCATGAGGTGTCCCATGACCATGTGCCACCCCAAAAAAGTGAGGGTGGAGTTGCATTCATATCTCCAGATTGGCGATAGCAACAAAACCCATTGTACCTCTGACCTGAAAGTTGCAGTCAGCCACATGGTGGTACACAGTGCACACTCGCCCCTTTAAGCATATCCATGGTCTCTGGCATCCATTGCCATGCTGGCAACGTCTACTGCTCTCCTCAGTGAATACCCCTGCCACAAGCAGCCTGAACAATCCCGCACCATTGCCCAGGGCACCTGCCTGGCAAGGGCACCAGGGACGTGGTATCCCCTCCTTTTTATTTCCCTTCAACTTGAACTTCTTGACTCTGACACTCCCAGTACCAGGTGGGCACCCTCCTTTTTATTGCCTAAACTCCGCCAACAGCAACTGCTCCCAAGAGGGAGAAGCCAAGGCTCCCCTTACCCTCTGCTGGTCACACTAGTAGCAACAACCTCTCCCTTCTTTAAGGAGGGTGTTGTTATACTCTCAATAGAAAAACATAGAAGAGTAGGCCTGCAAAATCTTTATGGCTTGTGAACCATGGCAGTGCAGGGCAAGAGTGACAGTATGACCATAGAAACATAGAAACAGTCAGCAGATAAGGACTGCTAGGCCCATCCAGTCTGCCCATTATCCCTATACTTGTTTGCAGCCTCAGACCCTATCTAGTCGGTAGCTTTTCATCATTCCTCCCCCTCAAGGTTCCCTTCTGGCTGTCCCAGGCATGTTTAAATCCCTCTACTGTACTTGCTTCCACAACCTCCTGTGGCTGACCATTCCATGTGTCCACCACTCTCTCTGTGAAGAAAAACTTTCTCACATTTCCTCTTAACCTGCCTCCCTCTAATTTCGTATTATGCCCCCTCATTCTTGCACTCCTTTTACAATGGAAGATGTCCTCCCACCCCTTGTTTATACCCTTGAGGTAGTTGAATGTTTCTATCATGTCCCCCAATCCCTACTCTCCTCCAGCAAGTACATATTGAGGGCCTGTAATCTCTCCTCATATGTTTTGTGGTGCAAGTCATGTACCATCTTGGTCACCTTTCTCTGGACCACCTCCACCCTGTCAATGTCCTTACGAAGGACCATAAGTTCGGACTCTTGCACAGTTCTTTATGTAGCACTTCACAATAAAAGGTGTAATTTGCCTGCAAGTCCTTTATGTAACATGTCTAATGCAACATTGGTTGCCTAGTACATACCAGTCCCATCGTGAAAAAAACAAACAAACTTCCAGCTCATATTTAGTCTGAATCTGAAAATCGCCTCTCTTCCTTCTCCTCAACATCTTTTCCACCCCTTCAGGCAATGCAATGACTGACCTGTGTGATGCCCTGGATGGAAACTCCAGTGTCTAGGGTATTGATGCTATAGATGCATAGAAACATAGACAATGATGGCAGAAAAAGATCACTGGTCCATCCAGTTTGCCCACGAAACCCTAACAAACCCAAGACCTATTGTTCATTCAGGGTTCCAACCTACACCATTCACCCTATGCTTCCCACCTTACAGCTACCACTCTGAGCAACAACTAAGCCCTTCACTCTGTCCCAGCCACATTTAAAACCATTAATAATGGTGGCACACTGGTCCGGTGGTGCTGAGGGTTGAGGCGCTGGATACCACACCTCACACCATGCCAGCGACCCATGTTCATGAACGAGTGCAGGCTGCCGGGGGTCAGCAGGGGAGGAGAAGGATTGAGCACCCAACGGCTGCTGTCCTTCTCCAGGGAGGGGAATCTGTAGACCTCGCTGTGATACCGACACCTGAGTGAGCCCTAGTGGTAGGTGCAGGAGGAATCAGCATGGATTAGGGGTGGAGTGTCAGCTGACAGCCAGAGTGGAGGACACGTCTCAGGGTGCCCCAAACTCATTGGCTGTCATTTCACGCTGAAGTTCAGGGGGTGGGACGAAAATGGAAAATTCTCCCCATGTAGGCACTGGTAGGTGGGCCTCAGAGGATGCCGTTCATGGCTTCTTGGGATTCCACGTGCATGTCGCATGCTCCATCAGTGTCTGAGGGAGTTTACAGGGGACTCCACACACAGTGGCTGGGGGGTTATCCAGAGGATCTAGGGTAATGAGCGGGGCACCAATTTATGCAGGCGATTCCTGGAAGGACTCTGAGGTGGGTCATCATTGAGGCCCTGAATAGAGGTGCCGACGTGGGGACAGGTAGGAGCATAAACAGAGAGTTAAAAAAATAAATAAATAGTTCAATGCGCTTATGCATCCAGATGAGATGATATGAGATGTTGCTTGTGTAACTTGATTTGTTTTGTGGCTTTCCACCTCTCTATCCGTGGGATATACCACCCTTTAGGGGTATGACGCAAGGAACCCTAGAGGAGGGTTCCCTACAGGTGTTAGGAATCACTGCGTCAGCTAAAGGTATGTTAGGAAGAAGCCCAAAAAGAATACTCAAAGATGTCGAGCTTCGAAGAGGCAAGGATGATGAATGAATTCTGAGAAGATAAAGGCTGACTTCCAAAGGACAGAGGCGAAAGCCGGGCTACCATCCTCCTCCATTCAACAGCGGAACCTAACTAACTAACCTGAAGAAAGCACTATCTCTAACTAATATTATGACCATTGGCACGGAGGAGAGGAAAAACCCCTTTTGAGGAGGAAACCTCCAGGGATCCAAGGCCTAAGTCACTTTCCCTCCAGGCTGACGACATTTGATTTAAGGATGAGGACATATGTCAGTAAAGAGAATGGTTCATTAATGAGGGATATAAGTATGAAGGATGATGACGGGATAGGGGAAAAAAACTCCAAAGAAGCCCAGATTAAAGAAAGAACATGAGGCAGCAGGGACCCAAGAATGGTATGCACGAGTAGTCGATGGGAGGGAGTAGATCCATGTAGAAGTCAGAGGAGCAAGGGGTATCCAGATGTGCTCACGAGGAGATTCCAGATGTGCTCACGAGGAGACCAAGGATAATGCAGACTAGCTTGATTGAGCGATGCGAGTGAGTAGACACTAAGGTTGATGATTATGCGATGTGAACGATTAGACCTTGAGGCTGTAATTGATGAGGTAGCATAGGATTCAATGATAGGAATGTTTGAGTAAGCGATGTAAATAGATAAATCTTGATGTAAGGCTGAGTGAATGATGACTGGAGTTATGAACCTGATACATGCGTCAGGATGGCCGTGGGATGATAAGGTAACATAGGAGTCATGTTAGGTACGCCCAAAAAGACGTATCGATTGTAGGCCTCGAGTGGAGTGAATCCAGGAAGGTCAGTACAGAATTGGAAGAGGAGGAGACAGGAATGAACTTGAAAAGGAACTGGTACGAATGTAATATAAGTAAGTAGGCTCCTCGAAAGGAGGCAGACTCTGAGGCCAAGAAGGCATGTCTGGAACCAGAGGCAACTCAGGGTGAGCAATCGAGGAGCAAAAGTGGCTAAGTATGATGAGGAGTGATACTAAGAGTGTAGGGAAGCCATGATGGCTTGTACTAGAAAAGGCACTAGGACAAGGAAGGTAGCACTTTGGAAACGGAGGAGGTGGGATGATGGAGTGAAGCTATGGAGGCTAGTACATGAAAGCGAGGTATGAAAGGACAAAGGATGGTAGAGAGGTCAATGGGGTAGCATAGGACCCAGCTGATACGGGACTAAGAAAATAGGATGAGCTTGATGAGGAGGCACAAGATCGTGGACCAGCATGTCCTTGACTGGATATCAAGTTGAATTGAGGTAGCATGGAGATGAGGTGGCATAGGAGCCATTAGAGGTATACCCAAAAAGAAAATAGAATATAGGCTATGATAGGAGTGAATCCATGATGGCCGGTGCTGGATGAGAATTGCAGTAGGGTGAGTTGGAAGAGGTGAATCCTGATGGCCAATATGAAAGTAAGGCATGTGAATGATGAGACCTGCTTCGGAGACTAGATGCTCAAAAGCGAGAAAGTAAGATAAGGTAAGGATGAGCGAATGATGACTGGAGTCAGGAACACAAGTCAAGGGGCAAGAGGGCCACTGGTCGAAGAGACGGAGCAGAAAATGGGGACAATAATGGGCATGGGGTACGATGAGAGGTATACTGAGTGAGCGATAGCAGAGTGAGTGATGAAATTAGATGAGCAGGATGGAAAGTTCGGATGAACGAGGGATAGAGAGTAAGGTAAAATAGGAAACGGACAAGGCGCGATGATGGAGGGAATCCTTGAAGGCTGGAACTGGGGAAAGGTAAATGCAGAATAGGGAAAAACCCCAGAAGAAATGCACAGTCATAGCAGAGGAGGCAAGGAGAAGGATGCAGAATGAGCAAGGTGAACAGGGGAACCAGGAGGTCAGCAGGTGAGACAGGAAAGGGATGATAAACGATGGAGGATAGAAGCCAGCTGGCCCCCAGCTAAGGGGCAAGCAGGGAGGAGGAACACTAGGAATGCACAGAAATGCACACTGTCCCAAAGGAGGTTGGAAGCAAGTGAAAAGATTCAGATTCTCCTGGAAAGTATGTAGATCTCAGTACCGTAATCAGGAGTTGTCAAAGGAACACAAAGGACAACACAAGAAATGACCACCATGAAAGGAAAAAGCATACCAAGCATCCCGATAAAGTACCAAAAGTTGGTCACGAGATACCAGACTGAAACCTAGGCATGACATGTCCGAAGCTAAGCAACTAAGGACAAACGGCGCCACCTCCTGGCCAGTAGGAGAATCAGCCTGTGATAGAGGAGGAATCTTCTGAAATTAATGTAGATTGAATCAGGACAGACTGGGTTCCGAGGTAAGAGGCAGAAGAAGTGGAGATGGAAGCTGAAAGAGGTCCAAAGGAGGAGAAACGGAGACACATGCAGTCCAACCCCTGTAGCAGCAAGTCAGAAAGATGCATGGCTGGTTTTATGTACTGAGGTTTAGTTTGTTTTTTTTTTTTTTTATGTATGTATGTTATGGCATTTTGTTCCACGCATGCCTCAATGGGGAAGAAAAGGGAGACCTCCAGGACAAGCTGACTACCAAGAGAGCGGGACAAGGAGAGAGAGAGAGACAGAGGGGCCTGCAGGAGAAGCCCCAGGCAAGGAGCACAAATGAGGCAGAGAAGCAATCCGGAGCAGGCAGCCATGCAGGTGCAGGGGGCGACACCACAATTGGCAGGATCGGCAGTCCCAAACAGAAGCAGCAGCACAGAAGGTACAGGGAAAGGGGGAGGGCAACCAACGGAATGGAAGAGCCAGCTGCCAAAGTGACAAATGGGGGGAAGGGAGGAAACGAGCGACAAGATCGGGTGGCCGGGAGAGCAGCAGGAGGAGAAATGGAGATGCTGGGGAGGGAGGAACAGGAGAGAAATGAGGGAAAATTGAGCAGAGTGCAAGGCAGAAGCCAGAGAAGAGCAGCAAAAGCCATCAAGGCAATAAATGAGAGGCAATGTAGAAGGACGAAAATGGCCAGAAATGAACGACAGGTGTGGGGAAACAAGCAAGGGAGGGGAGATGAAACGAACCTGCAGCCAGAGGCAGCTGTCAGAGCAAGGCAACGCAAATGATGCAGGAAAATCAATAGAAGGCAGAAGGGCAGCACCTTCAGCTGCAACCAAAAATGAATCCTGGTGAGGCCTAGGATGTGTGACCTTTTTAGCTCAATGGGGGAGTGACGTTGTTGCTCTGCCCATCGAACTTCGGGCTTAAAGCCCTCCCAGTGTGGCACCCACCACATCAGCTGGCAGATTGTTCCATGGCTCTGCTACCCTTTCAGTAAAATAAAACTTTCTCACTTCCCTCTTGAAACTCCCCCCCCCCCGGGACAGTTATGTATTTTGAGAGCCCCTTTGCATTTATGCATGTAAGGACCTGGCACCCCCCCATGTCTAGGGGTATAATGTGTTATTCTCATCAGAGAAGCACCCGCCTTACATCATAGACTCTGTACCTGTACCAGTTACCTTTTACCACCATGGGCCTAGGACGCTAGAGTAAGGGCATCATTAACAAACACTGGAGCACCATTAAGCATGAGACCACACACCAACTGAGACCAAACATGGTGCTGGGATCAAGTTGGGTGCATTTACTTGCTGTAAAGGTTATACATGGCACAAGAGCATTTTAGGACAGGTTTTAGACCTAATGGTGCCCTAAGCAGAAATATTTTTGGTGCCCCATACACTGCTTCCTAGCACCCCCTAGCCTCCCTTCTTGCTACTCCCACATCCAAAAGGTGATAAGAATTCTATGAATACAAGTGTGATGACAACAATTTTGGTTTTTAGATTGACACTTTTTGCATTTTAAGATGATTCATGCTTCACTGAGGGTTGAGGCTCTGGACGCCACATCTTGCTCCACACCGGTGACCCGGGTTTGGGAACAGACTCGAGTTGTTGGGAGTTGGTAGGGGAGGAGAGGATTGAGCATCCAGAGGACTGCTCTCCTCTCCTAGGGAGGGTTGGGGTATCTGCCCACTGTACTAATGACCCCAGTAGAGACTGGGGGAGCAGTACTCAGGGGGCATCTGGCAACAGGGTTGGGTGGCAGCGGATGTCCTGTATGTAAGCACGGGAGCATGCTCACCATTTGCTGGACATCATTGCATGTCCGTGCCCAAGGGGATCCAGAAAAGGGGAAAAAACACTCATGACACGCAGCATGGTGCCACCGATGGATGACTGTCTTTAAGGCCAAACAAAGCCCGGTGTAAGTCAGGGCGCGGGCTCAAGGGTGATGTTGTTTCTCCCCCCAGTTCACCTCCCATCTGGGGGGGCCTCTTTGGGGGTAAGCCATGGTCCTCCCCATCCTGCAGACCTGGTGGAGGCTGGCTGAAGAGGACTGTTGAGCATCCACGTAACTGGCAGAGATGGGGTAAGTACTCCCCAGCCATCCATGAGGGAGCAAAAATAGAAAGTACAAAAAAAAATGATGTATGCTTATACTTTCTACTTCAGTGTGCCCTTCTGTGCTGAAGCCACAAGTGGTTGCTTGGTTCTCCATGCCTGGACCCTCACACAGGGACTTACTTACTCCATCTCTTGCCAGGCCCACTCCTGCTGATGATCCATGAATTAGGCTATCTACCAGGGTGAATTTTGTTATATTGCCTAGGCCTTACATGATACTCTGACAGGACATCTTTAATGCAAGGTTTACTTACAACTGTGCTATTTGCCAACTGTGCTCTCTCTAAACTGAGCTGTCTTTTGATTTTTTCTGGCAGGGGTGAGTCCGCATGGATCCCTGGTGACCAACCTTGAGGGGTGGCTCACCACTGCTCCTAGTGGTGGCATCTCATTCTGTTGGAGTCCTTGAGGCCTTCTAAGAGACCCATCCTCTTGGCAAAGCCAGAATCAGGGAACGGATCCGCATGGCTCCCTGGTAAGCACCCTTGAGGGGTGACCCCATCCACTACTCTCAGTAGTGCCATCTCATTCTCATTTTGCTGGGGTCCTTTAGGCCCCCCCCTAGGAAACCCATCCTTCTAGCAGCATCTGCTGGTGGAATTCCAGACACCTCAATCGGGGACGAGTGCTACCAAGATCCTGGGACCCTGCCAGCATCCCTGGGCCTACAGGCCCCCCTGTCTTGAGTGTAGCCAGATGCTGTACTTCCTTCTTCTCACTCTGGCTGCTGATCTTATGCTTCCATCCTGGGATCTGAATCTCCAAAAACCTAAATCCCTGGACTTGCCACCTCTTCTCATAAAGTTTCAGTGGAGGCCAGGACCATGAATATTCATGAAAGTGTTTCATGCTTCTAGCTGAGTCAGAACACCCTGTACCACAAACATCCAGACATCCTTTCTCCAAGCAATAACCCCCAAGAGAACAACTCTAAGGGTCAAACTCAGCCCTCTGAGAGCCCCCCAGTAACCAGCCTCAAGCTGAATGAAGAGAGAGGCTGGCTACACACACTTTCTGGTTACCCTGTCACTGGAGGGGCTGTTGAATGACAGTAGTACCCTCATCGTAGAACAAAATTAGCACAGACAATAATCATTCCATGTGCCTGACTCCCATTACTGGGGCATGTGTCAAATTTGTTAATACGGTGCCATCAGTTAACTGGTTCAGATACTGCAGTCCCTTATTATCTAGACTGTTCATTGTGGTAAACCATTTTATCCAAAGAGGCACTGCATTATGGCTTTTACTACAATACCACATTCTGAGGGTGATATTTTTATAGTACTTTACTCCCCCTGTCATGTTTTGTTGTGGGCATCGCGGTGCTCATGGGGAATTTCCTGACCCTATTTTTTTATAGGCAACACCATGCCTGGGGGATCCCAGCTCCCATTTATAGTAGGCAACCCCATGCCTTTCCTGTGGATCTAAACTTTTCTAAGGGTAAAATGCCATGTCAGGACAGTGTCTGCAATTCAAGGTGTGGATCTACGTAAGCCTGCTGGACTGGCACTTTCTTGCCATGCCCTATACTCTGACTTCTTCCAGGTACCCTGGCTGCATGCTGGATATGCCTCAAACAATACTTTACTGCTCTCTAGTGGTCTATGACCTTCTCTCCCGTGGAGCATTCCCGCAGAAGAGACCGTGGACACTGCTACCTTTCCCCTCTACTCATGGGTGGTACCTGCACCTTTATTCTTTGTGTGCTGGGATTGCCATTTCAGTCCTGAAGGCTGTGAGGATATATGCCTTGAGGAGATGTCCACTTGGGGTTCCGTCTTCTCCCCGTGGTCTCACTAAACTTCCCTCTATGAGCAAACCCTACCATCTGTTCTTTATGAGTACCCACTGTTGCTTGATGGTTGGAATACATCTTAACATGTCTGAGGCCCTTCTTTGCTCCAGCCAGGGCTATCCTGTTGTTCAGTGACACCATTGCCATCTCATGGTGACCCATAATCTTGCATCACCCTCAGGCATTGAGCACAAGCACGGCACTCTTGATTCCAGATGTGAACTAGCAGTAGAAGCCACTGCGTCTCTCACCTGAGTCCTGCTGTCAGCCACATGGTGGGACACAGCTTGTGCCCACCCCTCCAAGTACATCTACAGTCCCTGTAATCCAGCGTCCTGCTGACAATGCCTGCTGCTTCCCTTGGTGGGTACCATTGCCATGGGAGGCCTGACTGATGCCTGGGTGGTGGTTGATTGCACCTGCCAGGCAAGGGAACTTGTGATAAGGCATCCCTTTCCTTTTAGCTCTCTTTACCTTGAGCTTCCAATCTCTGACTTGCCCAGTGACATGAAGGCACCATCCTCTATACTAGAAACATAGAAATTTCAGCAGATAAGGACCACTAGGTAGTCTGCCCTTAAGCCCTATACCTGTTTGTGCTCTATACTTGTTACTGCCTAACCTCCGCCCATACCAACTATTCTCAAGAGGGTGATGCCAAGGCACCCTTTCTCTGTGCTGGACACGCTAGTAACCATCTCCACCTACTGTGTGGAGAGGGTTGTTACAAGTGGTACTAACACACCCTAGTGGGCGCACCATATATTATAACACCTCAGTCTTAGGGGTGCAATTACCCCATCACCTATAATAATGTCTAAAACAATTCTAAACTGCTACCAAGAGCTTTGTGTTCCTTTCTGTTCAGCATCCTTAACACTTTGTTCTCCATCTGTTCTGCTCCATTCTAGTTTTGTTGTCCTCCAAGGCATACTGCCACTCCCATTCAGGATACAGTAAGTAGGCCACAACTAAGAAAGGATGTGGGCTTTGCAACCCAGTTAGCCAGTCAGCACTGAATATATAAATGATCAGAGTTTTATAATGGGTGTTGTATTTCCCTGCCAGAGTAGCCCAAGAGAGGAATTCCTCCTCCTGTTTCCAGGCTGTCCTTGCCCCCTTCCATCTCTTCTTCAAGCCTTGCTGGCTAGTGCTAGCTGCTTCTCATCACTAACACTGCACTGTCAGTAACCAATAGGTTTTAAATTCAAAGAAAGAATCTGAGTACTGGACTTCCAATTAATTGTGAAATATATAAAAATTCAAATCAATAGCTACATTTTAGCATAAAGTAACTCGTTTTTTTTTTGTCAGTGTTTAAACAGTTGCTTGTTCTCGAGTCTCAGTGAGCAGTAACCTCCCTATCTTTCTAGCAAGGATGACAAATTTCACAAGCTTTCAATACTCAATCACCTGTCCAGCACAGTAGCAGTAGTAGCAGCAGCAGCAGAAGTCTGGCTTCATCTTGTACAGTGCAGATATATATACTGTAGGTGACTGTGACTTGGAAATCTCCAATGGCTATAATCTGCACAATTTTCTTGTCATCTACACTGCAGCTAGCCTTATTTTGTTCAGGGACCTCTGCCACAGTCAGACAGCTCTACTCTGGGAGGAAGGGTATTAGGAGCTATTAGTTGGCTCACAGGGAATAGCAACTGCTTTGATTTCCACATGACTTGATCACATTGGCCTCTCTTCCCTTGGAGGCAACCCTGGGAGAAAACCCATGAAGGTCCTGCCATACCTTGACTCACAGCCTCCCCTTCCCCGTGCTCACTGCTGGCTCTGCTTTACTGATGCACAGTACATACTGATGCTTTGTCTGCAACTACAATTTTTCAGTGACTGAAAATTATGGATGACACCAGTTTCCATTAGACAGGGGGACCTACTCAGCAGTAGCAACTCTAGCCACAAATGGTTACCAGGGCACAGCTGGGGCACAACTGATGGCAGCCAGGGCACTGATATATTGTTACTATGGGGGAAGCTCTGCATCATATGGGGCACCAACTGGGGCACAGCATTTTTTTACCAGGGCACGTGCCCCGGCGGGCCCTGGTGTAGAGCCGCCACTGCTACTCAGCAATTCCCCTGACCAGAACAAAGTCAATTTACTAGAAAGTTTGCAAAGAGAGTGGCACCGACCAGTGTATGGTACAAGTATAAAAGAAATGGATCGTGTGATGCATCTTGTTTTGTTTGTATAGAAATGGGGTCTTGAAATGCAGAGCAGAGTTACAGCAGTCACTGTTCTATTTCTTTATTTGTGCCTGTGCTTTATAGAATGCAGTAAGATCCGCTTTACTGTATGTTGGGAAACAGACAGCCTAATTTAAAATTTCTAAAGAAAATGAAAGTTACATTTAAAAGCAGGAGTCCTGGTAAGAGGCATAATAAACTGTTACAGAATTATCTTTTGTAACATGGTCAGGTGGTGTTTTCTCATCTTTTCTCTGTGGGACAACCTTGTCACGCATAACACTTTCAGTGTGGGCAAGTTCAGAAGTGTCACTGATGAAAATTCAGCTCCATAACGTACTTACCTCAAAACATATTTAAACATTTAGGACACTGTACTGCTCCTTTTTTGTAATTTCCATGTGTGATATGTGTGTTCAGACAATTATCATCAGGTAAGAATGATCAGGAGAATTTGATTTTGTTTATGCGGGAGGCTGTTCCTATGAATTAAAAATAATTTCATAGATTGGTTGAGGAAGGCAGTGATGCCATCATATATGTGAGTTTCCCTATCGTAATGTGTGTTTACACACATACAATATTTGCAACATTTCAGCTCTCATGTGTGGTGTGCAGTAGGGCTGTGTATGGGCAAAATATTATTCCCCAATTACCACGAATAATGGACTTCCAGAATATTCAAGACAATTCCTGAACATCCCACTGTTCGTGATATTCAGTATTCAGCCTGAATGTTTAAAAAAATCAACTGTTTTCCCCACTAACCTGGTGTAAACTGCAAGCTTCCAAATTGCCAGCTCTTGTCACAATGATAAGAGCTGACAGTGTCTTTTGAATTGCATCCCACCCTAGCTCATCTCTCTCATTCCTGTAAACCATAAGATCTTATTGCGACTAACCCTCTTAACCCTTTACCTTGAGTTCAGAGAGGGCTAGAGGCAATCAATTCTAAGTAGTCAGTCATACTCCCCTCCTGCTGCACACCCTTGCCCTGCCCACTCCATATGCTACTTGTATAGTATCTGTTGAGTGATAGGCTGTAGCATCACTAATGACGCTACTGCCCCACCCCTCATTTGTGATTGCGCTCTCATTCGCTTTCTCCATTCAACAGATACTATACAGTCCGAATCCACAGCAGGCTGGGCCAGGGGCTGCAGTGGGAGGGAGCCAACTGACTAGCTGTAACTGATTGGTACTACCTCCCCCAAAAATCAAGTGTCAGAATCAAGGGGGGAGGGGCTGCAATAAGATCTTAAGGGTTGCAAGAATGGTGTAGTCAGGCTAGGCTGATGGGTGCAGTTAAAAGGAAACTGTTGGCTCCTGGCATAGTGAAAAGCTTGTGATTTTTCTGTTTGTGGGGCACCAGAAAATGGGGAGGTGGGTAGGAAAAGGCTGGAATGGGGTGGGAGGGTGGCCAGGTGACTATCCCTGGCCACCAGCTGAGGAGATATGTTGTTTTTTTTTCTCTCCACCCTCCAGGCAGAATAATGAATACCCAAATATTTGGAAAAAGTTATTTGCTCAGCCCTAGCATGCAGAGCTACAGCCACTTTGGGTGTGTTAGCACACACACAGGAGCTGTGTGGTATGGTTGCTGGCCCGGCTCCGTTACTCAACACAGATCTTGGTGCTGTTTTTAAATAAAATCTAACTTAGTCCCTCCAAGTGCTAGTTCACACCAACAATATGGATCCTGATCCCAGTGTAAATTTTTGTTACAAAAAAGCTGTCCTGGTCCCACCCTCCTGCTGACTCACTCCACCAGACAGGGAGCTAGTGCTGGTGTCATTTACACTGTTTGTCCCTCTACCTGGGTCTAGCCATCTAGACAGCTTGTTTGGGCCACTTCTGTCCCCGTTATCCCACCTGTTTCTGTCCGGCCATGTCATCTACCAGGATAGACCTTCTGCAGTACAGCTCCAGAGTTTACCCAATATGGTTGGCCTCTGGGGACATACTAGGTGCATAACAGCAAGACATACGTATTGTAAGGGGTTCTTGTGTCATTCATGGCTGGCAGGGGATTTATCACAGTTTTCCCCCTCTCACCTCCATTGTGACACTATGGATCATGCTTCCTGCTTGCACTGGCCTGCAGAGGAGGAGGACATGATCAACCATGACACCTGTAATATATTTGTGCCCTCAGCAGAGAGGCTCAGACACGTCTGTTCAGTAGCCATCTTTATTCAACTCTGAGACAGTGGTCACACCCTGTTGGACATAGAAAAGAAAAGTCCACAGGGCATGACAGGAACTGTACATGCACAGGACTACAATTATCTATATGCATAAACTACAGCCCTAATGGTGTTCCCTATACTTCCTACCATCCTACCATATATATCCAAGTATATACTACCATATACATCCATGTGTATACTACACTTCTCTCCCTTAAACAGAAATCATCACACTGCACAAGTCCTTGGTCAGGCCGCATCTGGAGTACTGTGTGCTGTTCTGGAGACCACACCTAAGAAAGGACATAGGTTGCTTGGAAAGGGTTCAGAAGAGGGCAACCAAGATGGTTCAGGGCCTGCATCAAGAACAGTACGAAACAAGACTCAGTGAACTAAACTTATATTCACTACAGCAGAAAAGAAATAGGGGGTGCATGATAGAGACATTCTAATACATAAAGGGAATCAACACAGGCAAGATTGGATACCTTTTCCAAGAGAACAAAGCAACGCGTACTAGGGGCCACAATCTGCGCCTAGTGGGAGGCAGACTTAGAAACAGTGTGAGCAAATACATTTTCACAGAGAGGGTGGTGGAACCATGGAATAGCCTGCCCCCAGCGGTGGTGGCATCAAAGATGGTACGGGGATTCAAGCTAGCATGGGACAGGCAATGTGGGCACATTGGGGATGATAAAATCAGGTAGGGGGGTAGAAATGTTTTGGGCAGACTAGATGGATGGTATGGTCTCCATCTTTAGTCTACTTCTACTTCTTAGACTAATCTAAAGTATTTCAACAGCAACATTCACTAAGTTCTAGGCCAATGTACATTATTCAGTGCCCAGAAACAAGTTCAGGGGATTATTCTGCCCCTTGAGGAGAACTGGCCACTAACTAAATAACAGTACATGTAAGAGTCCAGTTGCACAGAGTTACAGGTTCAGTACACTTCAATGCCTCATGAGATATCTGCAGGCTGTATCAACCATTGCTGATGAAATAGGTGTTTCGTTATTATTTGACACCAGTCCCAGTGGAACTTCACTGGCAGAAGCAAAGTCCTCTGTGGCACTGTCCTCATCTGGAGTGACATCTTCTGCCACATTTGCTGGAACCTTGGAATGCAGCAGGTGATCCACATGTACATGAACAAGTCGATGTCCCACGTGGACTGCATAGGTCAAAGGTCCACTTGTTTCAATCACCATGCCAGGAATCCGAGAAACCTTGGAATTTCTACAGTTACGAACAATCACCCTCTCCCCAGGATGGAAAATTTGTACTGGCTTAGATGACGTGTCATGACCTATTTTCGGTTGTAATTGATACTTTGCAACAGTGTCATCCAAGTCTGGCTTGAGCAATGAGAAATGGGTACGAGGCTGACATTTGAGGGACAGTTCAGCAGGTGTTCACTCTGTGACTGTGTGGGGAATGTTTCTGTAAGCAAACAGAAAATGAGCCAACCGTAGAGTTGTAGATGCTTGCTGTGAATTTGGTTTATTCCAAGCTTTTCTGAATGTCTGTACAGCTCATTTGGGTGCACCATTGGATGCTGGATGGTAAGGTGGAGTCAAAATATGTTGGACACCATTCTGCTTTAAGAACAGTTTAAAGTCATGAGAAGAAAACTGGGGATCGTTGTCTGACGCTAAATTCTGTGGTAGTTCATATGAGGCATAAAGGTGTCTCAGAAGGTTTAGTCTTTTCTGTAGTTGTGACTTGTGTGAGCAACACTTCCAGCCATTTGGAGTGGACATCAATTACTACAAAGAAATGTTGTTTGTCCACTTCCGCATAGTCCCCATAGATGCACTCCCATGGTGTGGTAGCACAGGACCAAGCATGCAGGGGTGCAGTTGATGATTGGTTGCGGACAGCAGCACATGATGCACATAGGTGGCCAAGATGTTGAATATCTTGATCGAGTCCTGGTATCCTCTGGCCAATTCCTTTATTTAAGAGATCCCAGGGTGACTGTAATGTAACTCAGAAAGTTACCTCTTGCGGAACTTTGGAGGTATCACAACTCAAGCTCCACACAGAACACAGCCTTGCTCTGTGAACAACTGGTTCTTCTTGTCTAAGAAAGGTCAGAGAGTCTAGTCTCTTGTGAAGTTGGACCATCTATTTAGGATGAAATCTAGGACTTTAGAGAGGACAGGATATTGCCTTGTCTCTGCTGCGACATCCTGTGAAGCAATGGGTAATTCCTCGAGATGTGAAAGATGGAATACTGCTGCATCATCTTCCTTCTCTGTAGCATCTTTGCATGGCAGTCTCGATAATGAATCTGCATTTGCGTGATCCTGAGAACATAATTGCATGCCAACAAAATCAGGGTCCATTGCTGCATCCTGAGTGCTGCAAGAGTTGGTATTGTGGACTTTGGCCCAAGAATTGCAAGTAGAGACTTGTGATTTGTTAGCAGAATGAACTTCCATCCATACAAGTACTTGCGGAACTTCTCGACACTGAAAATTACAGTATGATTAGGGCTTCTTTCTCAATGTGAGCATACTGTAGTTTCATTCACTTGGGGACAAGATCTGGGAAACAAAAGTGATCGGGTATTCCTCCCCGGAAGGTAACACATGAGAGATGATGGCCCCCCCCACTCCATATGGTGATGCATCGCATGCCAGCCTCAGAGGTTTGGCTAGGTCATAGTGCACTAACCATTTGCTGTTTAGAGGGCATTGCTTGCAAGTCTGGAATACTTCTTCACACTGTGGTGACCAATTCCATTGAGCTTCTTTCTGTAGCAAGTCATGGAGTGGTTGCAACAATGTGGACATATGGGCTAGGAACCATCCATAGTAGTTCAAGAGGTCTAAGAATAATCTTAACTCTGTCACATTTATTGGTACAGGTGCCTTGACTGTAGCAACCACCTTGCTCTCTGTTTGGTGTCGGGCTTGGGCATCATTTCAGTAGCCTAGGTACTCAACAGAATTTTGCAGAAATTGGCATTTCACTAGTTTCTCTCTCAGTCCATACTATTGTAGTCTGGACAGAACTTGGTCCAGGATTGTCAGATACTTTTCCACTGTGGGTGCTGTTGCCAAGATATCATCCATAAAGCAGGCTACATGGTCCAGCCCATGCAGTATCTGGTCCATTGTGTTCTGGAAAATGGCTGACACTGTGGAAACTCCATAGGCCAAGCACTGATATTAGTAAAGTCCCTTGTGGGTGCTACATAGAAACATAGAGGTTGACGGCAGATAAGAACCACAAGGCCCATCCAGATGGTCAGAATCTGGTTCCAGTTCCAGCTGCTGGTATGCAAAAGATAAGTCCAGCTTGCTAAGGAACTTGCCCCCTGTGAGTGTGTCAAACAAGTCATTCACATTGGGTAATGGATATGGGTATGGCTTTACACAATAGTTCACTGTAACCTTGTACTCAACACACAGCCTCAGTGCTTTGTCTCGCTTGAGTACCACAATGATAGGGGCAGCCCAGTCACCCCTCTCTACTTGTGAGATGTTATCATGTCTTTCAGTATGGCCCAGTTCCTTCTCTACTACTTCTCTTAAAGCGTAAGGTACTTGTTGAGGCTTATGGAAAATTGGAATGTCTCCCGGTTGCACTTGGATCTTCTCCTTATAGTCTCAGATTGTGCTGTAATCCTGGAAAATAGGACCATGTTTGTGCAGCACTTTCTTTATTACATCTTGTGGTGCTTTGGTCACAGTATTTAAGCTGAAGATCTTTTTCCTGTTCAACTTGATCTACCTGAGACAGTTTTTTCCTAGTAATGTAGGTCCTTCTCCTTACACTACCACCAGAGGCAAGGTCCACGTTCCTCCCTCGTAGGTGATTGTTACTTCAATCTCTCCAGCACAGGAGTTGGGTATTCAGAGTAACAGCAACGCTGAATATATGATGGTTGCAGTGGGTACTGCTAAAATTCCTCTGTAGATGTGCTCTTGCAAAAGAGATATTGAAGTTCTGGTGTCAAGCTGCATGCTAACTGGTTTTCCTGATCAATTTGGAGGTAAATTTCCTCTCCGTTTGCTCATGTTGCATAAACCATGAACAGGCACAATGCCTTATCATCTGTTTCAGTGGCTTGAGTGCCATCTGTGATACTGTGCAGTAGCAGTCCGTGATGCACTTCTGCACATTTTCAGTATGTGACCCACTTTTCCGCAGCTGTGGCATTTCCTGTGTCAAAATTGGCATGTGCTTTGTGGGTGTTTACCTCCACATCTGTAACATGGTTTTGACTTTGCAGAAGTGCTCTGTGGTGCTGGCATCCTCAGTGTTTGGGGTTGTTGACCAACAGGTAGTGGACCACTCTGTGATGTGGAATGTCCCTTGGGTTCTGCAGTATGGGTGACCTTGTGAACCCCACTTCATTGGGATTCAGAATGTCCCGCTAACTCCTTGGTATCTTTCCGGGTGAGCTCCAAAGCGAGGGCAGTCTCACGGGCTTTTTGAAGGTTAAGTCCTTTTCTGACAATAGACCTTTTTGATAGGCCTCTCCTCTCAGACCGCAGACATGGTGATCCTGAAGGGCATCTTCCAGAAACTGGCCAGTCACAGGTGCTTGCCACATGCTTCAAAACAATAATGTAGTCAGCAAGAGCTTCCCCCTTCTCTTGGTTCCGATCATAAAATCTGAAGTATTCTACAATGAGAATTTGCTTGGGCTTGAAATGCAGTGAGAGTGTCTCTGTGAGTTGGATATACATCCTATCCACCACTTTGACAGGTGCCGTCAGATTCTTGAGGCATTGGTACACTGTAGGTCCCAAAACTGCTAGGAAGACCTTTGCCTTTTTTACATCAGGAACTTCATTCACCTCCAACCAGCATTCAAAGCATTCCTCTTTTTAATTCATCAAATTCAGGTGGCCCCCTTTTGCCCGACACCCTGATGGCGAAACACAGAAAATGACCACTACAGCAACAGTCGCTGTAATGGTCTGTTTCCGTGTTTCGCTTTCCTCCAGTGTCCTGCCCCCTCCCCGGACCAACTCCAACCTGGAGTTGAGAATCTAAGTATGGGGGCTGCGGGCGCAGGCACAGAAAACACTGGCTGCTTACGGTACAATACCTGTGTTGTATTGTGCTGTCACTGTGCGTGTTGGTCGACCAAACTTGGTGCTTCTGTTAAATTCTGGTACTTTGCCAGTTGCTGTCGTAGCTCTGGTAGGTTGCTCTGTGGCAGCAGGGTCCAAAAAAAACACAAACTCTTTGTCCGTGTAATTCAAAGCCTTTTCAGTATGTGCGGCAATTTCTCTGTTGTGCCCCAAGAGGCTGCTGCTGCGTTGCCTTTGCTGCTGTGGTCAGCCATGCTATTTTTCACCACTCGATGGATAGTAGGAGGCTTGGCAGATTTATGTCTTGCTGAGATTGCACATACCAGGAATGCATCTGCCTTCCTGCTTGGAACAGAGCTGGAATATTTAGTGCCTTTTTTTTTCCCTTTTTACTCTTTTGAACTCAGCAAGTTAAACAGGCAGTTCACAAAGCTGGAGTTTTTTTATGGGTTTTTTTTTCATGCTTGCTAACATATGTCTGTAGCTTAAGCAGGAGATTGTATTTACCGTAGCCTGTCAGGTAGGGAAGGTTGGAAAGCCCGTCAAACCAACACAATGTAGCAGGAAGTATTTATAGAGCAGTTAAAAAGCATGCATTAGCTTACATAACCTTTTCTTGCACTCATGTGAGTTGTTTGGCTTTGTTCTTCGTCACCAGTGTAATATATTTGTGCCCTCAGCAGAGAAACTCAGATACTGCACACCTATTCAGTAGCCATTTTTATTCAGCTCCATGATAGTGGTCACACACTGTTGGACACAGACAAAGAAAAGTCCACTGGGCATGACAGGAATTATACATACATAGGACTACATTTATCTATGTGCATAAACTACAGTCCTAATGGTACTCCCTATACTTCCCACCATCCTACCATATATATCCAAGTATATACTACAACACCAAGGCTCCCTTCAATTTGCAGAGATGCTGTTGAGTGAGCTGCCTTTACTCTCCCAACTCAGGATATGTACACTCCACCTCCACAGTATACCCCAAGACCCCACATGCCTGGAGCAAGGTAGTCAGGAAGAAGAACCTATCCAGGTCTGTCCACATTATAGTGTATTGTACTACCAGCCAGTGCCAATGGGTTGGACATTTTTTATTTTAAAATAAATTGTAGCTTCCTCCATCTGATGGGTCCCTCCCAAAACCCTGTTCTCGAACATCCTGCAGGCAATGAGTAGCATCCACACAGGGACAGAAAATGGCTACAGTGTTTCAGCTCCCCCACCCTCACTGTAGCAGTTCAGTGCAGTGGAATCAGATCTTCTCCCAGACCCAGAGCATACTCACTGCTCCCTTTGCAACATAACAGCCACTGTGCACTGCTCACAGTACAAAGGTGTAAATGTGCCTTTTTTTCAACCTAACCTCATTTGTGCTGCTTTTCTCCATACCTCAAGTGCTGGATCTGCCTCTGTATGTTATTACTAAGCCAGGCCTCAGCTCCCAGGAGCAGTGAGGAGAATTCGTATTGAAGGAGTGGGATAAATGATAAGATTTTTTTCATCCTTCATTTGTCCATGGAAGTACATGTGAGGTAAAATTCCTGCACAGATCCTTGAGATACACTTCTCTTTTTAATCCCACGATTTTAATTCTTTTCCTTGTTACAGTGCTGTGCTCTCCATTGTAGGCACCATTGTGGTTGCTGGGATTTTGGTCATTGAAGTCACACAAGCTGATGATAATTCCACTATGTGGCTAGCTGGCAGGATATGCTTGCAGGCACGTTTTCTGCTTCTCTCCCCCATAGAAACTGAATGCATCACTTCCATTAAATTTTTAGTCCCTGGAAGGACTGGCAGCCAAAACTGCCATAGCCTTTGTAGTACCCCTAAGCAAACTTGCTGGGCACTTGCCCACCCTAAACAATGGGAAGGCTTTAAGCCTGAGGTTCAATGGGTGGAGCAACACCTTCACCCCCTCATCAGGCCTTAAAAGGCCACTTCTTCTGGACTGTTATAGGATTCATTTCATATTGCAGCAGAGGTGCCGCCTTCCTTAGCTCTGGACTGTCTTGTTTTCCTCACGCCTCCGGCCGCCCATTCCCATCTCGCTGTTCTGCCTGTTTTTTCTCCCCTCCGCCATTCCTTTTCCTTTCCCCCATACCTCATTTTTTCATCTACTGTTTCCCCCCATTCATTGTTGCTTTTTTCTTTAGGCTTTTTCATCCTTGGCGCCACCCCTTTGGCTCTGCCTTGGCGCTTCCCTGTAGTGCTTGCTCCCATAGTGCCTGACCGCTTCTGCATCATGGTGCTCCCAGCAGTTCTGCACCTCCTCGTGGTTTTCCTTCTCCACTATTTTCTCATTTGGGAGTCCTCTTTGCTGCTCCTCCCCACCACCCCACCAGCACTTCGGGTGTGCCGTCACCCTCCACCCAGGCTTCCTCCTTGCTTCACCCTCCTTCCCCTTCCTGGCCTCAGTGCTTCCTTGCTGGCAGCTTCGTACTACCCGCTCTCCTCCTTCCTTTCCCCACTGGTCATGCCCATCTGACCTACACTGCTGCCTGCCGTTCACTCTCTCAGCATTCATTCTCATTGTGCTAAACCCACTGAACTTTTACTTCTAATGCTGCTGCCCTTTCTTGGATGTCACGGTTGTGTCTTCTCATTTCTGTTCATTTGAACAAAGAGAGCAGATTTCTTTCTCTCCTGCTTTCCGATATGTGAGACCCGTACTATCCTTAGTTCTGGGGCAACACATCACATTGATTCAAGCCTGAACAAATGAAATTTATTCACAGTGCCCTTACTTATTTCATTACTTTGTTTGAACTCATTTTCGGTATTGCTTGCTAGCTGGGAACTGTTCACAGTTTCAATCAGATTCTCGGCTTCCAGTATATTTTTTTTATTGTGGCATTGGCAGTGCTTGTACTCACCACAGATTTGTTGCATGGGTATTCATATTCTCCTAGCCCCATCCTGCTAATATCGTGATTTTCTTGTATATTATTCTCCTGCACTCTATGACTCAGTCTTTACTTGTTCTCAGATACAGATACGGTGCTAGCCCCATGTTCCTCAAGTGCTTGTATGTGGAAACTCCAGCCTTCATGCAGTCATCCAGGCAATCCAAATTGACTCTGTGCTACCTATGTAGCCAGCATGGGCTTTGCTGTTCTCACCTCTTGTAAGCTCGGTCCACATTCTCCTGCCTCACTCGTCTGCCCAGTCTGGCCTTGGTTACTCCATCTGTGCTTTCTTTATTTCATCCTGCCTGTTCTTCCCCTTCATGGGTGCATATCGTCTCCTATCTGGACGTGCTTCCCAATGGTGGGCGCTCGCCCTCCTCCTCACTTTCCCTTTGCCTTCCCTTCCTCTCCATCTCTGACTTCTGCTTTCTTTTGGGGGCTTCCCTATCCTGCTGTCCTGCTATACCACCATACTCTACTCATTCAAATCACCTAATATTCCCTCCTCCATATCGCCCTGCTTGCTCGTTTCCTCCTCCGACCCTAGTCCCTCATTCTAGTCAGACCAATTCAGATGTCCTCCTAGTACTGCCTACCTCACTGTTGGCTACTGGCTTCATCCGGCCACCCCCACACCTACCTTCCTGCAGTTCTGTCCATGCCTAATTTGGCTCTCAATGAACCCAGATGGCATGTTCTCCTATAGGTATCAATAATGGGTAGCTTCCTCATGACATGAGTCTGGTTCTCCTTCACTCAGTCTGGCCTCAGGGTCTACTCATTCACATTGATTAATCAAGCATACCTTTCATTGGATCTTATGCTACCTTATCAAACTGCTGCACTCCTGCAGTATTATCACAATCAGTCATCAGTCTTCTCATGACTGCATCGGGTATCCCTCGCCTATCCAACCTCTCTGTGGGTCTCTCCTTCACATCAACTACATGAGCATAACCCTCTCAGGTCCATGCTACCTCGACTCAACCTGCTCTCCACTCGGAGACATGCCTTCATGTCTATTGCCCCTTTGCTCAAGGCTGGCAGGCTTCTCTCCATCATCATACATCATTCATTTCATACTTCATCTTAACCATACCAGCTTCCATGGCTTCACTCCATCATTGTTTACCTTCCACATTGTATTTTACCTTAACCATACTGGCCTTCTAGGCCTCATTTCATAATCGTACATCATCCATTTCATTTCCTCATCTTAAACTGTTCAGGCATGCAAGGATTCTTTCCATCATCGTACATCTTCTCTTGCTTTTGAGTGTGTAGTTGCAGAGACATTGCTTACATCCCTCAACAGCTGTCCATTTAGAGGGACAGAGCAAGAGCTCCCTCTAAATTGGACTTTTCCTCTTTCCTCAATCTCGACTTTAAATTGCTGTAGCTGAGCAGTCACTAATTAAAACTTCCTTCCTGGAGGGAAGGCAACCTAGGCCTTGGATCCCCAGAGGTTTCCTCCTTAAAGGGTTTTTTTCCTCTCTTCCATGCCAATGGTCATAATTTTAGTCAGGTTAGTGCTTAACTCATTGTCTCCTAGCAGACGCCTGTAGTCGTCAGAAAAATACACTGGTGTGTCCTGAGGATGTCTGTAGAAGTTGGCTACTGACTCCCAGTGTGCCCTTCAACGTTTGGAGAAGTCACTTATATATTTTAATATATAGAGTAACAGAATATAATATGTATTTGACTGCATAGCACCGTTGGAAAGGTAATTTTATGCTGAACAACTTTGTCACTGATATTTTGTGCATATCATGTATCCTTTAGGAGTTATTTGCATTTGTTTATGGTATGGTGTGTATGACTTATGTTGCCTGTTTTAGTGAAAAAAATATTTTTTTTTTGCTGTTTCAACCAGCTTAAAAAAAAAAAATTACATATTGTTATTTGCATGCCACAGTTGGGACGGTAACTTTGTGCTGAACAACTTTGCCACTGATATTTTGTGTATATCATGCATACTTTAGGAGTTATTCACATTTGTTTATGGTATGGTGTGTATGGCTGACATGTTTTCCATCAAGATTCACCTAAGCAGCTTGAATAAAATTCACTTTTTTGGCACTTCAGCAGGTATAAAATAAAAACCGTATTGATTACAACTGGTTGCATAGCACCACTGGAAAGGCATTTTTGTGCTCATCAACTTTCATGCTGATACTTTGTGTGTATCATGTATACTTTTGGAGTTATACGCATTTGTTTATGGTATGGTGTGTGTGGTTGAGATTCATCCCTCAAATCTCACCAAAGCACCTTGACTAAAATGGGGAAAAATTACGTTTTATAGTAAAAAGACATCCTTTTTTAACAAACATAGTATTAAAACACCATCTAATGTCTGTATGCTTAATTTGGTGTTGATATTTTACATATTTTCCAACAAAAAATGGCTTATGTTGCCCTTTTTTTAGTGAAAAAAATATTTAATTTGCTCTTTTGACCAGCATAGAAAAAAACAAAATTATTTATTATTACATGCATGCCACCATTGGAAAGGCAATTTTGTGCTGAATAACTCTGCCACTCATACTTTGTGTCTAGCATGTACAGTTATTGAGCTACTAGCATTTGTTTGCTACATGCTGACTATGGCTTGATTTTGCTTAGAAAGGCCCAGGATTCACTGCTAAAAGTATACAGGAGATTCAGGAGGCAAGTGGTGTAATCTCAGAGTGAGCTTGTGGAGGCAATGAGTTAATAGGTTTAGTAGTTAGGTTCTACTGTTGGATGGAGTCGGATGGTGGCCTGGTTGTTCCCACTCTCCTTAGAAAGTCTGCCTTTCTGCATCTTGTCAGGTTTCCTTTCATTCATCAACCTCATCATATCTCATTCTTCTCCTGTCCTTCCTATCTATGTCTGTCACATTTATTTCTGGTCTAGATATCTTCTGATTTCTCACCTCTTTGATGCTCGACACCCTTTCGGGTATTCTTTTTGGGCTTCTTCCTAAGCTACCTTTAGCCAAGGGAATAATTCCCGTGGCACCTATGAGGGGGAACTCTCCTCTAGGATTCCTTGCGTCATACCCCAACAGGGTTGTATATCCCATGGATAGGGAAGTGAACAGCTACAACGTATCAAAGTCACACAAGCACACATCTCATCCACTTGCGTAACCACAAGTAAATGGGAAGATTTTAAGCCTGAGGTTCAATGGGTGGAGCAACAATGTCACTCCCCATCAGGCCTTAAAAGGCCACGCCTCCTGGACTGTTCCAGGATTCATTTCTCCTTGTCCCACCATCCACCCGTCCTCCTCCAGTGGCTCATCTCTCTTTCCCATGGGCTTCTTCCTAAGCTACCTTTAGCCTAGGGAATAATTCCCATGGCACCTATGGGGGGGGAATCCTCCTCTAGGGCTTCCTGCATTGTACCCATACAGGGTGGTATATCCCATGGACAGAGAGGCGAACAGCAACAACGTGTCAAAGTCACATAAACATACATCTCATCCAGTTGTGTAAACACAATTGAAACGTGTTTTATCTCAGAGCCCTCCTTTCCTCTCCCTACAAATCAGACATGGAGCTCTGACATTCCCCCTACACATTTGCACAAAATCCAGGCTAAGTGCCTGATACAGTGGGGGCATAGGGTCTCCCTCCTGCTGTCTTTGTGCACCGATACTTGGTGCTGGGTGGGTTGGATCCTGACTCACATTTGAGGAGTCCAAGCATTTTCTGGATTCCAATAAACAGGGATATGGCAGAGCATGTGTCCCATGTGGATGCTGTCATGTCCCTGCCTGCCCACTAAAACCCAGAAACTGTTAGGTACCACACCAGTGATGTCAGGGTCGGTCTACACACTGACACTGTAGATCATTTATTTACTTACTTCTGGGCTGAACCATTGATCAAGCTGAGACTTAACAGGAATTCCATCACTAGAGTGTCAACAGGGTGCTGCTGTTACCTAAAACTCCAAAAAACACAAAAACAGACCACTTGGCATGTGTATTGAAAAAAATTAAAATGTTATTTACCACTTGGAAGTGACCACTAGAAAGTACCGTACACATGGATCAGGTGCTTTGCATCAATGGGTGCTTTATCAGGGGACATATTCAGTGCTGCCTGTACATCATGTAAGTATTAACCATTTAAAGAGACAGTGCACTTTTAAAGAAAAAAAGGGTTAAACAATGCAATGTGCAACATCAGTCCAAACACTGTATCTCAAACCTTCATATACAATTGTAAATAAAAACAGATTGTTTTATAATGGTATTCAAATTGATGAAGGCAGGACATTACCAAAAGATATTTTTTGCTCTCCAGTCTTCACTATGCAAAGGAAACTCTCAGTTTTACCTTTTCTGTGTTTGAGAGCCAATGAACAGTATCACTGAGATTGGTTGGGAGGGGTATAAACTGTGTGTCCATGGAAGGAGCCAAAAGGAGAACATGCTTAAAGAAAACTACTGAGCAAAACCCATGACCATACAGTCTGTGATAGTTCAGATAACTACCTCTAATATATTCTTTATGAGAATTTAAAGAAATAGGGATAAATAATAATAAACAGAGTGCAAGCAAATACATTTTTGCTTGACCACCAAAAGAGGGGTGACATTTTTTTGAGCAACTTGTTAATATTAATAGAAGCAGACAAAAGGGGAAACACCTACAAAAATGACCCCCATCAATGTGTGCAAACATTTTCCATCTTATTCAGGTTATGTATTTACAAATACTAAAGGTCAGAAACTCCTAACATTTACAACAAAAGTAAACATTTAATGCTAAAAATTTGCAATATTTATAACACAAGTACAAACACGTTATGTGTGTAAGATCTTATCAAGTCTGCAATCATAAAAATATTTAAAAAAAACTATTTTTCAATGTAGACTGACATCCCACATTCAAAGGTACGAGATCTGTAACAACCAAGTAAAACAAAATTAATGTTACTATCTAGATCATTATTTGATTTCTACTAGAATACACAAGATTGTTATAGGGATGCTACTAAGTCAAAGTGCTCACTCAGACCACATGGTTTTAGTGTTTTTTTAGCATTTGAATCCACCTGACTTTCTTTTGCAATAATACATTTAGTCTTGTCACCAACTGTTACTTTCTCCAGTATATGCTCAATACCCATGAGGTTAACTAATGTTGGCTCACTTAAGTGATGTTGTTTACAGTGCATATCCCAATCAGAATCTTGATGATATTGTATAATGTCCCTATTCCATTATGTAACCCTCTCCTAAAAGGGGGCTTACCTTTGGTTTGCATTCATTTCCTATGAGGCAGTACCCTGGCAGCCATCTGTCAAAAGTATCCCCATAGGTGGAGGCACCGCACCATTTTTATTACCTCCAATACCAATCGAGTCCAGGTGCCATTCACCCAAAGGCCTTATAGACTATGCCCAGGTGTTATTGGACAGATGTAGTCTCACACCTTGTGTGGGGGGTTGGTAACTGTAATGGGATAACTGTCTAATACTGTACTTATGTGTATATAATTTTGATATAAATAAATGTTTCTTTGAATTTCTGCTTATGAGACATGGCAGAGTCAGCAGGTCCATCGGGAAGACTAGCTTTTAAAGGGGTCTGACCTTTTGACCCCAAAGCAGTGTTTTGCGGCGTTAAATAGTTAGTTTCATTTTCTATGTTGACATGTAGTTGCAAAACTTCCTGTAACTGCTATAAAAAAAACAGGGTATGACAAGCCACTGCTTTGAACCTTGGGAACTGGTCATAAAATATTGCATTTTACGACATCAGGAGGGAAGCCAGTTCTGTTGGATACCTGTGACAATTCACACAGCTAAGAAGAGTGTTTTTCAGGATGTCTTTCTGAAGATCAAAGGGGGAATACCCTGATGAGGAAAGAGACTGTCTGTTATAATTTAATATTTCCATATTTGCAGATTTCAAGCAAGCAGTAAGATGACACCCTTTAGGGTATACTTGGGCATGTTACAAATTAATTACAGGACTAAAAGTGACCTTGTGCTGTGACATCATAAGGAGGTTGGGACTTTTTTATTTTAAATATTGCCAAACTGTCTGAGGGGATTGTGGCTCACTCTTGTTACAAACTTTGAAAGAACTTTGTGTTCTGGACTTAAGAAGCACTTCTGTCAAGCTAGGTAACACACAACTGAAATCTGAGTTAGAACTAGTAATTCAGTTACAAGGTGTTTTGTTTTGCAATTTCCATTTTCTTTCTGACTGCAAGCATTTTGTATATATGTTCTATTTGATGCACTGTATTTATTTACTATTTTTAATTTTAGAAAACTTTTTGGTTTCCTTAATCCTGCCCTAGACATTTTCTCATTTTGAGTGTGAATGCTGGAACAGTATTGATAATTCTGACATAACTGTTAAAGTGTTTATTGTGTCACATATGCAGCCACGCTAGCAAGGAGCTGTTTAAAGATCCAGGAAGGTAAGGAAATACCTAGGTCTCAACTGAGTCAGAAGGGGATTTGTGAACCAGGCTGGTTGTGTGCCCGCTGGGTTACGTAGTGCACTTATTTCCCCTGAAGAGGGTTTGATATCTGGACCTGTTACCTGGGCATACTAGCTAAATACGGGTTCATATTTGACCTCAGGGCTCGAGACTGGTAGTTGCTCGGACCCAAAATAAACAGGAGGGTATCCCTGTCTGTGCCCTGTTAACATATTGCACTTCGAGGTTGGGCACTGTGGGAGTAGAGGGCCTGACCCCAGGAGTGTGTCTGTGACAGTAACAAATAGTAGGCACCACTGGAATTGTTCTAGAACATTCTGCAGCAAGACACCTTGGTTCAGGAACTGTGGCGGTACCCCAATTTTTGGAGTTTGAGATGGATCAAATCAAGTTGCTTGACTGCTGCAAGAATGAACACCTGGACTCTGCCAGAACCATCCTTTCTTAATGCCTCATCTAGAACTGACTTTGAATAAATCTTTCTTTCAGATCATCATATTATATGTCAAAGTAACCATCTGCAGAGCAATTTTGCTAAGCCTCAAAAAACAGACTTATGAAATACTTTCTAGTACCCTTGGAGGTAAGCACTTTCAGCTAAAAGCAGACTACTACTCACTGTAGATTTTCTGTAGCCCCTTGTCTCCATCTTACTTGAATTCCCCAAAAAGTTATGTCCAAAAAGTCTATCCTAGTGGTGTGGAAGGAATTAGTGACTTAAAGCTTGAACACATTAATCATTTAAAGAGCAGCTGTCATGCTCGGCACTACCTTTTGTCTCCCTGTGCCACATCTGGGTGTAATAGCATCCATTTAGTTCATTTTCATGATTAATGTTTAATCCTTATTTTTAAGTTTTCAGAAGACTGTTCAGCATGAGCCTATAAAGTACACCAGCCCTGCTTGCATAGCATTATGACATCAACTTGGGAATTGTCTATGTGAGTGGTGTTGAGCGGCTACTGCAGTTTTATTGTACATCGAGGTTGTAGTGTAAACTTACATTGCTTGGTAAACCCTTACTAACTAGAGCAGCTTAATGTAGTTTGTGTGTTCAGTGACTGACAGTTTATGTGCATCATTCAGGAAAAATACATCACAATTATGCTATTTTGTTTTTTTGAGGTTTTAGCATCCCCCAAACACACATCGAATTCAACTCAGTGCATGGTTCACTATATCCTTTGTGCACTATATGCTACATGATTTAATTCATTGTGATGCGGCCTATAAATATGTATAATTTGCCTGCAATATATCCTAGTGCAGGATAATAGCAAATAACAGCAAATATGTTGGATGGTGTGATGCTGGAAGCTTGGAGGGAGTGGTGCTGATACATGTAGGCAATGCACTGTAGGCATTTGGGGAATGGCAGTGTGGTTTGTGTACTGTTTCACCTACTGTTGGTGGAAGTGGTGGAGGAGGAGATAGGGACTTGTGCAAATGATGGAGTGTGTTGTGCATGTTTTGAAGTGATTTGTGCTGATTTGGACTGCATATAATTGCACACAGTGAACAGTGCCAATACAAGGTGTATGTGTAATAAGTGTTGATAAGGTCGATAGACATTAACAGTGAAGAGAGATTGAGTAGATGGGCTCCAGAATTTCTCGGGGTGAGAAGGAGTCGAAGACAATAGTGATCTGCATATTTGAGATGGGCGCTGATGCTGGTATGGTTGTCTCCGATGGTACATGAACAAACTATTTCATTATAGTGTGGCTGAGGGTGTTATATGAGGTGAATTGTGGCTGTTACTTGTGGAATAAATTCATTGTGATGAGTGACATATGAATGTTGGAAGAAAATTGATTTATAAAAATATATAAATGTTATATAGAAGGCACTGTAAAAAATGGAAAATAAAATGTGTTTTACCAGTCATTATTGATCCAACCATCATTCTCATTCTCATATTCAGATGCATCTGTGCTGCTGCCTGCATTTTCACCTGGGAGCTCAGGCTTGTACAGGTAGGGCTGAACATTTTGGAGACCAGGCCGTGTGCTTTCATCTTTCTTCTCTGCTTCTGAGTTTAACCCTGACACTGCTGTCATCAGAAGAATCCACATTACTAGAGTCCTTGTGGATGACTGATTCAATGGTTTCTGCCATGTTATACTAAGGAGCTGTCAAAATGAGCATGCAGTTGCTGTGCTTTTGCCTTGTGATCGTACCCCACTTTACGTTGCAGCGCATCAGTGTCTGACCTGTGCATACAAGCTGACTGCAAAAACAACCGCGGTTGAACTGGGATGTAAAATGCTGCATAAAACACTTCCCTTAATGGATTTTCATATGCTTTTCAGGAGACTATGCTAGTCAAGAGTTCCAGGATCGAAATCAATAGTGGAATCAACAACTTAGGGAGGTAACAGTTGCTCTTTAAATATTCTAAGAATTTTTTCACATCATTCTCAGTGCCATACCACACCACTAGAATATCATTACTATAACATCCTAGTATTTTATGTACGCTAAAAAGGTTTTGAAACCAGGAAATATATGGCTCCCTTCTCCCACTAACCCCTCAAAAAGGTTTGCATAGGAGGGAGCTATCACTGTCCCAATGACTATTCCATGGGACTGTGAATAAAGCTTGCCACCTAATAAAAAATAATTATGATACAAAATGCATTCCAAACATGTAGTAAAAAATTAAGTGGACAAAGTCTTCTGGATATCCAGATGTTTTGGAATATTTTAAAGTGTTGTTAAACACAAAAAAAAAAACGATCATGTGAAGTATTGTATATAGAGGTGTTACACCAATAGTAAGCCAAAAATGATCTGGTTCCCATACAAGATCCTTGATTTTCCCCAGGACATCCATCACGTCTCTTATATCAGATGGCAGCTGTCTTACACAATCCTTAAGACATGAACCCACAAATATAGATAACCTTTCAATTACAGAACCATTGCCTGACACAATAGGATGTCCCAGAGGACTGTCAGGGGTCTTGCGTATTTTGGGAACAAGGTAAATCATGGGAATCATAGGAGAGTCCATTCTAATAAAATACACATAATTTTCTTTTAGCCACCCACTTGAAATAATAATTTCTAGCTAGTGCCAATTAAGTTTCTTCAGAAAAAGTTGTGTTTTATTTTCTTCAGTTACATCCTGCAATAATCTCATTACTTCTGCAATCACATGTATTCATTATGACACTGTTCCCGTCCTTGTCTGCTTGTTTAATTTCAATTGACGATTCTTTAGACAGCTGTTCCAAGGTTATTTTTTCTGCACTCTTAATGTTGTGTCTACTTGACCACTAGTCTAATGATTGAAACTGCATAACTTCTTTCATCTCCACCTTCTAAAAGGCCAGTTGATTATACTGTCCAGGGCAAAATGTAGATTTTGTTTCAATTATTATATATTTTAGATACATCCAGCCTATCAATGGACAGATTGTAATCTGAGGAATGACTTTCTGGTTATTCAATGAAAGTGTCAAACAAATCCAGTGCCTCTACTGGATCAGTTCACCCCATTTGTATTGAATAATCCTTATTATCAATGTCATGAATTGACTCAGTACACTGTAAATGGGTGGGGGAGGAGGGGAGGGAAGGTGGCAGTGCTACTGCTCTGCTTTTGAGCTCTGATTAGAACTAAACTAGTTGAGCTGTTTACCTTATTCTAATTACATTTTTATTTACAATATTTATAAATAATTTGCAATAACCTACAGTAATTCACAGCTCTTGGAGTTTGTGTCTTGGGTGTTTGCAGACCTTTGAGACAGCGGCTTGTGTATCAGCGTTCATGGGTGTAGGCAGGCATACTCCATGTAGCCCATTGTGTACACCTTTATTGAAGGGGGGCAGCAAATAGCCCCTGAACTGCTTCCTTAGTCCATGTAAACAGAACAGAACCAGCAGAAACTTTCTGTATGTTTATTCATATATGTCAATACCAGAAGGATTGGTCACTGCTAACTGAATTTGCAGCCCAAGGACTATACAGGCAACAGGGTCTGGGATGGTATAGTGGTGTAATAAGGAACAATGCATGACATCTGCATATACCCATGCATGAGGGGGGGCAACAACCAGTGTCATGGGGTACAAATGTCATATGTAGTGAGCCAAACGTGGCAACAAACACAGTTCTGGTATACATATTTATATTGTCTGGCTACACCCTTGTTAGCATTCTGGCACAAGAGGTTTAAGGGGTTTGGTGTTCCCTCATGCACTTGTACACTGATTATGCCACTGGGATATTGGTGGGGTATTGCTGTATGAATTTCGATACTGTTAAACAGTGGCATTATGAAGCCCTCTCAGAACTAAGAAAAATCAGAGTTCCTGACAGTTTTGCTTTGTGTTGAACCCTCAGAGCTGAAGAATTAATTTTAGCAGTATTTTTAGTGTCACACCCAAAACTGTAATCAGGGAGTGGAAAAAAGATGAAAGTGGATGTCTGAGGAGCTTCCCTATTAGTTTTAGTTTTTCATCTATATTTTACATAAAACCCTTTAGGCATGTGTCTATTTTCAAAGAGTTTAGAAGCCAGGTACACACAATAAGAAATACACAAATATACAGTAGCAGACACAGCTAACAATAATGTATATTTAGTGTTAGATTTTTTTTAAATTACATACATACATTACATAACAAAATTACATAACAATGTGTACAGTGAGCAGTACACAAATGATACATTGTCAGTTTACAACAGATGTTCAACGGTAGCAATTACATATCCCAGGGAAGTGAGCATGGATAACAGCTGGGTTTTAACCATTTTAGGAAAGTGGCAATCTCTTAATATGTCTGCCAGTTCATTCCAGTGTTTTGCAAAATGGTAGGAGTGGTAGTTTTGTCCCAATGCAGTTCTCCTGCGAGATAGCAGTAGAGTGTGACATACCATGCCCCTAATGCCATATCTATTGTCCACATAACTGAATGTAGACTGTTGACTGAGGCGCAACAGGTCTCATAGGGCTTTATGGCTTAAGAACAAAGTGTGATAGAGCACCCTTGCCTGGAGGTTTAACCAGTTCAACCTACTATAAAGGTCGCAGGAGTGGGTATCAGTTTTAAGGTCTAGTGCAAAGCAGCAGGCCCTGTTAAGCAGGTCCCTAACCTAGGACAGTGCACTATCATTTGCAGAGAAATAAATAAGAACACCATACTCAGTAGTGATTGTGATAAAGCTTTGCACCAGTAGCTTCTTAATCTTAGGTAGGAAGTCACACCAGTGCCTACAGAGGAATCCAACTCTTGAGTTTACTGCCTTAACAAGATAGTCAGGCTGCCAGTGGCGCTGAGGGTTGAGGTGCTGGATGCCACACCTCGCACCGGCAACCCAGGTTCAGGAACGAGCCCGGACCGCCGTGGGTCGGCAGGGGAGATAGAGGATTGAGCTTCCGTAGGACTAATCTCCGCATTCAGGGAGGGATCCAAGGGTAGCCCAGTGCAGTAGCGGCCCCCGGTGGAGACCGACGGCACTGCGACACTCAGGAGCTCTCGAGCATGGGGAAGATGTTGGCAGCTGTCTTCTGAATGTGGGTGGGAGCACCTACATAGCGGGCTTGGCGGCATTGCATGTCCAACGTCGAGGGCGTAAAACATCCAGAAGTACCCCTCCGGCTTGGATAGGCAACGGCCCTGCCAGTGCCACTGCCACATATCCAATGTTGGTTTCCCATTACTGCCCCCTGTGGTTTCCCTGGGTTGTCATCCCCCTCCGACCTGAGGGACTGTGATGAAATTGAAGACGTAAGGGAACACAGTGGACGGTAGACCGTGTCAGCGAGTGCAGTGGCCTGAGAGAGATCCAAGCAGGAGGACCAGAAAAATAGTTGGAAAAAAAACAAACAAAGAAAACAAGGTAGTCAACTTGCTCAGTGACTGAAAGGGCACTGTCAAAGGATAATGCCTAGGTACTTAAAGCTTTTCACTTGCTGAAGTGTGATCCCAGACGAAGAAGTGCCTAATTTAGCAGAGAGACCAGGCTTGTTTTGTGTTTACAAAGCAGCATGCATTTAGTCTTCCTCTCATTTATTACAAGAAGGTTTGAAGTGAACCATTCCTGGAAGGAGGGAAATTTGTACTATAGCCATCTCCTCAACCTATCCAATCTCTTGCCTCTTTAAAAAATAACAATGTCATCTGTGTATAGAATTATATTGGTCAATTTACAGGCCATGGGTAGGTTGTTTATGAATAGACTGAATAATAGAGGCCAAGAATTGACCCTTGGGGGAACCCCACATTGACTAACTTGTCATCAGACAGAGCATTCCAACATTTTACAGCTTGTAATCTATAGGACAGATAATCCTTAGACCAGCAGACTGTGTCATCAGTGAGGCCCAGGTGGAGCAGCTTCTGGCAGAGGAGGGCATGGTTAACAAGGTCAAATGCCTCAGTGAGATCTATGAATATAGATCCAGCCAGTTCCCGAGGGTTAAGAGCACAAAGTAATGCAACTATAAACTCCAGGAATGCAATAATGTTGTTACATTTCATCCTGAACCCATGTTGCTCTTTGGCTTAGAGTTCATTCTGGCTGAGGTCTGAAGCTTTTGGATAGGGAGGGAAGGATAGAGATTGGCTGGTAATTAGAGGGCAGATTGGCATCCCCACCCTTAAACACAGGGACCACATATGCTTTTTTTTCAGAAATTAGGCGCTTGCCCAGTGGCCAGGGACAAATTTGGTGACTTCCCTTATCCCACACTTGAGTAGCTTTATGTCAGTGCAATCAGACTGATTTTAGTTGTAGTCTTTATATTGGTAAGGTAGCCATATACATCAGCCCAGGTTAGCCATTTAAAGCAGAACCTAGGTCTGTTGTGTTCACAAAGAGGGTCACTAGCTGGAGCAGGATGGGTGCTTAGTGCCAGTATATATGCTGACAGGTCACTAAATGTATTGTTAAATACATCAGCAATATACTTGTCTCCATTAGTGGAGGCACCACCATGACTTATGGAGTGTGGAAAGGATTGTTTGGTGTTTCCCAGGACTTCATTGATACTACACCAGAGTTTGGGGGCTGACCAAGCAGGTTTTCCTGCTGGGTTTTCTAGTAAGTAGCTTTAGTTACTTCATTTCATTTGATTTCAGTTGTTTTATCAGGAAAGCTCCATCAAGTAAAGCACATTTGCAAGGCAGTCCTTGTTAGGACAGTACAGTGCAATACAGCACAGTACAGTACAGGAGAAATCAACAGTGGTGACAAGTATACAGAGTAAGGAAATAGAAACATAGAATCTATCGGCAGATAAGGACCATACAGCCCACCTAGTCTGCCCATTTCCCTACTTAGTTTGGCAATCCCTACTCTTATCTGGACTGCCTTTCCCCTGTTCCGCTGTACAGCAGGGTGCCCTTATGCTTGAAATAGTATAAATTACAATAGCATATATTCAGCTAGGTCATAAGATCATAATAGAGATACAGTTACAGAACTGAAGTAAAAAACAACTTTGCAGCAAGCAGTAGCAAATACTAGCACTTAAGCTCTTGTACTTTTGCACTTAGTTACTGCAAACCATTTCTTTGTATAGGTTCTGGGCACTGTCATGTTCCTGAGTCAGCAACTTAATAGCCAGGGTGTATCAGGGCTGAGAGTTTCCCTTCCTAACTATAAGCTTAATCAGGGCAAAAAAATATTACAGACTTGGTATTGAACTGGATAATGATGGGAGGGCTTTAAGCCCAAAGTTCGATAGGTGGAGCAACTACGTTACTCCCCATCAGGCTTAAAAGGTCACTCATCCTGGGGCTCTCCAGGATTCATTTCTTGTTGAGGCCAGAGGCACTACCTTCCTTCACTCTGAGCTCACTTTTGTTTTTCTCCTCTCGCCTCTGGCCACTTGTTCCCTTCTCACTGTTTTGTCCCTTCGTTTTGCTTGCAGCATTCTTTCCCTGCATTGTAGATGTTCCCTTCAGCCACCCGCTCGCTTCATTCTCTTGCTCCATCCCTGCTTCCTCCCTCTCATGGCCGCTGGCTCTGCAGCTCTCTTTCTTTACCTCCCCTAACTCTCTGCATCCTGTTTTCACTGCCCCCTGTGCCAGCACCTCTGCACTTCCCTTCTGGGTCACAATGCCTGCTGTGAGTGCTCCCTTCCTCCTGCTCCTTTGCTGATTCTTCTACCCTCCGCCTGCACTGCTCTTCATTTGTCTGCACATCCTGGGGGCATGGGGTAATTAGGTGAGTTACTTATGGTTACGCGGTATGCGGGCAGTAGCTATGGGATTCAGACCAAGTTCACTGGGTTTGCTGCTCGGTGCTTTTGGCCTCTATGCTATACTGCCTCTGAGGACCCCCTTGCATGCCATTGCAGTGTCTACATGCTATTTTCAGCCATGGTCACAGGCACACACAGTAGTGTTTCACCTGCTTCCTCTGGCACACTCATTTGCATTGCTGCATTATCACAGAATCAACACTTGCACCCTGCAGTCTGCTTAGGAGTCCCTGCACCTGGTGTTTCATTCATTTGCAACTGCCTTAATTCTGCTCAGAGTCCGCATTCCTGTATGCTACCTTTATACTTCTTTTCTACAGTTGATAATTTCGTTTGCTGACACGGCACTGTGCATTGCTTTTGGCAGTCGTTGATTGCTACTTATGCCTCATGAATGTTGATGCGTGCTTCTATCCTGGGTGTCTACCTGATCACTCTATCCTGAACCTGAAGTGTCTGCTGCATGTCATACAGCCACTCTGGTGGGTCCACCCTGCCTGGAGCTCCTGCTGTTCTTTCTCTTTCACTGCTGTCATTCTGTGCAGCATTACTCTGGCTTCTGTGTCCCCAAAAACAAACAAACACAAAAAAAACTGTCTAGCCTTGTTGGATCTGAATCTCCTTCATGGGACTAATGCTCAAGTGAGTGCTGCAGTTTTATCTGCAGATTTCCTGAATAACTTGTCTAATGTTCGCTCAGTATACCTGGGATTCTATACTGCCCTATCTTTGGCTGTAGTTTCTGTTTGCGTCTCTGGGTTTCCTACTCCGACTGCGATGCAAGGCTGGGAATTGCATATTTCCTCATTCCACTGTGCACACACTTCACCCCCAGCCATATCTCTATTCCTCGTTCATTCTGCAGCTTTGGCTTCCTTTGGTTTTTCTCACCGTTCTGCTCCTTGTATGTTTATCCTGTGCTTTCTTTTGGGGTTTTATCCCTATCCTATTACCACCTTCCCTATTCGTATCCTCCTCCTACCATAGTCCATCTGGCGTCATGGTGCCTACCTCTGGTCTCACATAGTTACCAATACCATGTAGCTTCCTCGGCCTCCCTCACTTTCACAGTGCCAGCCTCCAGGGCTTCGCTCCTTCATCGTACATAGCCCTCTCCAGTCCACAATACCTCGTCTCAACCTGCTCATCTAATTTATTTTTTTTATTTATTTATTTGTATTTCGGATGACACCTTTGAGCTGAGGGTTCTTTTACAAAGGTTCCACATCAAAGCAATAAGGACAGTAAGGTACAAAACATAACATGATCATTACAATGGAACTTATAATAAAAAAAAGACAAATAAGGTTACAATAATAGCAGCCAAAGGCATTGCCAAGGAATTGTGTTGCGAGTTAATTATACAGTACAAGTCATAGGCGGCTCAGTGGAGCTTTGTTAGGAGTGGGTTAGTGGGAAAAGAGAAAGAAGAGTGGTGGTGAGGGGGTGGTATGGGAGACAGAGAGAGGGAGGAGGGGAGAAATGGGGAGGGCATTGCGTTGGGTATGTGGTAGATGGGAAACAGCAAGGGAGGAGGAAAGGGGATGAAAAGAAAAGGAGACAGATTCATCCCATACCCAGTAATGGGGGGGTAGGAGAGGAAGAGGAGCTGAGGCAGTGAGGAGGGATGCTTGAGGGTAGTATGCCTGGAGGGGATTATAAGAAGCAGTCACAGAAGGCACTAGCCATGAGGTGTTGACGCAGTTTACACTTAAAAGCACCAATTGTGGCAATGTTGGAGATTTCTGTAGGTAGCAAGTTGAACCAGGTGGAGGCTCTGACAAGGTAACAACACTGAGCTTGAGAGGTCCGACAGTGAGATATTGTAATGGTTAGACTGTTCGATCTTCTAGTTAGGCAGCGGACACACTGCGGGGTCAATATTGATTGGGCTCCAGGGGACATAAAGCCCACTGATGCTCATCTGAGGCTCAATCTGCTTGCCTTGGCTGCCTCTGTTTGGACTGCAATTGATATTTCTTTTGGGCATACCTATCATGAATCATATGCCACCTCATCAATCCGTGGCCCTCCTGCTGCATGTATCAGGTTCCTGACTCTGGTCCTCATTAACCTTTTCTTATCTCATCGAACCTCCAATCATGGCTTCAATCCATCATCAGCCATCAAGGATTCACTCCAGTCATGGCTCCATCTCTCATCATGCCTTTTCTCATACCAGCCATCAAGGATTCACTCCACTCATGGCTTCACTCCTCATCATCCATCGTCCAGTTTTGTATGCTACCTCGTTGAACTGCTGCACTCTTGCTCTTGGACTGCTGCACTCCTGCGGTGATCATCATCAGTCTTTGTCCTCTTCAATCTTCTCCTGAGTGCATCTGGATACCCCTTGCTCCTCTGACTTCTACATGGATCTGACTTCTACATAGAGCTACTCCTTCCCATGAATTACTCAAGCATACCCATCTCGGGTCCCTGCTGCCTCATGTTTATTCTTTGATCTGTGATTTCTTTTTGGAATTTTTCCCCTATCCTGTCATCAGTTTTCCCCCTATCCTGTCATCATCCTTCCTACTCATCTTCTTCTTCTTCTCTTTAATGAATCCTTCTCTGTAATGTCATACATCCTTAAATCAAACATCATCAGCCTGAAGGGAAGGCAACTTAGGCTTTGGATCCCCAGAGGTTTCCTCCTCAAGGGGGAGTTTTCCTCTCCTCCACGCCAATGGTCATAATATTAGTTAAAGTTAGTACTTTCTTAGTTTAATTAGTTAGTTTCTGCCATTGGATGGAGGTGGATGGTGGCACCGACTTTCCCCTCTCTCCTTAGGAAGTCTGCCCTTATCTTCTGAGAATTCATTCATTCATCATCCTCACCTCTTCAATGCTCGACACCCAATTGGGTATTCTTTTTGGGCTTCTTCCTAGCCGACACAGTAATTCCCATGGCACCTGTAGGGGGGAACCCTCCTCTAGGGTTCCTTGTATCGTACCCCTACCGGGTGGTATATCCCATGGATAGAGGTGCAGAAAGCCACAAAAGTAAATCGAGTCACACGAGCATCATCTCATCTAGTTGCATAAGCACATTGAAGGTACTCAAGAACTGCATTGACATCCTGCATTTTGGTTAAAAAAGACTAGTTAATTTGTTGCAGGAGGGCTAGAATATATGAGAGCTTCTTCATTCAGAAAACAGGAGTACTGGAGGTGGTGGGCTCATTTTTGTTAACCTTGGTGGGCCAGCTGCAGATGACAGGGGAGTGATCACTTAGGGAGTCAGGAAGGACAACACTAGAGATTATTTTGTCCACATGGCTGACACGGACCCAGTCTAGAGGAGTAGCAGTACCTGTTTTATAACCTGGATATAGTAAACATTAGTTAATTTGTCCTTGAAGGCCTTACTAGTTCTTGCAAGGCAATTACAGTGCATTAATAAAGTACTCAAAATGAGCTGATACATTTTTTGGCAGGATGTAAGGATCAAAGAGGTTTGAGGTTGTTATCACCCTTGGGCCCCTTAAGTTAATTGTAATGTGCTCACAGCCATATGGTTCCAGATTAATGGGGAGTCTGCTGAACTGCAGAAATAACTTAATGTATACCAGGCATCTACAACCCTTTCTTGCAGCCCTATCCTGTCTAAATAGGGTATAAGATGAGGGAACGCAAGTAGGGTGGCAGAGAATCAAGCCAGTACTTTCCAATTAAAGTAGTGCTATGTGTGAGGCATCTGGCACTGAAGGAAGAGAAGGAGAGCGAAGTGTAAAGGTCACAGTGGTGAGTACAAGGCAGACAGTTGAGAGTGAAGTGGCAGAAGGAGTTGAAAAGAGTGTCCAGTCTGGATAGGGTGGACTTGGAGGCAGAGTTGTAGACTATATCTCCAAAGTCGAAGAGAGGGAGAATCATCTTTTGGATGATTTCTCTCTGGGCTTGTGATGGAAGGCAGCTGTTGTGTCTGTAGAGAGCACCGAGTTAAGGGAGTAGCTTTTTGTGGATGGTATCTATATGCACTGCAAAGTTAAGGTTCTTGTCAAGCCATAACCCAAGGTATTTGAAAGAGGAGACATCTTCCAGTATTGAACCATCGTGGGTATGGAAGGTGGGAGTGGCATCAAGCCTGGCAAGCTTTTGCCTGGTGCCAAAGGTCATGGAGACCATTTTTTTGGCATTTAGGGAAAGCTGATTTAAACAAAACCAGTGCTGGATATTGTTGAAGTCCAACTGAAGGCTGGTCACCATCATATTAACATGGGCTATGTCCAGGTAGTCCCTGAAGGATGAAGTATGTATAACTGAACCAGGATTGGGATGCACAGTGCTATTGAAAGGCTATAGCCTGTAATTCAAGGGGTTGGGAATAGCTCCTCCCACATCCCTTACTTAATCCTCTCAGCTTCCACTGCTTAGTTTCAAACATTTCAGAAACGCTGGTGGCTCTGAGCTGCATGGCTGGTGCAGCTTCTTTTCCTCCCATGTCCCCTCTGTTCTTCTCCCCTACTCTCCTTTGTCTCCCTCCCTTGTTGTTCATTCTCATCCTTCTGTGCCTCTGTCCTCACATTTTGTTTCTTTCCCTGCCCTCCTACCTCATTCACTCTGTTGTCTCATCTCCCGTCCCCCCCACCACTTTCTTCTCAGCCACCTCTTTCCCCTCCTGGTGTCTGTCCCTGATGCTCCCTTGTACCTCCTGTGGTTTCATTTTTTTTCCCTCTCACTCCTCCTCCTTGGGTTTCCATTGCCTCTGCCTCACCAGCTGCTGCTCTGTTTCCCACTAGTGCATCTGTCTGTGCTCTGCCATCCTGCTTCTCTTCCAGGTCTTCTGTCACCCACTGCTCCTGGCCTCCTCCTTCTATGGACTCTGCGGCATCTACTTGCACTGCTTCCTCATAGCTGGTGGGCCACTTCCCTGTAAAATCCCCTGGCCCACTTCTGGACTGCTATCTGGGTTGGGGAGCACTTCTGACTGTCAGAGACCTATAGGTCGCGGCTGGCATTCTGCGACAGTTCTTTGCTTCCCCACCCCCTATACCTGCTGCTCAGTGGGGTGGGTGAACCTGGTTTATCCTCAACTGTTTCTATGTGCTTGGTATGCCTGCTGGCAGTGTGGCTGGAGCGTTGCTTCTAATCTCATCTCCCCAGCCCCATTGGACACCAGTGGGGGCTGGGGGAGCCTTTACCATGGATCTACATTTCTATCTACCAGTGGCTACACCAGATGTTTCAAGCACAAGCAGTAAAAGGACTGCCAATTCTATCTCACTAAAGCAGACCCTCAGGGGGGTGTCTGCCATCCTTAGCTAGTACAATACTACGGTGACAGTGGATCCATGGGGGGGGTGCCACATATTTAGACATGCCCACGAGGGGGCATTGCTCATGAATTCATACTATGGTGATGGCAGACCATGTGGGGTCCAGCCATCCCAAACAATCTGTCTTGCCCTTCTTATCTCGGACCATGTCACATTACGGCGGTGGCTGACCCCCCAGGGTTCCGCTATCACAGGCAACTGTGTACCGTGAAGGGGCCTTTCTCATCACTCAAACATGTTTTCATATCACTACAGGCAGACTTGCATTGGGGTCTCGCCCTCCTTACCTCGACTGTTCAGTACTACAGCATTGGCGGACTACGCGAGGGTCCCGTCATCCAAAACAAACATGCTCCTCGATGGGGCATCACTCATTGCTCATACATATTTCTTTATCATTTCCAGGCAGACTCACATGAGGGTCTTGTCCTTCCTACCTTGGTACATGCAATTCTGTGGCCATGGCAGACCCACGTAGGTGTTCCACCATCCCAGTAACACACACCCCTTGTCAGGGTGTTACTCATTGCTCATACAAATTTCAAAATCATCCACAGTCAGACTCACATGGGGTCTCACCTTTCTCACCTTCGATTGTGCAATCTGCGGCCATGGCAGACCCACATGGGGATCCCGCCATCCCACTACAAACCTGCCTCTCGATGGGGCAATTTTTCTTACTCAGCATAATTCCATCATCACCACACTAGACTCACGAAGGGGTCTCGCCTTCTTTAGTCTCAGTGCCTGAGACCTACATTACTGGTTGCTCATCAGAACTCTGTATACAAAGGACCTACGTAGGTTCCCCTGCTCTAGCTAGCCCACATCCAGGCTTAGCCAGTTACTTCATCAATGTATTTGCTTCCTCTTCTGCCATTCAACTTCCTTCCAGATTCAACTCAGGTTGTGTCCACAGGACATCTTTGTGGAGCGCTCCTCAACACCTCTGACATCTTGGAACATTGTCTACCTTTCTGTCGATGTACTCGATCATACCCTAATGTTTTAAAGACTCATGACAGACTCATGCAAGCCTTTCAAATTGCATATACTCCTACCATATGTACATGACACCTTTACCACTCGCTGAGACTACCTCAACATCGTTTCTCATCCTACCAACACTTCCCAGCCATCTCACCATCTATGATGTTTCCGTCCCTCAAAATTTGCATCTTTGGTGGACATTCCACTAGCAGAGCAGACCGCACATGTACCACACCTTTCTCGCTACCCCTCACAGGTGTTTACTGGACCTGGTACTGTCAATCAGGGACAGTGTTGCTGATGACTCAGTGGGAAGCTACCCAGGGATCAATGATTATCATATGGTGTGGTTTAGCATAAGGGTTGGCCAGAACCTAACCATGCTACAATGAGGCTCCTGGACTTCAGAAGGGCTGATTTCAAGAAAATGGGATGGTGCCTCAAGGAAGCCCTAGCAGAAACAGGGAATGTGGGGATAAAGGAAGACTGGGCTAAAATAAGAAATGCCATTGAGAAGGCAACAAACCTATGTGTCAGGCAGTTAGGAAGAACAAGAGAAGAGACCACTATGATTTTCCAAGGAAGTAACAGAGAAAAAAAGGAAAAGAAGCAGGCATTCAAAAATGTACAAGATGACACAGAAGGAAGAGGATTCGGAAAGTTATCAGGTGAAACAAAGGGAGACAGAGAAGGAAGTTAGGGGAGCAAAAGCACAAATGGCGGAAAACATTGTCAAATCAGCAAAACAGGGGCTTAAAATATTCTTTAAGTACGTAAGACAAAAGAAGAAAAGCAAGGCAGGGATAGTAAGAATAAAATGGGAAAGAGAGGAAAGTGTGGAAGAGGACCAGAAGAAAGCTGACATACTGAATAAGTACTTTTGCTGGATATTCACAAATGAAGGGGCAAGTGACAGGCCACAAATAGTGGTGAGGGCATTAGGGGAAGGGAGATGGACACTAGCCCTTTTACAGAGGAGAGAGTCCACAGGGATCTGTCAAAACTAAAAGTAGACAAGGCAATGAGTTCAGATGGGATTTACCCCAGCATTCTGAGGGAACTAAGGAGGAACTGTCTACACTTCTGATGGCCCTGTTCAATCTTTCACTAGATACAGGGAAAGTTCCAGTGATTGGAGTAGGGTGGATGTGGTCTCACTACACAAAAGTGAGAATAGGGAGGAGGCAGGAAACTACAGACCTGTAAGCCTTACTTTGGTGGTGGGCAAGGTTATGGAAACTCTACTTAAAGTAGGATTGGGAAATACCTAAAAACAGTGGATTGCAGGATCTGAGGCAGCATGTGTTCATGGAGGGGAGATCTTGCCAAACAAACCTGATGGGAATTTTTTGACTGGGTTACCAGGGAGGTGGATCACGGAGGAGTGGTGGATGTGGCATACCTCAGTTTTAGTAAGACCTTCAACATGTTCCACACAGAAGACTGGTAAACAAGCTAGGCAGCCTGGGAGTGGGTCTAAAGATAGTAAACTGGGTATGAAGTTGGCTGAGTAACAGAAACATAGAAACATAGAAAAAATGATGGCAGAAGGAGATCAAGGTCCATCTAGTCTGCCCAAATGTTCCTGAAAACTATTCTGATCTCAGGAGCTAACCCTCCTTCTGATTTATGCTCCGAACTATTCTCCTCTTGTTCATGCAATAGCTCTGTCCCAACCAGTTTGAATGATGTAACTGTCTCAGCTTCCACCACCTCCGTGGGCAACCTATTCCATGGTTCTGCCACCTTTTCCATAAAATTGTGTTTCCTAAGCTCCCTCTTGAAGTCCCCCCCTCAACATCCACTCATGACCTCTGGTGCTGGAGTTGGTGATTCTATGAAACAGATCTGATGAGGGCACTCTGTGTATTCCTCTCAAGAGCTTGTATGTCTCAGTCATGTCCCCTCTCTCCCTCCTATACTCCAGTGAGAACATATCTACTGTTTCTAACCACTCCTCATATGAGAGACCTTGGAGGCCATGAATCAATTTGGTTGCTCTTTTCTGGACAGTCTCCAGCCTGTTTTTATCCTTCTTTAGGTGTGGATTCCAAAACTGGACACAGTTTGCAGGATGGGGCCTTATCACAGATCTGTAGAGAGGAAGTATTACCTCCCTGCTTCTGCTGTCAAATCCCCTCCCTATGCACCCTAGCATTCTGCTGTCCTTGCTGTAAGCTGTGTTGCATTGGCTGGTCTGTTTAGGGTACTGCAAATGATGACCCTATGTCTCTTTCTTCCTGAGTGGCATTTAGTTGGACCTCGTTCAGCCTGTAAACCATCCTCGGTTTCCCCTTACCCAGATGTATCACTTTGCACTTTTTAGCATTGAACCTCAGCTGCCAGACATTAGACCATCTTTTCAGCCTCGGAAGGTCTATTTGCAGGTCCCTAACCATCTCTTTGCAGTCCACCCTTTCTCCTAGCTTGGTATCATCTGTGAACAAGGCAAGTTTGCCCTGTATACCTATACTGATATAACTGATAAATGAATTAAACAGGACTGGCCCTAACACTGAGCCCTGTGGCACCCCACTAGTTACTTCTCCTTCCTCTGACCTCTCCTTATTGACTTCCACTGTCTGCTTTCTGTCCTTTAGTCAGCTACCTATCCACCTGACTATGCTCTTGGCTGCTCTCAGGTCCTGCAACTTTTTTCAGCAGGTGATTGAGAGGCACGGAGTCAAAGGTAGAACTCAGAGAGTGGTGGTAAATGGAGTTCACTTGGAGGAGAGTGAGGTAACCAGTGGGGTGCTGCAGGGGTCGGCACTGGGATCAGTCCTCTTCAATGTCTTTATTAGTGACATCACAGAGGGGCTGGAGGGAATGGTAAGCCTGTTCATGGATGACACAAACATCTGCAACAGAGTTAACATATGGGGGGAGGGGGTTGGGGGGTTGTGGAAAATGAGGGAAGATCTAAGAAAGCTGGAAGACTGGTCAAGGGTTTGGTAACTGGGTTTCAATGCCAAGAAAGGTAAAACTATACACATGGAACACAGAAACTCAAGGGCAGAGTATCAGTTGGGGGGGAAGTGTTAACAACCATATAACAAGAAAGAGATTTGGTGGTCATCATATCCGAAGACCTGAAGGTAGCAAAACGAACATACGAACATATGAAATTTGCCAGCAGATAAAGACCTAGAGGTCTATCAAGTCTGCTTGAATGTGCAGCTGGCATCCCTTATTCTGCAGCTGCCCCCCTTCCACCCTTCCCCTTCATTAACCCTCCCCCTTGTCCTGTTCCATCCTCATTTGAAGCAGTCCACTATTCTACTGCATACCACTTCTGCAGGTAACGCATTCCACCCAGCCACCACCCTCTCTGTTAAAAAGTGTCTCCTCATCTCCCTCCTGAACCTTCCTCGCTCCAGTCTCATATCATGGCCCCTGGTGGCCCTCCCCTCCCTTACTTTGAACAGCCCCCCCCTTACTTTGAACAGCCCATCTCTACCTGTCTTGTTTATTCCTTTCATGTATTTAAAGGTTTCAATCATGTCACCCCTGTCTCTCCTCTCCTCTCCTCCAGTGAGTACATGCTCAACTCCTTCAACCTCCTCTCATATGATAAGTTCCCCAGCCCTTTGGTCATCTTTGTCACCCTGTGCTGCACCCCCTCCAGTAATTTAATGTCCCTCTTCAGATATGGACGCCAGTACTGCAAGCAGTACTCCAGGTGTGGTCTACTAATGACCTATACAGTGGCAGAATCACCTCCTCCCTCCTCGAGGATATACCCCTTGCAATACAACCCAGCATTTTGTTGGCCTTTGCAGCTGCTTTCCTACATTGTGCTGAGTAGTTCATTGACACTGTAATGAGCACACCCAGATCCTTCTCCTCCTCTGTTTGGGCTAGCTGCACTCCCCCTAGCTGGTAACTCCTCCTTCGGTTCGTCATCCCAAAATGCAGCACCTTGCACTTTTTGGCATTAAACCCCAGTTGCCAGGTGTCTGACCAGGTTTCAAGCTTTGCCAGATCATCCTGCAACCCCTGCCATCCCCCTAGGTCATCCACCATTGCGCCTACCTTGGTATCATCAGCAAACAGACTGATCTTGCTCCTGATGACCCATGATATGTCTGCAATGAATATCCCAAACAACACTGGTCCCAACACCGAGCCCTGTGGAACACCGCTCGTCACTGCCCTTCGGTGTGAGAGCTCCCTACCCACCACCACCCTCTGTTGCCTTCCCTGCAGCCAGTTTCCTACCCATCTCACCAGCTTTGCACCCGCCCCTGTGCCTACTAACTTTCTTCCCAGCCTTCCATGTGGCACTGAGTCGAATGCCTTACTGAAGTCCAGATACAGGACATCCGCTGCATGGCCCCTGTCCAGTTGCCTAATTACCCAGTCATAGAACTCAACCAGGTTGGTTTGGCAGGATCTGCCACATATGAAGCTATGCTGTCTGCTGTCCTATAGTCCTTTGGCCTCTAGGAGGGCCACCAGCCTCTCCTTCAGGATAGTCTCCATTAGCTTACCCACGATGGATGTGAGGCTCACTGGTCTGTAGTTTCCCAGTTCATCCTTGGGGCCACTCTTGTGGAGGGGCACCACATGAGCCATCCTCCAGTCCCAAGGTACACACCCCGAATGTAGTGAGGCATTAAACAGGTCTGCCAAATGTCCTGCAAGGACCTCTGCCAGCTCCTTCAGTACCCTGGGGTGGATGTCATCTGGGCCTGGCGCCTTGTCCACCTTCAGTGCCTTCAAACCCTCTCGAACTCTGCTCTCCAAGATTTCCCCATCTGTCACCACTCGCCCCTCCGCTTCTGCCATTTCTCCCACCTTAAGTGTCACCCCTCTCTTCTCTTTAGTAAATACTGAGCAGAAGTACTCATTTAGTGCTTCCGCCTTATCGCACCCTGCTTCCACCCAACCCCCCTCCTTTCTAATCCTTACTATGTGGTCCTTACAGCTCCTTTTCTCCCTGATGTACCTAAAGAAGTCCTTCTCCCCCAGCCTGAGTTCCGTAGATGCTTTGGCTCCCCTTACTGCCCTTGTCACCTCCTTTGATTCTGTCAAGTACTCCTCCCTGTCCTCCCCCCTCCCTGTTTTCATGTACTTCCTAAAGGCAGCTCTTTTCCTCCTTACCTTTTCCATGAACTCCTTGCTCAACCAGCTCGGTTTCTTAGCCCTAGCCTTCTTGCTTTGGGCTTTGCAGCAAGTTTTGGTTGCCTCCACTATCCCCAGCTTTATGAGCTCCCACCTCTGGTTAGTGTCCATACTAGATTGAATTCTGGCCACGTAGCCTTTTACCACTTCCCCATCCTCCCAAAGTCGGCCCTCCTGAAGTCCAGCACTCTTGTGCCAGATTCCACTCCTTCCTTGCCCATATCCAATGTGAGTCATACTGAGTGGTGGTCACTCCCTGACAGCGGCTCCTCCACTTTAAGTTCTCTCACAAAGTCCCCATTTGCCAGCACAAGGTCAAGGGTATTCCCTAACCTGGTTGGTTCACTGACCATTTTCAGCAGGAAGCTGTCCTGGAAGGCATCCAGCAGTACCTGCTCCCTTCTGTTCCTGGTTGTTGGGGTGCTCCAGTCCACTCCTGGCATGTTGAAGTCCCCACAATCACCACACTACCCTTCTCACAGGTCCTCCTGATCTGTCCCGCTAGTTCCCTGTCTAACTCCTCCGTCTGAGATGGTGGCCTGTACACCACTCCCATTCTAAGAATCCTATTCTTGGAATCCTGGATTTGCATCCAAAGTGACTCCACACTACCCTCCTCCCCTTCCTCCCTTACACACTTCAGTCCTTCGGTGTGATAAGACAGTAAGAACGGCTATTAGGATGCTGGGGTGCATAGGGAGGGATATCATCAGCAGAAAAAGGGAGATAGTGTTACTTCTATATAGAGCAATGGTGAGACCACACCTACAGCACTGAGTCCAGTTCTGAAGGCCCCATCTCAGGAAGGACACAGATCGGGTGGAAGTGGCACAGAGAAGGGCAAACAAAATGGTGCTTGGCCTGCAACAGAAACCCTATGAGGGAAGACTCAGGGAGTTAAATATGTACTCATTGGAGAGAAAAAGAGAAATGGGAGACATGACTGAGACATTTAAATACCTTTTAGGGCATCAGTAATGTTCAGAGAGGTGGCAATTGTGCAGAAAGAGAAGCTGAAGGACAAGGGGGTATGATATGAAGCTGGAAGGGGGGAGACTTACAGGGTATGCGAGGAAATATTTCTTCACGGAAAGGGTGGTGGACACCTAGAACAGACTCCTAGCAGAGGTGGTGGGTACCAAATTGATAACAGGTTGCAAATATGCATGGGAGGGACACAGAGGAACCTCATTAATAGGGCGGGGGGGCAAGACCGGAGATCAATTAGGGTCTACAGTACAACAGCAGATAGGGACTTTAGGGAAAACTGGGTGGGCCAGAAGGTCCTTTTCTGCCATCAGCTTCTATGTTTCTATGTTTCTATAAATGGTAGCTATGTTTTTTTTTGTGAAAAAGCTAGCTGGGAAGTCAAAATACAAGGGCACCTAGATAGGGTGTAGTTACATTTGGCAAGTATTAGGATTCTTATTCTAGTAGAAAAAGGTAGGCAAGGGTTATCCTGTTGCCACCAAGGACTAGTGTATGACCACTAGGAAAGTCAGAATACAGGGTCACCCAGAGAGGGTGTAGTTAACTTGTAGGGGGAAAAATGCCGGATACCTGACCTAGTGAGCAAATAAAGAAGCAGCTGTTAGCTCAATTAACAAGGCTTACTGCATTAAATAAGGGTGGCCAGCTACTGGGAAGGGTAACATTCCTTCTGTAGTGATATTGTGCTCTATCATACTAATATTTCAGGCAGAGGCATGTGCTACTAGAACCAACTCAAAATGACAATCAGTAAGTTTGTTTATTATCTGTTATACACTTACATTACAGGAGGCATGATATAGCACACTATCGTTAAAGCAATTACGCAGAATACAACACAGTGCTAGTGTTACTGACGGTCACATATACAGCACATTACTGCAACTGCTTACTAGGCAGCACACAGTACACCAAGGATTTCAGCTATTAGAGTGCACGAACAGCAGCAGAACTAGCGTGCCTTTAGAAATACTATGGCTATGGAAGTGAGATGTTTATTACTGTTGGGACTCAACAAAGAGTCATTTAGGAGATACCGGAGATGGAGACCATGGAGGTAGCGGCTGCACTTCATGTGTTAAAATGCTCACTACACCTTTATACAGTAAAAGGTATGCCATGGTTGCCTGGGACTTTGACAAGGGATCTCAGTAATATTTCAGTACAGTATTAAATTTACTATGCTCAGGTGAGCAATTTTTCTGTTTATACCCTCAGATGAGCAAGCTACTATAGATTTATTGCCCAGAAGATGAAAAATGAAGAAGCAAAGGAGCAATAAAGCTGATGACAGTAAGCATCGCTGCTCAGGAGAAGTAAGATTCTGATGGGAAAGGTGGAACTGTGGCCCATGGAAGAATGGAGAACAGTGAAGCTAAGGGAGTTTCCAACAAATCCGATGGATTCCTGGGAGGGAGAATGGTGCTGTTGGTGAAGGTATTTTTTTATGTTTTTTGGCACTGTCTTCACCTGTCTAGAACTATGGTGCTTTTGGGCATGGTCCATGACATTCTTCTTGCCTGGGGTAACATTTTTTTTAAGTCTATACTGGACAGTGATATGGCAGAGGTTTTCATTTATTATAATGGTCACTGCATGGACCTAGCATAAGGATTAAAAAATTATTTTGGAAACACAGATATTTGCCAGGGTATAATATTGTTCACCGGCATTTACGTCTGGACAATTTTGGTAGAGGGACTTAAATTTAAACTCCATTATAAAATGGCAAAGAAAAATCCTGAGCTCCCATTGGTCACTGTGGGACTGGACCCGTGATGTTATCCCAGCACAACATCATGGCTCTAGTCCCAGCAAACAAACGACCACATCAACCAGCATGAAAATTACTCCACAGAGCCTACATAACAGATCTCTGCTCTGCTACTTGCCTGCTCGCTCTGCTGCTCACTCCACCCGCTCGCAACTTGCGTTACTAGCTCCCAAGTCCCGACTCCTTCACAACTAAAAGATACACCCTTATAACACTCCCCCAGCACTGACCATTCCCTAAACAAAATGTCATTTTCTTTTTTTTTTACTTATCATACCGCTCCATAGCATCCACTTCACTTCTGATCGCGCAGGCACAGCGTCACAATAGAGCACGAGGTCAGCCGTTGTGTCAGAAAACAGCAGATAGCAGCTGGTTCCGAAAGCGGCAAACTGAATCAGTTTTGGCCATGTTCCTTGTAGCACCGTATCGCAACACCTGATCCAAAACCTCACCCATCCCAACAGCTACTCTAACAGTGAACATCACTTACCATTCACAGAAATCTGAAAATCTCCACAACTCACGCTTCCTTCACAACACTGTTTCTTATGAAAAAAAAAACTAGATGAACTCAATTACATCGGAGGTTCAGTGGGGAGGGCAGAGTACAACACAAAAGAAAACATGTCTGTATACAAAAAATGGGCAGAGACAGCAAAGAAAAAGTAGCTAACAAGCAATAGCACCACCTACTGCACAGAATAGAAATGGGACTTTTTAGTTAAAAAGTATACCTCCACATACAAAAAATTCATAAAAAAAACTTAAACATATTTTTTTTAATTTTTTTTTATTTTCATAAACGAGCCATTGTATAATAGTAATAATGCACTCCAGTGGGCCTCCTGCCTAATCACCCCAGGCATGACGTTATCCCAGTACAACACACACCCTGTCATGCATTAGTGCTTAATTAGGCCACAGAATGGATCTCTAATAATTCTTAGTTCTAAATGAACCTTTGGCCTATTGTAAAAAAAAGTCACCTTAACTGAGGTGAAAAATACCTAGGTCAGCTGCTAGGCAAAACAACATCCAGTAGTGACTCACTGGATCTGAAACTGCTTCATCTAACTCTGGATGCAGTCCTATTACCTCTCTCTAAACTGCTGAACCTATCACTCTGCCTTGGGCAGTTCCCAGCACTATGGAAAGCTGCAGTGGTTACATCTATCCACAAGAGTGGTGACCGAGGGAGTCATGTGATGCAGTCCTCCGGATAACTGCCTTCTATCGTAGCTCCAGCTCTCCGACCCTTTCAAAGTTATATTTTCACGATCAACCCGACACCCGACGACTAGAGCGAAGCTCAAAACCCTCAGTAGAGACTCAAGCTCAACCTGTGCTGCCTATTAAGCTCAACAAGTGATGCATTTCAGGAAAAACGATACCAGACACACGCCTCTAGTCTCGCCCGGAAAGGCCCAGAAGAAAGCCAGGGCCTCGGGGACTGAACAGGAGCAAACATCAGCGGCTTCCAACGAGGATCTGCAACCCCTCACCCTGCATCACTTTCTTTTGGAATTCTCCCCTTTCAAAGACAGCATGGCAGAGTTAACCACAGAACTTAAATCACTCACCGGAGCTGTGGAGGATCTGCAACGAAGATCCGCAGATGCAGATGCAAGGATCAAGTCAGTGGAAAGACGGACTGACAAAATGGAGCCCAAGATGGTATCTCTCTCTGTCAGAAATTGGCCAAAATGGAGCTGAAGATAGAAGACCTTGAGGGCCGCAGCCACTGGAACAACACGGTCCTCATAGGTCTCCCGGAGTGAGCTGAAGGAACCGATGTGATCTCTTTTGTTCAAAAGTTAATCGAGAGGATAGCCGGGACCTCCCCCTATGGCACCACCTACACCATCGAGCGGGTGCACCGGGCTCTTTGCCCCAAACCCCCTTCCAGAGCCCCCCCTCATCCACTGAACTTTAAATTTTTGAATTACCACGAACGTCAGCATCTTTTCGCCAAAATTAGAGATCTAAAGGAGGTGCGCTGGGAGACACAAAGATCAGGTTGGCACAAGATCTTCCATCTTTGGTCAGGCAGTGGAGGACCCAGTTTCATCCCCTGGTTTCAAAACTTGTTGCCGCCAGTATAAAATTCCATATGTCTTACCCAGCTAAGCTAGGGGTGTGGATATCAGGTGCCTGGGCTACATTTGATGATTCAGAAACTGCTGCTAAGGCTCTCCAACGCCTTCCCCGAACTGTTTAAAGGTTCCTGAAGTCTTAGAGATGGCTGGTGACTGACTACCAAGCTGCCAGAGCCGACCTAGCTTTGGGACTGCCCTACCTGATCTTCTGCAATGCCTTTTCACCTCTCGAGTCCCCATCCAGCTGATACCTAATGCTCTACATGTGCATATTAAGAGTCGATTTCCCATTCTATGGCTTACCAGTGATTGCTCTGGCCCCTTTATCCTCATGGCTACCTCATTGCATGGTCCCCTATCTCAGTAATCTCCTCCTGCAGGCTGCTGTTTCCTGGGACCTAATTGTTATCCTGCTCAGTCGCCCCTGCTGAACTATGTGGCCATTTTCTACCAACCAGTACTCTGGTGTGACATCCCATAGCCACAGCAGTAATGATCGACACTATGGCAGAGTACCCCCGGTCAGAGATGCAGGATGGTACGGTCATGCTCCACTTCCCCTTTTAGGCTCCTCCTGTACAGGACCTTGTGTACGGGGACCCTCGACTCCACTTGGGGTGCTTCTATTTTCTATTATCCAAGCGCACCACTCTGATACTAATGCAGTCTCTCCTCAGCCCTCCTGAAGATACAACTTATCGAGTACACATGGATCTGTGGGGATTGCATCTTATTCTCGTGGGGGTCCCAGCCCTCCTGCACTACGGACGCTGCTCACCATTTCAGCTGGACTCCTCTCGCTTGCTGTTTCCTGATATAACCGGACTGTATATCATCCGTTGCATTGTTCTTTGCTACTACTCCTATCGTCTCTACGGGGGCTATTACAATGTTAATTTGCATTTTCATGCTCACGCTCTTGTTTATAATTAGAATAGCTCAGCTACAGCCATTTTCACTAGTTTTATGCACAAGACATCAGCATTGTTTCTCTGCTAATTTTTGACCAGGTTATCCTTTCCTAGATTGGTGCAAGTAGCTGACAGTTTGTTTCATAGTTTTTGCTGATGTGTGCCATTTTTGCAACAGTTAATACTGTTAGTTGTTGGGACTTTTATCCTGAACATTTCTAGTTATGGGGTTACTTTTTGAAACAACTCCCATAATCAGTTATCATAGCATATTACATAATGTTTCGGGTTTGGGGTGGCAGATTAGGTTCGGGGGCTGGGGGCGGGAAGGGATAACTAGAGGACTTACTGTTCACTGTCTGTTGTTATGATGGGGTGGGGAGGGTTGGGCTTTACCTCTGATATTACTCTACATGATTTTTACTTTTCCATTTAGGATAGGTGGGGGGGGTGGAGGGGCAGGGTCGGGCTTGTCTGGACCAGACCCTTTTCAAACAAACCCATCGACGGGTTGGCAGATGCCTTTTCCTTTTGCAGCGAGGCCCATATTTCCTGGCATATACAACTCCGAATACTGATGGGTAGCTTGAATTTTTTTTCATGGAACGTAAAGGGAGTCAGACAGAAAGCTAAGCAGTACCAGGTCTGCAGACATCTCAGACTCCTCAAGTCCGATATCTCGTTCATCCAGGAATCTCATCTTCTGACCTCGGAAGAATTAAACATGAAGAAGCAACAGGTAGGCCAGGTTTTTTCTGCCCAAGGCTCAAAACAGAGCTGTGGGGTCATGGTATTAATAGGTAGAAGCATTCCGTTTATCTCAAATAGAGTAATAAAAGACACTCATGGGAGATATATTCTGGTCCAGGGTAGAGTTTTCAATATGGAAATCTTACTGGGAAGTATATATGGCCCCAACTCCGATTCCCTGGAGTTTTTCGTAGATCTCACAAATAAATTAATCCCTTTCGTTAACACACCAATGATTTTGGGAGGAGACCTCAATGTGGCCGCCGGCCCTAATATGGACCATACAGGGCACAGGCCCAAAGGCTTATCGCCAGCACAAAGGGTTCTTCGAGACCTCTGGGACAAGGTCGGATTACACGATATCTGGCGATTATTACACCCCTCTGAAAAAGGCTTCACTTTTACATCTCCTGTTCATAAGACATCCTCTAGGATCGATTATATACTGATCTCATATCATCTGATCCCGGGTGTGGTCGACTCTGATATACACCCCGGCCCGCCCTCCGACCATTCACTGGTCTCATGCCACCTCTCCCTATTGGATGTTCCTAACAAGAATGGCCGTTGGAAGCTCAACAACCAACTCTTAAAAGACCCAGAAATAGTGAAACATATCAACAGCCACATTGCCCAATACACTTCTACTAATTTAAACTCCATGGGTAAACCTGATATTGAGTGGAGAGCCCTTAAGGCTTACCTCAGGGGTCTTTTCATTGGGGTGGCCTCAAGAAGAAAGAAGCTAAGAGAGCAGGAACTAGTCCAACTTCTCAGACAGATTAGGGACATAGAAAAAAATCTTTCTCCACACACCCCGTAACAGACCTTACTGGATTTGGCTAAACTCAAAAACACCTATATGGAACACCTCATAGTATAGCCACTAGTATTATACTGTACCATCTCAAGGACCACTGTAAATCCAAATGCTGTTCCTTAATTGATGTCCATAGTGCCAACAAACACTTTTATTATTTAAAAGTGTTTTCCTTCTCCAGTGCTCTGTGAAATTTGTTTTGTTTCTTTACTAGTATACTTCCAGATTCATGGAATATCAGACACTGCTGAGCACAATTAATGTTAAAATAACTGCCACTACTAACATGGTACCACCTACAACCCCTAGACCAATTACCACTACCAACCTGGCACCTCTCATACCCCAGGCAGGCAGCCACTACCAGCATGGATGGTACCTTCAAATCCCCCAAGCTGATTGCCATTACCATCATGCTTCTGTAGCCCAAAGGGGCTACTACTACCAACCTGGTACCACTGAGCCTCTAAGGCCAGCTACTGCTACCATGTTGCTACCAATGAGCCCTCACCCTTCAGACTATCTGACACCACCAACCTGCTGCAACTCCGCCCCCCAAGCTGGATGTTGCTACCAACATGCTGCCATTGAGCTCTCAAGACTAGCTGCTGCTACAAACGTGCTGTCAGTGAACCCCCTTCCCCCTAGACCAGTTGTCGCTATTGACCTGGTGCTGCGGAGTGTTCCCTGACAGCTACCACTATTAAATGTTGCCAGTGAACCCGCCCCACAGATTGGCTGTTGCTGTTGTCAATTTATACTGTATGTATAAGAATTATCAACAGATATAACAGAGGTGGATGTGCTAAATTAATTGGGTAACACTTTATTTAAAGTGTCATTAACTACACTGTAACTACTGTATAACTACATTGTAACTGCACTGTAACTACAATGCAGTTACCTGCAACTACTATGTAGTTATTCACTGGTTTCACATTTGTGTGTTGTGTAGTTACACACAATTTACATGACGTAACTACACTGTAACTACTATGACTACTATGTAGTTGTTAACTAGTTTAACATTTGTATGTTGTGTATGTACACAGTTTGCATGAAGTAATAGTTATATATATGCAGCTACTACTGTCTCCTTTTCAGCACAAATCAATTCATTCTGACAAGTGTAAATGCACATTTAATAGCTGCTGCAAAGTGTAACAGAAAATATTTTGTGCAAATACCACTGTATCTCTTCTAACATTATGTAATTTGATCTTAGAAGGGCAACTACATGTGCAATACCTAATGCAAATTGTAACACCAAATCTATTGTGTAACTACTATGTTACTGCTTTTGGCACTATTGAATTTTTTCTTACAAGTGTAACTACATATGAGTGCAGGTCTAGTGCACTGTTTCAACAGTAAATATCTGAAATTTTTTTTAAAGGGTAATCACACAGAAACTCTTAAAAGTATAATCAGATGGTAACTAAAATATGATTACAGCATAACTTCAGTCTGCTGCACTTTAATGCACTGACTAGCAACTTTTAAATGATTTTCCTTGTATGTATTCCCATTTTCCAAGAACTTACAGGTTAATAAACTTGTAGTCTAATACTGTGAATTGATATATAACTGTACTCAAAAAAATGTAATTTGCATTATTACTCATTGGGGTAACAATATTGTGGCTAAGAAATAATGGTATTGTTTACACAGTTAATGCCTAGGTAACATGTATTTGCAAGTGTGCACACCTATATGTACCAAATGCCAGTACTGTAGCTGTGATATAAGCACTAATTCTGAAATCAGTTCCTCGTTAACTTACTGCTTAATAAACGTGCACTCTAACAATGGACCCTATTCACAAAGGCAGCAAGGAATGTGTCAAATGTCCATACTGAGTCCTGGCAATTAACAGCAGCTATCCAATTAGATGGACTGTCCACCAACAGACTGGATCCTGCACTCTGTGTAGAGTGGGGAATTATGGAATATAGCTGGTCCTCCCAGAACTCCTGATTTCCAGTAAGGGGACCTCCTGATCTGCCTATGCTCACTGCCATGCCCCCAGCCCTCATGGTATAGTCAGAGGGCCAGGGTAGCTTGATGTGAAGGATGGTGCCATGGCTGTTACCCCTTTCAGCCAGTGAGAAGGGCATGTGATGGCTAAGGAAAGGTCCCTGCCTGCATATCTGGCACCACCCACCACCACTCCACACTGCAGACCAGGGATAAAGCATGGCATACAGCCATGTAGTAGGGCTGTGCATGGGCCGAATGCCACGAATAGTAGGCTTTTCAAATATTTGGATGCATTTTCTGAATAGTTCACTATTCGGCCACTATTCAGGAACTACTATTCGGTGAGATTTCCAAGTCCCGCAGAGCTTTGTTGGCCAATCAAAAACTGTTTCTTGAGCTCAAAGGCAAGCACACCATGTGACTTCCTCACTCTGAGCTGGTAGAAGACAGGAGACAGTGGTTTCTGAGAGCTGCTCTGCAGTACTTTTGAGACCTTAAACTTGCTAAAAAAGAAATAGATTTTTGCTTCACAGGCTTTTTTGGGTCAGTATAGTTTTTTTGATCAGTGTCAGAAAAGCTGTGTTTGGCTTTCTGACAGGTATTTTGTCCTTATTGCTGTACTCAGTTACAGGGACTTGGAGGGCTGTCTGCTAACACCCCTTCTCTGCTGCTGTCTGACATAGCTCCAGTGTGATTGTTTTTTTGGGTAAAGCACATTTTATTGTTGTGTTTTTTTTTTTTGTTGTATGGTTCCAGGCTTGGTTCCCTGCATAACTGATGAGGGTGTCTACTAACTCCCCCTCCTCCAGGTCACTGCTTATAATTTGCTGTATATGTGCAAAATATTTGATTTTGTGAGGCTTCACCCTGCATGTGCATGCATAATATATGTTTTCATGAGGCAGGGTCACACGTGTGCACAGCTGTGTGCACACAGATTTTGAAATAAACTTCTTCAGTTCTAAGCCAGTCAGGCTTGACTCACTGAATTAGTATTGTTAGTCTCCTCTGGTTCTTGGGATAGAACCCTGTACACATGAGGAGAAGAAGAAGAAGAATCAGCATTTATATAGCATTTTTCATACACAGTGAATCCCAAAACACTTTACAAGCAATGCTAGACTGGTAGTGAAGTGGCTGAATGTGTGGTGGCAGCCATATCGCACATCATCACCCCACACACAGCCTGGATAATTGCATGAACTGGTTTATGGGAAGGGGAATGGTGGCCAGGACACTGGGAACGTTTCCTACTCTTTGCAAAGAGTGCCCTATGTTCTTTTTCTTCCACCTTGACACCCACCAGGACAATACCAGGATGGGCAGAAGGGACCTAAGTTTAACGTCTCATCCGAAGGATGACACACCCCAGCAGTACAGCACCCCCCAATACTGCATTTGGATGCCAGCGATTTTTAGGTGCAAGTCCAATCCCAGTGTGGGACAAGAACCCACGACCTTCTGGTCCAGAGGCAGATGTGCTACCAACTGAGCCACACAGACATGGTGGCTGACCCCCCCTTCCACACTTCTACAGCCCACTGCACACAATTAAGCTGTGCTTGTGAAATATATCCCCCTGCGAGTCTGTGCCATGTGTGTGTGTGTGCACAGTTGTACACATGCATTTTTTTTTGTTTGTTTATAGTTTTGTTAATTAAACCATTGCACCTAGTGGGGCAGGCTTGTCTCACTGGGTTAACTGTATGTTATCTGTCTGTTCCTTGCTCGGTTCCATGTTTGACTAAATAGGTTGCCCTTTTCTTCCCCTTCTTATTAGCAGTGTTTTTCTTTACTGCTACATTTTTGTGGTGCAGTGTAACTGGAAAGGTTGGTGTATTACTGTAGTTCCACAAGTACTAAGTAAAGCATCACACACACATGGGTACTACGTAGTAATAGTTTCAGTAACCAGTAGTGACCTGATCCATCATGTCTTTAGCAATCTTGCAAACATGCTTAGTCCAGCCCCAGCAAAGCATCTGCACCACAGGTCCCAAGTGGTGAGGAACAGGATGATAGACCGCAAACATACAGCACATCCACACAATTACTGCTAGTGTTATCTCTGGGCTGCCAAACCCCCAAACAATCTATGTAGAACAAAGGAAGCACTCAGCGGGGGGGGGGGTTGCAGTAACAAAATACAGTTTAGAGCAGTGCAGCATAAAGTTGCCAATACATTTGTTTGTGCTAAGGCTGGAGGATGCCAATAGAGACCTGGTGATTTGACCAGAACCTGGTCTTTGTCAAGGTGCATGTCGGGAACGTACAAACATGCTATGAATATACAACCCTTAAAGAAACACACACAATAAATAAGTGAAGTTAAAATGAATGAGACTGAGAAGCCCTTGTAACAAAACAATCCACAACTAATATACCCAAGGATGAAACACTGCATCAGGATTATACAACATAGTTCATACTGCAGTGCCAGACAGTGCAATGCAGTATCTTGCAAAATTGCTTAAATATACTGCAATATGCTGCAACGAGCAATGCAATTTAAAGGCAATTAAGCCCTCCAGTCATCCAATATTTTGTGGCATGTCATTTACTGCAAAGTACTGAACTGCATCTTGTCTTGCAACACTGTAAATTATTGATACATAATACAATTCCAGAGAAGGTAGTGAGATAGACTACATAGACAATGACATACAGGTGTCTCTCTATAGTCGACGGGCTCAAATATTGTTCTCCCCAAGCAAGCCTTTTAGTTCTTGTAGTATTGGTAATAGTACTACTACCACTAATACCATTAGCAGTACTACTACTGCTAGTATCACCACCTGTCCATCTGTACGTTAACTGTCACCGCCTGTTGTGCAGTAGTAGGGGGGAATTAGAGCATACATGCTTTGTGCAGCAAGCAGCAGACACCACCACCAGTGTCCCCACTGCTACCATTATGGCTGCTACATCCACAGCCAGTGTGATTCCCACCACCACCAGTGCCATTCTTGCAGCAGCCACCCTTTCAGCTGTCACCACTACTGCAGCCACTGCTACCACTATTCCTATGCCCATGGCTGAAGCACCTTCTACCCAGTGTCTGTGACCATGAACACCCTCTAGTGCTGACCCAGTGCAATGCTTGATATTGTTTTCAGAGTGCTATGTGTGTGTTGTGGTGGATTGAGTGTGCCACATGAAGCTTGTGTTGTATAAGTGAGAGCTCAATGATGGTGGCTGAAGTCTCATTGAGGTGTATATGGTATACTAGGTTCAATGGATGATTAATGGTGTTGCTGAGGTGCTTTTTTAAAGTTTCCTTAAAAAAAAACACCTTTTCTGGCTGAATACTGAATAACGAATACCGAATACTTGTGACCCGAATACCGAATATTCAGGAAAAGGTATTCGCACAGCCCTACCATTAGCCAGGAAGCTATGTTACACCCCCAGCCACCCATCTAGGCAGCATTAGGACAGGGGTATGGGTTCAGAAAAGGTGAGTCGATGTCATAGAAGCAGCACAGTTCTCAATAAATATAGCACTGTTACAAGCCAATAAGTAATTATGTAAATTATTTTATTGCATAAATAAGCAATGTAGTTTTATAGCAATTAATAATATTAGATTATTAAGCAACAAGTTCATGAGGGAATGATGTCTGAAGGAAAACATACACCAGAACTATCAATGTAAGTGTATAGCATTTACACCTGTCTTCTTGCACTTTAAGTGTCTGTTTCTGTGTACTCACTTTGCAAATACATACTAGTTAGGTATTAACTGTGAAAACAATTCAGCACATTCCTTAGTAACTACAACACTGTTAAACCCTTCTTTCTACACTTTATTTTAAATGTCAGTTTCTGCATACCTTGGGCAGGATTCTCAAAGCACTTATGCTCAGCACATCTTGGATGCCCCGGTGCAAATGAGATATGCTGAGCACCAACAGTGGAATTCACAGAATATGCACAGGGGGATGCTCCCAGTGCATCCCCTCTGTGAATACCACAGTTGCACCCAGCCCAGGATGTGCCAGAGCAACCCTCTGGTTGGGCTGGAAATCGATTTGGACAGAGCATCTCCAGATATGCTGTGCCTAAAGCTACCATTCAGAGCCGTTTACATGCCAATGGGGCCATTAGGTATGCAAGGTGCAATGGGGCCATTTGCATGCCATTATGTCCCCATTTGCATGAGTATTGCAGGGAAGCGCCTGGTGGAATATGCCAGGTGCCCCGCATGTGCAGCAGTACATCCACAAACTCAGCACAAGTTCCACATGCACAGCACTCAGGTAATACAGAAAATATTCCAGCAGAGTCTCAAGGTATAAACAGTATGAATTATTTTATTTTAAAGAAGTGGGCTGTCACCCAAACCCCAGTGCTTCAGCAAATAACCTTCACCAGGGGGGGTTACCCATGTTACAACACTTCATTAAATAGCCATCATTTCAAAACACCTGAGTTCTCATCACAAGGAGAAATTCACATAAAATATTTTAAGTACAAAGAAATAACATATAAAGCATTGTAACTGATGCATCTTCATAATGGCATATTCATCAAATTTCACAAAAGCAATTATCACAAAAATACATTATTTTAAATTTTACAAATTTTACAAATACTGTCACCAGGAAAATACCTTATTAATAAATAAAGAATACATTTCTTAAAGGTAACTGTGGTCCTGGTGAATAAATCACTTTGCAGAAGAGGAGAGCATTAAGCTTGCTGAGCAGAGAGGTGATCATCCAAATTACATGTTGCCATGGCATTCTTTAAGTAAGGCTGGAGATCCACAGAAATCTACCTGCTTGCAAGGTAGAAGAGATGTAGAGGGAAGAATCAGGCACAACAGGAAGGACTCCTATAACAAAAACAGAAATGGATCAAAAGCTTTGTACAAGGTCAAATTTCCATATGATCACATACATTCAAAAATTCCTAGGTTGACACATGCATAAATTAGATCATGTTTCATTAACTCATAAGAAGGTCGCCAGTACTTGCAAAAAGTCATGAGAACTACATGAATCAAATAATAAATGCATAATAATGTAGCAACATTCAAAATGCATAAGGTAATCAGTTGCAATATCAAAATTCTAAAGGGATGTCACCAAGAATATAAAAAAATATAAATGAATTCAAAAGACATTTTTTGTTTGCACCTTACCCCTGCTCCTGGTCAGCCACTCCTTCAAGCCACCTTGGTCTCCCTCTGGTGCTCCTGTCCCAATGTAAGCCACCTCCACCCCACATTACAGTGCCCAGGGTAATCTGTCGTGTCTCTTCGCCAGAAGGGTCTCCCTTCTCAGAGGGAGATAGGCACCAGTGGGGGATAGCCAGCGCACTCTACATTTCACCCTGGTTGCTGTTGAGGTGGCTCTTGGGCTGCATCAGGGGCTCTGTGGCAGTGAAGGGCAATGACCATCATCCAGCCTGCCATGGAGCACATTTTCCCATTTGCTCCCAGGGGGAGTGGTGTGCCACAAACGTCAAGGCGTACACCGACGTTAACCATGCCCCTTCTAGGTGTTTGGGACTCAGTGCATTGCCATACACCTAGTCTCTGCCAGGAGTCAGCAAGTGCTAGGTATATACTCCACCCTCCTCGTGAGAGAAGGCGAGCAGTCTACAGATGCTCAAGCCTTCTCTCCCCGGCCAGCCCTCAAGCTCCCCAGGTCCGTTCCTGAACCTGGGTCACTGGCACCGCAAGTGGAAATCCAACTGCTGCACCAATGGGCCAACTGCCAAAAGACATTTTTATAATAATTTAGAGTGTTTAAGGGGTTAAGTGGAAATGCACAGGGTCATGACAACCAGAGTTTACTTGGTTAAAGTATCAAACAAAACTTATCTTTTCATTTTCAGAAATGGCTTCAAGTCCCAGTGGTCATTTAAACCATGAGGTTTAACAGATTTAAATCTAAAGATTCATTCAATTTCTTTCATCAATAACAGGTTTACCCTGTCTCCACCATGCTATAATGGTGGTACCTATTCTATACCCATGTACTTAAAACCATCTGGTGATGAATTGTAATGCCTTACAAAGTGTTGCCCAACAAGATGTATTCATTTTGACATTTGTAATGTTACGGACATGATCCTGCATTCTAGTTTTCAGTAATCTCATTGTTCTATCAATATAGACCACATTGCAAGGGCACCACAATATGTAAACCACAAAAGTGGTATTACAGATGATGAATTGTTTTACCTCAAATTCTTTACTGGGGTTTTTTGGGTGTCTAAATTTATTGCCAGTGTTACAGTATATACAAAGATTACATCTGAGGCATTTATAACACCCATGGAGCTTGTAAGGTACCCATGTAGTACCCATGTAAACCATGTTTTAATCTACTGTGCACCAATTTATTCCTAGTACTGGGAGCGTGACTAAATGTGACCCTCTGTTTAGTCCCAACCACTGCCTCAACTCCCTTATCACCTAATAAAATGGGCCAATTTTTGTATATAATACTTCCAATCTGTCCTGACCAGTCATTGTATTCAGCGACCATGGCAATAGGTGACTGGTTTGATTCCCTTTGTCTAGTTTTGTCCTGCAGTTCCATTCTAGATTTTGCATGGGCCTTGGCTAGAGACTCATCCAAAATCTCTTCTTTGTACCCCCTTGCAAGAAATCTATTTTTAAATTCATCTGCTTGGGATAGAAACACATTTTTTTGTGAGCAATTGTGTCTAAGCCTTAGGAACTGTCCATAGAACACAGAATTAATCAGTCTTCGGGGATGGGCGCTCTCATCTCTGAGGACTGAGTTGGTGGCTGTGCTTTTTCTATCGCATTTGGATTCTATGCTGTCACTTATGTTACTGGGTTTGGAAAGAGTTAAATCCAAGAAGTCAACAGACTTTCCATCTTTTTATGGGTGAACTTTAAGGTTTTGTCATTCTGATTCAGCCATTTGACAAAATCATCTATTCCTTCCATTTCACCATCCCAAATAAACAAAATATCACCAATGAAATGCTCCCATAGTCTGATTCTGGGCAAAAATGGGTTAGTAACAGAATTAAATACACGTGTCTCCTCCCATCTGCCGGGAAACAGATTGGCATAGCAGGGGGCCATGGATGCCCCCATTGCTGTACCACAACTTTGAAGATAGAAAGTTTCATTAAATTCAAAACAAATTATGTTGAAGAATAAAATCCAGAGCATTACACACAAACTCTATATGGATGTTATCTCTTTCATGGCTATTTTCAAGAAAATATCTGCAAGTTTCAACACCATATGTATGCTTGATGCATGAGTATAATAGTGGTGGACGAAGTGGCCCCAATTCACTCCACGAGGTGATCCCCTATGAAGGCCAATTCGCGGAGTGCTCCTCAACTGGAGCGGAGTACTTCGCGTTGCAAATGGGTAATGCAAAGTCCACTGAAAACAATGACTTCATTTTACTTCACCTTCCCAAACCACTACTCCACCAATTCTTAAGGCGAAATACATTGAAAACAATGTACTTCACCTTACTTAGCCTTGTTTTTAAGCTCCAAAGACTAATTTTGCAGTGTTTCACGGGATTTCAGGTCACATGGGCTCTAGATTGTTCTGCACAGCCTCAGTTTGGGGTAGTGTGCATAGGAAGCCGTAGGAGACAATTTGCTCTGAGAGCTCTGTGCAATTCAAACCTTCAAAAAGCCGTTATAAAGCCTTTTTGAATAATTTTTTTTTGCTGAAACTTTAGTTCATCAATTATAGGAAACCCTACTGTGCTCATATCATCGAGCATTTATTGTTTGTGTATGGATTTTGAATGTTAATGTACAACATTCAGTCTGTGCACTGAAAGACAGTGGAAGTGTGCTTTGGGGGAGGGGTGTATCTGTGGTTTAGGTAGATTAACTTGGAGAAAAAGACAATGCTCTCTGTTTTGGTGATATTTTTCTTGTTTAACTGTTAATGTACACAAAGTAATATTTTCAATATTTCTTGCTATTTTTTTGCTGATTGTTGTGGTGCAGCAGTGCATAATTTTAGTTTGTTTAAAATATGTGGTTATATTACTGAAGTTTTCAATTTGCTATGCATTACTTAGTGTGTGTGTGTGAGTATGTGTGTGACACGTGTCATCAAATCAGACACTTTTCATTGTGCCACATAATAATTTCAACAATGTTAAGCTGCTATCCACTGCAGCTGTGTGATTTTTGTACTTCTTTGTGGTATCTTTACTGGTACTGGTACTAGTACTAGTGACTATTACTGTAGCAGTACAGTACACTGCCCCCCTGCGCGGCCTGCCCCAACCGGTAAATGTATTCTTTTCCAGATTTGAATTTCTGATGGTGAGCACTGGTTAGGTGTTGTGCCTTTGTGTCTGCATCTCTTCAGTGCGCATAGCGCAATCTTAATCTGTCTGTGCATTTGCATCTCTTTAGGGCCCAATCTCCATCTGTAATTTAAGTCACAGCTGTTTCTTTGGCTTCTCTTCAGAGTACTGGACAGGAGTGGTGCTTAATTCTGCATGAACATTGTACTCATTAATATGCATTTTTAAGTCAGGACCATCATCACGAGTCACTCGTGTTACAAATCATGTTCATCATTACAGTCACAAATGCAGTCACAAATCACGATTCACGATCATTGATGTTACGAATCACATCAATATTTTTTCTGGTTACTTGGATGTATTGTAAGCCTGCTTTGTAGTATCTCTCCAGGCTTCACCACCCCACCATTGTACTCATTGATACATGTTTTTAAGTCTGGGAGTTTTAAGCTGCAGCTCATCAGGGAAATACAGCTGTAGGTGGTAAGCATTCACGTTTCTTCATCGTCATGGTCACAAATGCAGCCACAAATCATGATTTACGATCATGTCTTGAATCACAACATACATTTTTTTAATGGTAACTTGCATGTATTGTAAGCCTGCTGGTCACAGTGCTGAACAGGGATGGGATCCACACCTGGGCCCAGAGGAACAGGCACATCCTGCTCCAGAGGACCTGGTGCTGGACTTGGTGGTGGTGGTGGTAGTTCAACTGCTTCAGAGTCAGGACAGGAGATGGTGCTGGTCCTGCTTCAGGGGGGCACTCACAAGTTTTGAGTGGTCCAACAGGAATAGGCACCCATGCCCTCCACACATGCACATGGTACGATGCGTTCCACTACCACATTCTCCAAAAGCTGCCTCATCCCAGACATTCCCTGACCCTGCTCCATCTCTCCTACTGAGCTCCCTCAGTCTGAGCATTCACTACTTACACTGTCACACAACACACACACACACACACACACACACACACACACACACACACAGAGTCACACAGACAAACAACTAACTACTTATAAAGGTAAGAATAATAAAATTTACAGAAAGAACAAATTAAGTAAAAAAAGAGTATGGAAAAGACAAAAAAATATTGCTTTTAAAAAAGCTGTTGAGTCTAAATCAAAGTTTAAATCTCCTCCTCGCTCTGATCTAAAAGTATCAGCAGTCACAAAACACACTACTCTCTCTCCGTCTGCACAGGAGAAAGTAAAAGTGTCTGCTTGTATGACTCACTTTCTTTCTGCCTGGCTAAAGAGCATGTGACTTACCGTACTGTAAGCCATGTGATGTGTTGGGGGGCTGCCAAATCTGAAACACCAAGTGGATCAATTAGAATCCTAATGAGGAACGCGAAGTCCATTAAAAACAATGACCTCACCTTACTTCTTGTTGCCATTCCACCTTAACATGAAGTGGTTATGACAAAGCTGATGAGCACTTTGCATGCCCACCCACATAGCGGAGTAGCAATGCGAAGTACCCACTTCGTGTTCACTTCACTGACGAATTTTAAATTCACTGCATCTCTAGTGTATAATGATTCTACATCCGCACACACCCATTTCATGCCTTCATCCAATTTGAAATCTTTCAATTTATTGATAATATTAGTGGTGTCTTTAACGTAAGAGTGTAATGTTACAACACTTCTTTGCAGGAAGAAAATCAACAAACTTCCTTAGATTTTCTGTGAGTGACTCGATGCTTGAAATTATAGGATGTCCTGGGGGTTCAACATATCTTTATGTACTTTCGGCAAAATGTACATGCAGGGGGTAATAGGATGTAGGTTCCACAAGTATTGACATTCAGACTCATTTATCTCCCTTTTCCCTACTGCTTCTTGTAGTAAATCATGTAACTACAACTTAAATCTGTCTATCGGGTTCCTTAGTAGCTTACTATAATTGTTAACATCTTGAAGTAAGCTCATTACAATGTTCTTATAGTGTTCTTTATCCATTACTGTAATGTTCCCCCATTTGTCTGCTGGTTTGAACACTAAATAGTCATAGCCCGAAAGGTCCCTAAGTGCCAAAAACTCACAGAAAGGGAGATTTTTGGTTTTTGAATAGGTAGCTTTTTCTAGTAAATCATTAACCTGCCTTTCAACCACTTTCTCAAATGTATGTTTAGCTAGATTATTAATAACAGGCATGAAAACTGAGGTAGGTTTGAGCTGCATTTTTCTTTCAGTCCATATGTTACCTGTATGGTTGGCATTCAAAGTTCCTACAGTAATAATGTTTCTCTGTCACATTCCTGTAGAAGCAGGTCTTGCAGTTCCTGTGTGTCTATGCCTTCCAGAATATTAGCACTCCGAATGTTTGCTGAGTCAGCTTCACTCAATTCTGCTAAGAGCAAATCTAAGTCCTCGGCAGAGGTTTAAAGTTTCTTAGTGGCACCCATAATCTCTCCTGATGGCTGGACTTGTTTCCTCTGAAAGAAATATCTCAATTTTATTTTCCTGAAAAATTTGAAGAGTTCAACATTAACTTGGAAATGATTGGGGCGTGAGGTAGAGACAAAGGAGAGGCCTTTCTTTAAAACAGCTAGTTCTGAATTGGTTGCCTGTGTGACAAATTGATTATTTGTATCCCTTCTTCTGCTGACTCGGTATGTTTCCTAAATTCCTTTTGTTTTGAGATTCTGGTCTTTCCACCTCTGCCCCCTCCTTGTTTATTTCCTGCACTTTTCTCTTGGCTGATGTCCCTGGATCCACCCTCTGTTCTAAAAAAGGTGTTCTTCCATGGCTATCTCGGCCTCACCATGACTCCTGGATGCAAGTCTCACTCATGAACCACTTCCTTTCCTTCCCCTGTTTCTCCTCCATTCCAAAATATGGTCATTGTTGAAATCTTCTTGATCTCTAATTATTTTTTTCTGCTTTTTCTCAATGATCTCTGCTTCGTATTTTGATGACCTTTGTTTCAACAAAATATCTTGTTCTCTATATTCAGGGTGATGTTTCAGACTAGTAATCTCTAGTGTGGCAGCCTCAATCTCCACTGTAAGTTTTTCATGTTTTTTAATATCTGAATTTATTAGAAGCTCTATAAAGACTCTAGAACATTTTAAAGCTGCTGCTTGCCACTCAGTTTTGAAATCAAATTCATCAAGTCCACTAGCTGGCACTATTGTTATCCTGAGCCCACGAGGAGCTTGTCCTTTTGCTAGATATTGCTCCAAAGTTGTAATATTGTATGTCAAATCAATTTCCTTTTTAAGTAATCTCTTGAGCTTAATAAAAGTAGGTTTTGCAACACCAAGTCCTGTGGTGTCCTCCTTCCCCTGTAGTCTCTCCCATGCTTTCCTTCGCTTTTTAGCCAGTGAATCAGTAACTTCCCATTTGAACTCAGTGTCTGCATTTGAATTTGCTGTACCAGATTGCTGTTGCATTCTGTATGCTCCTTGAATCCACCCCAAATTTCACAATTTTTCAGGACCATTCGAAATCGGAGCTTAGTGTTGCCAGTTCTACCAGCAGACTGCCAAAAATCACCACAAGGTAAGAACCTTCCATTTCAAAAGGTAAAATACCATCTCCATAATAGTTGCTTCACCCCAAAATTCCAGAGCAGGTGTTCATGTTCAACTGCAGCAAAAGCACAGAAGGGCAAATCCACAAAAGGTGCTGCTGCGATACAGCAGAGGGACTGGTGCTGTGTAAAGGGCAGCAAACCCAAGAGCAAGGCAAGTTTCACATACACAGCACTCAGGCAACACAGAACATTTTCCAGCAGAGTCTCAAGGTATTCGCATTAAGAATTATTTTATTTTAAAGAAGTGGGCTCTCACCTAGACCCCAGTGCTTCGGCAAATAGCCTTCATCAGGGGGTGTGGCTAGCCATGTTACAACACTTCATTAAATATCAATCAATTCAAAACACCTGGGTTCTCATCACAAGATGAAAGTCACATAAAATATTTTAAGCACAACGAAATAACATATAAAGCATTGTAACTGATGCATCTTCATAATGGCATATTCAACAAATTTCGCAAATGCAATTATCACAAAAAAAATTGTTTGAAAATTTACAAATTTTACAAATACTGTCACCAGGAAAGTTCCTTATTAATAAATCAAGAATACATTTGTTAAAGGTAACTTTGGTCCTGGTGAATAAATCACTTTGCAGAAAAGGAGAGCGTTAAGCTTGCTGAGCAGAGAGGTGGTCACCCAGATTACATGTTGCCATGGCATTCTTTAAGTAAAGCTGGAGATCCACAGAAATCACCCTGCTTGCAAGGTAGGAGAGATGTAGAGGGAAGAACCAAGCACAACAGGAAGGACTCCTATAACAAAAACAGAAATGGATGCAATGAATCAACAATAGGAGATCAAAAGCTTTGTACATGGTCAAATTTCCATATTATCACATATATTCAAAAATTCCTAGGTTGACACATGCATGTATTAGATCGGTTTCATTGATTCATAAGGAGGTCACCAATACTTGCAAAAGGTCAAGAGAACTACATGAATCAAATAATAAATGCATAATAATGTAACAACATTTAAAATGTGTAAGGTAATCATCTGCAATACCAAAATTCTAAAGGGATGTTACCAAGAATACCAAAAAATATACATTAACTCAAAAGACATTTTTATAATAAAGTGTTTAAGGGGGTTATGTGGAAATGCACAGAGTCATGACAATCAGAGTTTACTTGGTTAAAGTATCAAGCAAAACTTATAATTTCATTTTCAGAAATGGCTTCAAGTCCCACTGATCATTTAAACCATCAGGTTTAACAGATTTTGAGCTAAAGATCCGTTCACTTTCTTTCATCAATAAAAGGTTTACCCTGTCCCCAACATACTTTAATGGTGGCATCCATTCTATACCCATGTACATCAAACCGCCTGGTGATGAATTGTGATATCTTGCAAAGTGTTGCCCAACAGGTGTATCAGTTTAGACATTTGTAATGTTATGGACATACTCCTGCATTCTAGTTTTCAGTAATCTTGTTGTTTCTGAAAATGAAAAGATAGGTTTTGCTTGATACTTTAACCAAGTAAACTCTGGTTGTCATGACCCTGAACATTTCCACTTGACTCCCTTAAACACTCTAAATTACTATAAAAATGTATTTTGAGTTAATTTATATATTTTTTTGTATTCTTGGTGACATCCCTTTAGAATTTTGGTATTGCAGCTGATTACCTGATGCATTTTGATGGACTAATCTCCCAACCCATCCCATTAGCCTGTGGAACAAGGCAAGGTTGCCCATTGTCCCCATACTTGTTTATTCTAGCGATGGAACCTTTAATTAGATGTATTGCTAACCACCCTAGTATTTCAGGGATTAAAACTAATTCAATAGAGCATAACACATTTGCATTTGCAGTTGATTTGCTACTAACACTGTCTAATCTAATAGAATCATACAAAACACTCAGGCAGATATTGTCACATTTTGGATCCCTTTTATTTTTTTCCATTACGTTTTTTATTCCGTTTTTGGTTACAGAGATTAGATCCAACAACATCAATTACATACATGTACAAATACACACATACTTATGGTAACATGTAGTCTAATACATCCTCTGTAACAACCCCCTAACGACCCCCACCCGTCCCCTACCCATCCCCACCCTTTTGCCACCCCAGCACAAGTCTAGCGAAGCTGAATACTTACAATCAGCAGAGGAACTATGAGCTTCTATAGTGAGTAAATAGTATAAAAGGGACCCCAGATCTTATCAAACCTAGGAAGTTTATTCTGGAGGGTGGCTATCATTCTCTCAACCCTCAAGCTGGCAAGCAATTCCTCCAGCCATTCTGCATAGCTGATCACAACAGAGTCCTTCCAGTGTCTGAGGACAACTTTCTTAAGAGTGGCTACAATCAAAACCATGTGGAACTTCCTACTCCTGACGGGGATATGAGAAACATCTCCCAATAAGCATATTTCCGGAGTAAAAAGGTCCTCCAGTCCCAAAATTGGGTCCACTCTGTTTTTAATCTCTGTCCATAACGGGGTTATCTTCGGACAGTTCCAGAAAATATGCATTAAATCCCCAACCCCAGCATGACACCTGTTGCATGTAGTTTCTGTGGCTATTTTTAATCTAGAAAGCTTTTGCTGGGAATAGTAAATATTATGAAGAATTTTAAACTGTATCAGTCTTAACCGATCTTGTAAAAGAAATCTGTGACAATTCTGCCATAAAACCTTCCAATTGAGTCCCTCATTAGGGAACATTGAGGCCCAGTATGCGCTTTGAACCAGATTTTGGGAATAGGCCCACCCAAATAATACTGTGTATATTTTGGAAATTGCATGGGATAGGCCCGCAAACAGCCCCAAGGCATCATAGAAGTCCACTTTCAGAATCTGAATTGCCCTCATACCTATCTTACTGAGCAGGAGATGACGGAGCTAATATACTTTAAAAACTGCCGTGGTGGACATCTCAAATTTATTCAGAATCTCAGAGGAGGATAGTACCTCACCAGCAGGTGTAAGAAAGTCTTTCAAATGGCATGCACCGGGCAGGGCCAACCATGTGGGGTTGAGAATTTTGTTATCAATTAAAAAATGCGGTTTACCCCAAATAGGCTGCACCCAATCCCTGAGATAGTCATATTTGAGGAAACCACAAAGCTGCATGTGACTTCTCACGAAATCCCTATTGGGAGCTACATAGTGGGGAAGGAGGAGTTTGGAGTAAGATAGAGCAAGGCCTCAGGCTTCAACCCTTGTTTCTGAATGAGGGCCAGCTCAATTTGTAACCATAAAGGTGCATACGATAGCTGTGTTGAAACCTCCGTACCCTTCACCCACCTCAGGTATTTGTTAGCATGGCCCACCCAGAAATAAAGGGCAAAATGTGGCAGTCTTAGCCCTCCCAGTGATTTGGGTGCAGCCAACTTATGGTAGGCCATTTGAGCTTTCTTGTAACCCCATACGACGTTAGCTATAATTCTATGCAGTTTTCTAAACCACGAAAGTGGTATCCAGATATTCAACATGCTAAGAGGATAAAACAACCGGGGGAAAACATTCATTTTTATTAAATTTATCCTCCCCCATAATGAGATTGGGAGCCGTGCCCATCTTTCCAAATCCAGTTCAATGGTACGCACCAAGGGGTCCAGATTTAACTGGCGTATCTTAGTCATGTTCCTTGTTAGGTTAAGACCGAGGTATTTTATGGAATCTGATTTCCAGGTTAAGCCAAATTCAGTAATTTCCTGCCTAAAGAGATTTTTACTAAGGGGGAATACCACAGATTTATCTAAGTTCAGCTTGTAGTTGGCCAGCCTACTGTATTCCCGAATAATTTCCAGAAGAGCCGGAATAGACGTCCTCGGGTTGGAAACATATACCAGGAGATCATCAGCATATGCTGTTACTTTCACAATATAGTCTAGAATTCTAATACCGTCTACTTCTTGTTTACGCACTATTGTTCTGATAAGGGGTTCCAGGTATATATTAAAAAGGAGAGGGGACAAGGGGCAGCCCTGTCTAGTACCCACATAGAGATTAAAGGGGTCTGAGGTGGCCCCATTTTAACTAACCCTTGCTGTAGGGTTTAAGTAAAGGGAGCCTACCCATTTTAAGAATGGATCAGGAAACCCAAACTTCCCCATCGTGGTTAACAGAAAACCCCAATGGACCCTATCAAAGGCCTTCTCGGCGTCCAGAGACAGCAGAGCCATGGTGGAACTACTCCCTTCAGACACCGAAAAGGCATGAGCCAGGGTTCTAAGGTGGTCAGCGGAGGACCTGTCTTTCATAAAGCCGACCTGTTCTGCGCCAATAAGGCCGGGTAGTACCCGACTTATACAATCCGCCAGTAATTTAGCTAAAATTTTGACATCGTAATTGAGCTAGGAAATAGGTCTTTAACTAGCTGGTTGTTCAGGGGGTTTGTCTTGCTCTGGTATTAAAACAATAAGCGCTTCAAACAATGATTGATCCCATATTTGATGACTTAAAATGTGTCTGAATAATCTAAGGAGTAAGGGGGCTAATTGTTTGGAGAATTTTTTATAAAAATTTGACGAGAACCCATCCGACCCTGGTGTTTTATCCAATGGGAGACTCTGAATAATCAACTTGATCTCATTTTGGGTGATATCAGTCAACTGCATTTGTTGGGGTTCAGTCAGTGAGGGGAGTTCCAAACCTCCTAAGAAGGTGAGTATCTCCCCCTCAGTGGGGGGGGGGGGGCTCTCCATATTACCATACAGGGATTCAAAGTAATATCTGAATTCCTGCACTATCTCCCCAGGCATGGTTTTCACTTGGCCATCTACCCTGGATTGGATCCCTGGAATTATTCGAGAAGATTCCAACTGTTTGATTCGTCTGGCCAGGAGCCTACCCGCCTTTTCCCCCGATCAAGATAATTAGCCTTAGTTTTAATTAACGCTAACTCCACTTGTTCCCCGAGCAATTTCAAATAGAGGTCTCTCAGTTTAATAAGCTCAAGCTTCTTGTTTTCTGAGGACTGTGGGGTCAATTTAGTTTCTCTACATCTAATTCGGTTCAGTAATTCGGCCAGGATTTGCACCCTCTCCCTCTTCCTTTTGGCTGCCTGTCCAATTAGTATACCTCTCATGAAAGCTTTGGCGCTCCCATACCATATCAGGACTGATATTATCTTTCAAATTATTAGCTATAAATTCTTCTATTTGCGTTGAAATGTATTCAACTGTTTTGGGGTTACGCAATATCTGGTTGTTTATCCTCCACCTATTGCCCTTCTTAGGAAGGGAAGAGAAGGAAATTGACACCACCACCACTGCATGGTCAGAAGGGGGTCCAGACACAATTTCTGTGTCCAGCACTCCAGGAAGGAGAGTGCGAGAGAGTAATATGTAGTCAATACGGGATGCTGTACCATGAACTTGAGAAGTGAACGTGTATTCCCGAGATTTTGGGTGGACAATTCTCCAGACGTCTACTAGACCGAGCTGATCAGCAATTCCCCCAAGGCCCGTTGGGCCTGTGAGAAAGCCGAAATAGAATTTCTGGTTCTATCCATTAAAGGGTCTAAAACAAGGTTTAGGTCACCTTCTAGTATCATGGGGATCTGTACAAATGGAGTCAAAGCTTCCAGGAGTTTTACAAAAAACCTTTGGGACTCAGTGTTGGGACCATAAACCGAACCAAGCAGAATTTCCGTATTTTGTAGCCTACCCCTAACAAGAACATATCTGCCCTCATTGTCCTGAATAACCTGAAGAGGGGCAAAGGGGACGGACTTACGCATAAGCACCATAACACCTCGGCTTTGCGTGTTACCTTGTGATGAAAAAGCTGTCCCCATTTGTAAACGCCTCATGGAGTTACACTCCGACTGAAGCAAATGTGTCTCTTGTAAAAACGCTATGTCTGCTTTTACCACCTCTAAATGCTTCAATATACTATACTGCTTAGATTTCTGTCATGCACCTTTAACGTTCTAGCTTACAAATTTAATCGTCCCATGCGACGCCATTATCCTGCATGTTCAAGCTCAAACAATGATCTGATCCTCCCTGTCCGGCGCCCTCTGTCGCCAATCTTAGAGACTTGTGCTCCCACCTCCCATTATTCCCACCCAAACAACACCCACATGTAAAAAATTCCCCTCCTAGTTTCAGTCCTCTACTATCCTCCCTACCCCCTCCCTCATCTTCACGGTCCATGATGGCAGCTCGCATCACTGTATGCTCCCCCTCCCTGCCCCCCCGTCCATTCCCTCAGACAGAGTATTGCCCAACATTGAGCTTTCCCTGTGCAGAAAAACATCAAACAACATTGTATGAAGAAAAAAAAAACAAAAAAAAAACTATTTCTAGAGGTTCCTCAACCAAAATCACACCGGCTCCTATCCACATACCCTTTAACCGCATTAACCTAACATTTATTAAAGTACTCCTAAAAGGGGGAATGATTAGCCCCAACGTCACCTTCCCAAAGAACCCAAAACAGTGTCGAGCCGTTCTGAGGCCTCGTTGTCTGATATCTTCCTGCTCAGGTCTTCCAGGGTGGAGGTAATATTTTTGATTTCGGTAGCCATTTCTACCATTTCTGCTTTAAATGGTCTGAATTCTTCTAGGAACTTTGCAGCAGTTAGCAATTCCTCCCCCTTTGCTGCCATGATAGGTAGGTTGGGCTGGCTGTAACGGCGAGGCCCGTGATTTCTTTGGGGCCTTTTCAGGGGTTGCTGGAGGGGTGTGTTTAGGTGCCACTTTTGGCATTTCCTCTTCCATCTGTGTCCCCACCAGCTTCACTGATATTTCCGAACAGCAAGTAGTCCCTTCTTAAGCGCCGATACACCACTGGTAACTAAAAAAAAATGTATATATGGACAGGGTTTAGGCAGAGCTCTCAGAGAGTGCAGCTAGCAAGAGCACTGCATCACGTGACTCCCTCACACATTTTGGATCCCTATCTGGGCTGCAGGTTAATTGGGATAAGACTCAAATATTATACCCTACCCAAACTCCCCTTTATTTTACAAGATTTATCAAAAATATTTGACAATAACTGGGTGAAAGATAAATTAAATTACCACTAAATTTGAATCATTAGCTAACATTAACTACCTACCACTACTACAAGATATAGATTCTGAGCTAAAACATTGGAGAAATCTTAATCTGTCACTTTGGAGTAAAGTTAACTCAATAAAAATGATTATTGCTGCAAAAATATTTTATATTTTTCAAAATATACCTATTCTCCTGAAAAAATGCATGTGTTGTAAGCTAGACTTGCTGCTTAGGAATTTTTTATGGGATGGTAAATGCCCAAGATGTGGCATTGATAAAATCAGGGTGCCACATGAATTGGGGGACTAGCACTACCACATTGGGAATGTTACCAATGGGCATTCATATTTAAATAAGCCTCTACATAAATACACCTCAGTCCTAATAATTCTCCATTTGTCCCTTTATGGGTGCAAACAGAAAATAATCTTCTAAAATCTAGCCATTTAACTGATTATATATATATATATATATATATAATACTCTTCCCCAAGGAATTGAAAAGCAACCCTTGTATGGAAGACACTATTATCATCCTTGAAAAAGTAAACAATGCTGTTAATTCTGTGCATTTCCTCTTAAAATCGATGCCACTCTGGTCTAACCCTCATTTTACAAAAAAAATTCCTCCCTGCTGTCAAATAAAGAATGGTCGGTGGCCGGGATCAATAGATCTAGTGAGACAATTAAGTGGGATTCACCCACGATGATGTCCTTTTCTGAAATAAAAGAAAAATATTATTTGCCATGGCTCCACTTCCATTATTATCTGCAACTCTGTAATGTACTTTAAGAACGTGTCCTGTTGGACGCTCTCTCCTTGCCCTATAACCTTGAATGGGAACAACTGATAAAACTATGATCATTAAAGAAAGGAGCCAGCTTTGCATATAAAATAGTAATAAATTCTATTACATCTTCATCTCTGACCTCCTCGGCTAAATAAAAATGGGAAGTGGAACTGGATGTCTCCATATCAGAACAAGGCTGGAGCTTAGCATGGGAACACGCATACTATGGGAATAGGGATATGCAAGGTAAGCTCATTCATTACAGAATTATTCATCGGTGTTATATGTCACCCATGAAACTGCATGAGCTAGGTTTATCTTCTAGTGATAATTGCTGGACATGCCAGAGTCCAAATGCCAATATCTCACATATGTTGTGGAGCTGTCTCTTATTGAAAACATTCTGGGAAGAGGTACAAAAAGTATGCAATGAATCAATATCAGCTGCTATACCCCACTCACCATTAATTTATATTCTGGGAATTTTCCCACCTGATTCTACCCTTAGCCATCAACAAAAATTGTGGCTTTCTATAGTATAGGTATGTGCAAAACATCTGATACTCCAATACTGGAAAAAACTTAGTGCACCCTGATTGCTTGAATGGTATAACGTGTTGAGTTACACTGCAAATAATGAGAGGATATCCTATATGCTTTTGGATAAATTGGATACATTTATGAATATATGGGGCCCCTTCTTATAACTAACCACTGTCTAAAGATTTAAAATGAATAAATCTTTTTGCCATCAAGGTTAAACAGAGAATACTAATACATACCTAGTAGTATAAACATACCTTTGTCAATTTATTCTACTGTTATAGAGTCCATAGCCATGTATCAATTATTTTCTAAATCATAGAGGCTAACACAGTTTGAATGTCTGTCTGAAAGTCAATTAATAGTTAATATTATTACTCTTAATTGATTACATGATATTCTGCATGGTCACATTTCTGTAAAACTGTATTATACATTGCTATGTTATTGTGAAAATTGAATCTTAAATAAAACATTTATTATGGCAAAAAAAAAAAAAACAACCAGGAATTTTTGAATATATGTGATAATATGGAAATTTGACCTTGTACAAAGCTTTTGATCTCCTATTGTTGATTCACTGCATCCATTTCTGTTTTTGTTATAGGAGTCCTTCCTGTTGTGCTTGATTATTCCCTCTACATCTCTCCTACCTTGCAAGCAGGGGGATTTCTGTGGATCTCCGGCCTTACTTAAAGAATGCCATGGCAACATGTAATCTGGGTGATCACCTCTCTGCTCAGCAAGCTTAATGCTCTCCTTTTCTGCAAAGCAATTTATTCACCAGGACCACAGTTACCTTTAAGAAATGTATTCTTTGTTTATTAGTAAGGTATTTTCCTGGTGACAGTATTTGTAAAATTTCAAATAATTTCTCTTTATTATAATTGCTTTTGTGAAATTTGATGGATATGCCATTATGAAGACACATCAGTTACAATGCTTTATATGTTATTTCTTTGTACTTAAAATATTTTATGTGAATTTCACCTTGTGATGAGAACCCAGGTGTTTTGAATTGATGGCTATTTAATGAAGTGTTGTAACATGGGTAGCCACACACCCTGATGAAGGCTATTCGCCTAAGCACTGGGGTCTGAGTCAGAGCCCAGTTCTTTAAAATAATTCATATTGTGCATACCTTGAGACTCTGCTGGAAATTTTCTGTGTTGCCGCAGTGCTGTGTATGTGGAACTTGTCTTGCTCTTGGGGTTGCCACCCTTTACACAGCACCAGCCCCTCCATTGTATCGCAGCAGCTCCTTTTATGGATTTTCACAAACCCAGTACTCCTATTGGTCTATTGCCACCCCCCTCCCTGCCCAGAACCCTGTTTTGTATGTATATCCCTGTAAACAGCCCTGGTGAGATCATGGTACCCCACTCATTGCCCAGAACCACGATCGTGTATGCATATCTCTAGTAACAGCCCAGGTGGGATCATGGTATCCCTCTCCCTGCCTGTAGCTCCATATTGTTAAAATAATAATTGTGCACTGCCCTGGAAGGCTATTTTATCCTCCCTTCCTGCCCCGACCCAAGTGCACTGACATGCTGCTCCCTAAGGTATTCCTGGTGGTCCAGCGGCCCCACCACTCACTCAGGCACCCCCACCCCAACCTGCTCACCCCATCCCAGCATGTCCTGAATATCAGCAGGCAGCTCAGCCCACCTGCACTGCCACTGCTGCCGCCAGCAGTGCTGCCTGTGAATGACGAGCGCCTGTACTACTGTAAGCCCTTTGGTAGACCTTGTCGACCAATGGGCTTGCAGTGTGTACTGTACCCTGTCATTCACAACTTTATGAGATGTCTCATTCACAAAGTTGTGAATGACAGGGTACAGTGCACACTGCAAGGCCATTGGTCAGCACGGTCTACTAGTGGGCTTACAGTAGTACAGTACACTGTCATTCGTAGACAGCTCTGTCGGCGGGCAGCCATTGTGATGTGAGGGTGGGTTGAGCTGCCTGCTGACATTTGGAACATGCTGGGACAGGTGGAGCAGGGGTGGTGTGGGGGTGCCTGAGTGGGTGGAGTGGTGGTGGGGCAGCTGGACTACCAGGAATACCTTTGGGAGTGGCATGTCAATGTGCTTGGATCAGGGCAGGGAGGGGGGATACAATATATATAAAAAATTCAGCACTCCAATACTCCAGAAATTTAGAGAGATATTTTATTGCAAAAAAAGTGCAATATTTACAGAACTGTATGAAAAATAAGTTAGAGCAAACAAAGCATAAGTTCTGCTTCACTTCCCTCAACCAGCCTCAGTGCTTCAGAGCTATGCCACCCCTTTGTCAGGAGGTGTGACCAAACCACAAACCTAAGTGATTTAAATACTTAATCAAAGTGCAGGTGCAAACAATATATATTCACACACTTTTCATCGCACTCATACTTACCACTTTTTCAGAAAGACAGAATGCAGGACACTCCAGCTCTCATTAGTGATGATGTGCCTTGACATCTAAAGGGAATTAAAGGGGGGATACAATAGCCTACCAGTGCAGTGCAGAATCATGGACGAGGAGGGGGACTTGCTGGACTGCCAGGGTTGGCAGGCTGCCATGCTGCTGTCTGTAGTACAGCATCCTGCCTGTGGGTGGACACCCACTTAGGTCTACTTGTTGTAGACTTATCTTCTGGAGGTGCATCTTCAGACTTGCTGTGGGGATGCACTGTCAAGGTGAATTATGAATGGGACTGCACACCATATGCATGGGCACGCTCCCTGCACAACCCCTCCAGATACGCTGCATAACATAATGGGTGGTGTGCGGTGCATCAGAGATGCACTGGGACATCCCTGCCCTTCCAGAATAACACTGGTGTGCAAGTCTGTGATGCACCGGCGCATTCCTTTTGTGAATCCTTCCCTTATTTGCAACTGTATATTAGTTAGGCATCAACTGGAATTGAGGTTGGTGAGCAAAGCAGTGCCCCAAGGTTCAATCCTGGGGCCGCTTCTGTTAATCACCTTTATTGATGATAAGAAGGCACAGAGAATGTATGACTCAGGGAAGAAGGGAAATACTTGTTAACTCTGTCATACTTCCCTTGATTGATTATGGGTGTATAGTTTATAATAATACAAATAAGCATAATTTTTTGAAGCTTGATAGATTGCAATACAAATTAGCAGATTTGTTTTTGGTCTAAAGGGACCCTATGTCATCCCTCATCATCACTGCAATATGCTATCTCAACTTAATTGGGTTCCATTAGAGATTAGAAGGGATAGAATTACAAGCAATTTTTTATATAAACGTATAAATGGACCTGTCCCCGAACACCTCAGAAAAAAATTGGTATAGAACTCTACCTCCTACACGCTAAGAGATGTTAGAGGGAAGGGATTAAAGGTCCCACACATAAAAACTAAGTATAACAAATTGCAATTCGATTATATTGCTGTCAGTAAATGGAACTCAATCCCTCCATTTGTGCAAAATAAGACAGTTTACTCAACCTTCATGTCTGCTTTACTGAATTTAGGTTTACTGTCAAAATCGCGCAACCAATATAGCGCGATCCTAAATAACGTATACAATAGCGCGCATATCCGCTACAGCACATAAACATCTAAGCACTGCATAAAATACAGCGATTACTCATGGTTCGCAAAATATTTTCCCCATTGTTTCCTAATGGTATGCCCCCAGAGTTTTCATTATATATTGAAGTGCCTCAGAGCTATGCAGGTGCTGCACCATTATTCGCTCAGTACAAAACGAGTTTGACAGCTTGACAGTGAAACAGTGCAGATGATTTTCTAGCAGGCTCACACTGTTTGCTAATTTTCATGAGAACTAAAAAAAAAAAAGGAGACAACAAAAAACAGATGTGTGAGGGAGTACTCGGCAGCACACCCGACACCCCCCAACTCTAGCATGTTGCTCCCTGCTGCAGTGACACAACAGATGCACATAAACATTAAACACAAGCCAACACACTGCAGTAGCATCAATACAACAACTTCTGCCACACTGTTGCTGTCACCCTCCTGTCAAGGGCTGTTGGTGCTGCTGCCACTCTTGGGACTCAGATGCCATTGGAAAACACCTCAGCATGGCCAACTCCACTCCCTGTCTTGCAGTCTCTGTCTCCTTCTCCCCACACACCGGTCAGTCATGCAGCCAGTGAGTGGCCTGTAACCTTTGCGAGCTGGGACAATTGCATTTCTTCTCCTGTCCTCTTACTGCTAGCACAGCCTGTTGTCAGTGAAGAAAAACCCTGGGTCACTTGCAGGCAAGGCAACAAGGAAGTGGTAGATTCAGTCAGGTCAGTGTTGTAAGTCATTGCGCGATTATGTATCTACACTTCTTTGCTTCTGTGTGATTGTGTACTGCGCTAAGATGTATGTGCTATTTTTGATTACGCTATTGCGGTTGCGCAATTTTGACTGGATACCCTGGATTTACATATATTCACCTGCTCTTGTTATCATTAAATCTTACATGGAGTTATTATTGTAGTTGTGTATTTATCTTTTCTACAGTATTTGTATCTGTAACTATGCATATGTTCTTTTATTATGTGTACTAATAGTGTAACAGGACGGCCCTGAAAATAGGCCCATGCCTAGTGCCTCATCCTGGTGAAATATAAGAATAAAACTGAACTAAACTGAACTGAACTGTGGAAACAATGCCACAGAAGCAGCACTGTTACAAGCCAATAAGTAATTATACGAATTAATGATTTTTATTGCATACCATTTAACACTATTAGATTACATGTTTATTTTTATTTTATTTTTTGGTCACATAGTATACAAGCGGTGGCTCTGGGATTCAAAACCATTTCTCCAGGTTTGCAGGTAAGTGCTCTTAACCACTAAACTTTATTGCAGTATGCGTATGAGGGAATGATTTCTGAAGGATAACATACATTGATAGCAAGTTTCACTAACTACACTGTAACTACTGTATACCTACACTGTAACTGCACTACTACAGTGTGTAGTTGTTACCTGGTTTCACAATGTGTGTTGTGTACTTACACAATTTTAAATGTGCTGCTTTTGTGGCATTAACCCACATCTCTTTTGGACCCACACCCCTCTCTTACTGCTTCCCAGGTGAGTGATTGGGGGTTGGGCATTGCTACATGCCATGCTTTATACCTGATCTGCTGTGGGGAGTGGTGGTGGGTGGTGCTAGATACACAGGCAAGGACCCTTCCTTAGCCATTACATGTACTTCTCACTGGCTGAACGGGGTGGTGGCCATAACACCATCCTTCACACCAAGTTACTCTGGACCTCTGACTGCACCATGAAGGCTGGGTGCATGGCGGTGAACACGGGCAGACCAGTAGGTTCCCTTACTGGAAAAAAGTAGTACTGGGAGGACCAGCTATATCCCACAATTCTGCACGCCACACAGAGTGCACGATCCAGTCTGTTGCTGGTCAGTCCATCTACTTGAATGGCTGCTGTTGATCGCCAGGCCTGCGTATGCATGTTTGACACATTTCCTGCCACCTGTGTGAATAGGATCCAATATTAGATTGCATGTTTAGTAAGCAGTAAGTTCATGAGGGACTGATTTCTGAATGAGAACTTACATCACAGCTACAGTACTGACATTTGGTAAAATGTAAGTGTGCATACTTGCAAATATATGTTACCTAGGCATTAACTGAAAACAATGCCATTATTTTTTAGCCACACTGTTGTTATAATGCCAATTAGTAATTACACAAATGATAGAGAATAGTGCATGGGCAACCATGCGCAACCAGCCTATTGTGCCACAGAGGTTCTGATTACCTCAGACCCGAGAGCGTGTCAAGAGGTCCCAGGTAATTGGAACCCCGAAAGGCACACAAAGGCTGGTTGGGCATGTGGGTTGCCCATTTATTATTTTTTATAGTGTATAGTCCCTTTCCAATTAGTTTTTTTATGTTTTTTAATTTTTAAAAAAAAAAAAAGGTTTGAAGCTGTCGTGCTCATCAAGTTAGGGCTGCTTGTTAGGTGTTGTGTGTGGTTGCTAGGGAGCAGAGACGTCCATTTTAGATGCGTAGCCTTCTCTTGGCTGTCAATTCCATGTGGGAGGAATTTTCAATAAAAATTAAATGGCGGTGGTAGTTCTCGCTAAGCGAGAGAGCGTTGGTGAGGATCACTCGTTTTCTTGTATTTCTTTTGTTAAGTAGGTCTATCTGGTTGATCCTGCATTTTAAAAATATCTGGTTGATCCTGCGTCTTGATAGAGTCCAATGCAGCTGCTTCTATTGCCACCACCGGGAGTGTGGAGCCTGCTGTTTTCTGCCGAGTACAGGTAAGAGACTGAGCGCGTGGAACCTCTAGAGGTTTTCAAAATGTTGTTCTGCTGCAGTATGGTACAATCACGTTCCATGACCTTTTGAACTGCAGCAGAACAACATTTTAAGAACATCCAGTTTCCATGTGCAATAAGGGTCCACTATACACTATACACTATAAATATTGTTGTGCACCGTTATTTATCAATTCACAATATTAGAATGCATGTTTATTAACCTGTACATTCATGAAAAACTGGAATACAGACATGGAACATCATCTAAAGAGTTGCTAGTCAGTGCATTTAAGTGTACCAAACTGAAGTTCCATTGTAATCATATTTTAGTTACCATTCTGATTACACTTTAAAAGTTTTTCTGTGTGATTACCTTTTAATAAAATGTCAGATAAACATAGATTGTTGAAAGAGTGCACAAGACCTGCATTCATACTGTATTTAGTTGCCTTTGAAGGAACAAATTACATAATGCCAGGGGAGATACAGTGGTAGTTCCACAGTAGATTTTCGGTTACACTTTGCAACAGCTATTAAATATATAGCTACACTTGTCAGAATGATTTGATTTGTGCGGAAAGGGAGAAAGTAGTTGCATGTGTAACTGTTTCTTCATGGAAACAGTGTAACTACACAACATGCAACTGTGAAACTACTTAACACAGAAACATAGAGGTTGACGGCAGATAAGGACCGCAAGGCCCATCCAGTCTGCCCATTTCTTCTTCCACCTTATAAATGTGCCATTGGCCTTTGCTCTGTCAATGGCCTATCTATTCATACTCATCTGTATTGCTCCCTTATGCTTATCCCATGCCTGTCTGAAGCCCTGCACTGAATTCATAGCCACTACTTCCTGAAGTAGGCCGTTCCATGCATCCACCACTCTTTCTGTGAAAAATAATTTCCTCACGTTCCCCCTTAATTGGCCTCCCTCTAATCTCATGCTGTGTCCTCTTGTCCTGCTATTTTTCTTATATTGAAACATGTTGGACTCTTTCACCTGGTTAATGCCCTTAAGGCATTTGAATGTTTCAATCATATCACCTCTCTTCCTCCTTTGCTCTAGGGTATACATATTGAGCTTCTTTAATCTGTCCTCATATGTCTTCTGATGCAGTCCCTGCACGATTTTGGTTGCCCTTCTCTGGACTGCCTCAATTTGGTTAATGTTCTCATGAAGGTGTGGCCTCCAGTACTGTAGCAGTACTCCAGATGGGGCCTAACCAGTGTCTTGTAAAGAGGGATCATTACCTCCCTCTCACGACTTGTGATACCCCTACTAATACACCCTAACATCCCCCTAGCCTTACCTACTGCTTTAGAGGTCTGCTTGGATGATTTCAGGTCATCAGTGATGATGATGCCCAAGACTCTTTCTTCCTTTGTGACTGCCAGCAACCCCCCTCCCAGCCTATAGGTGGCTTCAGGGTTTCTCTTCCCTATGTGCATGATCTTGCACTTCTTTGCATTAAATCCCAGTTGCCATTCTTCTGACCGTTTTGCTAGTTTGTCCAGATCTCTTCTCATTCTGCCCACACCATCTGGATCATCTACTCTGTTGCAGATCTTGGTGTCATCTGCAAACAGACAAGCCTTACCCTCTAGTCCATCCACAATGTCACTAATGAAGATATTGAAGAGGACTGGCCCCAGGACTGATCCCTGAGGTACCCCACTTGTGACTTGCATCTCTTCTGACTGTATACCATTTAGCACCACTCTCTGTTTTCTGTCCGTCAACCAGTATGCCACCCAGCTGACCAACTTCTGACCCACCCCAAGCCTACCCAGCTAATTAATCAATCTTCTATGTGGAACAGTGTCGAAAGCTTTGCTGAAGTCAAGGTAGGTGACATCAACTGCTCCCCCTTGGTTCACCACTCTGGCTACCCAGTCAAAGAAATCTGTGAGATTAGTTTGACAGGACCTTCCTTTGTAAACCCGTGCTGTCTTGGATCCTGTGCCCTATGGTATCAGGTGTTGCACTATCCTTTCATAAGGAGCCTCCATAATTTTGCCCACTACTGAGGTAAGACTGACTGGTCTGTAGTTCCCTGCCTCCTCCTGCTACCACTCTGATCACATGATCCTCTTCAGTCTTCTGGGACCTCTCCTGCTCAGAGACTCACTAAACAGTTCTGCTAATGGCTCAGCTAGTTCCACCCTTAGCTCCTTAAGTACTCTGGGATGTATGCCATCAGGTCCATTGCCTTGTCCACCCTGAGCTTAGTGAGCTCTTGTAGGACCCTTTCTTTTGTGAGGGGAGTAGTGCTCACCTCCCTCCCCCCCTGTGTCCATGGTGCTGAGCTGTGGGCCCTGCCCTACCTTCTCTTCAGTAAATACTGAGCAAAAGTAACTATTTAGGATAGATGCTTTTACAGGGTCCTCCTCCTGTCATGCCCCCTTTTCTCCTTTGAGCTTAGCAATACCCCCTCTGGACTTTCTCCTTTCACTAATGCATCTATAGAAAGTCTTGTCACCTTCTTTTACTGTTCTTGCTAGTGTTTCCTCAGTTTGGGACTTTGCCTGCCTTACTGCCTTCCCTGCTTCCCTTAGGGCAGTTTGGTATGCCTCCCTATCTTCATCCCACTGTGTTCCCTTATATTTCCTGAATGCCTGCCTTTGGGCTCTGACCTTTTCTGCTACTGTATTTGAGAACCAAAGTGATTTCCTTCTTCTTTTGCACTTCCTTTTCTGTCTAACACAATGGGATGTTGCTTCAAGTATTGCATCCTTAATGCTTGCCCACTTTGCCTGTACCCCCTCACCTGTGTTTCTTTTTGCCACGGCTAACGTAGCTCTGTTGCCCATCTTATCAAAGTCAGCTCTTCTGAAGTCCCATATTTTTGCCTTGTAATGGGATGATTTAGGTTTAGTGGCCAAATTGAACCAAACCATGTGATGGTCACTGGCCCCCAGGTGACCTTCTACCCGGAGATCTGTGATCCCTTCCCTGTTAGTCAGTACTAGATCTAGGATAGCCCTGTCTCTTGTGGGTTGTTGTACCAGTTGTTTGAGGCCCTCCCCCTGCAGGGAATCCACCATGTGTCTAGTTCTGGCGGATGTTCCTGCTGGTATTGAAAAATCTGTATCCAGCGTGTTGAAGTCTCCCATTATCAGAACCTCACCTTTAGCTGTCACGTTTTGTATATCTTCTAACAGTAATGTGTCTATGTCCTTCCCCTGGTCTTGGGGCCTGTAGACAACTCCAGTTCTTATGGCTGTCCCATTCCCATTTCCAGGGTGACCCACAGTTCTTTTGGCTCCTTATGTGTATTCTGAATTTCTGTAGCTTTGATATTTTCATTGACATACAGGGCCACTCCACCCCCCCCCCCTTTTTGCACCTCGGTCTCTTCTGAACAGTACATAGCCAGATACTGAAGTCTTCCAAGTGTGGTTACTGGTAAAACCACATCTCACTAATTGCTACTATGTCCAGTTTAGCCTCTGACATTATTGCCTGCAGGTGTGGGATCTTATTTCCCAGGCTGTGAGCATTTGTGTACATGATTTTCCATTGGCCAGATTTCAGTGTATTAGTTGTTGGGTGAGGTTTGGCATTTCCCCTGTGCGTCGTATGGGGAGACAGACCTTTTTTCTTACCTGGTGATGCAAATGAACTGCAAACATGCTGAATCTCTGTTTGACCACTAGCTGAGATGGGAGGGGTGTTCTTCCCATTCGACGTATGGGATGCTGCACCCCTCTCCCCATTTGCTAGTTTAAATATTCTGCAAAGACATCAAACTTCTGCCCCAATGCACTGACTCCCTCCTTAGTAAGATGCAGTCCATCAAATTTAAAGAACTTTCACTCCCAGAACTGTTGCCAGTTCCCTACAAATCTGTGTCATTTTTCCTGGCACCAGCTCTTCAGCCAAATGTTTAGCTCCCCTATCTCCCCTTCTCTGACCTTCCATCCATCTGCCCCCTCTTCCAGACTGGCAGGATCTCAGAGAAGGAGATGTTGGATGAAATGGATGATAGTTTGTCATCCAGCCTGGTCAGATGTTCCTTGGTCTCCACAACTGACTGGCTGGCGAGATCATTAGTCCCTATGTGTACCAGGATGCTAATGTTTTCTCCTGCTTTGTGAACAATTTTAGCAATGTGGTCAGTGTCTCTCCACGCTGATGTACCTGGGAGACATCTGACCAGTACCCCTGGCTGAAGATGGGTATCAACTCCCCGAATCATGGAGTCTCCTATGGTCAGAAGTTTTTTGGATTTCCTTTTTGCTTTTTTTGTTTTAGTTCTTGATTTGGGTGAGTTTTGTTGTGCTAGCTCCTGTGCTGCAGTGTCCTGCTCTGCAGTGTCCTCTGCCCCTTTATTTGATTTCGGAGATACAGGCAGATACCTGTTTGTAGTGTTTATATGGTTTTTGGAGGTAATGTGTTGGAGAGCACAGAGTGATGGGGCACCCGATTTGCCCCTTCTAACCACCTGCCAACCTCCTGGACCAACTACCCTCTGCAGTTGAGGTTCTTCTGTTGGATTTTGGGGAAATGGGGGGGGGGTGGATCTTATAATGTATTTCCTCTTGAATATGAAATTTGAGGTGCGCAATCTCTGCCCATGCTGCCCGGAGCTGAGTCCTAAGATCTTCAATGGCCCAGCATGTAGGACAGTGTCTTAAATCCTGTAAGACTTCCTTCTGAAAAGTGTTCCACCGTACCTGCAGTTAATGATATCCATTCCAGATAAGTTGCTGGGTTTATAACTTGGTTAGAGTAATTAGAAAAATGCAAGTAATGGTTTGATTTTGTGTTTTGTTTTCGTATAACTTGTTATAATGAGTTAAATTACTAGTGCCCCTGTAAATGGGCTCACCTTGTGGATGCCCCACTGATCCTCCCCTTCCTGCTGTGCCACAGGAAATGTCACAACTGTGGTACCCTATAAAAGGAGTGTGGTGTGGGGTGGTTGGGGATGGGGGTGGGTGGCTGGGCCCTTCCCCTGCCAAAAAAGAACCATGGATGAAAGAACAAGGAGGTAAAAGCAGAAGCAATCAGTCAACAACAAATGCAGTAACCCTGAAAGCTTATCCTAATGTTAGATAAAACTGTAAAACCTGTAAAGCACCACCTGTAATAATTTCAGGGAAGATATACCCTGTAAGAAACACTTTGCTACAGAGAAAAATAAAGCAGTGACAGAAGATATACCTTGCAAAAGACAATTTGAATCAGAAGATTACAGCAGTAATCTGTTAGCACACACCTGTAGGCACATCTTGTAATAATGCAGAAGAAGGTATACCAGCAACAACAATTTGAATCAGAGAAAAAATAAAGCAATGAAATGTTAGCAACAAACAGTAGCAATCCCTGTGAGTACAAAATAAAAATAACAACACACAGTAAATCTGCTTAGCCAAAAGAAGTCTTAATCCATTTCCCTTGCTCTGGTAAGGTTCTCTGCTCTGTCCTTTCAAGCAATCTAAGAAGGAAAGAGCTCAGGTGAAGCTAGGTGCCTTGGCCAGCAAACCAAGTCTTCTACCTCCTACTACTCCTACTACTGTAGTTAAGAACTACATAGTAGTTACATGTAACTGCACAGTAGTTGCATTGCAGTTACAGTGTAGGTATACAGTAGTTACAATGTAGTTAACGACACTTAAAGTTTTACTATTCATTGAATCATCGCTCATGCAAGTACAGTAGTGTACAGTCTTATAATGATGATGCGTGCTTTGCAATTTCATTATTGTGACAGGTGGTTTGACATGGTTTTCTATTGTAAAGTAAATCTGATAATTTTTCTATTAAGAATCCTGCAGAGGCAGCCAGCCCTTTCCCTCTCTTACACCTAAATTGCAGACAGATTTACTGTAATATTACCTTTATTTCTGCCTGGATTACCCACAATGTTTGCTGCTTCCTATGTTCTCTATCCAATGAGCTACCCCCACTTGCTCAGCTGTCATGACACTTTTTTGACTTTTGTCATTTACCAGGTAAGTCCTGCCTAATAAGGCAAGGCAAAGAACTTTATTTATAGGGCGCCCATTCTCTGAGGCTCACGGCACCTAACACACTTAAAAAACAGATCTTAAAATACAATAAAATCAGAATAAAATTCAAAATACAGCATATCAGACTTACAACGGCTTCAGATTGCAGGGGAAATAGATTGGCAGTCATTGCTGGAATCAACTATCTGCAAATGCCAGGCTGAAGAGGTGGGCTGTCAGTCACAGCTTAAACACAGTAATCAAGGGGGCCTCCTAGATTGCAGATGTAAGTGGGTTCCACTGGGATGACCCCACAACACTAAATGCATGGTCACCTGATGTCCTGAGCCAAACCCTGGGAACGTCCAGGAGGCCCCTTAAAGAGGAGTGGAAGGAGTGACCAGAGGTCACCAGTGTCAGGAGCTCTGACGGATAGCCAGGACCCAGTCCATATAGGCCCTTATAGGTGAGCAAGCCCACCTTGAAAAGGACCCGCCACCTGACATGGCAGCCAGTGCAGAGCATGCAGGACTGGAGTTACATGACTGGACCTCTAAAGGCCCATCAGCAAATGGGTCACTGCATTCTGCACTAGCTACAGTCTGTGGAGGGTCCCTCCTGTGACTCAGAAGTATAGAGAGTTGCAGTAGTCAAACCCAGAGGTTACAAAGGCATGTACCAGTGTCAGCAGATCCTCAGGTGGAATGAGGGGCTTGATCCTGCCAATGTTCCACAAGTGCTAAAAAACATTTTTGACTACAGATGACACCGGATCTTCAAAAGTCAGTCTGCTGTCCAGGATCACACCCAGATTTTGAACCTTCGGGGAAGCCACTAGTGGAGCAGACCCCTGGACAAGTTCTGTTCTAACCCCTTGAGGCAACCCATTATGCCCATGACCAGGCTCGATCACTAGAACCTCAGTCTTATCTGGGTTAAGTCTCAGCCAGCTGGAAGCCATCCAGTCATTGATTTTAGCCAAACAATTGTTAAACACGCCGACAGTTCCGGATGTTCTGGGTGCAAAAGACACATACAGCTGGGTATCATCTGCATAGCAGTGAAACTCCACACTGTAATGTTGAATGATCTCACCCAGGGGCAGCATGTACATGGCAAACAGCATAAGCAACAAGATCGAGCCCTGTGGTACTCCACAAGAAAGAAGCATTGGGGAGGAGAAGAAATTCCCCATCACCACCAGCTGCACCCTATCTGAGAGATAGGACTCAAACCACCCGATGGCAGTACCGGCGAGTCCATAAAACTCACAGAGCTGATCAAGAAGCACAACGTGGTCCACCATGTCAAATGCTGAAGAGAGGTTGAGAAGCACAAGAATTGACCTGTTTCCTCTATCTCTAGCCATGAGCAGATCACTATGCACCCTAACTAGAGCTGTTTCTGACCTGAAAACCTGACTAAAATGGCTCATAGATGTCAGAGGACACAAGGCGATCCTCGAGCTGCAATGCCACTAATTTCGTGACAACCTTGCTCAAAAAAGGCAGGTTGGAGATAGGAAGGTAATTCACGAGGATGTCTGGGTCGAGGGAAGGTTTCTTTAGGAGGGGTCTAACCAGCGCTTTTCTCAAAGCAACTGGGAATATCCCTTCCACCATCAAGCACCTGGCAATCCTGGTGAACACTGGGCCAACAGCCTCGATGCATCCCATTAAGAAATGTATCGGAGCTGGGTCCAGTTCACAATACGTGTGCTTCAGCTCTGATCACCCTCGTCACTTCTGACTCCTCTACTGGCCTAAACTCCCAGACAGACGGAGTGCCTCTGAACCTCCCAGCTCCACCACTGTGAGGCAGATGCCTCCTCAATGGGATGTATGACTGGATAACTGACACTCTGTCGGAGAAAAATAGAGCAAACTCTTCACATAAAGTGGATGAAAAAGCTTTTTTCAGCCATAGACTGGCAGGATGGAGAAGCCTGTCCACATTCCCAAAAAAACTGAGAAGGTCTGTTTTGTCCTGCAGCAATTTCCCTGGACAGGAATTCTGCCTTCTTACGGGTACTTGCCCCCTGGGTACTCACCATAGTGGCTATGCAGGGCCAGTTTGCCTGACTTCATCTGGGTCTTCCGCTAGCAGCACTACAACTTCCGACCCATGAACTTCATCACCTTGAGATCCCCATTAAACGAAGGGGACCTCAAGTGAGAAGATCTGGGTCATATACGAACTAGAGCGATGACAGCCAGAGCTTTGGAAACCACCCTATTGTAGGTGGCCACCACCTCTCTGGTGCCAATTGCACATGCCACATCAATCCTAAATAGATCAGCTAACACCAGTAGGTAAAGGGTGATAGCTGACCATCTCCACAGGGGAGGGACTTTCAAGGGGGCCCCAAATGTGAACTCCCTGGTACAGTGATCAAACCAAGAGACCTGATCAGTCTTAAGATTGTCAATTTCAAGACCCAGCTGGAACACCAGATTGAGTGTGTGGCCATGCTGATGGGTTGCAGAAGCAACAGCTTGTGTCAGGCCCAGTGATAGCATCAAGTGGAGGCAGTCATAACCAAAATGCAAGGATTCATCACAAATCCAGGCATTGAAGTCCCCCAAGACAAAACACCTGGGGGACTCCAACACCTGGTCAATGACAAAGCCCACCACTTCCTGCAAAAATTCCCCCCATCCCAGGTGGGTGGTACATGAGGAGAATTCTGCAACCTGCACTTGAACCCCCATGCATGGCAGCACACTCAAAGGACTTGGTATTACCAACTGGGTGCACTGTGAAGCCCAGGCAGGATCTAAATATGATGGCCACTCCCCCACCTGTGCGATCCTTCCGTAGGCAGTGCACTACGGAGTACCTGGAGGGGATAGCAGCCTCTAAAACTGGTCCGCATTATCACACAACCAGGTTTTCCATGATGCAAGCCAGGTTGACAGAGGAAATCAAGTCCGCAAAAATAACAATATTGTTCCTTATTGACCTGGAATTGCATAGCACTGTCCGAAGAGGATTAGAGGATGCAACCGGTCCTCTAGCTACCTGCCCACTTGGTCCGGTGGGAACCCTGGGTACAGAGACCAGACATGTCTGGCCTCTCCCTAGGCTCCATTTAAACCCAAGGCATCTCCTGTACCAAGCAACCTCAATGCTGCTCACTATCCCCTCCTCAGCTGCCCTCTGCCATTAATGACTCACCCGCTTCCTGGTAATCCTGACTTCCCTGCAGCACCTGACTGTAGTGGCAGAAACTGGGAGGTCAGTAAAGGGGTGGAGGTCATGAAATAGAGAGGCAGCATAGGTGATTTACACCAGGCCATGGCTCCAACATATCTCTGCCTGGCAAATCCTGTCCAAGAAAGAAACCCTATTTTAACCAACCGATGACTAGCAGGCAGTAACTTTTAGTAAGCGCAGAAGCCAAACACACAATCCACCCCCCCACTCACTCACATTAAACAAAAATTTTATACACAGACATACACCCCAATCATACACCCCATATCCACACTACACAGAATAACCCCCACTCCCCACCAATAAATACAATCCACACACACCCAACCACCCCAAAGACAATTTTTGCAACTAGACAACAGAATTTCATTCTTTTATGAGATAAAATTTGAACCACAGGTAGTTTATATGAACCCAGATAAAGGGTACTCTCCAACAAATTAATCAGTTAATATAGCAAAGTGGTCAGCGATGTTTAGAATAGGGATCTCAGAAATGAATGGACTTATTTCAAAGTGACACTCTAACCGTCCCTTTGCTTACAGCCAGGAGATCAAGCTGACAATTTAAAAAACCCGACTGAAGAAAGTTCACCAAAAAGTCACTTTTTATGATAGTCTGGTAGCTCCTCTCACAGGTTCCAGACAATGTCATACAGTCTCACAGAGGTCACAGAAAAAATGGGGCACTCACCAGAACTTCAATGGGGCAATAAGAGTCCAGTGCTTCTCTCATAGGCACAGAGCAACTCACCAGGTAGTAGTTTGAAAATTCAGGGACCCCACGACCCACAGACAGAACAGGCAAAGACAAAAAGAATGAGACCATTCAATGCAGCCGAATAGCCAAAGGCAGTTCCTGATGAAGAGATCTGGGGCTGTCACAACAAAACAGCTGGCAAGCCTGTAGTAGCAGCTGCAAGCACTCGTTAGCAGGAGTGCTCAGGTTACAACCACTACAGAAGGAGAACTACTGCTTGTCCTCAGTTGCTTCAGTCAGTCATGATGATGTGCTTCGCTGGCTTTTACATCTGTGCAGTTCTGACTCAGTTGACCCAGAAATTCAAGTCCATATCCAATAGCACCTACTGACTGGACTGTAAGATTATAGCATTGGCACTGGGACTGGATGACTCAGCTCACAAACTGACCAATGGTAGTAATGCTCTGCTCACCTCATCGGTATATCACTCACTAGTGCATCCTGGGAAGGCTCCACCATGCTGCGGTGACAAAAAACATAGACATCCCCCACAGCAACAGTGGAACCACAACTATCTGCACAGCAATACGATGGAGACACGATGACCAATACAGTGACACCAGACATGGCGACTGACAGTATGTCTATCCACTGCACAGTGAGGGACAGCAAAGTGACAGAAAGACAGTGACTCCACAGTGTGCAAAGGGCCAGAACCTGCACTACACAACTCCTGAACAGATGGAAGGAATGAAGAAGACCCCGAGTATGCAAGAGGCCCCCCGCAAGCCCCACAGCATAGTGAGCTGGGAAAACAGCACAACGATGCCTCCCCCCCAAGGAGACCAACCCTCCCTGAGTGCATTTCCCCCAAAGAGCAAACCCAACCCCCACCTGTCATCAGAGGAGCCCTTCGGGAAGCCTATACTGGTGGAGACTGCAGTTGTCAGAGTGCCATGTCCTGCCAAGGAGAGCCCAGACTGTGTGGTGCAGCTACGCTTCTAATCACTGACAACACTGTTTTCCCAACTGTGTGAATGCGATGAATGTCAACAGTGCAAAGGCAGCTGTCAAGCTGATTCTGGGCCAGACACAGCATGGCATGAGTAATCCATCACAGCTGCCAGGGTCATACCAGCATGGCACTGTATGACCAGAGGAATACCACAGAAACTGCCACTCATAGTGGAGTGTGAAGCATGACGATTGGGTAGGGGAACACAGAGTGCAACCCAATGCCAATGGTGCAGGTTGCAGGTTGACCCTAGCCCATCATGCCATGGTCATGAGGGTGATGTCAACTGGAAGATGGGGACAAAGAAGCATGGAAACCCACCTACAGACATGTTCACTGGTAAATGCCATTGCTGACGGTCACACAACAGTATCGTACTTTACAATCAGAGAGCAACTCCCCCTCCGAGTGACCCCCCCCAGTGAGCACCCCCTATCATAGAGCACTACCCCCACCCCCGTAAAACACCACTAACCCAACAACAACACCCCATGCAGGCAGCACCCCTCAACCCCACCCATGGGACAGCAATACAGCGACAACACTGCAAGTGTCAAAGGATTTAATGTGGCCTTGGATGGCAGTATAGTGATAAGACTGGCAAACAGACAACCCCCCACCACCCACCTATGCAGTGCACAACCCAGTCCCCTGTAGCTGGGCAGACAGACCCTCACTTGGTCATAGCTACATCTGTAGCTTGATGTTAAGGGTGATGCCAATCAAGTAGTCCCTCATACTGCGGACTTCGTATTGCCCCACAATCTTCATCAGTCTGTTGGTGGTGTCCTTGTACCTCCAACATTGACTGCTGACCTCCCATCCACTGATAACCTGCTGTATCTTTATTTTGGTGAGTCTCTGCTCACCCCGCAGGATGTTCAGGAACCTCCAGGTAATCGGATGTGTAGCATGCAGTAGTGAACTGAAGGAGTGGTGCCACTCCTTGACAGTGTTGTTGGTCCAGGGGAGGCCCTCCTTGATAGCAGTAAAGCCACTCCAAAATGCAATGGTGTAGATTGGACAGTGGTGGACACCATTCCGGATTGGGCATCCCAACCAGGTGTCCTCAAAATAATCGAGGAACCCCTGCAGCTGATTCTCATACTGGGTGAAGATGTCCCATGTTCACATCTCCTCAAACACCTGGCACACATCTTGTGGTGGCACGAATACTAGTGCTGGGATCTTGTGGACATGGAGTGTGAAAGCATCGCTGGCAATGTAGAGGTACACAAGCTCAGGGGTCTGTTGCAGCTTACACCAGAGGCTCTGGCAAAGGTGAAAAAAGCAGCCTGTCTGGTCGAGCTCAGGGAACACCTCCCGCAGTGCCCTGTACATGGCATGCTTAAAGTTTATCATCATGGTGCATGATTGCACACCTGGACACAGCTCCACGGCCTTCTGAAACATACTTGTGTAAGCAGCTACTATCTTGCTGGTCATCAACACATAGATGGCTGGGAGAACTGCAGACACTTCCACCCCTTGTATGCTATAGAGTTGATGGAAGAGACGTGGACAGCTCTTAAATGTGCCATCACCGAACCAAGTACTGCTCCTTGTCAGGTAGTTCAGGTTTCCCCTGGTTCTAAGCAGGAGAAATCAAATTCACCGTGCTCCCAGAATCATGGAGTAGGAAGGGCTCTCTACCAAGTGTCGTCCAGTACTCATCTGGGATGTGCAGTGCAGTTAGGGATGTGGGCTCTATGGATGCCCTCTGTCCTCCCCCTGGACCCTTTGAATTCTTCATTTTAGGTGGCCCACCGGTGGCAATCTCCTTTCAATGGCATCACTGACCCCAGTGCAGCACGTTACGACAACCTGCTGGGTGGATTCGGTTGTCTCTACCACCCGCTTTTTCACAGCTTCATGGATCCTCCATACTCTGATGTTGGCAGTGTTGGGGACATGGTTGTGCCATCCCAACAGTCCAACAGCATTGTCACCCTCCATCTTGGCTCACCCTTTGCAATGGTCCGTGAAATACTGGATGCATTTCCAGTAGCTGATATCACCATGGCTCTGTTCCTTCTGATAGATGAACCTGTCCACAACCAGCAGCCACTTGCCCTTCATGCTGAGGACATATTCGGTGGCCGGCATTTCCGCACAGTCCATACGGTACATCACTCTCCCTTGCTACTACCTGCCTATATTTCTGGTCATCCCCCGCTGATTAACTTCACCTGCTGCTCCTTGCTGTCCCTCACATTCACCAGCTGTTTACTATCATCATTGTTTAGGTTAGTGCCTGTTTGTATTCCATGCTGATCATCCACCACTGATCACCTTCACCTGCTGCTCCTTGCTGCACCTCACATTCCCCTGCCTGGTGATGTTTCTTATTCCTGCACCTCACATTCCCTTGTCTGGTGCCGTTTCTTTTCAGTCACTGTTCAGTACCTCTCAGGATTGTCAACAGCGCCGCTGTGCAGTTCTTGGCATGTCCAACCTGTCAGCTTGCTGCACCTGTTGTTCTGAGGGATTTCAATGTATGGCGGTCATTGTGGGGTGGTCGCTGTTCTGGGGTCATTGTGTTCACAATATACCTCCTGGGAGTGGGGACGTGAAGACTGGCGAGTGCTGCTGCACTTTTGGTAATTTGGACAGTCAGGTCAGACACTGTATGTGTGTGCGCCTTCTCCATCTCCCTGCTCCTGTAGAAGAGGGAAAGGCAAAGAGTCTGGACCAATGCCAAAGAAACAATTGTAGACAGCGATTTCAAGTAAAGAATGCAGCACTCACCTCTAATTTAATTGTGACTGTAGAAATAAATGCCCTTAATTCATACTGTTATGCTTATAGAGAGCAGTTGGCTCAGCAAGCATCTCAGTCTCCAAATGTGCCCCCCTGCCTCCCCAGCTACTGACCGACTAAATGTACAGTGGAGGCCCTTCGCAGATGATTAACAGAGCACAATAAAATGTAAAAATAAAATTGGATCTTCTGGGGGTCTCTCTCAAATTCTGGGCCTTGGGCAACTGCCTGGTGTGCCCAATTGTTAATCCTTTGACTATGGGAACATCTTATATGCTGAGGCATTAGGGAGAGAGTTGACATGGCTGAATGTGATTTACAACAGGCATGCCCCCTACATCCTCGATGCCCCCCATGAAACACATTCCTGTTAACTTCATGCAGAGATTGTATTTCCTTTCATTGTCATGTTCATCTTGTTGCTGTATGCAACTTGAAAATTCAATAAAGTGGTTTTAATTTTAAAAATAAACTTTATGCAGAAATAAGCTGACTAAGGTTAAAGAAGTGTAAAAATATGTACATATTGACCTTTATGTATAAATGCCCAAAGGGAACATTTCTGGGAGATAGCTTGGAAAACATAAGTAAAAGAATGGTGAAAGAAGTGCTAAGATTTTCTCTGAGGCTGGAGTTCATTGTGTTGAACAGCAATCTAGAAGTGCGATGGTCTTCCTTATTTTGTCTGGGAACAACTTTATGGAATTCAGTCCTTTGCATTTTGAGACCAGAAGACAGAATATTAGCCTGGTAAAAATTAAAAAGTGGTTAGTCCAACAGGATATTAAACCTGTACCTTGTTGTCATGGATGAGTATAACTTGATATAATTACGTTAATTACAGAAGAGATTATATAAATATCTGTATAAGTTCCAAGTTTGGCTTAACATTTGAAAGGAGGTAATGTAATCTCATGGTGTTGTTCTGATTTAACTTGTAACAAGTTTATAAATCTGCTTGGATAACATGTTGATGTAATAGGTGCTATAATCATGGAATAATCAAATATTTATGTATGTGTATATTGTATGTACTATGAGGTATACTTATAATTTTAAATTCTTCATTGAAAGAACATACAAAAATTGCCAGCAGAAAAAGGCATTATGGTCTACCAAGTCTGCTTGATTGTTCAGCTTGCCACCCTTATTTTGCAGCTGCCCCTTCCTCGCCTCCTCCCTTGACCCTCCCTCTTGCCCTGTCCCATCCCCTTTTGAAGCAACCCACTGTACTACTGGATACCACGTCTGTCGGCAATCCGTTCCACCTGACCACCACCCTCTCCGTAAAAAAGTGTCTCCTTATCTCCCTAATGAACCTTCCCCCCTCCAATCTCATATCATGGCCTCGGGTGTCCCTCCCCTCCCTTAGTTTGAAAAGTCCCTCTGCATAAGACTTGTTTATTCCTTCATGTACTTAAAGGTTTCAATCATATCCCCTTTCTCTCCTCTCCTCTCCTCTCCTGTCCTCCAGTGAGTACATATTCAATTCCCTCAGCCTACTCTCATAAGATAAGTCCCCCAGCCCATTGATCATCTTTGTCTCCCTGTGCAGCACCCCCTCCAGTAACTTGATGTCCCTCTTCAGGAATGGGCGCCAGTACTGCATGCAGTACTCCAGGTGTGGCCTAACCAATGATCTATACAATGGAAGAATCACCTCCCCCCTCTTTGAGGATATACCCCTAGCAATGCAACCCAGCATTCTGCTGGCCTTTGCAGCTGCCTTTCTACATTGTGCCAAGTTGTTCATTGCTCCCATAATGAACACCCCCAGATCCTTCTCCTCTGTCACAGCTAACTGCACACATCCCAGTTAGTAGCTCCTCCTAGGGTTTTTTGCCCCAAAATGCAGCACCTTGCATTTTTTTGGCACTGAACTCCAGTTGCCAGGTGTCTGACCAGGTCTTCAGTTTTGACAGATCCTCCTGCAGCCCTTTATATTCCCCAGGTCATACAACACCGCTCCCATCTTGGTGTTATCAGCAAACAGACTGATTTTGTTCCTGATGCCTACCAAAATGTCTGCAACGAAACAGTAATAAAAGAATGGTGAAGGAAGTGCTAAGATCTTCTATGAAGCTGGAGCCCATTGTGCTGAACAGCAGTCTGGAAGTCGGAAGATCTTCCTTATTTTGTCTGGGATCAATTCTATGGAATTCTGTCTTTTGCATTTTGAGACCAGAAGGTTGAATATTAGCCTGATAAAAATTAAAAATTTGTTTGTCCAATAGGCTAGTAAACCTGCACCTTGTTGTCATGGATGAATATAACTTGGCATAATTGTGATAATTACAGAAGGGATTATATAAATATTTGTATAAATTCCAAGTTTGGCTTAACATTTGGAAGGAGATAATGTAATCTCATGGTGTTGTTCACTAATGCATAATTAGAATTTGTATGCCTTCTCAAACAGTAAACTTCAATCCTTTTAGCTTAATTTTGTAATGCACAGTGGGACCTCACTGACAGTGAGTTACAGCTCAGTTAAGTTTTATATCCCTGTTCATATTCATGAATAAAAACATTTACTACTACTACTGCTAATCTAGCCCTGTCTTTTGGTAGTGGAAGCTGGTTGTTTACTATATATGTTCAGAGGGGGAGTGGTACCCTGGCATCATCCTCTTTGGGTACAGCTTGTGGGGGGTGAGGGGAAGCTCTAGGCAGCACATAAATTTGGTTTCCTTCTGGTGCCAGTCAGTCTTAGAAGACAGTTGCAGTTGGGATGGAATCTCAATGCTCCAGGTGTCCTTCACTGGCAGGCGCCTTCTTAGGCATGGGCAAAGGGTTGGCTGGGCCACTCTGGCAGGGGTTCTGGCCAAAGGAGCAGGGTCATAGTCAACAGAATGCTGTGGTGCCAGAGGTACTCCTACATGCTCAGTAGGTGTTGGCATTCACCAGTGGCCACTATGTGACTGGCTGCAGAACTGAGACCACGTACACAGAAATTAAACCGAGATAAGCTCCTGCCTGAAGGCATGTAAGGAGTTGAGTGCCAGCCAGTTTCATTGCTTTAAGAGTAGTACAAAGTCTGAGACACCATACTTCTGCAACGGTGTCGTGATGCCATCAAGAGAGATCCTGACGACTACCATGGTGAGACCCCAGGTGCCCAGGATGGATCCTGAGCTGCTGGAATCTGTGGGTATGCAGGATGTTGCTCATGGAGTGGGAATTTAGTGGGACCACCAGGAGGGGTGTGGGAACTCTAGGGCGCGTCCCCTCAAGGGAAGTTTCCCAATGGCTTTCAGGCTTGTGGTGGGTTTCTTGAAGATCATTGAGGAACGTACTGGTGGAGGGGCAACCCCACAGGCTGGCCTTTGCCAAGATATTAAGTACTTGAGTGCTAGCAGGTGCCAGGCCTGACTCACCAGTGAGAGAAATCATGAGAAGACAGGTCTGAGGGGTTCACCTGGCTTGTACCAGGGCAAGGTGCAGGTGGTGCTGAGTAAGACCATACTGGCATCTTGATGTTTAAGAGTTTAGCAAGGGAAGTGCCAACCCCCTAATGTGGCCTCTGGTAAAAGAGCTTATCATACCATAGAGCACTCTGTTTGAATACCACACAAAGTAAACCAAGCAGTGTTTTAAGACTGCAGAGCAGCACTTTGCTTTGAATTCAAAGTTAGTTATGGGAATTAATTCAGACTAGTTGAGATTCAGCATAGAGGGGACTAGGGAACCTAAATGCAGATGTTCACCAAAAAGTGGGGAGAAGCTGTCTGTAAGTAACTTGGCCAACAAAGGAAGAAGAGAGAGCATGCCTGGAGCTACGATGAGAATGTGAACAGCTAGAAGTGTGACAGGGTTAACATGCACTGCAACAGAAGGCTGTATGCACCTGACATGCCATCAAGCCTGGCCATATGGGGTGGAGATGGTCACCTGTGAAATCCTGTGGACATGTTGCGTGGAGATGGTTATCCATGAAAACCTTTAAGACATAAGGGTGGAGATGGTTATCCATAAAAACCTGTGTACACGAAAGATTTGCTTATGACCTAATGAATTGGGTTCCTTGGACTCAAACCTATGTGTGCAGTTGAACATTGGCATTTTCCCACCAGTAAAGAGTCACATGCTTGAAATCCAAATGTCTGTGTGTTTGTTCACTAAGTAAGGTGTCCCAAATCTTATCATTCCAAATACTGGCAATTCAACCAGTAGCCACAGATAATGCAACCTGAGAAGTTGAGAGCATGAGGCTTCTGGCAAGCATTTTTTTCCAATTGTTTAACCAGGAGTGGCACACTAAGCCAAAAGCTTGTTTACAGGTGTGACCTGGGAACACAGGGAAGTTAAGTGACTTGCTCAGAGTCACACAGTATACAGGTGGGGGCTGTGGGATTCAAACCCAGGTCTCCAGATTTGCAGCTCAGAGCCTTAAACCACTGCACTATTCTGCCTCCCAGGATATATAGGATAGCATAGGATATACCACTGGACATGGAAGTTTCCTAGACCATGCCCACCTCCATCCCAGGCAGAGATGTAGGTCTGTTGCCATACTATCTGAAAGGGGGGTTGAATATATAATAAAATGCTAGTACATCCTGCCTATGTAGGCAGACTGCCACCACTGACAAGCACTTTGTGAAAACCCTTGGTGCAGTTGTCAAAGGGCATCGCTTTGAACTGAAATTGAGCATGTCCTTTTCTGAATGTTAAATACTTTCTGTGGCAGGCCCTTTTGGGATGTGAAAATATGTATCCTTTAAGTCCAGTGACCCTAGCCAACTCCCTCGTAGGGATGAAATCAATGTCTGTAGAATTACCATTCTGAACTTCTCCTTTATCATATACCTTTTCATGAACCTTAGGTCCAGAATGGGTCACCATTCCCTATTTTTCTTCAGAGTGTGAAAGTACCTGAAGACAAAGCCTTTTCCCAGCTGGGAAATGGGAATCTATTCCACAGAATTTAACTTAACAACTTCCTCACCTCCGATTCCAGTAGGAGTTTCTGTTCAGGCAGTTGAGCTGTTTGCTTTCCTTTGGACGAGGGTTGCTTGGAATTGGCTGATACTGATCCATTGGCAACTATTCGAATTTCAGTGTTTCTAGTACCAAAGTTTGACTGTGATCTGATTCGGACTTGCATCCGGAACTGAAATCAAAATTGGAATTGGAATCTGAAATCCGAATCCATAAAGTATACTAGTATTAACAACAAGTACATAATGTGGCCTTCCAGAAGTACCTGTTATGGAGGAAAAAATTAAAACAACTGTTTTTAATATGTGTTTCTTACACCATGAGTACGATGTACATCTCAGAACAGGTTTGTGTTTATTATTGTAATTTTTTTACTTTATGTAAGCCTTCCCAAAGCCACACAGAAACTTTGATGACTCCTCTTACCTTGGACATCTTCCATTCATCTCCAATCCATGCTTTACCTCACAATGAACAAAGTTCAATCAGTGAATATGTTCTGTCGTCCAACTGAATGTCACAGTTCACCACAAGTGCAGACACTGACTGAAAATGAAAAGCATGGAGCAAGGCCTTGAAGTCTGTTATAATAGCTAAAGAAATCCATAGGCTTTCTGCTTTTAATATTCAACACAAATGTTTTCCAGTAATCCAGGCACTCCAGCAACTTAACCCACATCCATTCCACTGTTCCATTGATCAAATTCAAGATGGCTTTATAATAAAAAGCCCTAAAATTAAAAAAAGCCTTGTACAAAAAATAATAAAAATAATTTGTAAATCTAATCCCCACAAGAAGAAGAAGCAATTTGACTTGGCGTGATGACTGCTTCACCACTCCTCCGTTTAATCTTTGCTGGTGCTAAAAAAAATCACAAATAGAAAACAAGTCAAAGCAAAGTAGCAAGCCTCACTTGCCCTCCTGATGCATCCAGTTATTATTATTATTAAATTAAGTTAGTCAGTGCACATAGGTTCATGTTCTTCTGCAGAATGAACAAACTGGATAACAATACACACATGGTCATGGTTCAGTTTACTGAATAATGAGTCACAATTTTTCTTTATCACATATGCCTATGCTTTACTCTTTTTTGCTTATGTATGTTCAGTGTAACTTAAACTTACATACCTTATGTGCTGGGTTGTAGACTGCATGATGGCATCAGGGGTATCATTGAGTAATGGTTAACAGAGTTTATGCAACATTGACAGTTGCTTTGGGAAACCCCTACTGGTTCAAGAGTCCATGTGTGCTGGGTATTCATTGGTGGAGAGTAGACATGAGATGAAAAACAAGACTGAGACTGGCTGTTGCAGGAGAATGGAGTTTCCCTCATTATGTTGAATTAAGAGTCTGGGTGTGCTGGGTATTCATTGGTAGAGAGTGGAGAGGAAAGGAGAAGAGATGAGAACTAGACTGAGACTTGCTGTTACAGGAGGAAGGAGTTTCCCCTCATTTAAGGATCTTATGCTGGATCAAGAGTCCATGTATGCTGGGTATTCATTGGTGGAGATTGGGGAGGAGATGAGAACGAGACTGAAAGTGGGTGTTGCCAGAGGATGAAATTTGAAGTTTCCCCCTCATTAGAGGGTCTTACAGTGGGTCAGGAGTCCATGTGTGATGAGTGTTTATTTGGTGGAGAGCAGAGAGGAGATGAGAATGATACTGAGACTGGCTGTTGCAGGAGGACATAGTTCACTTCATTTGAGGGTCTAATGCTGGACAAACAGTCCTGGTGTGCTGAGTATTCATTGGTGGAGTGAGCAGAGAAGATGCAGACTGGCTGTCTGCAAAGGAAATGTTGCCTGTGAGAGAGGGAGACACAAGGAAACAAGAAGTGTGTTTTAGTCACAGATTACCATACAGCCTCTGTACAACTTTGTGGAAGGTGTCCTCTCTGCCGTACTGGCCATCTGCTTTGTTGCTTTGCCACTATTTTCAAATATTAGCCAGATTAAGTCTCTTGTCCCGCCTAGTTACCTGGCCACACTAGTACATGCATTCAGGACTTCAAGGCTGATACCCAATACCCAGCACTTAACTTACCCGGTCCACCTCTCACAACCTACCTTACCTGTAGCATTTCTCCTCCCCTCCATGTTCCACACTTACCCACCCCTCCTCCTTACCCTTATCCATCCCACACCCTACTGCTACCCTGTTATACGGACCATCTCTCACTCCTGCCCTACTCATTCTTACACCCGCCTCCTCCTCCCTCCCTCCTACCCTACCCAGTTAACCTCCTCCTGTATCTTCCTGGGCCTGTTTTCTCGCCCTTCACATTCCTACCTCCCACCAAACCCCACTCTCCCCCTTTCCTCTCACTCCTTCCCATCCAGTCAACCCCCCCTCCATTCGCAGTAGTACCGTTCCCCACTCACTCAGCATCCTCAATTTTCACCTCCCACCTCCCTCTCTCCCACTAAGCTTCCTCCCCCTTACAACTATGCTGACAGGCCTCCTAGGCTGATTCCCCCCCTTCTGTAGTAAGCCACTCACCCAGTTCCATCCCACCCCCCATCATATGCCTATGCCTTCTTCCTTTGTCTCTGACAAGGCCCCTTGGGCTGATTCTCTTCTCTTTAAGTAGTCTTTGTCCATGAATTGCTTAATTAACCCCTACTTGCATCTAACACTTAATGTATTTTGACTTGCTTGATTGCCTCCTGTATTGCCACATACTTGTTGTAATGTATTGCTTGTCTATGCCACTTTACTTTGTAAATGTTGCTAGCCTACTGCTGGCTACATAATCTCTTCCTTTCCTGTAACCCAACTGATGTGGAACCCATGAATGAGTTTCTGCTCAAAGGTTGTATTCCAATATTTCAATAAATAAAATAAGTAAATGAAAAGGCTCGACTACTGCAACACTCTATACCTTGGGTTAAGAAGGATGTGTTTTGCGACACCTGCAGCTGGTGAAAAATGTCACAGCTTGGCTACTGACAGGCCTTTCTAGGTCCTGTCATGTGTCACCAGTGCTTTGTGAACTGTACTGGCTGCTGGTGAAGTGGCATGTCTCCTTTAAAGTGAATCTGCTAACCTACAAGGTTCTAAATGAGCTAGGTCTGGTCTACCTGTCAGAGCTGCTGCATCCTCATGTTCCTGGATGTCCTCTTTGCTCCACCAAGGAAGGCCTCCTGGTAGTCCCTAGGGTGAAGCCAAAATCATCTGGGGACTGGGCATTTGAAGTGGCAGCCATGGTCCTTTGGAATTCCCTGCTTAGGACTTTGAGGGAGGCCCTTCAGTGGAGGCCTTTAAACGGGGTCTGAAAAGTTTTCTATTTATGTAAGCATTTGGGGTTTAATTGAGTATGATTAGCCATATTTATTTTGTGATTGTTTAATTTGTATTTACTGGCTGCAGATTAAAGTATTTATGTATGTTGTGTCATTTCTTTTGTAATGGTACCATGAGCCTCTGGGGAAAGGTGCTATAAACATATAATGACTACTGCTACTACTTACCTTTACAGGAAGAATAGATGATCATGAAAACATTGGCACAGGAGGTGTCCAGGCTCAGAAGAGAGGAGAAGGGCTGTCTGCAAAGGAGATGCTACCTGTGAGAGAGAAGGAGGGAGACACAAGGAGACAAGAAGCATGTTTTAGTCACAGGTTCACATACAACCTCTACACAACCTTGTGGCAAGTGGCCACTGTGCCACACTGAAGATGGACGGCCATGAAAATATTCGCACAAAGGGTATCTGGGCTCAGGAGAGAGGAGACTGATTGTCTGCAAAGGACATGCTGCCTGTAAGAGAGGGAGACACAAGGAGGCAAGAAGTGTGTTTTAGTCACAGGTTCCTTTACAGCCCCTACTTAACCACGTGGCAGGTGGCCTCTGTTCTGCATCAGCTATCTACCTTGTCCTGTAGCTGTGCCACATTTTCAAATGTGTGTTAGGTTGCTGCATTACAAAACAAAAAGGCAACACAAAAAGACAATATTTATCTCTCTGTACTCTGGTAGCTCTATGAGGCACTGTGAGACACTTGGGGGACTGGCAGAATAGGTTTCTAGAGAGGTTTTAATTTGTCTGCACAGGCTTTTGGGCAAAGCAAGGCACAGAGCAGTACCTAAAAAGGCCCTAGAAAGGCTTTTTTATGTATGCTTGCATGCATGTGCAAGAAACATAGTGCCACCATATGAGTTTTCGTAGGTGTGGCACCCCCACTTCCAATGCCCTGAGCATTTTTGCAGGTGCAGCCACACCACACCAATGAATATCCCAGCTGTTTATGACAGCAATTCAGAGGCAGTGGTGTACAGTTGAAAGCAAACAACTGCTACAATCAGCGATGGTAACGTGTATGCAATTTGCATACTGCTGTGTGGTCAGCAGTATGCAAATTGCCTACACGTCACCACTGCTGATTGTAGTGGTTGTTGTATACGCCCCCCATTTGTTGTTTGCAGAGGGGGTGCCCAATCCCCTTCCCTTGGCTCATGCACACTCCCCCCCCAAAGCACACTGTCTTTCCTATGGGGCTGCCCAATCCCCGTTGGCTCCAGTGTCCTCCCCAAAAAAAACTTCCAGGTGCCACGCTGGGAACCCACCCCAGTGTGGCAAAAGTCCAGCATCCTCATGTGTCCCCCCCACACTGTATGGCCAGTGGGGGTGCCCAATCTCCTGTTGGCTCCACTGCCCCCTAAAACTTCCAGGTGCCACACTGGGAGCCCACTCCAGCATGGCAAAAGTCCCACATCATCTATGTAAAATAAAAAACTGTAACAAAAGAAAACGGTCCCTTGTTGAATCGCTTGCCCCCCCTCCCCAACCCGCCCACCCTCTAGAAGTACCTCCCACCCCCGTTACCCATTAACTTACTTCCAGAGGCTGCACGACTATCTTCGGTGGAAGGAACACATCTGCACTCTTCAAAGCCGACTGTGAACTGAAGAAATGTTGGTAAGCTGTATAATGGCATAAATAGGGTTTTTTCAACTTTGGTGCATATCTCGGTCATTTTTTAAAATTTTTGCACCACATTTTCAACATGGGGTTCTTGCGACCCCACCTCATGAATTCAGTGACTGTCATTGGGTTATTCAGTTCTGAAAGGTGATTTCATGGTCACTGCGTGGAATCACCTTTCAGGACCCAGTAGCAAAACAACAATGTCACTGTTCATGAGGAGGGCTCTCAAAAAGCCTATATTGCAAATCTGGTGAAAAAATTCCCAAAAATGACTGTGTTATGAGCGTGTGTTGCGCAATTTGCATGCACACTTGCAAATTTGTGAATTTGTAATATTTTCACTCCAGATTTTCAACATTGCCATTTTTTCACACCTCCTTATGAACAGTACTGCTATCATTTTTCACATTATAAGAGGCTAGGGATACAGAAGGACTCAGACACAGGTGATTTTCTATGGAAGTCTCTCCCAACAGCTTCTTTAATGGGAAACTCCGATATAAAATAAGAAAATCAAAAAGGCGGAATGATTTAGTCAAAATAATAAAAATAACATACATTCAAGGAAAATAGCACAAACAGCAGTAATGCAGCATCAAACAAAAATATCCATGTCTTGTGCATAATAATTCATAGTAACTAGAGCACTAGAGCACTAGCTAGGGGTGTATACGCTTCAGCACCCTGGAACACATCTGACTTCTCTCTGAAGAGAGTGGCTATATATATTATAAGACTGTTCCTGATTGGCTAGAGTTCCTGTCACTCAGCTTACATGAAACAATTTTTACAAAAAAGCAAATATTTTCATCTCAAAAGGCTTATAAGATGTTCTTACAGAAATCTTTCTTTTATCTGCATGCTTCATGATCATTTATTTCAATTCTGGTTCTAAAACCTCAGATTTCAAGGGTTAAGCCCCACCTCTTGTTTCCCATTCTCTATATAATTCCTAACAATATGGCCGGCCAGCCCCTAGGAAGAGAATCTAGTACACAGAGCCCTTCAATATCTTATAACAGGTAAAATAATTTCCATCTTATTTTCTGTTATTATATTCACTCTGTTCTCACTTGAGGGGCTCATACTTTAATAGGGTTGTTTACAAACCTAAAACAAACCGTTCATTATGTTGCCTGCTGAGCTGTGGATATTGAAACAGCTCAGCCATGGACAGCAGCAGAAATACACAGGTCGTTTTTAAGCTTTTCTGGTGGTAGAAAAGCTATTTTGCAGATTTGCAGCGTTTACGAGCTGTGCGATAGTGCGTACATTCGTGCAGCTCGTAAAGGACGCCGAGACAAAGCGTCTCGATATTACACTTGTTTCTTAGGTAAAATTACAACTATTACATATCTGGAAAGGGGAGGCATTCTCAAGGCATTTTTAGCCACAAAGGGAAATTATAATGCTATCCATTTATTGGACAGTTTAAAGTGTTCTCTGATGAATTTTAAAGGGGCCATTACAACTTTAAGGGACAACTGAATATACAGAAAGACCTCATTCACTTTCTAGGAGGTACTAGATGTGGAGATATTATTAACAGCTAAACAGGATAGGGTTATCAATAAAAGAATAACAATAAAAGAGGATGCATAGGTGGCCAGTCTATGCAGGCAAAGACAATACAGTACAATACACACATAGGGAAGACACATGAAGGAAAAGGGGGGGGGGGGCTAGTCGAAGCATAACAATAGTACCTCTGTAGAGATATGAAAGGGGTAGGTCTGTAACTAGATTACTAGACCCTTTGACACACATGCTGGGTGAAATGTGTTTTCGCACTTCTGGCGCAAAATAGTGCGGTCACTGTGAGGAAATCAGTGTTTGGGACAGATTAAGAAAATCACAGTGACACTGTTCATGAGCAGAGGTCCTAAAATGCTTATGTTGAAAATTTGGTCACAACAGTCCATAAAATGACTGTGTTATGAGCGTACATTGCGTGTGTTTCTACGCACCCTCATAACTTCAGAAATTTGTAATATTTTCACCCCAGATTTTAAACATTGGCATTTTTCCACACATCCTTATGAACAGTACAGCTGTCATTTTTCGCATCCTGGCCAAAACGAGTTTTTACACTTCCAGCGCAGAATTGCACAGTTGCTGTGGGAAATCAGTGTTCGGGACAGAGTAAGAAAACCATAGTAACACGGTTCATGAGCGGAGATCCCAAAATGCCTATATTGAAAATTTGGTGCAAAAAATCCTCCGAATAATTGCATTATGGGTGTGCGTTGCGCAATTTCTTTGCACGCTTGTGACTTCACCAGTTTTTTTATATTTTCGCCATTACCATTTTTTACACCTCCTCATGAACAGTATAGCTGTCATTTTTCACATCATGTTGGAAATGTGTTTTCGCACTTGTGGCACTAAATAGCACATCACTGTGCAAAATCACCGTTTGGCTAACAAACTGATAGTGTCACTGTTCATGCGGTGGGGTCACAAAAAACCCATGCTGAAACTTAGAGTAAAACTACCAAGACATGCCCAGGGCCTTAGGGTTTCTGACCATAACGCCATACCCTATAGGGTCTGACAGGCATCCGCCCTACCCTGTAGGGACTGACAGGCATCAGGGGTGTGACTTTGGATTGTCAACAGTAATGCTCACGCCATTCCACCCCCAGCTGCACCCCACCCTGCTGCCAATGACAGGCATTGAGATACACCTTGGACTCTTTGGCACTAGAGTTCACGCCATTCTCCTATATTGCACCCATTTCAGCATATTTCCTTATGGAATGAGGTTAGTGTAAAGCCCGAACACCCCAAGGCACACCTCGACACTTCTCAGTGTCTGCAGGGTAGGGTGAGGCGAAATGTCATGACCGTTATGGGTGATGACCCAAAAGCACATCCCAATGCCTGTCCATCTCTGCAGGGTGGGGGTGGAGTTGGCATCAATTCAGTACATCACTGCCACTCCTATACTGCATCTATCTAACTCCTGCACTTCCACTGCTAATACCAGCAAGCAAACATTCAGCATTGACAAATGCTTGTTCTATATTTACAAGAGTTTTGTGTGAGCACCAAAACTGGAAGTCATTTGTGATGTCACTTCCAGTTTCAGCCCTATAACAGAGCAAACACTAGTGAGCATCGGTTGTATGTGGGCAAGAGGCAGAATGGAGCACTAGTATAGAAATTTATCTTTCAGTCTAGGGAAACCCATTCACAGCCTGCCACTGAAATCCCTCTCTCTCTGTCTTAAAACACAAAAAAGCAACAAAAAAACGTGTATGACTCTGGTATCTGAGTCATACATCTTCCTACATATTCGTAAGGGGAAACAGCCTGATCCTCTACAGAACTCTACTATCAAGGGGCAGGACTGAACCCCTTGCAGACAAGAGAAGACTCCAAGAAGTACACAGTTTAGAGTGAGGGAAGTGCTTTTTTTTTTCCTTTTTGTTTTGGTGTCGTTGGGGGATAAATTGTGTTTCAGCTGCAGCAACGCTAGGAAGGAGCTGATCACTAATTGGACTACTGTACAAGCTGATGGCAATGTTCTTGGGCATTACTGTCTGTGGGGGGGGGGGTGAGAACTAGGGTTACCTCCTTTTAGGAAGCCCAAAGTGGGACATTTCTTACTGAAACAAGATTTTTCGCTGGACAATATGTAACCTCGACCAATGCCTCAGACTTGTTTTCTCTAGATAATCAGAATTAAGACTATATGTGATAGTTTTTTAGTTGTTTCCAGTGTTTCTTATCATTTTAAGGTTTTTTAGGTACGGTATTATAGTATTTTGCAACATTTAGAAGAAAGTCAGAAAATATTTTTTCTACTATAATGTCAGGACATTTAGTATTTTTCATGTGTTTTTGCAGGACACAGCTGCCCAAATCAGGACAGTCCTGCGAAAATCAGGACAGGTGGTAACCCTAGTTGAGAACAAAGGTGCAGCATCTCAATCTGTAGTAGGTAAATAATTTATAGATAGTACTGTTTTATGCCTTTTTACAGTGTAAGAGTTTGTAAGGTATTTTGAGGTAGGGAATAAACTGTTAAAAAAAAAAGAGAAAAATAAGAGAACAAATGTATGGATAGTACTGTAGTTTCCAGTTAAATAGATACATAGATACATAGACAGTGTCAGCAGATAAGGGCCTATGGCCCACCCAGTCTGCCAATTTGAGCTTGGAAGTTCAGTTTATGTTTTCCTAGAAGTCTGTTGCCCTTTACCCCTGACCTCCAGAATTCCTTTATGTCTATCCCATGCATTCTTAAATCCCGTGATTGTTTCAGCCCCCACCACTTCCACTGGCAGGGTGTTCCACTTGTCCACCACCCATTCTGTGAAGAAATTCTTCCTCGCGTTTCCTCTGAATCGTCCTCCCTCCAACTTCATCCCCATGCCCTCTAATCCTGGAACATCTTTTTTGCTTAAAAATAGTGCATTCTTGCACACTGTTCCTCCCTGTAAGATACTTGTATGTCTCTATCATATCCCCTCTCTCCCTCCTCTCCTCCAGGGAGTACATGCTCAGTTCCTTCAACCTGTCCTCATAGGACTTGTGATGCAATCCATGTAACATCTTTGTTGCCCTCCTCTGAACCTTCTCTACCCTATGTCCTTACGTAGCTAAGGTCTCCAGAACTGTACACTGTACTCCAGGTGGGGCCTCACTAGTGTCTTGTATAGTGGAATTATGACCTCCCTTTTCCTGCTGGTGATGCCCCTGCCTATGCATCCCAGCATCCTATTTGCTTTACCTGCTGCCTTGTCACACTGTTTCCCTACCTTGAGGTCATCAGAGATGATAACCCCAAGACCCCTTTCCTGCTTGGTGCATGCTACATCCTCACCCCCAACTGATATATTGTGCCAGGGTTTTTGTGCCCCATATGCATTATCTTGCACTTCTTTGCATTGAATTTCAACTGCTAAACCCCTGACCATTCTTCAAGTTTCTGCAGGTCACTTCTCATTCTGTCTACACCCTCTGGTGTGTCTACTCTGTTACAGAGCTTTGTGTAATCAGCAAACAGTGAAATTCTGCCTTCTAAGTCCTGCGCAATGTCACTGATGAAGATGTTGAATAGGACCGGTCCCAGCACTGATTCCTGTGGTACCCCACTGGTCACTCTTCCCTCTATGGAGTGACAGCCATTTACCACCACCCTCTGTGTCCTGCCGCCCACCCAGTTACCTATCCACCACACTACTGTCCTGCCCACACCCATATTCCCCAGTTTGTGTAATAGTCTTCTAGTGGCATAGTGTCAAAGGCTTTGCTGAAGTCCAGATAGGCCATGTCCACTGCCTTCCCCGATCCACCTCCCCGATCCACCTCCCTAGTCACCCAGTCAAAAAATTTAACAAGGTTGGTCTGACATGACCTCCCCCTGGTGAAACCATGCTGCCTTGGGTCCTGTAGTCCATTGACAACCAGATGTTCCACCAATCTCTCCTTCAGTAGTGCTTCAATGATCTTCCCCACTACTGAGGTGAGGCTGACTAGTCTGTAGTTCCCTTCCTCTTTGTTCCCACTTTTGTATAAGGGGACTACATCTGCTGTTCTCCAGTCTTTGGGTACCTCCTGTTTCCAGTGATCGGCTAAACAGGATAGCCAGAGGTTCAGCCACCACCTCTCTTAGTTCTTCAAGGACCCTGGGGTGCACCCCATCTGGCCCCATTGCTTTATCAACTCTTATTACTTCCAGTTCCTTCAGGACCCTTTCTCGTGTAAAGGGACTTGTGTCCATTTCTGCACCATTCTCATGCCTTGTACCCCCTTCAGACCCATTACCCTCATCTTCCTCAGTAAAAACTGAGCAGAAATACCTGTTCAATATGTCAGCCTTACTGTTGTCATCCTCCATGCGGCCCCCATCCTCCCCCGTCAGTCTCACTATTTCTCCCTTTACCTTTCTTTTTTCACTTATGTACCTGTAAAAGGTTTTGTCCCCTGTACCCACTGATTTTGCAATGTGTTCTTCTGTCTGAGCTTTGGCTTCCCTTACTGACCTCCTGCCTCCCTTTGCTTCTCCTGGTACTTCTCCTATCCCCTTCTGCCTGTGTGTTTTGTATTGCCTGAATGCAATCTTTTTGGCTTTCACTTTCTTTGCTACTTCTTTGAAAACCATAATGGTCTCTTCCTTTTCCTCTTGCTAACCTGCTTAATGCATAATTCTGTTGCTCTTGTAATCCCCATTTTAAATACTGCCCACTGTTCCTCAACCCCTGATTCCTGCCCCATTCCCCTTAATGCCTCTTTCAAGTATCTCCCCATTTTCCCAAAGTCTGCCCCCCTAAAATCCAGGATACATGTTTTTATGTGGTTTGGTTCTGCTCTTTCTGTGATTTCAAACCACAATGACTGGTGGTCACTGTTCCCCAGGTGCTCCCCCACTGTTACCCCCATCACACTGTCCCTGTTTGTGAGCACAAGGTCCAGTATTGCCTTCTGCGAGTTGGTTCCATGACCAGTTGCTTGAGGAAGGCACCCTGAAGAGTCCAGGATAAATCTGCTCCTAGTTGATGCTGCTGCTGGGATGCTCCAGTCCCGTCTGGAATATTGAAGTCTTCAACCAGTACTACCTCACCTTGTTTGCCATCCTTTGGATGGCTAGCATCAACTCCCTATCTGTTTCTTCCTCCTGGGCTGGTGGTCCATAGACCACACCTGTGCGGATGGCTGGCCCCATTTTCCTTTCCAGCTTAACCCACAGTATCTCTCCCCCATTTTGTTCCTCCTGGATCTCTGTGGCCCTTATGTCATTTTTCACATACAGTGCCACTCCTCCTGCCTTCCTACCTGCTCTGTCTCTTCTGAATATGTTGTAGCCAGGTATGGCCATCTCCCAGTCGTGGTTATCATTACACCAGGTTTCAGTGATGGCCACAATGTCCAGGTCTGACTGCACCATGGCAGCCTCCAGATCTTCCATCTTCTTGCTAAGGCTTCTGGCATTGGCGCACATGGCTTTCCATGATTTGACCTCCCTAGACTGTTTCGCTGTTCTACTCCAGCCTCTTCCTTGGTTGTCCTTTATCCCTGGTTCTCCTTGCTGTCTGCCCTTCTGCTGAATTTTGCCCCTTTTCTGCCTATTCACCTCTTGGGCACTAATCTCCATCTTTTGCACACTGCTTTATAGAAATAGCCACTCCTCTGGTTCACTGGTTCCACTGCTAGCTGTGGAGGATGAGCAAGTTGGTACCCTCCTTGCTGGCCTACACCCCTTTGCTAGTTTAAATGCTTGTCAGCGTAGCATTTAAACTTATCACTGAGTGCTTGATTCCCTCCAGGATGGATGCAGGCCGTCAGGCTTGAACAAACCTCCATCCCTCCAGGTGGGTCCCCAGTCACCAATGAGATCCAAACCCTTCCTCACAGCACGAGTTCTTCAACCATGAGTTAAAGTTCCTGGTGCATGCACCCTATGCTCTCCCTTGCCTCATGGTAGTACTTCTGAGAAAGTGACAGAGTAGCTGCTTGCTTGAGACCCCTCCCAATTTCCTAAACTCTTCCTGAACTTCCTTTGGCTCCCCATTTGCCAGGTCATTAGTACCGATGTGGATAATGACATCCAGCTCACCCTCCCATCTTGCCTTCCCAGTGATCCCCAGGATCTTCCTTCTATCCCTCCATGCCGTGGCACCTGGTAGGCACCTCACCTCCCTGTCCTCCCCCTCCTGTGTTCCTAGCCGGATTCTTCTTATGATGGAGTCCCCCACCAGGATTCGCTTCCTCCTCCTTTGGGGTCCACTGCTCTCCCCACTGAGGTCACCTCCTTGTACTGTAGTGGTACTGTCTTATGCTTTGTTGCAAGTACAGTTGGTATTGCATTTTTAGTTAGGGTCTGGGCTGGTAGGTAACCTAATATAGGACTGTATTTTCTAGTTAGAACTGTATTTTCTAGATAGTACTGTTTAACATGGGTAGAATAGTGGGCTGCAATAGATGTGGGACAACAGTTTGGATGAACATATTGTATGAGCTAGGAGGGTGTCCAATCTGTCACGGGCTGAGGAGTCTTGAGGAAGAAGTGCTATGGCTCGGGAGGGAGTTGGAGAGGATGGGGAATCTAGGGCTGGATGGCCTTTCCCAGGGAGTATCATGAGGATACAATATGGGAGGTACATTGGATCATGGGAGGGGGTGGAGTGGGGACATGGGAGCAGAACAAACAAGGGGTCTAGCACTGGAGGGAAGGCTCATGTCAGGAGCGAGGAACCAAGAAACAGTAATGCAGAGGGGGCAGAGAATAGGTTTGCAGTGCTGGCAACATTGGTGGAGGAGGAGGAAGTGCAGGATACCCAGGAGAGGGCAAGAGAGGGAAAGGGAGGGAACTGCACAAGGGATGGTAGCCAGTCTAAGGGGGGTGGCAGGGTTAAGAGGTGAGGTGCACAGCTGGAGGGATGGTCGAAGGGAAAATGGATCTGGGAGAGCAGAACAGGGTGGATAGAGAAGATATCAGGGGCATAACAGCTGTGGCAGTGGAGAATACTGATGGGGAAAGGCAACAAGGACAGATGGGGGAATTGTGTGCAGGAGGAAGAGTTAGGCAGGAGAGGAACAGCGGCAGGGTCAGGCAGGGGGAACTCTGTGCTGGAGGAGGAGGAGGAGTCAGACAGGAGAGGAACAAAGGAGGGGGAAGAAGGCAGATGGAAATATGGGGGTAATACTACTGCTGGAGGATTTAATACTAAGGGGGGTAAGATGGGGTAGCAAGGGGGAAAGGCATAATTGTAAATGGGTGGAGGCCATGCCAGGGATGACAGCTGAAAGAGTGGGACAATCGGTCCTGAATTATGCTAGAAGGGGAAGGGAGAGACCTAATTTAATTCTACATCTGGGGACAAATGACCTGGCTGATAGTACGTTAGAGGTAGTCCAAAAGAGGTTTGAGAAGCTGGAAACTCTATGCGAGGGGGAAGGTAGATCAGTAACTTTTTCTGAGATATTACCAATGCCTAAGGTGAGCATGGCTAGAAAACAAAGGATCAAGAGATTTAATGAATAGTTAGGCAAATTGTGTCACATCAAAGGATATGGGTTAGTGGGAGGGTGGGGAAAGACCTGGGAGGACAGTAGTCTATACGCTAAAAATAAACTTTGGCTAAATGAAGAGGGCAAGAAGGTGCTGAAATGGAAGCTTGGGGAGTCTGTTGAGGTAGCTGGACATTTAAACTAAGAGAGTGGAGTGGCAGGTGGATGGAGGGCATACAGTGGTTTCAAGATGAGAAGCAGAGCAAGCTTCCCCCCCAGAACAAGGGCGATGAACTAGGCAGAAGCAATAGAGGGGATGCTGGAAGTGGAAGACGGGGGGGGGGGACGGTAAAGGGATTGAAGGTGGTCACCATAAATGCTAGAAGCCTGAAGGATAAAATGAATGACTTACAGGCCCTCATGGTGGATAGGGAGGTGGACATAGTAGCCATCATGGAAACATGGGCCACCCAATATCATGACTGGGTCCTGGCGGTCCCAGGTTACAGAATATTCCACAGGGATAGGGAAAACAGGAGGGGGGGTGGCATTATACATGAGGGAGGGGCTAAAGTGCGTTAGGGAGGAGGGAAAGGAAGAGGAAACAGAGTCATTATGACTGCTAATCCAGGATTCCAGAAATAGGACTCTCCAGATGGGAGTGGTATACAGGCCACCCTCCCAGACGGAGGACTTGGACAGGGAATTTTCAAGGCAGATTAGACAGGCATGTGGGAAGGGGAGTGTGGTGGCTGTGGGTTACTTCAACCTGCCGTGGGTAGATTGGGGAACCCCAAATACCAGCAATAAAAGGGAGCAGGTACTACTGAATACCTTTCAGGAAAGCTTCCTGACACAGGTGGTCAGCGAACCAACTTGGGGGAGGAGCACCTTTGACCTAGTGCTCACAAATGGGGAGTTTGTGAGGGATATTAAGGTGGATGAACCACTAGTGGGGAGTGACCATCACTCAGTATGGTTCAGGTTGATTATGGGCAAAGAGGGGGTGCATCCAACACAAAGGTGCTGGATTTCAAGTGAACGGATTTTGCAAAGATGGGGGAGGTAGTGAGTGGGTACCTGGCCAGGATCCAGCCTAGTATGGACACAAACCAAAGATGGGAGCTTATTAAGAAGGGGATACTAGAGGCTACTAATTCCTGTAGCAGGACTCGGAGCAAAAAGGCCAGGGCAAAAAGACCAAACTGGATGAGCAGGGCGGTTGCGGAAAAGGTAAGGAGAAAAAGGGGGGCCTTTAGGACATACAGGAAATCAGGGAGGGGGGAGGTTTGGGAGGAGTACCTGCAGGAGGCAAGGGAGGTGACAAGGGCAGTAAGAACAGCAAAAGCCACCAAAGAGCTCAGGCTGGCACAATACATTAAGGAGGGAAGAAGAGCTTCTTCAGGTCCATCAGGGAGAAAAGGAGCTGTAAAGAACAGATAGTAAGGATTAAGAAGGGTGGGCAATGGGTAGAGAAGGGGGTAGAAATGGCAGAAGCACTCAATGACTACTTCTGCTTGGTATTTATGAAAGAGAGAGAGAGGGAGTGCTACTCAAGGGGAATGGTGGGCAGTAAAGGCTGAGGAGGGAGTAAAGGATGGGGTGATCACAGAAGGTAGAGTGCTGGAGGGCTTGAGAGCGCTGAGGGTGGACAAGGCACCAGGGCCAAATGGCATTCACTCCAGGGTACTGAAGGAACTAGCAGAGATCCTGGCAGAGCCCTTGGCAGGCCTATTCAATGCCTTACTGAATTCGGGATGCATACCCAAGGATTGGAGGTTGGTTCTCATGGCTCCACTGCATAAGAGTGGCCCCAAATGTGAACCAGGGAACAATAGACTGGTGAGCTTCACGTCCATCGTGGGGAAGCTAATGGAAATGATCCTGAAGGAGAGGCTGGTGCCCCTGTTAGAGTTCAATGTGCTGCAGGACAATAGACAGCATAGCTTTGTCACAGGCAGATCTTGCCAAACCAACCTGGTAGATTACTGTGATTTAGTAACCAGGCAGATGGACAAGGGCTATGCAGTGGATGTCCTGTACCTGGACTTCAACAAGGCATTCAACTCGGTGCTGCATGGAAGACTTGGAATAATACTTGAAGGCAAAGGGGCGGGAGCAAAAATGGTGGGATGGGTGACAAACTAGCTGCAGGGAAGGCAGCAGAGGGTGGTGGTGGAAGGGGAACTCTCATCCCCAAGAGCTGTAATGAGTAGGGTTCCACAGGGCTCAGTGCTGGTACAAGTGTTATTTGGGATATTTATTGCAGACATTTCCATGGGCATCAAGAGCAGGTTCAGTCTGTTTGCCAATGACACCAAGATAGGGGTGGTGGTAGATGACATAGAAGGGTGGCAGAGTTTGCAGGAAGATCTGAAAAAGCTGGAGACCTGGTTGGACACTTGGCAGCAGGGGTTCAATGCCAAAAAGTGTAAGATACTGCATTTTGGGGCAAAAAATCCAAGGAGAAAGTACCAACTAGGGTGAGTGCAGCTGGCGGAGACTGAGGAGGAGAAAAATCTGGGGGTGGTCATCATGGGATCAATGAACAACTCAGCACAGTGTGAGAAGCCAGCAGCAAGGGCCAACAAAATGCTGGGTTGCATCACAAGGGGAATAGCATCCAGGAGGGGGGAGGTGATTCTGCTGCTGAAGTGATCATTAGTTAGACCTCATCTCGAATACTACATACAGTACTGGCACCCATACCTAAAAAGGGACCTTAAATTACTGGAAGAGGTGTAGTGCAGAGCAACTAAGATGATCCAAGGACTAGGGGAATTATCATATGAGAGTAGGCCAAAGGAGTTGAACAGGTACTCGCTGGAGGAGAGGAGAGGAGGGGAAGGGCAGAGGGGATATGGTTGAGACATTCAAGTACATGAGAGGGACAAACAGGACTGGTATGGAGGGGCTATTCAGGCTAAGGGTGGGAAGGAACACTTGAGGCCATGACATGAGATTGGAGGGGGGATGGTTCAGGAAGGAAATGAGGAGACAATTTTTACAGAGAGGGTGGTGGCAGGTTGGAATGCATTACCAGCAAAGGTGGTAGCCTGTAAAGCAGTGGGCTGCTTCAAAAGGTGCTGGAACAGGGCAAGAGGAAGGATAAAGGGGGTGAGGAAGGAGGGAAGGGCAGCTGCAGAATAGGGCTGCTAGCTGCAAAATCGAGCAGACTTGATAGACCAAATGGCCTTTTTCTGCTGGCAAATTTCATGTTCATATGTCTCTCTCTCTCTCTCTCTCTCTCTCTCTTCTCTCTCTCTCTCTCTCTCTCTCTCTCTCTCGTAGCCTTGTGAGACACTGGGAAACTTGGAGGACTTCCTGAGCAGCTGGCAGCTCTGTTTTGCAAACCCTCTTTTAACTTGTTTACTTGTGTGTGAACTTCTGTTCAAAGCAAAGCACAGAGCAATGCCTAAAAGTGCCTTAGAAAGGATTTTTAAAAATATTTACTAGGGTGTTATGTGAGCACTGAAACCAGAAGTCGATTGTGACACCATTTCTGACTTCAGTCCAATAGCGGGGCAATCACTAGTGAGTATTGACAAGTGCAAGCCTGGGCAGTCGGGGCTGAGGCCATAATATCTATATATATATATATATATATATATATATATGTAATTCCTGTCTTTTCTTTCTCTTGTAGTAGGAGTATCATGGATCCAAATGGAAACATCCTCATCCTTCATTGTTAAGAGGGGTCATGTATTAAATGCCCCATTTGCTGTATGTACACAGAAAAAACATTATATATTGACTGTAGCTCTTTTTTGTAATAAATGTATCGCTCATAATGATCTGTCTGAAGAGTTACAACAAGTAAAATCAGAATTATCATGTGTTATGGAAATTAATAAGAAGGAGTCATATGTAAAATCATTGTAGAACATAAATATCCTGATGAATGAACCATGAAGAGACACAACTAGACTTGAAAGGAGGAAAAGGTCAAGGGAGGAGGAAGAAGTAGGTGATATGGGCTCTATATCCATAGAGGAAAGCAGAAACAAAACGATCAGGAAGGATTTAAACAACTCTAATCACACAAACTGGTGTTTTGTCAACTACAACTGGAAATCCAAAAAAGGGAGGAGAGTGGAAATACTGAGCCAAGAAATAGCCCTGTCCAACAGCTTCATTGTTTTAGAACAGACTCAAGAAAACAGATCCAATGTCCCACCTAAACAGATGTCACCCTACCTAGACAAGCAATAGTAATAGCAGACTTTATCATTTGATACTACAATAGTCCCATTTGTAACTGGGATAAATAAAAAAGGATGGTATCCTGTTTCTCGTAGGCAAAAATTAAAGATACAAAAAAGTAGTAGTAAAAATTTTATTTTTATACAGGAGAAAACATGTCTTTAGGTCAGATGACCCAGTTTGCAACACAGTCCTGTTGCTACATGTTGCCTGTACATTTAAAATAAGTGACCAACAATATTAACAAGACAGTACATGACAAAGCACATATTAAACACAAAAGTCTCATCCTGTTACCCACAGCATTCTCTGAATTCTCATATAATCCACTTATACCTTATTGTCTAAAACATAAAAACCCAATTGTGGTAATTCATGTCAGAACAAACATCATGGGTCATGCCCATGAAAAAGACATCTATAAAAATTGTATTAATCTGGGCATAGAGGCTACAAAAAATATTGGGGTATAGCACTTATATCCAGCATTATTCCAGTTCCAAGAGAAATTACTGAAAAAAAAACTATAATCAGAGTTAACACCAGACTTCAGAACTGGTGCAAAAGAGTGTGTGTAACCTTTATTAATACATAGGACAGCTTCAAGACATATAAAAATGTCTACGCCAAGGATGATCGCTATCTAAATAAACTGGAGGCAGAAGAACTGGGCAGACATATAAAAGAGCATATTGCTACAAAACATTTCAACTAACAACGCAGTGAGGAAGGGCTAAAACAATGGCAAACGGCCTCTACTTTCTGACATTAACAAATCACATAATGGGGAACTGAAGGCACTACTATCCACCGGGTGGGGGTAACAAAGACATTCTGTTGATTACAGAAACATAGTGGACCACAGAGGATAGCTGGGGCAAAATATCTTTGTGCTACTATCTATTTAGGCTGGATCGTATTAACAAAAGGAGAGATGGAATTGTGATCTACACTGCAGATATAACTGTCTCTGATATTTCCAATCAGATCAAATCTCAACACACAACAACAGAAAGTATATGGTTGAAAGCTAATAAAAACAACTTTTCAAACAAGATCATCTGAGGCCTGTTGGGTACAGTCCTCAGGTGGTTTACATTTTACCTCACCAGAAGAACTCGGAGGGTGGTGTCAGGGCTTTATTCCTCTGACCCAATCCCTCTATCATGTGGGGTTCCTCAGGGATCAGTGTTGTCCCTCATGTTGTTCGCAGTGTACATGCTGCCCCTCGGAGACATTGCGAGGAGGTATGGGCTGTGGTTCACTGCTATACTGATGATACCCAGCTCTACCTTTCTTTTGCACCTGACCAGGATGAAGCTGTCTCAAACTTTAATAACTGCCTCATAGAAATCCAGGAGTGGATGGATTCAAGCTGGTTTAAGTTGAACTCAGGAAAGACTGAAGTGCTGGTTGTGGACCCAGGTCGCCAGATAAGGGGTAGGGGGCTGGCTCACCCTTGGGGCTTTTTCTCAGGGGTTTATCTCTCCCAGCTTCTGAACAGGTGCGAAACCTGGGGCTAATTTTTGATGAAGGGCTGACGCTACATGCGCAGGTATCATTCATCATCAAAATGTCCTTTTACCATTTTAGGAATGTTTCCAGGTTTAAGCACCTTGTTCCGTCTGGTGGCTTTCTTATATTGGTCCACGCCTTTGTGTCCTCGTGCTTGGATTATTGCAACTCCCTTTACCTAGGGCTTTCTGGGGTAAAAATCCACCATTTGCAGCTAGTACAGAATGCTGCAGCACGGTTTTTGACGGGGGGCCTCTTGGTCCTGCCATATTTATCTGGTGCTGTGCGCGCTGCACTGGCTGCCAGTACAATGGCGGATCACCTCTAAAGTCGGTCATTTGACTTATAAAGCCCTACATGGATTCGGCCCTGACTACCTGAAAGAGCTTCTGGTTCCCTACCACCCTGGGCAATCACTTCACTCAGCCAGTGAGGGGTTGCTAGACAGTCCTAGAGTATGTTTAAAATCATCTGGGGCCCGGATTTTTATGCATGTGGCCCTCTCTTTTTGGAATTCTCTACCTCGCCAGTTACAAGAGTGTGTGACTGTGGAGGGATTTAAAAGAGGTCTGAAAACTTACCTTTGGTATACTTTTGGTGACTGATTTATTTGTTTCTTGTTTTATTTTAATCGCGTATTGTTGTATTTAAATTAAGTATGTTGATTGCGATGTTTTAAAACTGTGAGGTGCCGTGGTTTTGGAAAGGCGCCATAAAAATAAAGTTTTATTATTTATTTATTAATGCAGATGATACCATTATCACAGCCATAATTCTTGGAATGACAACAGCTTGTAATACTAGCAAAGTCTTACTCGTAGGTGATCTAAATTATGGAGACATAAACTGGAATGCAAACAAAGCTGAAACCAGATCTAGCAGGGAGTTTCTCCATGTATGCAATCAAAATAATTTGGTGCAGCACACCAAAGGACAAACCAATGGAACACATTCACTAGACATAGTTCTTACCAGTGAAAACATTAACATTAACATAAGTGAGTGTGTAGTTGGCCAACCAGTAGTTGGCAGTGACCACTGTAGCATCAGCTTCAAAATGGATCTCAGACATAATAAATTAAAAGGGAAGATGGAGATCTACCTTTATACAATAGGGGTGAAGTGATATGGCATTAAATAAAAAGCTGTATCACAAGCATAGTGTGATATCTAGATTGTGACGTGTACACTGTGAAGATATCAAGCACAGTGTACACGTCATCGCCAGTTATCAACACAGTATACATGTCACTTCCCCCTTCCTCACGCTGCTAAAACAAAAAATAAAATAAAAGAAACAAAAAATGGAGCCTCATTGTATAAAATGGATACGTGATGTCCCATTGTGTGATACCTATGTATCACAATTCGTGGAAATTGACATCGGAAACCTCACTCGTGACTCCGCTATGCTCTGCCACTCATGAGCCAAGGTTACTGTCCACTCATTTGATACATACGGTATCATATGCCAGGCCATCACGTATCCCCTTAATATCAAACTGAAAACATCAAAAGGATCCAGGGAGCAATAAAGGATATTAACTAGGAGAGTGTCTTTGAGAATAAATCTGCTGAGGAAATGTGGGCCATTATTAAATATGGGCTGTAATTAAAATTACAATTTTCTCTGTCTGTGATAAAGACATAAAGACAATTAAAAAATATCATCAGAATGGCATTAAACCAAAATGGTTGGACAAAGGGGTCAGACAATTAGTCAAAAAGAAAAGAAATTATATAAATGATATATGAAGCAAAAAACTGATGAGGCATAGAAAAACTACAAAACAGCACTGAGGAAATGAAATAAAAATAAAATTAAACAGTCTAAAAAATCCATGGAATTAAAAATGGCCACAAATGCAAATAAAAATAATAAACAGTTTTACAGTTATGTGAACTTTCTCAAGAAATCAAATGACACAAAATATGTGCAATAAATAATAACGGTATTCAAATATTGGACCACGAAAAAATTGCTAATCATTTCAGTGATTATTTCTACTCTGGGCCCCATATTCAAAAGTCCCCTGCAAAGTCACGCAAGTGCTTGCACTGCACATCTGAGATGTACTGGCTCAAAATAATGAGATATTCAGAAGATGTGCCGTGAGATGCACTTGCACATGTCCGGGTGAATATCCTGAAGCTGTGCAGTTGTGCAGTGGGAGATGCGTGGTGCAGCAAGGAAATGCACGATGCTTTGCACAGTGTGCAAAGTTGCAATATTCAGCCTGGATATGCAAGTGACCTCACTGCACATTCCAAGCCCATCTCCCACATGTGCAGCTCATTACTGGAATGTATTCAGGCCATTTGCATACCCCGGACATGCTCAGTTCTATCTGTGCAGGGCTGCCCCACCACTCCACAAAGGTGAACAAGAGGTACTGCAGCCTCTCAGGCAGGTGTGATGGACTGTTTGTGTGTGGGTGGGTGGATTGCATTGACCTGGGTACAGTGCTATTACCCATAGCCATGTACAGGGTCAGACTGGGGTACAGGGGGCTCACCTGGACAGTGGCCACAGGGGCCCACCTGGGCATGCAACAGGGTAGGGCACAGGGTGACACAGTCTAATCAGTATACCACATGCATGTGATACACCAGCTCCATATGCAGAGTACAGCCACCTGCAGTGCCCCACCCCCCTGTAGGAGTGGAACATGGTGATGCCTGCAAGGAATGGCAGTGTGCAGAGGGTGACCCGGTACACTAGTCTGTGGGTCCCACTTGCGTGCACCTATGGTGTACCACCATGGGTGTGTGCCACGGGGTCAGTTCCTGACCTGTGCCAGGCTGCTTGGATACAATTGCCCCAGACAGCACTCTGGCTGCATGCCACCACCAGGTGGCACCCTGCAGGCCACATGAGTGTAGGCCATAGCCCCTGGTACATTTGTTGCATTGTGGCTGTCCACTCTGCTGGTGTGTCCGGGGGCACCCGATAGCACTAGCATGTGACTGCTGGGTGTCTGCATCCAGAATGCAATGTGGGGGGTTGCTTCTTGGATGGTACCAGTGGTGACATGGCACCTGTGGCTCAGGGTTCATCCATCCTGGCATGACTGCTGTGTGTGGGTGCCTGAAGCATGTCCTTGTACACCTCCAAGGGCTGTCTTTGGATGGCTTGCCTGCAGTTCTGTGGCCTGCCTGTGGGTGGCTGGCCACACAGGCATGCTTTTTCCATGCCTATCTTTCAGTGGCTCATCTCTGAAGTGCGAAACAGATACACTGCACATTTTGGATGAATATAGGGACGCAGGGCACATTCATTGGAACACCCCCTCTACATACGCCACATACATTATAGATGCATGATGGCACATCCGGAGATGCACAACATATCTCTCCTTTTTAAATATCATGGTTCTGCTCATTTTCTGAGATGTGCAGTGCATCTCCACTTTGTGCCGCACATCTCCTTTGAAAATGTGGGCCTCTGTGTTTACCAATAAACAACTTGTACCTACCCATATTAACACATACAATTCAGCTACATTGTAAATTCATGAAGATGATATCCTAGAAAGAATAAGCACAAACACATCTTGTGGCAGGGTCAGATGGTATCTCCCACAAATTTTTAAAATCTTAGGTAAAAACATCACACATCCGCTGAGTATTTTATATGAACAGTCAATCAAACTAGGCATCGTACCTACAGATTGGAGAGCAAGGAAAAGGGAAATATAAATGAGGGAAATAATTACAGACCAATAAGTTTAACATCTGTACCAGGCAAAGTACTTGAAGCTATCGTAAAAGACAACGTCTTAACACACTTAACAGACACTGAAAACCTAGACTCGGGACAACATGGCTTCACCCCAGGAAGATCCTGCATAACAAACCTCATCTGTTTTTATGTAAAGGTATCATCCACACTGGACAAAAATCAACTGTTAGACTGCAGCCAGGATATTCAAAGGAGATGAGCCCTGTGCAACTGAGTTGCAGTGGTGCATCCCAGGAATGCACCCCAGGGCCATATTCAAAAGGGGCCGATGCACTGTGCAAATCTGGATGTGCCACAGCACAAAGATAATGTATGCAGCACATCCAGAGGGGGTAGTCCCCTGCATGCGCGGCACATCTCCATATTCAGCTGAGATGTGCGGTGCAGCTTCCCACACATCTCGGAGATGTGTCACCTAAAGATAGACATGGAAAAACCATGCCTAAGTCATAGCCACCCACAGGTGGGCTGCTGTATTGCACAGTTCAACACAGCAGCCCAGCCCCTGGTAGCTACACCTGCCCATCCCCAAACACATGCCAAACAGAAGGTCAGCCTTCCCTGGTAGTCTAGTGTCCCCCCTCCCCCATCCCGATCATATAATAAAATAAATCCCCCTGCCCTGGTAGTCCAATGGCCCCCCTTCCCGAACCCTGTCTGATCGATATTGAACATATGAGCTCCCTGGTAGTCTAGTGTTACCCGCTCCCTTCCCCACCCCGTCTGAATGATCATGTTAAATCATAACTTCCTGGTGGTCTAGTGGTACCCCCTTCCAGCCCCAATTGGCTAAACAGGCATTCCCACATTTCCCTGGTAGTCCAGTGGCCCCCCAACCACTGAGGCACTGACACTCCACCCTGCTCCTCCATTCCAGAATGGTCATTACAGCCGCTGGGCAGAAAAACTCACCTGCACACCTCCATGGCTGCCTGCCAAATGCGCTGTCACTGAATGACAATTTACAGTAAGCACAGCAGTACCATTGGTCGACATTGTCAACCAAGGGGCTTGCAGTATGTACTGTAAACTTTCATTCACAACTTTGTGAATATCACAAGGTTGTGAATGAAAGCTTACAGCACTCACTGCAAACCCATTGGTCAACAATATCAAACAGTGGTATTGCAGTGCTTACTGTAAGCTGTCATTCAGTGACAGCACAGTTGGTGGGCAGCTGTCGAGGTATGGGGGTGGGTTTTGCTGCCCGCCGGCTGTAATGGCCATGCTGGGATGGGGGGAGCGGGATGGGGTGTGGGTGCCTCAGTGGGTGGGGGATTGGGGGGGTCCACTGGACTAACACAGAAATATGAAAATGTTTGTTTAGCCACAATCGGGGCTTGGAGGGGGGGCCACTAGACTACTAGGGAGTTACAATTTATTATGATCATTTGGATGGGGTTTGGGGAAGGGAGAGGGGTGCCACTTGACTACCAGGGAGTTATGTATGTTCAATATCGATCGGATGGGGTTTGAGGAAGGGGGATGCTGTTGGACTACCAGGGCAGGGGGATATATTTTATTATATGATTGGGGATTGGTGGGGGTGGGGGGGACACTAAACCACCTGGGTGTGGTGGAGTGCTTCAGCAGGACACAGAGGATGCAGAACACCCAGCACATTCTGTTGGGCACATCCCTGCCACAGATATGCAAATGAGGCCATAATGACATGCAGATGCCCCCATTGTGCCTTGCATGGCTAATGTCATATTCTGTATTTCTGGGATTTGCACCTGGTGCTTCCTGAGGATGTGCGATGCATCTTTGGTGGCCCCCTTTGCGCTGCCCGTGTCTTTTGCTATATTCAGATGGGATGCACGATCATGCATCTAGTTTGAATATAGCAATGCTGCACTCCAGCGCTACACATATGTGTGGCATAAGCACTTGTTCCCATTCTGGGTGCAGTTTGAAAATCCTGGCCTGGATATTTATAGACTTCTCAAAGGCTTTTGACACTGTTTCACCATGGGCCATAATAGGAAAAATGACCACAATGAAAATGAATCATCACATAATCTATTGGATGTGTGGGTGGCTAACAGACAGAAACAAAAGGTAGCAATTAACGTCCATCTGTCACTCAGGGGAGCAGTCACCCATGGGGTACCAGTGGGGTACCCCAGGGCTCTGTACTTGGTCCCATACTTCTCCAAATTTTAATTTCTGACATGAATCAGAATGTCGTAAACTGGACAAACAAATATGCAGATGACACTAAGATAGGTGATATTTGCAGTGCTATAAATGAAATAAAGTCAATGCAGCATTATTAACATAACATCACAAAGTGGGTATACAAGTAGAGTATGAAATTCAATCTCCAGAAGTGTAGTGTCATGCACAAGGGTAAGCAGCACCTACACTCTCTGCAATACCATCTTAAAACATGTTGATGAAGAAAAAGACTTGGGAGTCATTATTTCAAAATCGTTTAGCCAAGAAAAACAGTGCTCCTCCATAGTTGCTAGAGCTGACAGAGTACTATGGTCCATTAGGAAAACTTCAACAGCCACAGAGCAGAAGGAATTATGCTGTGTACAGGGCTTCTTTTAACCTGTCCTTGATTGTGGAAGCCCTTTGTGATGCTCTTTCAATAAAAGAGAAGTGAGCAATGTCAAGAAATTTCAGCGTAAGGCTACCAAATCAATTTATGAACCGAAGAGTGAACAATATGAGAATAGATTAAAAATCTTAAATCTCATGCTCCCTGAAACTAGATGTGCACATGTTAATGTATGGCATAATTAATAACCCTTACCTCATGACTGAATTGCAAACTGACTTCAAAAATGATGTCACATGCACAAAGGAACATCTGTTACAGGTCAAACCTCAGAAATTCAGAACTAATATTAACTCATTGTCTCCTAGCAGATGCCTGCAGTCGTCAGTAAAATACACTGGTGTGTCCTGAGGACGTCTGCAGAAGTCGGCTACTGACTCCCAGTGTGCCCTTGCAACGTCTGGAGAAGTCACTTATATATTTTAACATATAACGTAACAGAATATAATATACATTTGACTGCTTAGCTCTGTTGGAAAAGTACTTTTATGCTGAACAATTCTGTCACTGATATTTTGTGTATATCATGTATATTTTAGGTGTTATTTGCTTTTGTTTAAGGTATGATGTGTATGGCTTATGTTGCTTGTTTTAGTGAAAAAATGTTTTTTTTTGCTGTTTCAACCAGCATAAAAAAAAATAACTACATATTATTTGCATACCACCATTAGAAAGATAATTTTGTGCTGAACAACTTTGCCACTGATATTTTGTGTATATCATGTATACTTTAGGAGTTATTCACATTTGTTTATGGTATGGTATGTATGGCTTATGTTGCCTGTTGTGATGAAAAAAAAATTTTTTTTTGCTGTTTCAACCAGCATAGAAAAAAAAACACAAAATTACATATTATTATTTGCATACCACCATTGGAAAGGTAATTTTGTGCTGAATAACTTTGCCACTCATACTTTCTGTCTAGCACTTACAGTTCTTGAGCTATTAGTATTTGTTTGTGGCATGCTGACTATAGCTTGATTTTGCTTAGAAAGGCCCAGAATTTACTGTTAACAGTATACAGGAGACAAGTGGTGCAACTTCAGAGAGCTCCTGTGGAGGCAATGAGTTAAGAGAAACTACTACACACAACAAACATTTAACCCCTGGAACCATCTACCAAATGAAATTATCATTAGTGAAACCAAATCTGAATTTAAATACAAATTGGAATATTATGGAACGTGGGAAACTATAGTTCTATTCGTAAACCAAGAAGCGAATTATGGGATAGAACCTTTTCCTGCTACTTAACTCTTTAATATGAACTGCTGTTTCACTTACCTTTGCAGCAAGAATTGACAGCCGTGAAGACATTTGGACACAAGGTCTCCAGGCTCAGGAGAGAGGGGACTGGCTTTCCATAGAGGAGATGTGGCCTGTGAGAGAGGGAGACACAAGGAGATAAGAAGTGTGTTTTAGTTATGTATCTGGAATGGATGAGCAAGCTCAACAACAAGCCAATACCTGTCTGACTCCCTGTAAGAATGAAGATTAAAAAAACATCTTTTCAGTTTCTGTTGCAGCTATTTATGGTTATGACAACTTTTCTGCCATCATAATATTCACCAAAAATTTCAATTTATATATATATATATATATATATATATATATATATATATATATATATATATTTCTAATCAATTAATAAATCCTTGTACATTACACAACCTAGGGGCACCCCAGAAGACCAGACCAACCTTTTCCTGTTAGAGTGTTTCTGGAAACTATCAGACAATAAAAAATTGTAACTGGCATGATGTGAATGCACTCACCTTATCAATAGATGAGGGACGTCCTTGAAGATAGATGCTGGATTGCTGAGTCAAATAGGTACAGCAGGTGCCAGATATTGGTGAATCGTTGCGATTGTGATGAAAATCATCGAGTGCTACAAGGCTACTTCTGTAAGCTGGTTTGCTGATGACAGCTGTAACATTGGTCATTAATCAAAGGCAAACTGCTACAGTTTTTTCCATGTCTTGTGGGTTGATATGGACTTCTATATGGATCGTAAAACGGTGTGGCAGTAACTGAAATACTCCATAGTGCTATATTTGACAGAAAAACAGACTCTATCTTGTTAATAATACAGTGCTGTGAGAAGCTTATAGTTAAAAATATTATCTTGTCTTGTCACTGACTGAATTTAGATAGAAACCAATATAAAATGTCCAAGTGAAAAAAATACAGGAAATAAATTGGAATATTGGAACATTTGTAATACATGGTCACAACATGGATTGAAATGTTAGAATGTAATGATGGGCATTCCATGATACAACTTAAGATCATGTTGCAGTGACTGTATTAAACATGTCAAGTATACAACAGTAAGACTATGGCATGTCCCTGTCTTGATGTTCTGCTAACTAGAGTCAGGGACCATTGGTGGTAGAAGGAAAAAGGGTATGGTGTGGGTCTGTGGAGTACAGACATCAATGACATATTAAGATCAAAAGGCAGACATCAGGATCTTGTAGAATTTTGCATAGGAAAGAACCACCACGTATACAACTTGGACCCAGCAACTGAGTATTTAAACTAGACTGGTATGTCATTATTCATAATACAACTGCTAGTAGGTCTGTGTGAAATTACACGTCTGCTTTCAGAAGTTTGGCAAAAGTAGGAATTTCACTTTCATAAAATTTTGGAATACACTTTAGCAGCTTTCATGGAAATTCTGACTTAGAGTAGTTGAATGAATGTATGACTTGTGGATTATTGTAGTAGAGAAAAAATACAACAAATTTGTTGCAGGTGATACCTTTTATTGGACTAACAAAATTATTTTTGTTAGTCCAATAGAAGGTATCACCTGCAACATATTTGTTGTATTTTTTTTCTCTACATTGTTGACTGGACTAACACGGCTACCACATTTCTTTTTTTGGATTTATGTAGTAAACTGTGGAAAGAAATTCCACACAACTGATCAGAGTCAGTGGACAAAAACTGAAGAATTTCATTACGCAGTTTAATACATTAATCCACAATTCATGTATTCATTCCATAGTTTAGTGAGTCACTGAAGTGTGGAGTGAATGTATGAATTGTGGATTAATGTATTAAACTGCAGAAAGAAATTCCACAGAACTGATCACTGAACTGCGGAATAATTACGTGTATTGCAGATTAATGTGTTAATCTGCAGAATGGAATTTTTCAGAACAGACATTCTGCAGTTCATGTATACTATTCCACAATTCAGCCAGAAAACTCTGTGGAACAGGGTGAAAATTCACCAAACAGATTCAGAAGATTCTGATTTTGTCAAAGGCGGAAGGTCAGAAAATTCTGCAAAATGTATGAAATTTCACGAACATTCCGCAAAAGTGGAATTTGCAACTTTCACCCAGCTCTTATTTCTAGCTTAGGAAAAATATATTAGGAATCAGATATTCAGGAGAAGGTACTGCTGTGTCTTTCACAGTGACACCAAGAGGCGAATAGGGCCAAGACATACAAAGATTACATACCATGAAGACTGATGGCAAGGTAACTACAAAGTCAATTAGGCAGAACATTCAACATCACTCTATGAAGGGCATGTGGGGACCAGGTAAATAGGCAAATAAAGGCTTTGTGATACCGTATCTCAGTGTGGCAATAACTCAGGGCAAGGGACACAGTGCTGCAGGAGAGATGACCCTTCCACATGTGCTGCAGCCACTAACATTAACATGACAGCTCTCAATATGTTATCCAGTGTTTCTAAACATCAGTGGCCATGATTCATAAAGGTGTATAGAGCCTACATGCCCCACTCTACAATGGAATGCCATGCAGTGGGGTCCTGAGGACCCCTGGTGGCATTCATTACAGGTATGCAATCCCTGCCCATCCCATAGTTACATACCCTGGGTGGTCCAGGGGCATACCAGGGGTGTGTCTGCACTCCATGCCATTCACCAAGGTGCAGAGTGGTGCAGAGTGCCTGGCTGGGTATGTGATGTAATTGGGATGCACCCCCGTGTCACCACCTGACCAAACACCAGCTGGGACAGACTGCCATCGGACCCTGTCATACAGCTGCCCCTGCCCACAGGGCTGCCTGGGTGTGCTAGGGTGGCCAGTCAGGTGACTGCATGCCCCCCTCAACCAGAGCTCTTGTCCAGTCCTGATGGCAGTGTACATCCCCCCCATAGCCCTGGTCCAGTCCCAATGGCAGTGTACATCCAACCCCCCACCAGAGCCCCAGTCCTGTCCCATATGCAAAGTACATCCCTCTTCCAGAATGCTGGCCTGGTCCCAAAGGTCAGTGACTGCCCCCCCCTACAGCCAAGCCCAGCAGCCCCTGTCCCACATTACACAGAACCCCACCCCCGACCCACTCAGTGGTGGTTAGTAGCCCACTTCTGACTTCTGCAGCACTGAAACCCCATCCAATCCTCAATCTCCCATATCTATATGTTGGTGCTGCAGTCACTAGCTGGTGAGCAACACTTCCCAAAACACATTCCCCCTTGGCTGCCCGCTACCCTACTAATGCTGGGATGTGCACTGCCTGTAATTAGATGGAATACACCCAGCAGCAGTCAGGTGACAGGTGGCTGAGGTGGAATGAGTGGTGGGAAGTGTTGCTCACTGTCCGGCAACTGTGGCACTGAGATACAGGGATGGGGGTGGGATGTCAGTGCCATGGGAGGGAAGGGGGCCACTAACCACCACAAAGGGGAGGGGAAATGGTTCTGTGCAGTGGGACAGTCCAGGGCTTTGCTGTGTGGGGAGGGGGTCACTGACATTTGGGACCAGGCCAGGGTTCGGGAGGGGGATATACTCTGCACACAGGGCAGGGCAGCAGATACTCACCTGCGCCATTCACCACCCTGGATCCAAGCCACAGTGCAGGGGATCCACTCCAGGACCCAGGCTGGGCATCCAATCAGGTGCATGCCTGGGTCCAGTGCTCCACCCCTGTCTGCTGTCCATGCACCAGTGTGCCGGGGGCGGAGGGTGGACCACGGACAGGCAGCTGGTGATAGTGAATACCACCGGTGCATACCTGTCCACTGGTGCGGAGCAGCATGGTCACTCTATGTGGTACTCTGATGTGGATACCACACTTCAGTGAATCATGGCCAGTAAGAGCAGAAAGAAAGAGCAGACTGTTTCTTATTTTGGGAAGGGGCTGAAGCATCTTATGGATATGAAGTATCCTATGTTTCTAAAAGGCAGTAAGAGCGGGAATAAGAAAAGATGGAACAACCCAAATATTTTTGTACTTTTTTTAGAGGTTGAAAAAGAAGCATGTGACTCATCAGGGGGATGTGTTGCATTGTGGGTGGGAGTTGGGCTGCGTGTTTCTTGTCACTACCCATGAGAGCCGAGCACCAGGGAATGAGGGAACACATGGGGCACCCATGAGCAGGAGGGAGTTAGGCCATTTCCATGGCCAGAAGCCACACCAGGGAGAGGAGTGCCTCACCACCAGGGATCTGCAGCAAGGGCTCCTATAAGGAGCTAATCGGAAGCACTGGAAAGAAGGCACCAAATTTAAATCTCAGTGGCCAGGCTATAAAGGGTCAGGAGCCCAGCTGCACAACTTTTTTGCGTTGCATCAGGGGGAAGAAGTCAGGCTGCGAGTTTTGTGCCTGTGGCCAGGAGAGCCAAGCACTGGGGAACAGAGGGAAGCATGGGGGACCTGTGAGTGGGAAGGAGTTGGGCCACTTCCACGGCAAGAAGCTGCACTGGGGAAAGGAGCACTGCACTGCCAGGGATCTGCAGCAAGGGCTCCCATAAGGAGCCAATCGGAAGCCCTGGAAAAAAGGCACCGAATTTAAATCTCAGCTGCCGGGCTATAAATGGCAGGAGCCCAGCCGCACAACTTTCTTGCCTGGATTTTTCCTCCCACCCATCCCACACCACCACCTTTTTAAAAGGACTCCAGGACCATACCCTTCGGGAGTCTAGCCAGTGAAGAGAGGGACAGGGCAGATTATCAAGGTGAGTGCTGGATGAGGGTTCAATTTGGTGGCAAGAGAGGAAATCATCAGGTATTGTGGCTATGAATTGGTCATTGTATTAGGAGGATAGAGAGTTAATACTCAATAACCATATGGAGCTGTGTACTGCTGAGCTATATTGTGCTTGAACTATACTGTGATTACATATGACAGTTGGGGGGTATGTAATGTACTGAGGGTTCTATTTATATTGACTATACTTCCACATCGATGGAGTTAGTGGAACTATTGAACTATATTTTGGTTGCATATGACATTTGGAGGAGTATGGAATGTATTGTAGGTCTGTTTCTAGTGACTGTACTTCAACATCTATAGAGTTAGTGGAAGAAAGGGGTAAAATCTTACCAGTGTGGGTTGTACAAGGGATAGGGTGACAGTAAGGAAGGCAAATGAGCATGGTAGGGAAGGATATGCAGAGGGGTGTAGAGGGAATAATGGGGGCAGATGGGGACAGCACAGAAGTGAGTGGCACAGGGGGCACAGGGTGCTGGGAGGCCAACATGGTTAGAATAGTGGGCTGCAATGGCTGTGGGGTGGTTAGGATGAACATTTTCTGGAGGCTGGGAAGGTGTCCGATCTTGTAACAGGATAAGGAGTCTCGTGGAAAAGGTGCTGTGGCTTGATAGGGAGTTGAGGAGGATGGGGAGGGAGGGGGAATCTGGGAGGGAGGGCCTCCTCCAGGGAGTTGCATGAGAATACCACAGGGGAGGAGCATTAGCTCAAGGGAGTGAATGGAGAGAGGGTGCAAGAGCAAAATGAACAAGGGGCATAGCACAGGAGGGGTAGCACAAGGCAGGAGGAAGGAACCAGCTCACAGCAGCACAGAGGGGCCAGGTAATTGGTTTGTGATGCTGGCAGCATTGGAGGAGCAGGAGGAGGTGGGTGGTGGGATCTCCTTGAGGGGGTAGGAGAAGGACTAGTAGGGGAAGGCACAAGGGACAGTAGGCAGACAAAGGAGGCAAGCAGGGGTAAAGGGGGAAGGGCACAGCTGGAGGGGCAGATGGAGTGAGCAAGGGTAAAGCGGAAAGGAGCATTGCTGGGGGAGGACCAAAGGACAGAGCACTGGGGAGGGTGGGCCCAGGAGGATGGGAGGGAGGTGGATGATGGGGAGACAGCAGGGATGGTTGGAGAGGACAGGACAGGGGTGGAGGGGGGAGCCATCAGGGGGAAGGGTAGTGCTTCAAATGGGACAGACTCTAGAAACAGGTACCTAGGTACAAAGATGGGGGTGGGGATGTGGAATGAGGAGGAGGGATATTGGTGCTGGAGGATTACATACTAAAAGGGATGAGATGAGGCAGTAAGGGGGAAGGCATAGCCGAATTTGGGTAGAGTCCATACCGGGGTTAATGGCGGCAGGGCAGGGCAGTCGATTCTTAACTGCACAAGGAGGGACAGGAAGAGACTGAACCTTGTGGTGCATGTGGGTATGAATGACCTGGTGGGGGTGATGCTGGAGGTAGTGAGGAGAGTTTTGAGGAACTGGGAAGGCTGTGTAGGGAGATGGGGAAAGCAGTGGCCTTCTCAGTTTTCCCAGTGCCCTGCGCGAGTACGGCAAGAAAGGGAAGGATAGGGAAGTTCAACACTTGGTTGAGGGACTGGTGTCTGTCCAAGGGGTTCTGTTGGTGGGTAGCTGGGTCAGAACCTGAGATAGCAATGATCTTTATGCAGGGGACAGGCTACTCTTGAGCAGGGAAGTGTATTGAAACAGAGGTTAGAAGGCTACATGGCAACAAAGGTGGATTTAAACTAGGTAGGGAGGGGTGGCAAGTGGACAGTCTGTAGGCAGGGATTCCAGAGAGGGGAGCTAAATAAGCCTACCCCACAAGCTAGCAGGGAGGGAACAGGGATAGAGGCATGGGGGAATAGGGAAGGGTGATGTCCAGAGAGGGGGAGGGAAAAGTACAGGCTGGAGGGTGGTCTCACTGAATGCAAGAAGCCTGGGTAACAAATCAGTTGCATTACAGTCTCTCTTGGCCGGGGGAAGGGAGAGGGTTGGCATTGTGGCCATCACAGAAATGCGGGCCAAAGAACCAGGACTGGGATATGATGATCCCAGGGTACAGGATATTCAGGAAGGATAGGGATAAAGGGAGAGGGGGGGCATGGTAATCTATGTACGGGAGGGGATAAGGTGTATAAGGGAGGAGGGGAATGGGGAAGAAGGCAGGGCAGAGGCCCTGTGGATGCTGTTTCAGAACTCAAAAAGTAGGACACTGAGGATGGAGGTAGTGTACAGGTCACCAGCAGCTCAAGTGGATGACCTAGATATGGAGTTAGCTAAACAAACTAGAAAGGTCTGTAGGAAGGGGAACACAGCGATGGTGGGGGACTTCAAACTACCATGGGTGGACTGGAGCACCCCAATCACCACAAGTGTAAAGGAGCAGGTCATGTTGGAGGCATTTCAGGACAGCTTCCTGGTGCAGTTGGTCAATGAGCTGTCTAAGGAGGGAAGCATTCTGGACCTGATACTATCAAGTCGGGAAGCTGTAAGGGATCTAGGGGTGAAGGACCCTCTGGCTGGGACTGACCACCACACGGTGTGGTTCATGCTCAAAATGGGTAGGGAAATAAGAGGTATGGGTACCAGGGTGATTGAATGCAAGGGGGCAGACTTTAAAAAGATGGGTGAAATCTTGGGGAGGCATCTGGAAGAGATTCGACACACATGGAGGCTAGCCAGAAATGGGATATTATCAAAAAGGGACTGGTGGAAGCTATTGGGATGTGTACAAGGACAAAGAGTAAGAAAGGAGTGGCAAAGAAGCCATGCTGGCTGACTCAGGAGGTTTTGGAAGAGGTGGGGGCCCAGAGAAAGTAATTTTGGAGACTTAAGAAATTGGGAAGGGTGGTGACAAGGAGGAGTATACGAGGAAGTCCAGGGAGGTTACCAGACTGGTCAGAGCAGCCAAGGCTTCCAGAGAGCTGAGGCTGGTACAGGGCATTAAGGACAGAGAGAAAAGCTTCTTCAGATACATTAGAGAGAGAATGAAGAACAAAGACCATATTGTGAGGATTAGGAAGGACGGGGGTTGGTGGAGAAGGGGGTGGACCAGGCAGAGGCACTAAATGAGTACTTCAGCTCAGTGTTCATGAAGGAGAAAGGAGGCAGATACCTCAGAGGAGGGGGGAAGTAGGCAAGGGGGAATGGGTGACTGATATAGGGATTACAGAGGAAAGGGTGCTGGACAGATTAAGGGCACTGAGGGTGGACAAGGTACCGGGACCAGATGACATTCACCCTAGGGTACTTAAGGAGCTGCCAGAGATCCTGGCAGGACCACTGACTGATCTGTTCAATACCTCCCTGGACACAGGATGCATACCATAGGACTGGAGAATGGCCCATGTGGTTCCCATTCACAAAAGTGGCCCAAAGGACAAATCAGGCAACTACAGACCAGTGAATATCACATCAATTGTTGGAAAGCTCATGGAGACAATCTTAAAAGAGAGGCTGGTGACCTTTTTGGAGGACAGTGGTCTACAGGATGGTTAACAGCATGGGTTTGTCTTGGGAAGATCCTGTCAGACAAACTTAGTTGAGTATTAAGACTGGGTGACCTGGGACCTGGACAAGGGCCACATTGTGGATATCCTGTATTTAGATTTCAGCAAGGCCTTTTATTCTGTGCCACATGGGAGGCTGGGGGGGGATGCTGAAATATATATGGGTGGCGGACAAAGATGGTCAAATGAATCACCAGAGCCCCATGTTTACTGCAATTCTGCAGCTGCAGCAATTGCTGCAGAAACCAGGGCTGACCGCAGAAATCAGTGTTGTACACAGAAATCAGGAAAACCAGCCACATGACCGTAGAAATGCTAGCTATGCTATGCGATCACACAAGGTAAGGGCATAGCTACATACTAACATAATAACATACTAAAATGCCAGCAGAATAGGCCTAACGGTCTTTCGTGTCTGCTCGTTTGGTCAGTCCCCAACCTGGGTGCTGACCTTGCTGTCCCCCTCGCCTTCTCTGGCTTCTCCCTTCCCAGTTCCGGATATTCTTGCTGCATTGAATTTTGCTTCCAGAACCCTTCCCCTGTACCTGTCCCACCCCCTCTTGAACCCCTCCACTGTCTCTGCCTCCACCAGCCCCCTAGGCAGTGCATTCCATGGCTCCACCACCTCTCAGTGAAGTAGCACCCTCCTTTCTCCCCTGAATCTTCCCTCCAGCTTCCAGCCATGCCCTAGTGGCCCTTCCTCCTTCCTTCAAAGCACCCCGACTGTTCCTCCTCTATTTACCCTCTTCATGTACCTAAAGACTTCTATCATGTCCCCGGTCCCTTCTCTTCCAATGTGTACATATTTAGCTCTTCGAGCCCTCCTCATAGGTCCTGTCCCCAAGCCCCAAATCATTTTGGTTGCCCTCCTCTGGACCCTTCCAGGAGGTTAATGTCCCGCTTAAGTGTGGCCTCCAAAACTGCACGCAGTACTCAGGCGCGGCTCACCAAGCAGTTATACAGAGGGAGTATCACTTCCTCCTTCTGAGGTGATCCCCTAGCAATGCATCCCAGCATCCTGTTGGCCTTGGCTGCTGCCCTCCTACAAGTCTCTGAGTTGTTCATCTTGACATCCACCACCACCCCAGGTCCCTCTCAGCCATCGAGACTTGTAGCATTCCCCCGGTGTACACTTGACCTGGGTTTCTGGCCCCAGGTGGAGTACCTTGCATTTCCTGCATTGAACCTCAGCTTCCACTTTCTGACCATCTTTCCAGAGTCTCCAGGTCCCCGTAGGGCCACCTTCCTCCTCCATGTTAAGTATGCCATGGCATACATACTCATTAAAAGGCAACAAACTGATGCCACCGGCTACAAAGCCAAAAGCCAGTGGCCATTATCTTGACTCATGCTGGCTCTTGTTACATAACTCCGTCCAGCCAGTATTGTGGGGGAGGAGACTACAGCAAGAGTAGCAGAGCTTGATTAGGTCAACAGCAGTTATGATTTGTTGCTGTGTAGGTGTGGGTAGCTCAGCCATGTTAATTTGTCATTGTGAGGCTGCTCATGGTGCATGCTGAATCCCATGGAAGATGAAATTGGAAGGAAGAACTGGAAGGCGAGCTGTAGTCAAGAAGAGAGAAGGTTCAGTGGTGCCCATGGAGGTGGCATCGATTTTGGTGTGGTGGCAGGTATCAGAGGGTAGCTGATTACAGAAAATATGTGGCTGGCAGCTGACTGAGCAGAGAACTCCAGTCCCAGGTGGACATAGAGCACAGTTTTGATTTGTGGGCTGCAGATCAGTGCCTGCAAGTGTTACAGTAATTTTCAGCAGATTTGAACCTGCAGCCTAAGTGGCGCATCAAGCTCAATTCTTAAGGAAGGTCAAGTTGCCCAGCTACAGAAGAGTTGGGGACCAGGATATACTAGAACTGGAGCAACAGGTAAGGATAAAATCGGAATGGAGAGTTGTATTGATTGCTGCTATACTTAAGTGAAATGAGGGTCACTGATGAAGAGCACCACCACCAACAGCTTAATCTGGTTCAAATTAATTGCTTACCATCTGTACCTCCTCCGGTTGCCCCTGAAAAAGGGACTTCTAGGCCCAGTACGCTTACTGGTCAACAAAATTCAACAAACAAACAAACAAACAAGCAACAGTACTGGTGCCCATTCCTGAAGAAGGACATCAAGTTGTTGGAGGGGGTACAGCATAGGGTGACAAAGATGATCCAGGGATTAGAGGAACTATCCTACGAGGATAGGCTGGGCGAGCTGAACATGCATTCCCTGGAAGAGAGGAGGGATAGGGAGGATATAACTGAAACTTTTAAATACCTAAAGGGGGATAAACAAGACTGACACAGAAGGAATTTTCCAGATTAGGAGGGGGAGGGACACGAGAGGGCATCATCTGAGATTGGAGGGGGGAAGATTCAGGAGGGAAATCAGGAAACATTTTTCACAGAATGGGTGGTAGACAAGTGGAATACCCTGCCTGAAGAGGTGGTATCCTGTAGAACGGTGGGAGGATCTAAGAGGGAATGGGGTAGAGTGAGGGGGGAATATGAATAGGGAGGGAGGGTGGGCAGCTGCATGTTGAGGGGCTAGCTGCACAATTGAGCAGAGACTCGAGAGACCATGAGGTCTGTTTCTGCTGGCATTTTGTATGTTCATATGTTCATTGGGTTTGATTCTCAAAGGTTAATGCATGCTTGTGACAAGTCGCATCAAACCCAATGCAGCACTGAACACATTGACGCACCTAGTGCCCAGTTTTCAAAGGTTTCACAAATCTGCAACACTTTACCCCCTTTACAGTGGTTTGTGCCACATATTTGGTGCAAACCTCATATAAAGGTCCCATGACTGATGCAGTTAGGCCAGCAAAAAGCTGGTGTAGCTCATGGCATGCAGTGCATGTGATCGAGAATCCCGATTGCCAGCCAGGGAATGGTGCAAGCCCCATGCACCATCTGTTCGGCTCACCTGGGGCTTGTGGCATTCCAAGGCCTTTGAGAATCAAATCCATCATGTCAAAACAAAGTTCCAAATATTGTAATCAGATTCAGTACAACTTCAATTTCTTGATCACAGAATTGTTTATCAATGATTGCTGTTTTGTAAATCAAAATAATTCCCTTCACACAATATCTAAAATACAGTGAAGTAAACAAAAAAAAATTAGCTGAATGACTGAGGCGGGGAGGAGGGCTATGAATGTTGAGGTAAATTAGAGCCACTGACCATACAGGTATTGGTACTGTGTTAATGTAATTATTATATACATAGGTATGTCCTACTCTCACTAATGATTGCACCTACTGAGCTGAAATGACACTCAGAAAATACACTGCAGCATAATACATTATATTAAGGTAATTATATTAAGGTCTGGTCTGGTGCTAGCTGGGTGATTGGGTAGAGGGATAATGATTGATCCCTAAACTGACTGCGTACAGTGCACCTAATCATCTATCAAATAGACTATTTATTTATTTGTTTATTTAGTTTTTGTTGACCGGGTAAGTGCACTAGACAAATTCTGGGTACAGATGAATGCCGACTGACTTTGAACAAGATTAAGCAGTTGGTGGTATTTTTAGTGAATGGGGAATTGGCCAGGGTACCATGGGAATTCCCTACTCTTCCTGCAGGGGGCCTTGCTTCCTTTGAGCAAGAGGGACCCCTTGTCCGCAGCAACAAGATGGAGGATGGAGTGCTGGAGAATGTGGAGGAGATGGCTGGGAGAGAATAACAAAGCTGTGAGAGAAGATATTGTGGCAAGCACTGGAATGGATCTCAGTAGACCTCGAGAGGGGGAAGAAGATGGTCAAGCTTCAGGAGCTCTGATAGATCCTTTAGAGCTGAATGTGGAGGATTTTTATGGAGTTCCGGAACAGATGCATGACATTGTTATGGATAATCCTGCAGAACCTTCAATTTCATCTGATGAGGTACTTTTTATGGAAGATGAGGAGGAAAGACTGCAGTTGGAAATGGAAAATAAAAAACAACAGGTTTTGGCACTGATTTCAGCAGCTGAACAGGAATTTGTTGCCAGTAGATCTATATTGGAAGAGGAGAAAAAGAAAAGGAAACGGTCAGGAGCAAGACCTTTGCAAGGTACAAGTAAACGTTTTCCAGTAGATCTGTTACTCACACACTTTCAGAAATTAAAAGACACACAGGAAAAGTTTTGGATGAGAATATAACAGCTGGAATACCAACAATAGACTCTGAGGAATGGGCCCCTGATACAGCGTTGCAACATGCAGGCTGGATATTTAATGGAACAGAATGGATACCTGATCCTTTGTTTCTTCTTCCAGGTTCCCCAAAGACTCTTCTGAAACAGACCCAAGGAATTTCTAGTCACAGTAATTCACAGTTGCCACCTGAGTCAGTGCTCGATCCCCAGTCTCAACCACCCATTGTCATTGATACAGCCGTGCAGGACGAAGTGGAGGCTGGAGACCAGCGTATTACGCCAGACGCGGTCTTCACAGCTCGGTCTTTCCGAGACCAAGAACAGAGTTCGGGCTCTGTAGAAGAGCAGGACCTTGTTGAACACCTGCAGGCCAATTTGCATGGGCAGGTAAGGAGAGAATTAGTTAGACCAGGACTGGGGTCCCCGGCTGCACGAGAGAACTTGGTGCTATTGGAGAGTGTACCTCTCCAGAAGGACAAAGTTAGGCCAGGGTCCTATGCAGGACTGTTCCATAAACCAGCTATAGCAGCAAATGGAAATTCTTAGTCCATCTATGCTACAGAGGGTTGGCTCCGATTACCCTGGACAGGCTTTGAGTTGGAAAAACATTGATTAAAGACTCTTTGGGGTTTCTTCCTTCTGAAGTGTATGCATTTATACATGCTCCTGGGATCGGGTTTATGATGTCAGTTTCTGCTCAATGGCTTTGCTAGACAAATTTTGAAACTATACTACAGTATGAACATAAGAATATGGAAGTGTGGCATGATTTCACAGTGATACCCATTACTAAGCCTATGATTAAAACTATTACTGTATTATTTTGAAATGAAGGAGTTGACGTGATGAATATAATTTTTTGGTTGGAAAAAAAATTGCACTATCTTTGACCATCCTCAGCCTATTATGGATGATAATGGTTTCTGGACTGAGGGATGGCATTTTCGAGTGCAATCAAAACAGACAGAAAGTGGCATACCACATTTACCAAGCTCATTTTTTTAGGCCAGGACAGAGGCATACTGTTTTATGCTGGGCAACCAAAGAGTTGCTCCAGATGCGGCTCTTTGACACATTTAAACAATGATTGTGATGGTATAAAATGTTTTCATTGTGGAGTGCTTGATCACTCTGCAGCACACTGTACAGCCCCCCTCCATATGTAATTTATGTGGTAATGATGAGCATGCTTTTCAGGAGTGTCCTTATGCTGCATATAATTCATCAGATGCTTCTGATCATGAGCACATACTTTTCAGGTGAGACAACTTGCAGACAACCCCTGGGCTGATGAGGCCCTTTTACCCACCCAGGTGTAGGGGTAGAGGTCGGGTGGAATTTCCAGCTCTCAGGTGGAGATCAAAGATCTGCAGGAGGTGCCCTGAGGTTCGGAGGCCCCTTCTCCACCACTTCGTGTTGTTGATTCAGTTTCAGTTATGGAAGCTATAGAGACACCCTTTGTTTTCTCCAAGTTCCCCAAAAGAATGTTGTCCCTTTCTGTAATGATTCATCCTGAAAGTTCAACTTGGAAATGCACCCAGAAGTTATACATGGACAAGGTGGTCTACTTTCAGCTTCCGATTCCCCTTCCCCTTTCCCTTCCCAGTCAGCTGCTGGTTTTAGTTTGCCTCAGATGGGTTTACCCCTGTCCGCCCTACCTTTGTCCAGTCATTTCTCCATGTTTTCAACGTGTGGAGAACAAGTGGACATGGAAAATCCCTTAGATTTGAGTGATGTTCCCACCTCACAACAGGTACCTGTGTTACCAGTTTCAGCCCCTTTCAAGAAAAAAGATAGTAGAATCTCAGAAAAGAATGACTAGGTCTAGTGCTAAGTCCCTTAAACCCCCTCCCTGAGCCTAATCAGTTGAAGGTTGCCAGTCTTAATGTTAATAGTATTAAGTCTGAATATAAGCATTTGACTACCTTTGGTATCTTGCAGCAGTTACATTTTGATGTATTTATGTTGCAGGATACACGTTTACATACAATCACAGAGATGGCTCAGGCAACTAAAGACTGGAAATGGGGTGCTTCCTTTTGGTCGTTGGGGGCAGAACTGTGTTGTGGGGTGGGCTTTTGTTTCCATTCATCAGCTGTTTCAGTGTTGAGTTTGGTGGACATTGATCCAGGTAAAGCCTTCCTCTTGGATGTAATTATTAATTCTTTTCCCAGTAGACTAGTGAATGTGTATGGTCCCCAAATGAAGGCCTTGAGACTTAAGCTATTGTCCAAGGTGCAACCCTACTTACACATGAGTAGACAGATCTTCTGGGGTGGCAATTTTAATATAAACTTTTCACAATGTAGTGAGGGAGGGAAACAATATTGCGATAACATTTTTTTGAAACTAGTGCTTAAACATGCAGGTTTGAAAGATGCTTTGGGGAATGGGAAGCGGGCAGCGACTCCAATGTTTTTTAAGGGAGTTTTGTCTTCTAGAATAGACTTTCTGTTTTTGAAACAGGCACTGCCTGTTTTTCAATCCCATAATATCCCAATAGAGACTTCAGACTATACTCTTATTGGGGTTCATATTGCAATCCCTCCTCCTCGGAAGACAGTCCGGGGGTTTCTGGAGACTGAATACCTCTTTATTGGAGGATACGGTTACCTTGAGTGAGTTTAAATCTCTTGTGACTGATAAAGCCACAACCCTCTTTTTGTACGATACTGTTGATGGTTGGTGGGAGGATTTAAAAGATATGTTGATATATATATATTTTTTTAAATACCAGGGGAAAACTAAAGCCTCTGATTCTTATCAGAAATATTTGACATTACGGTGTACATTGGAAACATTACTGACTAAGTACGGAGAAAATTGATTTATGGATGTAAAGAAGGTTAAGTCTGAAATGAGATGTTATCAATATGACCATCTCCGCTCTCTTCAAAGAGAACAAATGTATGGTACTCAAGGGAAGATGGCGAGCGTAAATTCTTACGTGAGTAGCTACCAGAGATGGGAGCAGACTTGGATTACTGGGTTAAGTTCCCCTCAGGGTCTTGTAGTTACAGAAAATGTGGCAATAATGGCATTACTTGGGCAACATGTGGGACATTTGTTTGGGTCTCCAGTAAAGGAGTCACTCTATGCTTCTCAAATATTAGCAGCAGCAACAACCCCATGGTTAGACTCGAGGTGGGTTGATTTAATGATAGCCCCTTTTACGGCTTTGGAACTGAAAAGTGCAGTACAGGGATTAAGAAATGGGATTTCTCTTGGTTCAGATGGACTTCCAGGGGAGATATATACAATTTTATGGGAGATTATTCCTTTCGAATTTTTGGCTTTATATAATTTCTTTCTCGAAGATAGGTACTTACTGACACCTATGTATGAGGGGCTTATTTTTTTTGTATAAAACTGGGGATTCAACAGATATTAATAATTGGCGCGCCATTATGCTGCTTAATATGGGTTTTAAACTGTTTGCAAAATTACTGGGGAATAGATTGGCATGTGTAATGGGTGAGTTGATCAGTCCACAACAATTTTGTTTGGTGCCTGGAAGAAGGATAACCGAAGCATTATTATTCCTTAGGGCAGTAGTAGGGGGGGGGCCTTAGGGGGAAACCAGCCAGGATTCCTGGTAAGTTTGGACCAAGACAAAGCATTCAATAGGGTGTCACATTCTTTTTTGTGGCAATGCTTGACTTCTTATGGAATTCCAGCACAATTTATAGATTGGTTAATACTCTGTTATGAGTTAACCTATGTCATTCCCTATGATAATGGTAATTGTGGATCCAAGTATCAGATTAGGAGGGGGGTATGACAGGGATGTTCTCTTAGCCCCCTCCTTTATATTTTTATGATTGATCTAATATTGAGACTTCTACAGCATTCACCCAGTATTTATGGCTTTGCTGGGGTGCTTACCCAGTCAAATAAAACAATTGAGTATGCTGATGATTTGAGTCTATTAATTAGGGATGGTGAGTCTTTTGAAATAGCACAAAACCTTGTGCAGGAAGTCAGGAGAATTACAGGGCTAGTCTTAATCTTGAGAAAACAAAATGCATTAATTTACAGGGTTTACAGGATGCATGGGGAATATTGGGAGGATGCTGTAGAAACAGAGCCAATCAAGGTCTTAGGAATTTATTATGGGGTGCTCACATGGCGATTATAATTGGGAAAAACTCTTTCTAAAGGTAAGAAACTTGGGGGTAGATGGAATCATTGCAAATTGTCCAAGAAAAAGTGGGTATACTTAATTAGAACTTATTTAATGCTGTTTTTTTTGTACTTAAGTGCAGTTTTTCTGGTTCCAAAACAGTTGGAGATTACTTTGATGCGGTGTTTTTTCTCTTGTTTTTGGGGGAGCAGATTGAACCCAGTCAAAAGGGAAATACTATATAAAGACTTGAAGGTGGGGGGAGTAGATATGGTGCATCTCTTGTTATTTTTTTTACGATTTTTTTATATTCCTATTTACTTCCCTTAATGAAGGGTGTTGCGTATGGATGGGGTGACAAGAGTTTTTCGACTCTACAGGGGGTATTTCTTGAACGGAAAGGGAATAAGTTTCAACATAAAAATAAAAGACATCCCCAGTTGTTGAAGAGATGGGAACATGTATTTGATGGGATAATTAAATGGGGTATTGGTTATACGACAGTTCTTCGTCTTACTAGAAAACAACTATATTCAGATATATTGTTAGTTCATTATGTAGAACACCTTTTCAGGCTTTTCACAAATTGATCAGGATTTTAAATTGCAGTATGTTATGGATGTTAGGATACTAGAACAAATGTGGGATAATGTATGGTTAGCTTGCATTTAAAGGTAAATGTGAAAAATAATCAAAACATAAGCCGGTACAAGATCGATATTGCCTGAGAGAAGATTGTAATTTACAATTAGAAATGATGCAGCATTTATATTTTACTTGCCTATATAATACATTTTGGAGATATTGTTATGAATCATTGAAAGGGAAATGCCAATACCCCTGACCAGACGTTATTGTTTTATGGCATAATTCCTACATTGGTGAAGCAACCACATGACAGCACACTCCGGGTTGTGTGTGCAAATTTTGTTTATTGGATCTGGATTATTCATTGTCATTTGGTTTTACAACAATGCCATATTATGGAATTGGAATTATTCCATATAATAATCGATGATTTATATCTGTGGAAAGCGGCAGAATTCCAACAATTGGAATGGGGAATATGGACCAAATGGTGGTCCACTTTTGAATTTCTGTAATGTTTATAATGAATATTTTTTTTTTTTTTTAGTAATTTTGTTTCAGTTTTGGTTTCTGTGTATTCAATAGTCGCTTTGACACAGTATGAATGTAATACTTATTTGCTTTTGGTTCTGGTTCTCATATTCTTTGTGTGTATGTATATTGTTCTGTATAGCTTTGATTATTGCTGGGAAATTCCCCTACTCTTTTGGTAGGAAGGGGAGGGGGTGTATATTTAGTACTGCATTATGTTTAGGGTTAATTAGGACTTGAATATTCTTTTGTGTTCATGAATTTCTTTCCTGTATGATTTGCTTATTTAAGTTTTGGTTTCACGGTATGCAGTAATGCTTTTTTGGATTTTATTTCTGCTTTTTCTATGACATTGTATGATGTATTATTGATTTGTTTATATATTTTTTGATGATATGAAAAATAAAAAAAAAACTACTGTTTCAGCAGGTGGCACTGTGGAGCCAAAGTGGGTGTTGGTCACAGATGGAAGGAAAGAGTGGAGGAGGTCAGGTGAAGGCATGCCTGCAGCAGCAAATTTCCAACAAGGGAAATGGTACAGCTGGGATACACCCAGGAGGTGGCCAGCAAGCGATGCATCAATCCCTCGTACCAGGGTTGGACATCCCAAGATGCAGGAGACATCGGTAGACAAAAGACTTCAGAGGGTCCATTAAATAGGGTGGATCCAGTGGAAACCATGACAAAGGACAGCATGGAGAACATCAAGGAACGGCAATGGATGCTCAATATCAAGGCAGCGAGGAACCAATTAACCAGCTGGAGAGAAATGGAGAATTTTGGAGGCAGTTACGTGATTTTTGGTTGGCTCAATTACTAGCCGAAGAGGAGCTTCAAAAGCAAAAATGTTTGAGAAAGATTCACCCGGTGCATCAGGTACTGGTTTAAAGTTTTCAAATGTGCTGCTTCTCCACAGCTTAGAGATGAGCGATACCCATCCCAGACCCCAAACCCCAAGTGGGTGACTCCCAGTTAGGTTGGTCCCCAAAATTGCGCTGAAGGAGCGGGCTGGATCCAATTAGAGTCAGGTCAATGGATTGCAAACACCACAATACTGATTCCTGGGGTATTGGGGTGGGAGGAAGATAGTTTTGGACGCTGAAGATCAGAATGATGCAGGGGCACAGCATCAGAAAGTTTCCTCTTTACATAGGGAACAGCATCCCCCTAGCCCCGAGGACTCACTCGACATGGGTATTAGGCAGCAGCAAAACAAGAAAGTCTCCTCTGATCAAGGGAATGAGCAGAATCATGCTGGCCCAAAAAGCCCAATATCTTATTCCCCAATTGAAGTTTTATCGCAAGAAGACTTGTATGATGTCACTACAATAGGAGAGGACCCTAGAAACACTGAACCAGACCAGGCCCCACTGCTAAATGAAGAAGTAGAACAACCTACCTTGACAGTACCTGTACCTACATATGCTAGCTTATTCTAAAAACCAGTTAACTTAGCAAAATGAAGAAACATAACATTCTGTGGTGATTTGCATATGCAGTCCATGATGCTTTGCATTGTGTGGGCATGTGATTTTGTATTTTATTAAAATGAAGAAATGCTGTAAGATTGCGATTTATGGGGCCTACAGACAACATGCCAGATAGATTCTATGTTGGTAAGGTACTGATGAAACAAATGCTGGGCTTTTATCCCAGCGAAGTATACACCCTGATACATAGGCCAGGGGATAATACCTTTGATATTAGCTTCAGAACTCTAAATATCCTAAATAGATTCTGGATGAAATACGCTTTGTTAAAAACTAATCAAGCATGGTCTTGTTTCCAGGCCAGCCCCCTCACAAAGCAATCTTTTAAAGTTATCATGGTCCTGTTTAGGAATGAAGGAGTCAATGCAGAAGATATCGCATACTGGCTTGAATGAAAATGTAAACTTCAAGGGAATCCAGAACCCATTCTCAACACAGAGGGATTCTGGAATGGGGGCTGGAGGTACAAAGTTAATTTGACACAAACAGATGAAGGCCTGCAACATCTTCCCAGCTGTTTCTATCTAGGGTGGGACAAAAGCTTCATTTTTATCCAGGACAACTGCGCCACTGTTGCAAGTGAGGCTTAGGCAGGCATCTTAGCAGAACATGCAACACAATTAAATGTGCACATTGTGGTGAACTCGGGCATTTAATGTCTGACTGCTACCACCCAACAAAATGCTCCCTATGCGAGGGGAGCCATTCCTTAGCTGTCAATGTGGCCCAATGACAGAGGTCTCCACCCCTTTGGGAAGACCCCAATGCCTGCCCAGACAAGACAGTCAGAACCCATTGCAAAAGAGACAGTGGTAGTCACTCAAGAGACAAGGGACCCTTGAAGGACCCAGTTATAACAGAAGGAGATATCCCAATGGAGGACATAGCCACGTCCTCTACATCAATGCCCCCACCCCTGCCACCAGAGGAGGCCTTCACAATAGTCTCCAATAGACACAGATGCCTGAGGCCTAGAAATACAGGAAAAGCTTCTGTTGAACAAGTGCAACTTCCCTTGAAAAACACTTACATTTCAAGAAGACATATGCACCGAGTCAGATTCCACATCAGTACAATTCTCCCAGCCGGAAGGTGCATCCGATATAGCTCAAACCCCGGAGACCTCAGACACAGTTAAAAGAAAAAACTGTTTAGGTGCAAGGAAATGTACTAAGGAAAATAAAGCATGGACTCAGGTTTAAAATTAAGCAAGAGTCAGGATGGAAAGTAGCCTCTGGTTTTTCAATACTCGTCTTTTTATGACTGGGATTTATGAAATTACTGTAGCATCTTTAAATGTTAATAGTATCCAGTCTGAGAGGAAGAGACTGTTAATTTATTCTCTATTTAAAAATGGGGATCAAGATGTAGTATTTCTTCAAGACACTCAATTACACTCTAGAGTAGAAATGGAACAGGCCATAGTAGGTTGGAAATGGGGGTCACTTATTGGTCATTAGGAGAAGACATGTGCAGTGGAGTAGGTATTGCAGTTAATAATCTGATGGCTCAGTTAGTGCAACTTGTAGATATCATGCCAGGATGAGTGTTGATGCTAGACTTGGTCATATGTAGTCTCCATTGCCGATTCATAAATGTGTATGCTCCTCAAGCTAAATCCACTAGAATTGAATTATTTAGAGCCATCCAGCCATATTTATTTACACTGAAATATGTTTTTTAGGAGGTGATTTTAATTGTAGTAGGTATCTGATAGATAATGGGCGAGAACAAGAAAATGTACTGTGATGCAAATTGCCTTAATGACCTGCTTTCTCAGACTGGACTGATTGATGCATTAGCATTATCTGGCACCCCACAGAAAACATTTTCCATAGCACGCAAGCCACCAGGATAGACTACTGGTTCTTGTCTGATTCCCTTCGGGTCTTAAAATTCAAAACACAGCCAGTAGCTCCATCAGATCACGCCATAATAAAAGTTATGGTTGCTAGTCATGAACCAGGTTACTGGAGGTTAAATTTAGATCTTTTATCCCTTCCATCAGTAGAGGATGGGTTTGCCTCTCTTTTAGAAGCACGGAAATCGGTCAAACGTTTACATCACACATATCGGGAGTGGTGGGAAGATACAAAGAAAGATACTAAGTTATATTTCCAAACAATAGGGAAGATTAATGGTAAACACCAATCTGATATATATCAAGCATATAGAGAGAAATTCCAAGATTTACTTTTTCAAGTTGCACAAGAGAATAAGACGGTTCTTCCTGAATTAGACAAAGTAAGGAAACACATGAACACCTCACAGTATAATAGACTAAAATCATTGGATATAGAGCGTAGGTTTGGGTCACAGGGTAGCAAAGCCTTTATGAACCTCTCTCAATTCTGCACCCATCAAAGACAACAGAAATACATGGCATGTACATGAGATCAAACAGGGAAGTTGTGTATGGTTAAAGAGGATATTATACAGGCTATTGATCAACATATACATAGTTTGTTTGGCCTACCAGACTTGCTAGTAGGTGCACATATACCCTGGCTAGCCCAGAGTGTACTACCACAACTTACAACAATGAATACTGACATGTTAGTAGCTCAAATCACACTCCTATAAGTCTCAGCAGCACTCTCACAAACAAAAGCGGGTACAGCCACTGGGAAAGATGGGATTCCTTATGAATTGTACAAAAGTATGTTTAAGGTACTACTTCAGGAGTTCACTTTAGTTCTACAAGAAATATTAGACTCCAGAGGACTGGCAGATAGCATAACTGCTAGTAATATTCATGTTTAAAAAGGGGGATAGAGCTGACCTAACAAACTGGCACCCAATAACACTGCTCAATATAGATTTAAAAAGTCTAATGAAATTACTCAACAATAGGTTATTGCTAAATGCGGATACCCTGTTGCATACAGCACAGACATGCTCAATACCGGATCGGAACATAACAGACGGTCTTATTTTATTATGGAAACAACAGCTTAATCTGGTTCAATTTCAGTTGCTTACCATCTGTATCCTCCTCCCCAGTCGCCCCTGAAAAGGGACTTCTAGGCCCAGTGTGCTTACCGGGTCAACAAAAATTCAACAAAACAAATAATACAGAGGGGCCACTGGGGAAATCATGGGCTTACTTTTTAGTATGGATCAAGCCAAAGCGCATAACAATATAAATCATGCATTTTATGGGACTGTTTAGAACAATGTGGGTTCCACAGATGTTTGTAAATTGGGTTAAGACGTGTTATGCTAACGCAACAGCACAATCATACTGTAATGGATGGCTTGGACAAAAATATAAAATCACAACGGGGGTCAGACAGGGCTGCCCATTAAGCTCACTCCTGTATCTATTTGACAATAGATTCTCTCAAATGTCGGGTTCAAAGCACAAAAGGTATATATGGAGTTTCCTTTTCGAGCACTGACACAGAGATAAAATGTATAGCTTATGCAGATGACATCTGTTTCATAGTGGGAGATATGCCCTCTGCAGGGGAACTAGAACAAGTTATAAAAGGCTTTATGGTACACACAGGTGCACAAATTAATTATGGGAAATGTAAATGTCTCCCACTTAGAATTGAGGACGTTCAGGCTACACAAATAACTGGTATTTCAGCAATTAGAGAGATGTGTACCATTTTAGGCCTATTATTTGGCGCAGGGGATTTAGCTTCCATAAACTGGACTACTAAACTTCAAGACGCACAAAACAGACTAAATTTATGGAACACATGGAGATTATCAAAATTAAAAAGGGTACAAATGGTAAAAACATTTTTGTTACCTGGATTCCTTTATTTGAGCATGATTTTTAGTCTTCCTCCATATTTAGAAACAAAAATGTACAGTTATTTATTTTCTTGTATATGGGGCAGTAGACTAAACCCTATAAAACGATGCCTTTTACTATGAGATAAGAAACACAGAGGCTTGAAAATGGTTCAACCAATGGTGTTTTTCTTCACCATGTTTGTTTACTCAAATTTACAGCATTTATTAAACCACAGTAGTAAAATATGGATACCTTGGGTACTAGATTCTCTAGGCACTATCTTTTCTACATGGCCCACACACACAAATATACCTAGGCAAAAAATCCATTGTACAACTACCGAAATATTTAAAACCTGTTTTGAAAAATCAAATTAATGGGCATAGCGAAGAACATATAATAAAACACAGTAGGAAAGAACTGTATGAATTTCTGTTTCAGAAATATTTCAGGATATGGACTATTTCGACAGCTACCCCTCAAGATAAACTGTCAATGGAAAATATGTTAACCTCACCGTGCATTTTGCATTTTAGGTGGGATGTTTTATGGTTGTCCCTACATGGGAAATTAAACGTGATAGGGAATTTAATCAATCAATCAATCAATCAATCTTTATTTATTTAAGGCGCCTTTCTTAAACCAAGGTGCCTTTACAAATGATATAAAACAATAAATATTTAAGACAAGATTTAAAACAAGATTAAGATTAAATAAACAGTCATTAAAAGCATTGTTAAAAAGGTAGGTTTTCAAAGCTCCTTTAAAGCTCTGGACAGTCGGGCAATTTCGTACCTGACGAGGTAGAGAATTCCACAGGGTTGGGGTAATAAAACTAAAAGATCTTGCCCCTGAAGTTTTTAAGCGAACCCTGGGAATCTCTAGCAATCCCTCGTCAGTGGATCGGAGAGAGCGGGGCAGTAGGGACACAGGAGATCTTTCAGGTAAGCTGGTCCCTGATCGTAAGGCCATTATAGGTCAGCAAACCGACCTTGAAGGTGATTCTCCAACAAACTGGCAGCCAGTGCAGTCCGGGCACAGGCGTTATGACTGGACCTAGAAGAACCAGTCAAAAGCCTGGCTGCCGCATTCTGCACTAGCTGCAGGCGGCGAAGTTCAACCCCCATAAGCCCTAGGTATAGGGTATTGCAATAGTCCAGGTGGGAGGTAACGAAGGCATGGACCAAAGTTGGAAGATCCTCTGAAGGAACCAAGTGCTTCACCCTGGCAATGTTCCTCAGATGATAAAAAGAGGTTTTGACAACTGCTGACACCTGAGACTTAAAAGTCAGACAATCGTCAAATACAACTCCCAAGTTCTGCAGCCGGTCTGAGATAGTCAGCTGAACACCCCTAAGCCATAAGCCCAAGGGTGATCCAGCTAACAAACCTGCCTCACAGTGACCCTGGTCCACAACTAACACCTCAGTTTTTTCAGGGTTCAACTGCAGCCAACTCACATTCATCCAGTCTTGGATTTCAGCATGACAGTTGTTAAAGACTGAAAAGGCAGTATCCTGGCCGAGCACAAAGGACATGTACAGCTGCACAGCAATGAAAACCCAAGCTGTACCACCTAATAATCACCCCTAATGGCAGCATATACACTGCAAACAACATGGGTGCCAAAATGGAACCCTGCAGTACCCTGCAGAATAGGGAGACTGATGTAGAGGAAAACATTCCAGACACCACCCTCTGAGTCCTACCCTCGAGGTACGATCGAAACCACCCTAGGACTGTACCAGACAGTCCACAGATACGTAAACATTCCAATAGCACACCATGGTCCACAGTGTCAAATGCTGCAGAGAGATCAAGAAGGACCAAGATGGAAAAGGTCCTTCGATCTCTCTCGCTATTAGGAGGTCATTTAGTACCTGTACAAGTGCTGTCTCGGTACTATGCCTTTTCCTAAATCCAGACTGGAGAGAATCATAGACATTGTTATTGGTCAGATGACCATCCAACTGTGATGCGACCACCTTCTCAATAACTTTACCCACAAAGGGTAAGTTAGAGACAGGCCTGTAATTAGCCAGACAGTCCGGGTCCAAGGAGGACTTCTTAAGAAGGGGCTTAACCACAGCCTCCTTAAGAGGATCTGGAAAAATCCCTCTCTCCAAGGACCTCCAGACTATCTCAGCAAGAAATGGGCTGATTTTATCCACACAATCCACTAAGAGACGTGTGGGGCCCGGGTCCAAATCACAGTTGGTCGGACACAGTGATTGGATAACCATCACAATGTCACTGATTGTGGGGAGGCTGAAGTCAGACCACACAAACTGGGTGTCCAACATCTCCTGCTGACCATCACAACTCCCATTTGAGAGGGTCAAATGGATCTCGGATCTGAATTTGGCAATCTTATCTGCAAAGAACAGAGCAAACTCCTCACATCGTTCTTGAGAAAAGGCTCTTCTGGGCTGAAGACAGACTGGATTGCACAGTCTGTTCACAGTCTAGAAGAGCTGAGCTGGTCTATTCTGTGCAGCTGCAATCTCTCTGGACAGGAATTCTGCCTTCTTACGAGAGATTGCGAATTGATAGACCAAATAATGGTCCATCAAAATAAGTTTGTCACTATCCAGACCCGATCTCTGCCAACACCTCTCCAACCTTCGTCCAACTCTCCTCAACTCCCTCAGGGTCTCATCAAATGAAGGAGACCTGGGGGCGAAGAGTGAGAGGACGAACACGAACAGGAACAATAGAATCCAGGGCCCGTGCCACCACCTTATTATAGGCATGTACCAGTTCTCCTGGATCCATGCAATCTCTAGGAAAGCCCGATAGATCCAGTACCACCATCAGATCATCTGGGGAAACACCCCTTAATTGGCGGACCATTTCCATAGGGGCTGATCTACTAGGGGTGGCCTCAAAACTGAACCCAATGGAGTGATGGTCCAACCATCTGACCGGTTCCACCACGAGGTTGGATATCTCCATCCCCAGAAGGAACACCAAATCCAGTGAATGACCACCAACATGGGTCAAGGAGGAAATTACCTGTGTGAAGCCCAGCGAAGTCATTAACTGGAGGAAGTCTTGACCAAAGTGTGAGAGTTCATCATCGACCCAAGCATTGAAGTCCCCCAGAACCAACCATCTGGGGGATCCCAATGTTAGGTCAACAATGAAGTCTGTGACTTCCCGCAGGAAAACATTCCCATCACCTGGTGGATGGTATATGAGAAGTATCCTGCCCCACACCCTCGCCTAAAATACATTCAAAGGATTTGGTAACTCCCACCGGCACCTCTACTAGGCCCAGTTCTGTTTTAAACAAATAGCAACACCCCGTCCCTACGATCCACCCTCGGGCGGTGTATCACCGAGTACCCGGCCAGAATTGCTGCCGTCAAAACTGATCCAGCATTTTCATCAAGCCAGGTCTCAGTGATGCACGCCAGGTCAGATGACTCAACAAAATCAGCTATGACAGCCATCTTGTTTTTAACAGACCTGGAGTTACATAACACCGCCCGAGTGGGATGAGCCTCTGAGGATGACCGTGCTACCTGCTGACTATAATCAGAACCCTTGGGTATGGGCACAAGACAGGGAGGTCCCCTTTCCTGGGCCCATTTCACCCCAGGGTGTCTCCTTGTCCTCACTGTCCCAATCCACTCACTCCTTTCCATTCCCCCTCCTGACCCCATCCTCCTCCTCCTCCTCCCCACAATCCCCAAGGCCCTGCAACGTCTATAGGCCTCGGGTGATAGAGGGGGACAAGAAAAGGGCGAAGATCCCTGAGCCTGGAGAGGGAATAATACCTGACTGTCCTAATATTATCCCAACACATAATAAACAATCCAGAAATTAACCCACCTCTAAAGTTTAAATAAATACAAAGCTCTACAATGAAACAAAATATAGTTTAACCACACCTCAGACTATTAACTTAAACTAGCACAACTATGGGGGATAAGGCCAACACATGCTGTAAGCTGTACTACTGACTAAAAATAAAACAAACAGAACCTTAAAAGAAAAATGAAACTAACAAACTAACAATGCCCACTTAAAAATAATTTAAAAGCCCCAACCAACACCCAAGTTAACTTAAGATCAATTCAGAACCTGAAATTTAGAGACCCTGACAACCCCGCCTTAAAGACAAAATAACCCACTAAACAATACACAGCAAAACAAAGCTTAGGGACTCTCAACCCGCCCCCCAAACCCAAACACATAATACAACAAAATACAATAAATAATAAATTCCTTCCCAACCAGTCCTCTCACCACTGGAGAGAGAGGGCAGCACTCTCACTGCTAAACAAGTAAAACATTATAATAATACTACAATAACAAATGAATATAAACTTAACAAAATTATTACAAAAAATGAAAAAGAAAGAAAGCTGTAAACTCCCCCCTCAGTCCTCTCACAACCGAGGAGAGGGAAAATTACAATCTTCCACACTGCCAAAGAAGACAGCTGTAAAATCCAACAAAACAATGCAGGGTCCTCTCACCACCCGATCGTCCAAATGAATAAAATTAGTAATTCACAAAAAAGTCAGGAGGAGGTCAGCAGTCTCTTCAATCCAGGTCAAGGATTAAGTAAGGGCAAGTCCAGGTACCACCAAAACCTGCATAATCCACAAATAATTCCAGGGCGAATCAATGACCAATTTTACTGCAGAAACTCCTTTAAAAAATCCTCTGCTCACCACTGGGTGCCTCAGGAAAATAAAGCCAGCTAATTCAAAGGACCCTAAGAAAGGCCACAATTGCAGCCAATTCTAGGGTCCAAGGGAATAAAGTACCCCAACCGACTCCTCAGCTGGTAACAACACCAAGCCCCCATGGGTCGGCAAATCCCCATATAAAACACCCAGCAAAAAAAACCAAGGGATAAGGAGATAGTTCGACAGCAATACTCCACCAAATATACTGTATGCAGATACCACCTGAAGTTCAAAGGGTGGACAAGAAAGTCATAAATCCAGATACTCATAGTTCTTCCACAGCCCTGCACCTTCACCCCTCCCGTGCAGTTCCTCGCAGGTATAGAAACACAAATCCAAATATCAAAAAGTTTCCTATAGGCTCACCACGACCAAACTCAACTGAAAATCCCTCAGGAACCATCCAGAACTAGGCAGAAGTCCTCCACAACCTCTCACTTCGCATGCCCATGCCGCACCTCACAAACAATGTAGCGGCATGGCATGGAGAACTTCCTGCGGAACAAACAGGAGGAAAGCTCAATCGACACTGTTCTTCTAAATCCACACATGGAGAACACTCAGTCAGTATAGTCGGCTCATTCAGCACACTCTGCATTCGCTAAAAGGCGAACGAAACAGACGGTGAGGACCGATAAATAAGAACGCAATTGAAGTAAAAATAAACTAAAAATAGCCACATTAACCAAAATTAACTAAATACACAAATAAACTCAAAACTCAGAGCTCCAGCTGCAGCAGCTCCCAAAGTGCAGTAGACGATGCCCAGCCTGGCATCCATCTTCCACGCCACTCACAAAACACAAACAAATCTCTGAGAGAGATATTGCCCTAGGGATACATGGCTACTACGGTTGAAACGATGGCAAACTTTCCTTTATTCAGAGGTTTTGGCAGATCCTTAGATAAAGATGGCCCACATCCCCATTTTACCACATGACACTAGAAATCCTGGGCTGGAATTTCAAAGCCATGGCATAGCTGTGACAATGGCGGCATGCGGGAGTGCAGTGCCCGGGACCCTGCACCCGAATTTCTAGTTAACAGGGTCCTGACGCCTAAGTCCAGCAGCTTGCAGCAATGGGGGTGCTGCACCTGATGTATGGTGCACCCACCTGGAATGCCACAATGGCTGCGGGACATCTGCAGCACCAAAGGACAGGGGCTGGCAACTGGGCACTGCCCCCCCAACACCACCACGCCAATGGCACCAGCATAGGCAAAACATTCCCCAGTACCTTGGTGGGCTAGTGCCCCCCTACCCATCTCAGCACTCCCACCCCCTCCGCATCCGGTGACGGCACAGCCTCCACATGCCATCCTGGCTGGTTGCCGACCGGGCAGTCCGTATGCGTACTGTATACCGGCACAGTGCACACAAAGACTGCTCATTTGGCGGCTGGCCATGGTGGTGTGTGGAGGGCTGTGCCGGTCATCGGATTGGGTACGGGGGGGTTGGAGTGCTGAGATGGGTACGAGAGTTGTCAGGATGCATGGACATGGGTGTCAGGGACTGTGATGGGGATGATGGGGGACCACCAGACCACCAGGGATCACCCACTGGGGATGGATGGGGCAGACCACACTGTGGTACCTACAGCATGACCACCCAGGAGCAGTCTAAGTCCCCTTAGACCTGCCCCTCACTGGTCTATGGGGACTTGGCACTTGGTTCCTGAGGGGTTCTTTTAAATTGCGGATCTGAGGGCTGCAGCAGTCTGGGTCTGCCGCAACCCCAGTGCCGTGCTGCAGCCACTTTTGTGGTGCAAGGATGGTGCTAGCACACTTTGGTGCAGGCAGCCTGCTGGGTGTTGCAGGCTGCCTTTCAAATTCCTACTTGGAGCAGCCCTTGGCGCAAAGTGCCCTTGCATCAGACCTGTTTGACGCAAGCACCTTGCGTCAATCTAAGGCCTTTGAAATTCTGGCCACCTGTGTTTAGGCATGTTATGGACTAAGCACGCCAGAGCAACAATGTGGCTATTTTAGTATGTTTCAAATTCCATATCTGGTATGTTCATTGAAGGCTAACAATACAACAACTTCATTATACCACTGAAGAGTTATTCCATATGATTGAGAACTCAGGCAATAATCTAAACTACAGGAATCTGTGATGGTCTCTCAAACTGTTTTTCGGTCCAGATGGGATTCGATAGACTGGATTAAATAGACAATAAAGGAGATGGGAGCATTATTAAGAACCTGTCGTTCAGTGACATGATTTTTTTTGTTTCTCTATTCAACTTAGTCCATCTGCTTGTATGCATAGGTTATGGATATTTGTGTAAACATGAGACTCTTTAGTAAAATGAGCGCAGAGAGTGATGGAAAGTTTACTTATGGAATTATGGCTTGTGATAGTACTTTAGGATATGTTAGAATACCCTATTCCCGTAGTAGAGTATAGGATTTGTAGAAGTCACTAGATACTCTTTGACTGTATTGGTTGTTTTGATTACAGTTATTGTTAATATCCATTAATTATGATGTATGCTTTACTCCCTAGACATTGTATGCATGTAATATCTTTTGATTTCCATTCCTTTATGATTTGTGAATTATTTTGTGTGACGTTAACACAGTCAGTCCGTATTTGTCATGGAAGATTTAATAAAGATTCCGCTACTCTCTGAGTTGGGGGGTGGTTGCAGTTTATGTCCGATTTATGATTTTCCATTTGGACACCATAATGTTTATATATTCCTGTTTTTTGAAGTATGACGCAATAATCTGTTGATTTTCTGTTTTGTTTCTTTTTTAATTTTGTATGAAGTAATACTGATTTGTTTAAATGTTCCTTTGTGATATGAGTAAAATTCCCCACTCTTTTGGGGGCTCACAGTGTTTTTTATGTTTAGGCTTTAAAGTATGGAGTAATGTTTCTTGATGCTTAGGTTTTCTTTTTATGATTTCATCTGCAGAAATACTGATTTGGTTTGTCTGTTCTTTGAAGTTATAAAAAACTTTCCCTGCTCTTTTTATGGGGGTGGGGGGAGTTCAGATATGTTTAGGATTTTCCTCTTTGGGCTCTGTATTTTTATTTGTTGGCAACCTAGACGTTGTATAACTGTAATACTTATTTGATTTATCTTTGCTTTTTCTTGTTTTATGATTTGTGTATTATTTTGTGTATTTCTTAACACTGGTTGTAACCATTTGTTTGCTGAAGCTGCAATAAAAACAATTCCCATATTCTTTTAGTGGGGTGGGGATGCTCTTTTTAGTTTCATGATTTAATTTTGGGTTCTAAAATTTACTTGAAAGACAATCTGACCACGTATGAATGTAATACTTATTTCAGTTCTCTTGTCTTATGATTTGTACATTATTTTGTGTGGAATCAACACTGTTTGTTATTATTTGTTGTTGAAAGTTATAATAAAAGTTCCCCAACTCTTTTCGAGAAGTGCCATGGGATCTTTGACATCCACCTGAGCTACCACCACAACAGGCAGGTGAGACCTCGGTTTAACATCTCATTTGAAAGACGTTACCTCAGGAGTGCAGCACCCCCCTCATGCATATCACATGTCTAATCACATGTCTGGTCAACTCTATGTGTGGTCACTTTCTGTCAATTCCAGGACAATAACTACTGTACATAATAGACATTTACACACTTAAATGTGTCCTAAAACTTTGTAGCAATTCTATCAAAGGTAGTAGTAGGGGGCTGCAGGAGGGGATTTAAAGTTAAGTTGTGGGGTAGTTGAAGGAAAGCTACAGTCCAAAATTAGACCTAACCAACCTGAGACAAAATATTTGGTTGGTCATCTTCCTTCACTGTAGGACTGCAGTTCCCTCTTGTGCTCTCTCTGTCCAGGTCAGGGGTCAGAGATGGGGAGGACGAGGGTCATGTGGAGGCTGAGGACCTGTATGGGTTGCCAAAGCAGGAAGTCCCACCTGGGTGAGGTCCCAAGGGGAGAATAAATGCAGGTACTCCTAATGTGTCCCCACATGTTCGTATGTTAGTGAGTGAGTGGAACAGTGAAGGAGTGGAACAGATGTAAGATTGGCATCTTAGGCATTGGCAGGTGTTGGCAGGTGTCTGCAGAAGGAAGCAGAGAAGTGGGGCACTCTGCTGGTTGACTAAGGTAAGGCATCTGTTCACTTCTGTTGTTGCATTCACTGCTGGGATGGGTGGCAGATAAATAGCAGACCAAAATGGAATAGGAGCAATATCCTATGTATGGTAAGTGTACAGAGGGAACAACAAAAGTGGTAAAACAAATAATACCCTATCAGGGGTAAGGAATTCACAAGGGATGGATAAAGACCAAAACTGAGAATAGAAGCAATACCATACCCTATCTAGGGTAGGCATACAAAGAGATATAACAAATGAGATGGGCAGGAGTAGAACTAGAAACACAAAAGTATTTCTAAGTAACACAGGAGAGTAGGAATTTGGGAATGCTGGGAGTAGTGCAGTGCAGTGGCTGTGGGGTGGCAGTTTTCAGATTCATGTGCTCTCTCTGGGTTGAGGGATGACATTTCAAGGCTCCAGGCTGAGCTGACTGAAATTTATGGGACCTTATTCTCCAGCCAGAGACCACCAAGTCTGCCACTGTTACTTCAGAGGATGCCAGAGAGGAAGAGGAGGAGGAGGAGTAGCTGGACTATGGTGGGCTCTAGAACAGTAGGGGTGGTGAGCTCTGGAAAGGTGGGGATGGTGGGTTTGAAGCATGTTCCTCAAGTGGTACATCTGCAAAATTCCTTCATCTCTCTGGTAGGGTGGGACTGCCAGGAGGTGGCACCCATGGCAGTGGCCAGTGAGGATGGGGGGTCCCTCATAGTGGAGACCCCAAGGAGGGCAGTAGAGGACCTTAGAAGAAGTGGAAGCAACTTCTGGTGGGGGAGTCAATTGTCAGGTGGATAATTTTGGGAATAGGAAGGGAGGTGGAGAGGGAAGTTAGGTGCCTATGTGGCACCATGGCTCAGAGGGATGGGAAGCGGATCCTGGGGATCGCTAGGTCATCATGACAGACGGGGAAGCTGGATGTCATTATCCACCTGGGGACCAATTACCTGGCTATGGGATAGGGCTGAGATAGTGCAAGCGGAGTTTGGTGAGCTGGGGAGTTGTCTTAAAAAAGGTAGTGCACTCAGTGGCTTTCTATGAGGTGCTGATTGTCTATGACAGGGGGGCGGAAAGAGTGATTTCTGCACCAGGAGCTTCAACTCACTGTTGAAAGAATGGAGCATAAAGGAGTGGTTCAGCTATATTGGGGACTTGGGATCCACCTGAAGGATAAGAGACTATACAGGGGTTATGGCCTGCACACTTGGGGCTCTCTACAGAAAAAAAGATTCCCTCTCCTACCCTGTTTGCTGGACACTCCTTACCAAAATGATACTACCTGTCTTTGATTACGCTGATGTCATCCACTGCTCTGCCCCTGCATCTACCCTCTCCAGGCTGGACTCTCTCTTCAATGCCTTTTGCCATTTCACCTTAAATGCCTCCCTCAGGACTCATCACTGCACCATCTACTCCTCTCTATCACTCCCCTTCCAATCTCCCCACTGTAGCCATCACACTTCCATCATCTCACCCAAATACTGGTTTGGCTCTCTCACCCCCTACCTCATGTCCCTCCTTTCCCCCTCCCCTCATACATATTACTGTCTCCGCACACCAGACCCTCATACCCTTCCCTGTCCTCACTACAACTATGGAAAAGCTGCTTTTCATTCTACTTCCCACACGAGTGAACTCCCTCCCTTTCTTGCTCCAGATGCTTCCATCACTAAACTTCTTTAAGTGTAAACAGCCAGTTCTGAGTGCTGTATGATTTTTTGTAAAATAAAAAAAAGTCTTATGAACTGTCTCCCATGAGAAATGCTGAAACAGCATGTGAGATCACACACACACACACACACACACACACACACACACACACACTGGTTTTAGATACCAGGTGTTACATAGAAGGCCAGAAGCTAATTATAGAGTAGAGCAGGCCTTGATCAAGGATCTCCTGTTTTATTAAGTGAATTACAGGCTGGCAGATGCTTGAGTTGAGCATATCCATTTTATGATGTTTCAAGAGGAAGCAACCAGGTTTTGTTCACTGGTGTGAAATCATAAATGCTTTGGTGTCTGTGTGAGAGGGAAGCTTGATCAAAAGATCAAAGAAATGTTTTGAAGAACATGAGTCATGCTGAGGTTGCAGAATGTAATACTTGGAAAAGACATCCTGTTTTTTATAGATATATTTTTGATATATTCTGACAGGGAGGGCTAGGTGACCTCATGCAAAATAGGTGGGAAAACCAGCTTTTAAAAACATAATTCTATTTTTCTTCAGACACTCTTTTCAGACTGTGACAAAGAAACATCTGTGAGCACTTTAAGCAGGTATTTAGAAGAGATAGCTAACTCTAAGTACTGAAGTAAGAATTGCACTTGTTTAAACCCTTGTTCACTTAAAAGATTTGTATGTCTTGTGATATAATAGTTCTGTATTTTAAGTTTTACATATTTTTATCTATTTTTAGTAAAATTCTAATTTTAGTGCTTACTTGGTCTGTCCTTGTTTTCTTCCTTTACAGGTAGAGTATATATGGTTAAAGCAGACACGGTACATAGCTTGAATGGAGATACCAAACTAGAAATAGGTGAGAGTAATCTGAGGTCTTTATTAAAGTTTAAGGGTTCATTTTTGTACACCTGGCTAGGTGCCCATAGGCAAAGATATCTGGCCCCTCAAAGACAGATATATCTGAGCCTGTGCACTGGGCACACTAGCAAGAGGTTCACAGTTTGAATCCCTCCAAGACTTGTGACCAAAGGTTGATTCGAACCCACAAAAACAGACAAAAGGGTTAGCTTGTTCTGTTAAACTGTTCACAAGACTGCGCTTGAAGGTTGGCACTTTGGGACTAGAGGGCTGACCTGCTGAGTGGGTTTGTGACAGATTGGTTAGCAGCGGTGGCATAATTTTGGTATCACAAGCTTTAATTGTTCAGCGTGTCAGCTTGAGACTGTAAACTCACTTGCTAAGAAAGAAAAAAGGCAGAGTTTTATTTTAAAAAAGGAAGCAGAACTACATCACTTGGCGTACAGTCAAGTTCCTACCCATTTTATTTTTTTTTCCTAAAGTGCAAGTCAGAGTAGCCATAATCAGGGAAGAAGATGGCTTCTGACTACAGCAGGCACACTGTAAATTACTTGAAGCAGTTGTGCAGGGACAGAGGAGCCCCGTTTGAGGTGTCAGCCAAAAAGCAGAACCCTCATAGATGCTCTGATGGTAGCAGCTACCCAGAGCAGCGAATCACGGACCATGACTGGAAAAGGACCAAACCTCAAGTGTGGCAGGACTAGCGGCCAGTGCAGTATCCAGATCCGATGAAGACAGCAACAGGGCCACTGTCAGTGAAGGGCCACAGCAGCGGGGAAGGTCACCAGTATCCTGAATCCAGAGGTACTCAGGCTGCAAATTGAGTTGTGCAGGATGGAGCTGGAGTTCCAGGAGAAGAGAAAACGAGAGAAATAGAGAGGCGGACTGTGAAGCAAGCGAGAACGCTGAGAGGTGGACCACGAGGCAGAGCGAGAATGCCGAGACGTGAGACCAGAAGGAGCAGAAGCACCAGAGGCAACATGAACTGGAGAAGATATGGCTCCAACCAGCGGCACCAGAGCAGGTAAGTGACTTGGGTTTAACTGGGACTACAGGACTGGGTTACAAATTGAATTCCAAATCACTAGCCGAATTTAAAGAGGGGGAGGATATGGATACCTTTTTAAATTCTTTTGAAAAAGTTTGTATTCAGACTAAAATTCCTAGAGAGTCCTGGAGCTCCAGCTATCCCTACTACCAGGAAGCTCGGGATGTATTGGGTCAAATGGACAATGAGGACAGTGATGATTACAGCAAACTTAAAGCTGCACTGTTAAAAAGTTTGAATTAACTGCTGAATCATACAGAGCTAAATTCCTTAAGCTCAGAAGAAGCCCTGACATGTGCTATAAGGAGCTAGTCATGAAACAACGTCAGTTTTTAAAACATTGGTGGGAAGGAATTGAGGCAAACTCTGTTGATAAAATTGAAAATGTGATTTTATTGGAACAGTTTTATTGGGCATACCCAGCAGAGCTAAAAACCTGGCTAGAGGACCGAGATCCCAAAACAGTGCAAGAAGCTGCTGAACTCTTGGACCACTATGCCAAAAGCAGACCTACTCTGAGAAAGAATGGGGTGGGTGTGACAGTGCAGAAAGGGAAAAGTGTGCATTCAGGGCAGCTAAAACCCTCACTGCCTCCACCAAAACTAGTTAGCCCCAGGTTTCAGAGAAAAGATTTCTCTGAGAGAAGAAATGAATGTTGGTTGTGTAAAGAAACTGGGCATATTGCCAGACAGTGTCCCAAAAAGGTAAGCAATAATACACAACTGGGTGCTAGAAAGGAAGTGGGTTGTTTGTGTGTCCCTGGAAGCATGCCAGTGAACATGAGGGAACACATGCACCCAGTCATGGTGAATGGTGTACAGATGCAGGGGTTAAGGAACACAGGGGCATCCCTGACCTTGGTAAAGAGGGATCTGGTACAGCCTGGTCAGCTTATACCCAATAAATACGTCACTGTACAGGACTTTGCCGGTGGGGAGAAAACATTGCCCCTCACTAGTGTTCTCTTAGATTGGGGTGAAACAGAGGGAACTGTGCAACAGGTGGCTGTAGCCAAAACCTTAGCAGTGGATGTGATCCTGGGCAACAATCTAAAACAAGGGATGGTATGTGCAGTTACCTGTAGCCAAGTGACAAGGGAAAACTGTAGTTTCCTGAACTTCACAGAATCCATTGTGGAAACCACTGAGAGGCTGGTTCCCCAGCCTGTGTCTCCAGATGGGGAGACTAATGAAAAAGGGGGTAGACATTTCCCCAGTAGCAAGTAAACACACAGCTACAGAGGGTTACTCTGAAGAGAGTGGGGTGACCCATTGTCAGAGGGTTGGGATTGACAGTGATCCTGAGTCCCCTGATGCTAGTGCTAGGGACCCTAGTTTAGTGACTGAAGGGGATCTGTCCCATGTCTTGGGAATGTGTGAGGGGTTTGCAGCTGCTCAGAAGTGACCCTAGTTTAGAGAAGCTGAGGGCTTGGGCAGACTCAGGCGCACAAGGGAGGTGATGGCAGACATAAGGTTTATTGGGAAAATGGAGTCATGTATACTCAGGCAGTACAGACAGAGGGAGGTATGCTAGGCAGGCAGCTTGTCGTTCCCAGAGGTTTTGTGAGCAGTTGCTCAAGACTGCACATGATATTTCCTTGTCTGGTCATCTGGAAATCATGCGCACATTGCAGTGGTTAGCCCAGAATTTCTACTAGCCTAACTTCACCCAACAGGTGAAGGAGTATTGCAAGTCTTGTCACTGGTGACAAGAAATAGGGAAGGCAGACAAGAAAACCCAAGCCACCCTGATTCCCTTGCCCATAGTGGAGGAGCCATTCCAGAGGATGGAAATGGATATTGTGGGGCCTTTAAATACCCCTAGCTCCTCAGGGAAGAGATTCATCTTGACTGTGGTGGATTATGCCACCCAGTACCCAGAGGCAGTCGCCCTATCCTCACTGAGGACAGACAAAGTGGCCTATGCCTTACTTGGGATTTTCTCCCATGTTGGGTTTCCACAGGAGGTTATCACTGATGGAGAGGGTTCCTTCATGTGGGACCTGATGAAATGTTTATGGGAGAAGTGTGGGTGGTGCAGAGATGCTCGACACCATATCACCCACAAGCCAATGGACTTGTGGAATGATTCAATGGTACCCTAAAGTCAATGCTCCGGGTGTTTGCTGAACAGCATGGGAGGGACTGGAAGAAATACCTTCCCCACCTGTTGTTTGCATACAGGGAGGTGCCTCAAGAGTCAACAGGATTTTCCCCCTTTGAACTCTTATATGGACACCGGGTATGTGGGCCCCTAGACTTGATCCGGGAGGACTGGGAAAGCAAGCACACTACCCAGGAAACTCCCACTGTGGATTACATCCTTAGGTTTAGGGAAAGGCTGAATGAGCTTATGGGGACAGCCCAGAGCAACCTGGCAGCTGCCAACAAAACAAAATGTGGTATGACCGTGGAGCCTGAGCTCGCTCGTACATGGTGGGTCAGGAAGTCATGGTCCTTATTCTGGTCCAGAAAGACAAGCTGCAAGCTGACTGGGCAGGACCATACAAAGTGGTTAGGAAGGTAAATGACGTGAACTACATTATGGAGTTACCTGACAGAAGACAGACAGAAAGGATGTACCACGTCAACATGATGAAGCCATATGCAAATAGGGCTGACATGGTGTTTGCAGTGTGCAGTCATGGGGAGGGGATGGACGAGAGGAGACCCCTTCTGGATTTTCTGGAAGAAAGTAAGTGGAGTCCTCTGTGGAGGCAGTAAAATTGTCTCCCAGCTGGCCCCGGACCAGATCCAGAAAGTGAAGGGAGGTTTTAGCAGACTTTGCCCCTTGTTTAGTGCCAAGCCTGGACTAACCCCTAGTGACACATGATGTGGAGAAAGGGACACAGATGCCTATACGGAGGACAGCATATCAGGTGTCAGAGGCTGTCCAAAAGGACATTAAGAGGGAAGTGGAGGAGATGCTGGATTTGGGGTCATCCAGAGATCCCACAGCCCCTGAGCCTCACCCATAGTCCTTGTGCCTAAGCCAGATGATTCTACTCATTTCTGTGTGGACTATCATGGACTGAATGCAGTCACAAAGTTAGGCAGCCCACCGATGCCCGGACAGACAAACTCCTGGACAAGTTGGGAGGGGTGACCTACCTTATGACCATTGACCTAACAAAGGGGTATTGGCAGGCAGAGTTGACAGACAGAGCTAGGGAGAGGTTGGCCTTCATCACTCCGATAGGCTTATTTGAGTTTAAAGTAATGCCTTTTGGAATGAAGAACGCTCCAGCCACTTTCCAAAGGCTGGCGAACCAGTTGTTAAATGGTGCTGAGGAGTACGCCGTGGCGTACCTGGATGACATTGCCATCTTTAGTACCAGCTGGGAGAGACACCTGTCCCATTTTAGGGAAGTGCTGGGCAGGATACAGAATGCCTGGCTCACTGTCAAAGCTGAGTAGTGCTAGGTGGCCATGGGAGAAGTGGCATACCTCGGGCATGTGGTAGGTCGGGCACAGCTCCATCCTAACCAAATAAAAATAGAGGCAATCCAGGCGTGGCCCAGACCAGAAACACAGAAGCAGGTCAGGAGTTTTCTAGGGACAGTAGGGTACTACAGGAAATTTGTACCCAATTACAGTGCCCTGGCTGCTCTCCTATCTGACCTGACAAAGAAAAGGATGCCCAAGAAAATTACCTGGGGCCCAGCCTGTGAGGAAGCCTTTACCAAACTAAAGGAGGCACTGTGCAGTGCTCCTATTTTGACAAGTCCTGACTACAGCAAAACATTTATAGTTCAGACTGATGCCTCAGATGTGGGTATTGGGGCAGTACTGAGTCAGAGATCCAGCCAAGGGAGGGATCACCCAATAGCCTACCTGAGTAAAAAGTTACTTCCCAAGGAGCAGGCATACTCCACAGTGGAAAGATAATGTCTTGCCATAGTGTGGGCCCTAAAGAAGCTAGAGCCATACTTATATGGGCAGCATTTTGTGGTGCAGACTGACCACAACTCCCTGGTTTGGCTGACACAGATGGGAAAGACAAATGGTAGATTGCTAAGATGGAGTCTTGCTTTGCAAGGGTATGATCTGACAATCATACATAGGCCTGGAGAAAAAAAAACAGAACTTAGATGGGCTGTCTAGGGCCGATGAGGAGTGAACTGATTTGGGAAGCTCATCCCATGCAGGGGATAGAGTCCCCAAATTCAGTCTAGGTGGGGAGGATTGTGACATGGACAGCCAGTTCTGAGTGCTGTATGATTTTTTGTAAAATAAAAAAAAATGTGTTATGAACTGTCTCCCATGAGAAATGCTGAAACAGCATGTGTGATCACACACACACAAACACACACACACACACACACACACACACACACACAAGTTTTAGATAATAGGTGTTACGTGGAAGCCCAGAAGCTAATTACAGAGTAGAGCAGGCCTTGATCAAGGATCTCCTGTTTTATTAAGTTAATTACAGACTGGCAGATGCTTGAGTTGAGCATATCCATTTTATGAAGTTTCAAGAGGAAGAAACCAAGTTTTGTACACGGGTGCGAAATCATAAATGCGTTGGTGTCTGTGTGAGAGGGAAGCTTGATCAATAAGATCAAAGAAATGTTTTTGGAGAACATGAGTCATGCTGAGGTTGCAGAATTTAATACTTGGAAAAGACATCCTGTTTTTATATATAGTAGATATAATTTTTTTGATATATTCTGACAGGGAGGGGCTAGGTGACCTCATGCAAAATAGGTGGGGAAAACCAGCTTTTAAAAACATAATTCTGTTTTCCTTCAGACACACTTTTTCTAGACTCTGCCAATGAAACATCTGTGAGCACTTTAAGCAGGTATTTAGAACAGAGAGATAAATCTAAGTACTGAAGTAAGAATTGCACTGTTTAAAACCTTGTTCTTTTAAAAAGATTTGTATGTCTTATGATATAATAGTTCTGTATTTTATGTTTTACATATTTTTATCTATTTTTAGTAAAATTCTAATTTTAGTGCTTACTAGGTCTGTCCTTGTTTTCTTTCCTTTACAGGTAGAGTATATATGGTTAAAGCAGACACGGTACATAATCTTGAATGGAGAGACCAAACTAGAAAAAGGTGAGAATAATCTGAGGTCTTTATTAAAGTTTAAGGGTTCATTTTTGTACACCTGGTTGGGTGCCCATAGGCAAAGACATCTGGACCCCTGAAGACAGATATATCTGAGCCTGTGCATTGGAGTGCGCTAGCAAGAGGTTCACAGTTTGAATCCCTCCAAGACTTGAGACCAAAAGTTGATTCGAACCCACAAAAACAGACAAAAGGGTTAGCTTGTTCTGTTAAACTGTTCACAAGACTGCGCTTGGAGGTTGGCACTTTGGGAGTAGAGGGCTGACCTGCTGAGTGGGTTGTGACACCCTCTTGTACTTGCTACCACGCCAATTAAATCCCCTACGAGTGCGTGCCTAAGTCCAAATCTTAACTGTTTGCAGTTCCCATGTTTGTCTTGTTTAGCTCTACCTTCTTCTTTTTTAATTGCTAATTTTCATACCAGCTCCCTAGGCCCGCGGACTCACGGGCTGCAGCAGCTGCTCCTTCATACTCGGGTTTGCCCCCTCGAGTGGGGCCGCCGATAGACAAACTCTAGTGGTCAGATGGGATGACAATGGAGCTGGTTCATTAGCAGGGGCTGGCATTTTTTGTAGGCTGCAAACCCCACGGGGGTGGGGATGTGCAATGACGACCCATGTCCACCCTGCCCCTGAATGTGCAGATGCCAACCACAGAGAAGCTCCTGAACTCTGCCAGGGGTCCGTCTTGCATTGAACATGCAGCTCCACCTCCCCCAGAGTAGGAGAGCAGTCTACCGACTTGAGACCAAAAATTGATTCAAACCCACAAAAACAGACAAGAGGGTTACCTTGTTCTGTTAAACTGCTCACAAGACTGCGCTCAGAGGTTGGCACTTTGCGAGTAGAGGGCTGACCTGCTGAGTGGGTTTGTGACACCCTCTACCACTCCCTACTCCCCTCTTGTACTTGCTACCACCTCGATTAGGCAAACTCTGGTGGCCAGAGGGGGCGACAATGGAGCTGGCTCATTAGCAGGGGCCGGCATTTTTTGTAGCTGCAAACCCCACAGGGTGGGGATGTGCAATGATGACCTACCCTGTCCTGCCCAGGCGTGCAGATGTCAACCACAGAGAAACTCCTGGCCTCTGCCAGGGTCCTCTTGCATTGGACATGCAGCTCCACCTCCCCTAGAGTAGGACAGCAGTCCACGGACTCTCAGTCCTACTTCCCCCAGCCATCCCAGCGGCTCCAGGTCCGTTTCCTAAGCCTGGGTCGTCGGTAACTGCAGACAGTGATCGTGCCTCTCGCCGCAGCAGGCAGGCTCTTAGCTCTACTTTCTTGTTGCTCTTCAACTCACCAATTGAAAGGCTTTTGCCTGTGTTCTATGGGGAATAGCTCCTCCGCATAACCTTCTTATACCTCCCAACAACGCCCGTTCTGCTTAGAGCTAGTTAACGAGTTAGGTCAGGGGGTTCTTGTGCTGCGGGCTGGTGGCTTGTTTGGTCCTTCTTCTTTTCCATTCCTCCCTCTGCCTGCCCTTCGTGTCCCCCTCCTCCTGTCCCCATGTTGCCCGGTTCTTCCTTGCCTCTGTTCTTGTCTTTCTGCTGCCAGCCTCCACTTGGTTCCCTCTCACTGCCAGGATCTACCTCCGTTCCCTGTACCTTCCTGGGCTGGCATGCCTGCCCACTCTCCTGCTCATCCTGCCTGCCCTGGACTACTTCCTGTCTGGATCTCCCTCCATGCAGCCTTCCGCACTCTGCTGCTGAGCAGCTTTCTTTTGTGCTCCTCCCTGGTTCTGGTGTGGGGGTCACCTGCATTCTTTTGAGTATTTCTTGCTTTTGCTCCTGGCCCACAGGATTCAATTTGGTACCTCCCTTTTCCACACTGGGCACTTTGCACCCGGGGTCAGGGATCCACTCCTCCGCTGCCCAAACTGAATGGCATTGAAAGCTTTGATGGTACCACCCACACACAGAACTTAACTTTTGAATGATTTACATCTTATGCTACCTACTGGTCATCATCCCACCTGGTATGCCAATTAACTGATGATTTATTTTAATTCAGCTTGTTTCATGGACTGTAGATCCTTTTTGAGTAACGCACACTAATTTTAATTGGCTAACCTTCTGCTGCAATCTACCTGACATTGGATTTGCTGATTCCAGTATAGAAGACTGGCCATTAGTACCTGTATACTACTATCATTTTCTTGTAGCCACACATTGAGGACTGAGCTGTACTTCTTTTTGGCGCTCGTTCTTCAGGAAGATTAATTAAGATTGGATGTCTCTCCTTACAGCGGCTATGCCTGCTCATGGATTGCATCCTTTTTGGACTCAAACCAAGAGTCTACCAGCATATCTCCCCTTGCTCCATGCCTGGATGGACAGGCTATACTTTATTCAAACTTAATTATTCTACCTAGCAAACATCCATAATATGGCTGGCCTGATGTGCTACTTAACACTGTTGCTCCCCCCTTATGTTCCTGTCACCCCATTGCTCCTATGTTTTGCAGGCCCATGTGCAGGTCTGGTCTTCCCTCTGCTCACTGACCTACATGCAAGTCTAATGATTTCCCCTGCCTTACTGACCTATCCTGCTTGCCCGAACAACTACCTTGCCTTACTGAACTATGTCCAGCTCAACCCCTGATTATGCCATCATTGCTCTCTGCTCCCTGCCATCTGTGTGTTTTCCTTTGCAAGGTCTCAGTGCTCCACATCTCTGCTCACCCTGCTTCCCTCCTTCAGCTTGCCCTCCACCATCCTTTGGGATCCATTCAGTTCTCCAGAATACCGCTGCCTGTCTATGTCACCAGCTTACCTGTCTGTCTTCCTTGGTTACTCCGGGCCTGCAATGCCCAGCCCTTTGCTCTCCAGCTGATACCCCCTGGATTTGCTTCATACTTAACCCCATCAGCCTGTTTGTCTATACTGGGAATGCTTCTGCCTGTCTGACCTGCCAGTGATACAGTACTACCTTGTTTCCTCTCTCATGCTCATGCACCTATGAAGCCCACTAGAGAATAGCAAGACAGCAAGACTTCTACTCCTGCCTCGGTAATCCACCCTGCCTGTGTGTCAGACCCTTATCCTCACTGTATCAGTCACAGATAACACAGTTTACCAAACCCCAGTTTCTCATTCACTGCACAGCCCAAATACCCATGTGCCCTCATTCATTCCACCCGCAGGATTTCCATCAGTCATGTTTCGTGGCTTTATCCCCATACCAACCATCAGTACTGTACTCCTCAGCCATTCCCTTGGGCTATCAATTCCATAAAGTCACGATTCCCTACTCTGCAAAGTTCCTGTCAGCCAGTTGATATGTGTAGCGCCAGCTTATTTCCAGGGATACACTACTATACTCCTATTGCTATCAGCCCCCCCCCTTCTCCAGCCAGGGCATCTCATCATGTTTCAGACATTCACCCTGCAGTCTAAGACTGGACATCTTCTGTGTGTGACAATCCCCATTGCTTCCTTGGATCCAGTCTGCAGATGTTCTTTCTTCCAGCCATCATAATTCAACAATCCACCAGCAGATGTGACAACTGGCCAGTTCCCCATAATTCTGGATGGACATCCGTGGCGGTTCCACCTCACTTAGCCCTTCTCAGGCTGACCTATGTGGAGGACCAGCCTGTCTTGCTAGCCCTACATGGAGGCCTAGCTCGCAATATCTCTATCTGTACTATTCCTTAGGCTGACCTACGTGGAGGTCCAGCCGGTCCTACTGGCCTAAGTGGAAGCTTAGCTCAACTCATGTTCCCTACTTCCCTTAGGCTGACCTACGTGGAGGTTCAGCTGGTCCTGCTAGGCTACATGGAGGCTAGCCCGACTCGCACTTATGCTCCTTCCTCAGGCTGACCTACATGGAGGCTCAGCCAGTCCTGCTAGCCTACGTGGAGGCATAGCTCAATTCCCATTCACCACTCATACCTCTGGCTGACCTACGTGGAGGTCCAACCACTCCTGTTAGCCCACGTGGAGGCTTAGTATCATTCTATTGCTGCCATCCTCTAACAGACTCATTGTTTACTTGTTCAACCAAGCATGCAATTATCGTTACTTAGCCAGAATGTCTCAGATCCTCTCAGCTGAGGATCCTACTTCTGCTTCCTCTTTCAAGATTAAAGGATGTTAGTTGTCTTCTACCTTGCAAAAAGTCTTAGCTGTTTGCTTATCATAACCAATCCCCTGAGATGACTTCTCCTTCAAACATCCAGGATTGTCCACTTCAGTGTACTCCAGCCATTCCAAGACGTGAGTCCGCTCCCAACAATTGACCCAACGTGCCTTATGAAACATACCCCACCTATACATCTATGGATGTTGGACTAAGATTTGCTAACTGGACGTGCTACTGGCTTTCTCCATGGTCACTTATCATCAGTACATCAACTTCAAGATTCTACTGGCAATCACCTCAAGATCTACTCTTCGATCAAGACTCGAGATTTGTATTATTCAGTTCTTATTCCTTTTCATTCATTTAGGATTACTGTCCTTTAGTATGCCCAGAGGACGGGCAGGTCAGTAGCCATGGGTCCTCGGAGGTTGCCCCCTAAGGGTTTTTTTCCTCTCCTATGTGCCACTAGCCACACTCTCTGGAGTTGAAGGAGGTAATCATCTAGCGATCACTTTTCTTTTTGGGCCTTCCATTTTCCCTGTGACTAAGCATCCGGCTAAGGGTGAGATACAGAGAAAGGCCAAAAACATCAAGTTCTAACAGCCTTATAGCTTATTCAGTGCAAAGTGTCTAAGCACCAATCATATCCAGTCCAGTTCCTATGTACTACAACCACCGACCTACGTTCATATCCAAGGCTAACGTATCTAAGCACTAACCATATCATCCATCTCCTACATCCTGTAAGCACTGTCCTATGTACTGTTCTAGCTCTAATGTAATTAAGCACCAACCATATCATTCAGTTCTAAGTATCACAAGCACTGAGCTATGCACCACACATAGAACTGAAAGGCTTTAGCCTGTGTTCTATGAGGGAAGTAGCTCCTCCCCATAGCCTTCTTTAAGCCTCCCAACAACCGGCTTCTGCTAGGAGCGAGTTGCATTAGCCCTCCATCCTCCCCTGCCTCCTCTTCCTTCTTCTCTAGCACTCATATATCACCTGGCAGGGCCTTCCATTTCCCCCACGACTAAGCATGTAATTAAGCACCAACCATATCATTCAGTTCTAAGTATTACAAGCACTGAGCTATGCACCACACATTGAACTGTGTTTATATTTTTTGTGCTGGTTTACTGGACCTAGCAGTGACTGCTCCTTGCTATTTAATTGTTTGTATCCTGTACTGTATTTGCCTTGCCTGTACATATTGCTCTATAAACTGCCAATTCCAATCTTGTTGTCTAGCATAGCTATATTCACCATATATTTTGTATTTGTACTTTGCTCTTACCCAGGCAACCATGTATCCTACCTGTTCTGTGTACCTATGTAATTTTTGCCTTCTTGTTCCCCTCTCCCTGGTCGCACCTGGAAATGAGCCTTGGCTCAGTGTGCCTCTCCCAGTTACCAAACTTTAGTTAAATAAATTTCTTAGGAAATCATTTATTTTCACCATTTAAATAGCTTGGAAGTGAAATGCTACCATTTTATTATTAGTTTAGCCTCTGGGGGTGACTTTTTATTTTAAAAAGGGGCCTTTTGAACGTGGTGGTACAAGGCACGGACATCCTCTCCTGCCACTTCTGGGTGTTTCAGGGATATAAAACAAGCCCTGCGGCGAAGTGCAAAGCTGTTTAGCAGTTTTAACCGCTGCATGTGTTGCTAAGCTGCTGATTTATACGCTAGAAATACAAAATCTGCTTTTATATACCATTTTAAAAGAACTGTGATATCCTTGTCTCTTTCAAGCCTCTCACGTAACATATCATGAGACTTTGGAGCCCTAGCAGTTTTAGCACGCTAGGTAGAGGAGTTGTAGTTTGTTACTGGTTATCTCCAGAACTACACCTCATAGGAAATCATTTATTTTCACCATTTAAAGAGCTTGGAAGTGAAATTCTACCATTTTATTATTAGTTTAGCCTCTAGGGGTGACTTTTTATTTTAAAAAGGGGCTTTTTGAACTCTGGGTGGTATGAGGCACAGACGTCTTCTCCTGCCACTTCTGGTTGTTTCAGGGATATAAAACAAGCCCTGCGGCGAAGTGCAAAGCAGTTTAGCAGTTTTAACCACTGTGTGTGTTGCTAAGCTGCTGATTTACAAGCTAGAAATACAAAATCTGCTTTTATATACCATTTTAAAAGAACTGTGATATCCTTGTCTCTTTCAAGCCTCTCACGTAACATATCGTGAGACTTTGGAGCCGTAGTAGTTTCAGCACGCTAGGTAGAGGAGTTGTAGTTTGTTACTGGTTACCTCCAGAACTACACCTCATAGGAAATCATTTATTTTCACCATTTAAAGAGCTTGGAAGTGAAATTCTACCATTTTATTATTAGTTTAGCCTCTAGGGGAGACTTTTTATTTAAAAAGGGGCTTTTTGAACTCCGGGTGGTACAAGGCACGGACGTCCTCTCCTGCCACTTCTGGGTGTTTCAGGGATATAAAACAAGCCCTGCGGCGAGCAGGATGAGCCTGAGCAAGGCAAGCGTGGGCTAGCGTGCATCGCCGTGTGCACAAAGACACGCGCATCTGCGTGTGTTTTGCGTGTTTGGCGTTCTAGTATTTTGGCAGTGGATATTAAATAAAATCCTGTAAGTTTGTTTATTTTCCTTTTGTTGATCCTTTTCCTTTTAGTCAGGGACATATTAACAATCATATAATCATGTCTACTACTATCACTACTGTGGAAGGGTATACAGGCTTTCAATGTAGTGGCTGTCAGATGTTTAGTTTTAACCTTGATCCCATTCCTGTTGGAATTGTTCAGTGTGTCAAATGTAACAAAAATATAGAACTAGAAGAAGAAATAAAGTTATTTGATGAGCGTCTAAAAGTACTAGAATTTAGTCAATTAGAAACTAGGAAAAGGTTACAAATGCCTTCTCTTACAACTGGTAATTTGAATAATCTAGGGAATAGCACAGAACAACTAGAAATGAGGGATACTAATAAAAGAAAATGACTTAGGCAAGAAACAGACTTGTTTGAAATGGAAGATGAGTGGTTTACAGTCCAGGCAAACAAGATGTCTAGAAAAGGAAGAAAAGCAGGAGAATTTTGTCTGCCTTTATCTAACAGCTTTGATCCTTTAATGTTAATTTCTGATACACAAGCCCTGAATACTGTTTTAATAAAGGATAATAATACTTTTCCTGTGGTGGTATCTTCCAGTATATCTCCTCTTGTTCCGTTATTCGATACCAAAACTAAGACATCATTGGAAAGTGCGAGCAATGATTTATTAAGTTTCAACCAAGAAATAATTGCAACACATGAGTCTAATTTAAGGAACCATCTTCTAATAGTCCCAAGCAAATTTTTGTCTTGGGCTCCATGATTTCAAACTTGGATCAACAAATATGTGACATAAACAAATCTACCCATACCCTTTCTCGCTTTAGAAGAACCAAAATACAGGATATTATGAAAATGGTAAAAACATACTTCTAAACAGTGGAAAGACCCTTAGTAATTTTGCACTCTGGCATAAATAATATCAAAGTGCACAACAAATAAAGGAGGCCTACATGGGACTAACAAATACACTGGTAGAATTAGGTGCAAATATAATCTTTTCAGAAATATTACCTGTTATTGGGGCTGATTATTATACTGTTAGTAAAATAAAACATATTAATAATTGGTTAAGGAGTTGGTGTTTAAGACAACATTTGAAGTGCCTTACCAATTGGGGACAGTTTTGTTACAAAAGATTATTATGCTTATGATGGTCTTCATTTAAATAAAAGAGATCCAACATGTTTGGAAAAAGCATCAATTCAGTAATTAATGCTTCTTTAAACTATTAAAGGGGGGAGGGTTAGAAGATCAACCAGTCCCTGAAAGGTTAAACCACGATAAGTGTAGTTTGTCTAAACAAAATGGAAAAAATCCAAAAGAACTAAATAAAAACTTATGGGTCTTACTTCTGAATGCTAGAAGTCTTATAAATAAGATTAGTGAATTGCATATTTTATTGCTGTCTAAAAACATTGATATATGTGGTATAACTGAGACATGGTTTACAGATGATCAGTGGGGGCAAGAAATCCCAGGTTATATACTTTATAAAAAAAATAGAGTATTATCACGAGGAGGGGGAGTTGTCTTACATATAAAGGAATGCCTTAATAGCATTGAATTAGATTTTTATATATCTGATCCATTAGGCATTGAAATTATGTGGGTCAAAATTAATTCAAACATAGAACCTATAATATTTGGAATATGTTATTGACCTCCTTCTTTGGATAATAATAATAATGAATCTTTTCTATATTATCTACAGAATATCAATCTATCTAATAATATTGTATTAATGGGGGATTTCAACTATCCAGGGATTAATTGGCAAACTCTGACTGGGACTACACAACATGAAAAATGTTTCTTGGAAACTACTTTTATTCTAGGTTTTGATCAAATAGCACTTGAACCAACAAGACAAAAAAACATTCTTGACTTAATTTTTACAAATACAACACAGTATTATGATAAGCCTATTGTTTTAGAACCTCTAGGGGATTCTGACCATTATATGTTATATTGGGTAATTAATTACTTTAAGAATGAAAGTAAGGGAATAACAAAGATGAAAAATAATAATAACGTAAACTTTGATGATATTAAAATGCATTTATTAAATTGGAACTGGAGGAATGATTTTGCTCAATTATCCATGGAAGAAATATGGGCAAAAATTAAATCTAAACTGGAATTCTGAATAGATTCCTGGGTGCCTGACAGCAAAAAATATATTAGTAATAGGCGAAACCCAGTATGGCATAACAATGATATAAAAAGATCAATAAAAAGAAAAAAAGGGCATTTAATTGATATAAAAAAAAAATCAGAGATAAATTGGAAAAGGTTTAAATTAAAAGCAAATCAAACAAAATCTATAATTAGAAAGGCTAAAAAACAGTTTGAATATAATTTGGTTAATCAAAAAGATAATAAGAAAAGTGTCTTTAATTATATTGGTTCCCTAAAAAATTCACAAACCAGGGCTGGTCCTCTTTTGATTAATGATAATTTAGTATCTGATGAACAGGGTATGGCTGATGCATTTAATCAACAGTTTTCCAGTGTATTTAAAAAGAATGAAAACTTGGACCAATATCCCAGTTTAAATGTAAACCAAGATATTATATTCATGCCTGCAGAAATATTTTCTGCCTTGATGTCCTTTAAAACTTCCACTTCTGTAGGAATAGATAACATCCCATTTGTATTTCTGAAAGCAATTGCATCTGAATTAGTTGATATTTTAACATTTCTGTTTAATAAAGCAATACTACAAGGTATAGTTCCAAATGAATGGAAACTAGCACGGGTAATTCCAGTTCATAAAAATGGTTCAAAATAGAATATTAAACAGTATAGGCTGATTAGTTTGACCTCCAGTACAGGGAAAATAATGGAAAAACTTTTCTTACATAAAATTAATATACATATTATGCAAAATGGCTACAGTGACATATTTCAATATGGATTTATAATGGGTAGATCATGTCAAGGTAACTTAATAAATTTTTTTGAAGCAGTGAGTATGGCACTGGATATGGGCCTTCCTGTGGATGTGATTTTTTTGGATTATGAAAAGGCATTCGATGCCATATCACATAAAGTTCTAATTGATTGTCTGAAAAAATTATAGTTTCATAAAAATATAATTAAGTGGATTGCATCTTGGTTAACTGGAAGGCAGCAGCAAGTTAGTATTTGAGGCTATAACTCCTCATGGAGTAATGTTACTAGTGGAGTGCCGCAGGGTTCTGTGCTGGGCCCAGTTTTGTTTAACATTTTAATTTCTAGTATGACAACACCAGATGGTGTGTGACTCAACAAATATGCAGATGATGCAAAATTGGACTGTATTGTTAATAACCTTACATCAGTACAAAATCTTCAGAGTAACTTAAATAATATATCTATTTGGGCTAGTCAAAACAAATTGACTCTTAATATATCGAAATGCAAACTCATGCATTTTGGCAAAAATAACGAATGACTCATTATGTGATAAATAATATACCACTAATTAAGGTCTCGTCGGAAAAAGACCGTGTATTGTTATTAGTAATGATTTAAAATTTACTGATCACAATAATCTTACAGTTAAAAATGCCACCAGTTAATAAACTGTATTCTAAAAATTAAAAAGTAGAGAAGCTGAAGTGCTCATTCCATTGTATAGCAGTCTGATCAGATCTAAATTTGATTATTGCTCCTCCTTTTGTACACCAACTTTAATAAAGGATAAGATCACAAAAGAGAAGGTACAAAGACGATTTACAAAAACATAAAGAACTTAAAATTGCTTCCCTATGAAGATAGACTTAGAAATGTAAATCTTTATTCACTGGAATATCGTTCAACTAGAGGTGACCTATGTTTAATTTACCGTGCAACAAAGAGATGAGGCTTTATTTGAAACTCTATGTTTAGAATGGAGTAACTCTCTAAATTCGACTAGATCTCATAATATAAAAATTAAGACATTTCTTGCAAAACAAATAAGAGAAAAAATTATATATAGCAGAATTGTTCCTGTGTGGAACTCCTTCCACAGGAAGTGGTAGATAGTTCAAATTTTGAATTGTTTAAAAGTAATCTAGATAGTTACATGGAGATACTAAATATTATTACCACCAAGATAAGGGTGGCGAAGTCAAAATGGGCTTGCCCTTGCTCGTGACTTAACCTATGAACCTATGAGGGGAACTACGATCCTCAGTGGACTTTTTAATTATTTGGTAACTGGGTAAGACCCACTTGGCACAGGTGCTTGTTTTCAGGGGTGACCCAGGAGCACTGGGGTGGTTAAGTGACTTACTCAGAGTCACACAGTATGCAAGTGGAGGTTGGGGAATCAAACCCAGGTCTGTTAGGTGTACCAGGCTCAATCATTGCTCAATATTCTAACCTCTAGGTTATACTGCAGACCAAAAATGGTACTTTGAACATTTAAACTAGCCAAGGGGGTGGCAGAAGTAATCAGTGAGGCAGAACCCCTCCCCACAGGCTGAATTACAGAATAGGGAGAACCCAAGGGGAGCAGAACCCCAAGGGTACAAAGTAAGGAAGAAAACAAGTTGCTAAAGACAAAAATGGATGAGAACAGGAGCATTAAAGAAGAGCGAGAAGGAGGGACAAAAAAAGAAAAAGGGGATAAAAAGCAGAATTGTAACAAAACCTAGAAGACCTTGTTTGCAAATATTAGAAGTCTACTAATAAAATTTTGGACCTAGAGGCCATCATTACAGAGGTCAATGTGGATACTGTGGCCATTACTGAGTTATGGTGCACTGAAAACCATGACTGGGACATGACCACACCAAGCTATACTCTGTTTAGGAAAGACAGGGTGGGAAGGAAGGGGGGGTGCATTATGTGAGGGAATGCATAAAAGTGACAGAGATACAGGGAGTATTGTGGGGCAGAGGTACTGTGGGTCGCTCTGGAGACAGGGAACAGAGCCATTATTTGCACTGGTGTAATCTATAGAACTCCGGCACGGGGGAGGAGTTAGATAAAGTACTAGTAGAAGCCATTGGAAAAATGGAAGACAAGGGTGAGATGCTGCAGGTAGGGTACTTCAATCTGCTGGATATAGAATGGAACCTTCAGCTGTGGCTTCAACTGGGTGCGAGAGACATCCTGGACTCCCTGCAGAGTTTTCTCAGGCCACTGGTCAGTGAACCCCACTCTTGAGGGGTAATAATGGAACTGGTGCTCACTAACAGGGACAGTGTTGCAGATGTCAAGGTAGGAGACCACCTGGGGACCAGAGATCACCATACAGTGAGGTTCAATATAAGGGTAGCCTGGAATCAAACCACACAAGGGTGAGGGTCCTGGACTTCAGGAGGTCAGATTTATAAAGATGGGTGAATGCCTTGGGATGACCTGGCAGGAGGATAACCTGGGTGGGGTGGAGGAACAGTTGGCAAAGCTAAAAAGATCATCATGAGGGCAACAAATCTCTGTGTCAAGCAAGTAAGCAAAGTAAGAGGAAAATGAGACCGCTATGGTTCTTGAAAGAAGTGCAAAACAGCTAAAAGCTAAGAGGGCAGCATTCAGAAGGTATAAAGAGGTACAGAGGCAGGAGGATGGGGAAGTTTATAAAGGGAAACAGAGGAGGCAGGAAGAGCAGTAAGGAGTGCAAAGGTGGAAACAGAAGAGAGAATAATCCAGGTGGTAATGAAAGCAGACAAGACATTTTTTAGGCATGTAGGCAAAAGAGGAGGATAAGGGGTGGGATTTAATCAATCAATCAGTCAATCAATCAATCAGTCAATCAAAATCTTTATTTTGCCAGGCAGAACATCATTGAGACAAGTTCATTTACAAGATGGACCTGGGGCAAAACAATTGCCAACAGTGTTAAGACATCACAGGTTGATTGAATGTACATAACAATTACATAGTAATAATAACAACATAATAACATATAACCATCGCATGTGACAAGATACTTGCACCAGAACATAGCAATAGGTTCAACAGGCGGTAGTGCCATTTAAATACAATTGCATGGATACAGATAAATGGACGTAAGGTAATGAGCTAAAGTTTATACAGTAAACATCATTGGAGGAGTCATAGTGAAGAGTGGCAGTTCCTCTAGTGTCAAAGTGCAAAGAAGATTGAGATGTAAGAGTCCTTTGATAAGTACTGTAGGCATGGCCTGGCAAGTGGGGTGGGAAGGGGGGGGGTATAGGGAGTGGGGAGGGAAAGTCAGTTGAGATAGGAAAGGGTTGGACATGATGGTCTAGGGAGGAAGGACTGATCAAATGGAGAACACGACAGATGCCACAGGCAGTGGTTGGGGTTTAAGTCCAATATTTGAAGCAAAGACAGGTTAAAAGGGAAGTGGGGGGACTGTGCAAAGGGGCATGAGGAAAACACAGACATACTGAACAAATCAATTGTTCAGTGTTCACAAAGGAAGGAGTAGGGGATGGGCCAAAAAAAAGTAATAGGAGCAGTGGAGGGATCGAGGTGGTCACTAGTCCATTTTTGGAGAACAGAGTCCTGAAGGGACTCATTAATCTTTTTTTTTAAATAAGTTTATTGGATTATCCAAAAGAAATACAGATAAATCATAGACATAACACATGAGGATGAATTAATACCATAATGAGGGCACCACTCCTCTTAATACATACACTTCATATTAAAAGAGAGAATGTGCTATGCCTATAAGATACATCATATGGGGGTATTACCATGCACAATACCTTTAATAATCTGTGTGCCGTGTAACTAAGTCCAAGAGCGGCATGTGATTATTAATAAACAAAAAATATGATTTATCTATGATGTCTCCATTTCCTACTAAGGAAAATGAGAGGATACATGCTTATATTTGCTATTTATACCATCAAGGCAATTTACAACTTTAAACTTGCACCTTGAGTTAGAAAAAACTACACCCTCTGGAAACCAGTTGGGAGAAGAGCAGGTATATTTAGTAAAACAATATATTTGAACAGTATTCATAATACAAGCAATGTTAACATTTGACAGTATAGGTGTCCACACTAGCCTCACATATCAAAACATTACAGCAGAATGTCTGCAGCACCACCTAACAGCGAAACTACCGACTTTATTCCCAAAAGAAGGAAAATGAAATTTATGCAGGCTAGATCCGGTCATTCTTCTAAGAATATAATCAACTGTCCCACACAACATTTTAAGTATTTAGTAAGAAGTAAAACGCCAAAATATTGTCAGTTGTTCATACCATTGTGCTTAAACCTGAGTAGGAACCTCGCAAATCCTCAGGTGGCACCTTCCTCCTCCTCCTCCCCTCATATTCCGAATCTTCTGCTCATCGGGAGCATGCTGGAGCATGCTGTTGTGCCCATTTCAATGCTTCAGCAGAATCAAAGAATATGTGTATTTTTCCCGATGGGCTATTCACAGGCAGGCAGGGAAGAGCATGCCATGTGGGATTTTTGCCTCACGAAGGATCGCTCGTACCCCGTTGAATCTTTTGCTTTTCATTCTGGTAGTGAAACTAAGATCAGGGTATAGACGAACATGTCCACCTTTACATAGCAGGGTCTTCTGGTGATGTGCGAGCCCTAACACAAAATCTCAAGAGCCCACTCCATCTAACACCATCAAGATGGCTCTTGGTGCATCTGGATTAACTGCTCTTCCATGACAGGCCACCCTATAGGCCTTCTGTATATGGAGTGGTCTGTAGATGAAAGGTTCACCCAGTTGTTGCTGCAGCCATCTTTCAGTAACAGAAAAAGGTGCTCTCCTTCACTGTGCTCTAGCAGCCCTACCACCCAAATATTAGAGGAGCAGGGCTTGGTTCTCCAAAGATTCAATCAGTGCTTGCAGGTGAGTGTTTTCTTTCACCAAGTCCGTTGTTCTCAGAGACCACCTCAGAACTTTTTGCCATCCACTGTTTCTGTCTTAAGAGTTGCCATGTACAGTTCCAAAGAAACAACTCTGTTAGTCATTGAGTTGAATTTGTCAGCCAATCCAGAAACTGTTTGAATTAGCGATTAATTTTCAGGCCTAGACTCTGAGCGTTTCTTTGTTAGCCACAGCTGCCACATTTCCTAGTGCAGACCTCGCAGTCGGAGGGTCCAGGGGAGATTTTCCTTTGTCTCCTTGACTTTGCTGTTTTTCTTTTTTACCCATGTTAATGCTGGGAGATTTCGACACCAATATCAGATAAACAAATATCAGGTTGTGTCCAAACTAAGAGGTATATTCTTAATTCCCAACTTCCAGAAATCAGACAATAAGCTCAAGCTGCCATATTTGCTCAGGCGCTACAGCGCCCCCCCCGGGACTCACTAATCTGAAAGTGGACAAAGCAATGGGGCTAAACGAGGTGCATCCAAGGGTATTGAGGGAGCTCAGGGAGGCACAGGCTACAACTCTGAAGTCCAGATTAATAGCTCATTGGCAACAGGAGTGGTTCTGGAGGACTGGAGGACAGATGTAGTCCCACTACACAAAAGTGGAAGCAGGAAGAAGACTGGCAGTTCAGGCCAGACAGCCTGACATCAGTGGTGGGAAAGTTAATGGAATCCCTGTTGAAGGAAAAAATTGTGGAATATCTAGAATCCAGTGGGTTACAGGACCTGAGGCAGCATGGATTCATGGGGGGAGGTTATTTCAAAAGAGTCTGTGAGATTTCCTTGACTGGGTGACCAAGGGACTAGATCAGAGTGGAGCGATGGATGTAGCCTACCTAGATTTCAGTAAGGCTTTCAACACCGTTCCACATAGAAGACTCGTATGTAAATTGGGTAGCTTAGGGGTGGGTCCAAAGGTGGCTAACTGAGTTAGAAATTGGTTACAGGATAGGGTGGTGCTAAATGGAGTTCACTCAGAGGAAAGTAGGGTGACCAGTGAGGTGCCTCGGAGATCTGTGGTGGGAACGGTCCCCCTTAATATCTTTAAGTGACATTACAGAGGAGCTGGAAGGGAAGGTTCACCTCTTTGCAAATGACACAAAAATCTGCAATGGGGTGGACACTGTCTGTGTGTGTGTGTGTGTGTGTGTGTGTGCGTGTATGTGTGTGTGTGTGTGTGTGTGTGTGTGTGTGTGTGTGTAAATGATGAGCAGCGACATGCGAAACTTGAGGAGTGGTCAAGGTTATGGCAGCTAGGTTTCAATGAGAAAAAGTGCAATATAATGCACTTAGCACAGAAACCTGGGGCAGGCCTACAAAATGGGTGGGGTAGTACTGACGACCACCAAACAGGAAAAAGACCTGGGGTAATCATACTGGATTACCTAAAGGTGGCCAAGCAGTGTGACAGGGTAGTTGTGAGGGCAAGTGGGATGCAGGGCTGCAAAGAGAGGGGTATCACTATTAGAAAGAGGGAGGTGGGGCGGCCCGCCAGTGCAGCGGTAGCTCATGATGCCGGTGACTTGGGTTCAGGAATGAGCCTGGATCACTGGAGGACCATCTGGGGGAGGAGGATTGAACATCCTAGGGATGCTGTCCTCCTCCGGAGAGGGAGGGTTGCCACTCCCACTGCATCACCGCCACCTGAGTGAACACGGGTGGAAGTGTAGCTGGGGGCACTACGTGGGAGGGGAGGATGTCGGCAGGGGTCCAGAGTGGTATCACATCTCAGCATGCACCATCTCTTAGGACTCCACTTCATGCTGCTGTTCTTGGGGAGGGGGGGAAAAACAAGGAAAAATGGCCCTGCTCCCTCGCCCGGTGCTGGTGCTCGGAATGGAGTGGCTTGACACCAGGGATGATTAGTGGGGAGGGATGAGCCTCCCTCTTCCCCACCTGGGGGGGTAAACCACAGCAGGATAGGGGTAGCTTCTTCCGGGAGGCCAGCGGCATACGGGTAAGGAAGTAGAGAGGAAGGGTGAGTCTAAAAAAAGCATAAAAAAAAAGAAATAGGGAGGTGGTGTTACGTCTGTATAGATCATTGGTAAGATCCCACCTAGAGTACTGTGTACAGTTCTGGAGACCACATCTCCAGAAGGATATAGACAGAGTGACGGTGGTCCAGAGGAGGGCAACTAAAATAGTGCAGGGTCTGCATCAGGAGCCCTTTAAGGAGAGCAAAAGGACCTGAACATTTACACACTGGAAGAGAGAAGGAAAGGAGAAATATGATACAGGCTTTTAAATACCTAAAGGGATAAATAAGGCACATGTGGTTCTTAAAGCAAGGGTTCAGTGTGAAGGAAAGAACATACTGTTCTTTGCTAAACATGTTTTGAAGATGAACATTCTCAGACATCTGTAGGAGGGAGTCAACAAGCCACTTGACATCCTCCTTATGCCTTAGCTCTCTTCCATACTGGCTACTCAGATGTTCTAAAAATGTGTGTAGGAAACTGACTTGCAGCAAAATCATTCTCATTCCAGAGGAAGCACAACTTACTTAATGAGTTACAGCTTCAATTGGCTCCATGATTTTCAGGAGAGTTTCTATAGCTGACCACTTGCTGGACAAAACGGTAGCCTGTGATGTTGGCACCTGAACTAGGGCGCTGTCCAAAATGGCGTGCATTGTGGTAGCCAAATGGCGATAGGGAGGGAATACGGTGACTGGATGTGGTGGGCTGGGCTACTGCAGTGACAGGATGTGCTATATGACACCGTGGTGGGGGATGAGCATGCGAGCATAGGCTGGGAGGGGGCAGAGGGGATGTAGGTGGTGGCGCTGCAGTTGGTTGCTGACCTGCGCCGTGGCATCGAGGGTTGGTGTCCGGTTGCAGTGCGGGAGGTACTGGGTCTGGGTCCGGGTGCTACTGCAATTTTGTTGCACCCGGCCCAAAACTTACATTTTGTTGCTTTTGCCCCCGACATGCACCTCCTGGAGTTGAGAATCCTTTAGTAGGGGAGTGCAGGGGGTGGCAAAGCAATAATGCTAAGTCCCCGGTGCCATTCTTCCATGCACTGAGGATGTCACAGTGGTGAAAATGTTTTCGCCGCCCTGACATCGAAATAACGTGGCTCACTGTTTGGCAGTCGCCATTATCACATAGAACCGGACAAAACCATAATGTCTGGTCCCGCTATCTTATTGTTGAGCAGATACTTGTGAACAGCAAGTTTCTGCCCATGGAATTGCTGCAACATATGGTAGAAAGACTTTTAGTGGGTCACACAGTCCTGGATTAGCACATGTTAAGGAAGGCTTTTCTCTCACTGCAGGCAGCCACCCCTTTCTAGCCTTCACAGAATGAGAAAAGTGGGTGTAAATATTCTTGACAGTCCCATTAGATCTTCCTCTGGTAAGTTCTTTGTGGGGAAACTCCGAATGACCAAATCCAGACAGTACTCCAGGCAGGGCACATGGGTGTACCCACCATCGCTAACAGTCTTTACAATGTTGCAGCATTGTCCATGACCATTAGATCTGGCTCCAGAGTATTCACTGTTAGCCAGATTTCAAATACCTCCTCAAGCTTCTCCAGCAAGTGCTCTGAGGAATTTGAACAGACAAATCCTGCAACTGAGAGAACAGCATGGTGATGGTATGATGAGGATTCTGAAGACCCAGAACCGGAAGCACTATGAGACTCCTCAGTGAGGTACACTCAAAGGGCTGTAACTGTTATATAGTCTAGCACCTGACCACTTGTTCACATGTCTTTCATGATCTGCACTTTCTTGCAGGAAGACTGCTCAAGGGTATGGTGGACCTCGCTACAGACATTTTGTACAGCTCAGGCATTGCCACTCTCATGAAGATGTTCCTGTATAATATGGTATAGTCGAGGCTCCACAGTATGTATCAGTTTATGAAAGCTGGCACTGGAGACAAAAGAGAAGGAAGGAAGGAAGATTATTAGCCAGCATTTCTGCAACTGCTCTATTGATCTCTTTGCCTTTGTGTGATCTGGAGCAAACCTGGTTGTTCATTCTGCCAACTGATGCAAAGTCACATGCTGCCATGATGCCACAGGAACAACAGAATGTGATGGAACTTTCCCTTCAGTCTGACCTGGAACTGGCGTGTGATTGTCAGCTAGCCAACTGGAGGGAGACAGCTAATCTGAGCTGATCCACTATGGATACCTCATATTGCAGCCACACATGTGGATGTGTGGTACCTTAAGTGATGCACTGATCACATGCCCAAAGTACCCTAAGCAGAAGCTTGACCATGGCTAATTTTAACAAGGCATATCATTCACCTCGCACATGGGAATTCTAGATCGCACACCTCAAAGTATGCCCAGACATCGGATCCCTTTTTGTATTTTACTGGGATTAGATGCAGAGACCCAGAAGGACCCCCAGGATTAGGATCAACTTCCCCCTATTGTTCGGAGATATTTGGAGCTGGGGCATCACTTTTCCTCAGACCAGCAGGTGAGTTGCCTTTTGTGCCTTCCTCCAAGATGGCTTGTTATGGAAAGGGACTGATTTCTTTTTATCACCTTGATGAACATCTGATGACTTGTTGCAAACATTTCCTTCACAAGTTTCTTCTTGGTTCCTCATCTGACTCCTCATCCTCTCCATCAGTCTATATCTCATCAGGGGCTGGATAGTAGTCCTCATCTTGATCACCATCTCCTTTTCTGTCTCCATCATCGGATACAAGATGGGACTTGGGAGTATCACAGTTTGAAGGAGACACTAGAGGATTGTTCTCGCTTGTAGTATCCTCCTCCCCTTACCCTCTTTCAGATGCTGCACAGCCACCTCAGTGGGGACCTCCTCTTCTTCAGCAGTTATTAAGGCACTGTCACTGGTAACAGCTGGCACATTAGGAATTGCAGTAGCACAAATTGACTCCTTCTCTTTCATGACTTGCTGTCTGTTGGCATGCGTCCCAAAAGTGACTTAACCAATGCGTGTCACTTCTATAGGCTTTATCATGATTTTAATGATGTAGTTTATTTATAGACAACACAGAATAACCACTGGTGCCACTATCTGATGGTGGAGTAATGCCAGAAACAGGACCAGGACCACCAAAAAGAGTTTGCTACTTAAAAGTCCTGTTCCTGGGAATCTTCCCCAGTGACTGGAGCCCAGCCTCTCTGCCTGGTCACAGTACTGGTTGTTGTGGCTGCTTTGTTGTCTCCTTCTGCTGCCATTGTTTAGCTTGCTGAGCAGCACACTCACTACTAGATGCTACAACAGCAGCATAGGTGTGTTTTTTGCCACTCGCTTTCCTAACACCGTGACCAGACATACTGACATTAAAGTTTACTGCCTGACTGACACACAGCCTCCTATGTCTGAGTCTGAGAGAGCAGAGCACACTATTCTAGCTTTAAGTGAAAGTGATTTTGCCTCATCTGTCACATCAGACACTACACACATCCTCAGAAAGTAAATCCTATAGAAAAAAAAACATATCTGATCAAAAAGGCAGGACAAGGAGAAAAAAGCATAAATTTTTTTAGTTAGTGTACAAGCTCTTAAACGTGGCACAAAGTCATTTTTAGGAGCAGAAACAATTCCAGATGTCCTCACAACACAGAAGGCTTCCAGAACTGCAATGTGATGCTATCCATGAGTAGACAGGAAGTGCAGTCAGCCATTTACTGTTTACTGGTGAAACCGGAATTTGGGATTGAATTCTGATTCCAATACTGGTTCTGACTACACCACTTTTGAAATTCAGATTTTTCAAGACCAAATTCTTAAATTGGGGAATCAGAAAATCAGATCAGAATTTGATGATTCTGATTCCACAATTTTGAGAAATCCTACTTTGAAAATTGTACAGATTGAAGGGTTAAGCCCTCCTCTTACTCCCACCAAAAACAACTTATTTGTGGTAATCCTTTACCACTTTTGAAGGTAATAAGAGAGGCTCCCTTCTTCCAACAGTGGATTTATGGCAACATGGGCAAGTTTGCCTAGACTAAGAGAGCTGATGCAGGTTGCTGCCTGGCCTCTTTTCTGCCTCTGCCTCTCCCCGTGCTCCTCTGAACTTCTATAGTTATGGTGTATGTAGGGTCTGCTGCAGTACTCCCTTCCCATACCTTCACTTCAGTAAAGCCTGTAAGGCAATTTGGTCCTTTTATTTTCTGTCAGATTTTGAAAATCTGCTTTTTGCTCATTAACTTTTTTCCTGCATAAAAATCAGCTACCTTATTTTGCATGTCTTGTGACAAAGCAGTTGTTCTGAGCCATGTAACTCTTCTGGCAGACAATGAATTTGCTTGAGCTCTAGATGCAGGGTACATCACACTGGCAGTCATATGATATTGGTATTTAACAGCGTACAGAACAGCCTTCGCTGTATGTGCTAGGTCACATTTTCCTTGGGATGGTAAACTCTCCCATGGTAGTAAGATTGTATTTTACTGAGTCAGCTGGTAATGTGCAATATAACTCAGATTGGCTGCCTACCACAGCAACAAAGCTTAGGTAGTGAATGCCTATTTTGTCAGTAGATCAGTTTTCTCGAATCTTATCAGGAGGTGATGTTGAGACATTAACCCTTGATTTCTTGCCAGCAGCTGCCTTAATAAAATCCTCAGGGTCAGGATGAGTATAAATGAACTCAGAGCCCTCCATAGGTGCTACATATCTTTTCTCACTTTTCTTGTCTATTGCTATAGATGTTGTACGAACTGCAAGAATCCTTTTAGTGTTTTTTTTAAACCTTATGTATGGGTATGGGCACAATTTTTTTTTCTGGAGGTGAATCCAGCACACTAACAAAATCTTCTTCCTCTACATCCACTCTTGAGTTAGTGGCAAGTAGGTTCAGCATATCAGCCATTTGTCTCCAAAATGCTATATGGATGAATAGTCCTCATTCACCCTGGCAGAGAAAGAGTGGTATCTGCTGGGAGCCCTATGCTCTTTACTGGAAGATTGCTGTACAACTTTTTCAGTCTCTTTGTGTACCAGAGGCTGTTGCAGAAGAAGAAGAATTTGAAGTGTAATTTCTACTTTCAGAGGTGTAACTTCTACATTCAGAGGTACTTTCAGAGGTGCTTTTCTCTGTATTTATAGAGTGTAGGATGTTGGAAATGTGGATGGTGAAAACAGGAGGGGGGGAATGGGACAAGGAGATGTGGGTACTAGCGGGGATTCTATACTGAAAGGGGTCAGATGGGGCAGAAGGGGAGAAAGGCACAGTCATATCTGGGTCGAGGCTATTCTGGGGTTGACCGCGGGCAGGGCGGGCAAGCACTTCTCAAGTGCGCACAGAGGGGGAGGGAGAAACCTCATATAGTGATGCACATGGGTACAAACAACTTGGTGGGGGAGATGGCAGAGGTGGTAAAGGGGAGGTTCGAGGAGTTGGGTAGGCAGTGTGAGGAGGTGGGGGAGGTCGGTGGCATTCTCTGAGGTACTCCCGGTACCATGTGCAAGTATAGTGAGCAAAAAAAGGATGGAGGAGTTCAATGAGTGGCTGAGGGATTGGTGCCATACCAGGGAGTATGGATTAGTGTCAGACTGGGGCAGGGCCTGGGGCAAAAGTGACCTATATGCAGAGGACATGTTACATTTGAGCAGAGAGGGGAAGGGAGTACTAAAATGGGGAATAGAGGGGTAGATATTAACAAAGGTGTATTTAAACTATGAGATGGCGTGGCAAGGGGACCACTGATAGGAAAGTGGTCCAGAAAGGGGAGCCTAGTGAGCTCACCCCCCTAGTTATGGGTAAAGGCAGTGGGGAAGCAGCACAGGGAGGATAAGAGGGTGAAGAATAGGGGTAGGAAGGAGGATACAAGGTGGAGGGTGGTCTCACTGAATGCAAGAAGCCTAAGGAATAGAACAGCGGAGTTACAGACTCTCTTGGCGGTGGAGATGTGGACATTGTGGCCATCACGGAAACATGGGCCACCCAGTACCAGGACTGGGATATGATGATCCCAGGGTTCAGGTTATTCAGAAAAGATACAGCTAAGGGGAATGGGAGGGAGTGGCAATCTATGTAAGGGAGAGGATAAAGTGCATAAGGGAGGAAGGGGAGGGGGGAGGACAGAAGCACTATGGATGCAGTTCCAAGATGCAAAGAATAGGACACTGAGGATGGGTGTGGTGTGCAGGCCACCAGCTCAGGGGATTGACCTGTACAGGGAATTAGCTGAACAAATTAAGTGGGTCTGCAGGAAGGGGAGCACAGTATTGGTGGGGGACTTCAACCTACCGGGGGTGCAGTGGGGCATCCCATTCACTACGAATGCAAGGGTGTGGGTCCTGCTAGAAGCATTTCAAGACTTTTTTTTATCATAGAATGCTGTTTTCTCCTCAACTGCGGAGAGGTACTGGCGAATCATCCAGCCACAGGCACCCACACCCCCGGACCAGGTCTGGCCAGTGACTCGCTCTCCCCACAGGTTGGCAAGTAGACAGGATCCCCTCCCCCTATGGGGACCTGGAGCACAGACACCCAAGGGGCACACCTCTCATGTCTGGGGGCACAGGGCACGGCCATCAGCCACAACGATCGTCCTGCAATTATCCACCATTTTCTCCCCTTAGGAGCCGGACATGCAATGGCGTCAGCGCACAGTCATGTGGATGCTCGCCACACTCCACCCCTTGCCTGTGCATGCAACCGTAGTGTAACTGGCCTCCATCAGTTGCCGCAGCAGTGCAATGCAGTTTTCCCACCCACCCCAGAGAAAGGAGAGCTGTCGTTGGATGCTCAGTCCTTCCTCTCCCCTTACAACCCCCGGCGGCCCAAGTCCATTCCCAAACCCAGGTTGCCAGCATGGCGTGAGGTGCGATGTCCAGCGCCTCAACCCTCAGTGCCACCGGGCTGGCCAAGACAGCTTTCTGACACAGCTGGTGCAGGGGCTGACTCAGTTAGAAAGGACCTTGGACCTTGTACTGGATAACAGGGAAGCTGTAAGGAATCTGGAAGTGGAGGAACCACTGGCTGGGAATGACCACTATTCGGTGTGGTTCATGCTCAACATGGGGAGGGAAACAGGGGGCACGGGTACAAGGGTGATTGAGTTTGGGGGGGTAGACTTTAAGAAGATGGGGGAAATGTTTGGCAGGCACCTGGCAGGAATGCAGCCACACATGGATACAGACCAGAAATGGGACATCATAAAGGAAGGGCCGGCGGAGGCAACAGAGTCTTGCACTAGGAAGAAAGGCAAGAAGGGAAGGGCAAAGAAACCCAGCTGGCTGACACAGGAGGCTATGGAAGGGGTTAAGGCAAGAGGGCAGTGTTTCACTCTGCTGAAGGGGCCTGTGTACTAATCTCTGCATTTTTGGGGTGGAGTCTTAATCCAGCTTGGTACGGGGTCTATGCCATAAATAGTATAAGGTTTTATCCTGGGGACTTGGGTGATGTATATGGTTTCATCCTGGGGTTTTAGGTGATGTACTGTCTGCATTATCAGTAGGGCTGTAAAGACTTGTGCAGCTGCAAGCATTGGTTGGGGCTGGGGAGACTTAAGGTACAGGTTGCGGACATTGGGGAGATACTGTTGGATCAGGGGTTGGGCTGGTGCATATAGTACGAGTAACACTGTGTTAACCTGGTAGAAGAGTCAGGTAGTGCTAACATGGGGAGGATTGGGGCAGCAGTATGGAGGAACGTACTGTGGAGGCTGGGAGGGTGTCCGATATGTCACAGGATGAACAGGTTGGAGGAGGAGGTGAGGAGAATTAGGAGAGAGCTCGAGGGAGAAAGAGAAAGGAGAATAGAGTTTGAGACAAGGGAACATGAGCATGGAAGCAACCTACAGATGTGGCATGGGGGATGGGTCAAAGGAAAGGGGGGCACTAATCGGGACAGGTAGTCCAGTAATGAGAGTTGGACTAAGGTAGGGCCTACCGGGGGGATGGACTCAGGACAGGAGAGTAGAGAGTTTGCAAGCCAGAACAAAGGTGGAGAAGGGGTTTGATGTACTGATGACACTTGTGGAGGAGGTGGGGAAGAGATATGGGGGCGGATGAGGGCACAAGGGTGAATGTGCAGTGGAAGGCCTAAGGGCTATAGAGGAGGGAAGAGCAAGGAAGGAGAGGAGGGGGCACTGCAGAGGCAGGGCAGGTGTGTGTGAAGGATGGGGTGAAGGTAATAAACAGGAGGGAAGGGGGCTAGAAAGGAGGGTTCCACTAGAGGAAAGAGCAGAGCTCCTAGAAGGGGAGAATCAAGAGAATGGGTATGTGGGGGGATGGGGGGGTGTAAGTGGAGCCAGGGAAGAAGGGGGTGTTTTGGTGGTAGGGGACTCCATATTTAAGGGGATTAGATGGGGCAGTAATGCGGAATGGCAAAGTCACATATGGGTGGAAGCTATACTGGGACTAAGGGCAGATAGTGTGGGATATGCAGCTCTAAGGTGTGTGAAGAGGGTCGGGGGGGAGACCGCACATAATGTGGACAAATGACCTGGCATAGGAGACTGTGGAAGTAGTGAAGAAACGGTTTGGAGGTTTGGGAAGGCTGTGTGAAGAGGTAGGGGAGACAGTGGCCTTCTTTTAGGTGATCCCGGTACCCTGTGCGAGCACAGTGAGGAAGGCGAGGATTAGGGAATTCAATGTTTGGCTGCAGGAGTGGTGTAGATCAAAAGGGTATGGGTGGGTAAGGGTTTGGGGAAGGACCTCTGACAATAATATGCTATGTGCAGGGGGCAGACTGCACCTAAGTGAGGAGAGAAGGGTGTATTAAAGCAGAAGCTGCAGGGATATGTGGCTGTCTATGTGTTACAGACCCCTTGGCAGTGGAGGGGTGGACACTGTGGCCTTCAGGAAACATGGGCCACCTAGTACCAGGACTGGGATATGATGATCCCAGGGTTCAGGTTATTCAGAAAAGATTGGGCTAAGGGGAATGGGAGGGAGTGGCAATCTATGCAAGGGTGAGGATAAAGTGCATAAGGGAGGAAGGGGAGGAGAGGAGGACAGAAGCACTATGAATGCAGTTCCAAGATGCAAAGAATAGGACACTGAGGATGGGTGTGGTGTACAGGCCACCGGCTCAGGGGATTGACCTGTACAGGGAATTAGCTGAACAAATTAAGAGGGTCTGCAGGAAGGGGAGCACAGTAGTGGTGGGGGACTTCAACCTACCGGGGGTGCAGTGGGGCACCCCATCCACCATGAGTGCAAGGGTGTGGGTCCTGATAGAAGCATTTCAAGACTTTTTTTTTATCATAGAATGCTGTTTCCTCTTCAACTGCGGAGAGGTACCGGCGAATTGTCCAGCCGCAGGCACCCGCACCCCTGGACCAGGTCTGGCCAGTGACTCGCTCTCCCCCACAGGTCGGCAAATAAAAAGGATCCCCTCCCCCTATGGGGACCTGGAGCACAGACACCCAGGGGTGCACCTCTTGTGTCTCGGGGTACAGGCACGGCCATCAGCCACCACAATCGCCCTGCAATTATCCACCATTTTCTCCCCCTAGGAGCCTGACATTCAATGGCGTCAGCACACAGCCACATGGACGCCCGCCAAGCTCCACCCCTTGCCTGTGCATGCAACTGTAGTGTAACTGGCCTCCATCAGTTGCCGCTGCAGTGCAATGCAGTTTTCCCACCCACCCCAGAGAAAGGAGAGCTGTCGTTGGATGCTCAATCCTTCTTCTCTCCTTCCAACCCCTGGTGGCCCAAGTCCATTCCCAAACCCAGGTTGCTGGTGTGCGTGAGGTGCGATGTCCAGCGCCTCAACCTTCAGTGCCACCGGCTGGCCAAGACAGCTTTCTGACAGCTGGTGCAGGGGCTGACTCAGTTAGAAAGGACCTTGGACCTTGTACTGGATAACAGGGAAGCTGTAAGGAATCTGGAAGTGGAGGAACCACTATGTAGGAGATGAAACATGATCATAGTGGGAGAAGATTCTCCTGGATGCACTCTGGGGGTTCCTGATACAGCTGGTTGCTGAACCCACTAGACTGGATAACACGCTGGACCTGGTACTATCGAACAGTGAGGCAGTAAGGCACATAAAGTTAGAGGACCCATTGGCTGGCAGACCACCAAGCGGTGTGGTTAAACATCACAGTGAGCAGGGAGCCAGAGGGTTCAGTAAGGCGGTGGAATTCAGGAGGGTGGACTTTGGGAGGATGAGGGGAGTTGCTGAAGGGGAGACTCGAGGGCAGGGGATGGAGACAGTGCAGAAATGGAACATAATAAAGCAAGGGATCCTAGAAGCAATGGAAATGTGTACCAGGTTACAGAGTAAGAAGAGTAGAGTAGAGAGACCATGCTGGTTGAATAGGAAGGTGATAGGGAAGGAGAGGGCAAAAAGAGTGGTGTACCTGAAGTTTAGGAGGACAGGGAAGGGGGAGGACAGGGAGGAGTACACAAATTGGTCTAAGGAGGTGACCAGGAGAGTAAGAGGAGCAAAGGCCACAAGGGAACTCAGGTTAGCACAGGGAATAAAAGGGGAGAAAGACTGTTTTGGATACATCAGAGAGAAAAGGAAGTGCAGGGACAGTATAATGAGAATAAGAAAGGGAGAGGAGTGGGTGGCAAAGGGGAAGGAACAAGCGGAAGCACCGAGTGAATACTTCTGCTCAGTGATTATAGAGGAGAAGGGGGGTCCAGCACCACCCTGGTCTGGGAGGAGGGCGAGTGGGGGGGTGAGGTAACGGATGGCAGTATAGAGGGTAGGAGAGTTTTGGAGGGGCTAAGGGCACTGAAAGTGAGTAAGGCACCGGGGCCAGATGGTATCCACCCCAGGGTGCTGTGGCTGATGGCAGAAGTTCTAACGGGAACCACTGACAGGCCTGTTCAGCACCTTCTTTAAAATGGAGATGTGCCTTAGGGGCTGGAGGATGGCCCATGTAGTATCGTTACATAAAAGCAGTACAAGGGATGAGCCAGGGAACTATAGACCAGTCAGTCTGACATCCATAGTGGGAAATCTCTTGGAGATGACACTAAAAGAAAGGCTGGTGGCATTTCTGTAAAGCAATGACCTTCAGGATGGGAGGCAACATGGGTTTGTTTCAGGGAGATCCTGCCAAACTAATCTTATACAGTACTATGACTGGGTGACGAGGGAGTTGGATGGGAACCATGCTGTGAATGTGCTGCACTTGGACTTCAGCAAGGCCTTTGATTCAGTGCCCATGGGCGACTAGGGTGAGAGATTGGCAGGGTGGGAGTGGGGACAAAGATGGCATGCTAGATCTCAAACTGGCTATGGGGTGAGGCTACAACGTGTGGTGGTGGTGGAGGAGGAAGTCTGGGATCCTAGATCTGTGACGAGTGGGGTGCAGCAGGGTTTGGTGCTGGGTCTGGCACTATTTGGGCTATTCATCTCGGACATTGCACTGGGGGTGGTGAGCAGGATTAGCCTGTTTGCCAATGACACCAAAATGGGTGCAGTAGTGGATGAGGCAGAGCTATGTATGCAGCTACAGAGGGATCTAATCAAGCTGGAGGAATGGTCAGGTAAGTGGCAGCTGGGGTTCAATGTGAAAAAATGCAAGGTGATGCATTTTGGGGCCAGGAACCCAAGGAGAGAGTACTAGCTTGGGAGAATCAAGCTGGGGATCACTGAGGAGGAAAAGGACCTGGGGATATTGGTAGTGGGGAGCATGAACAATTCTGCTCAGTGCAGGAGAAAGCGGCAGTAAAGGCAAATAGGATGCTGGGGTGCATATACTGCGAGGGATTCACATCCAGGCGCTGGCGGGTGATCTGCCCATCTACAGGTCACTGGTCAGGCCGCACTTGGAGTACTGTGTGCAGTTCTGGAGGCCGTACTTGAGGTGGGATGTCAATCTGCTGGAGGGAGTGCAGCGGAGGGTGACTAGGATGATTCAGGGGTTGGAGGGAATGGGCTATGAAATAAGGCTAAAGGAACTGAATATGTACACACTGGAAGAGATGCAGGATAGGGGGACATGACTGAGACCTTCAAGTACCTGAAGGGTATCAGCAAGAAAGGGGGCGTGAGGGGTATTCAAGCTGAGGAGAGGGAGGGAAACCAGGGGCATGAACTAAGAATAGAGGGAGGGAGATTCAGGGGGAGATGAGAAGGCATTACTCATAGTGAGAGTGGTGGCAAGGTGGAATGCACTACCAGAAGGTGGATAGCAAGAGAAAATGTGGTTGGTTTAAAAAGCTTTGGGACAAAGTACAGGGGTGGGTAAGGGTGGGTAAGGAGGATAACAAAGGGGCTAAGGGGATGGGGAGGAACACTGCATTCTAGAGGGCTAGCTGCACAGTCGAGCAGACTTTGATAGATCAGTAGGTCTGTTCTGCTGGCAAATCATATATTAATATGTACAAGAAATCAGGAGGGGTGAAGATAAGGATACGTACATGGGGAAGTCTAGGGAGGTTACCAGACTGGCCAAGGCGGCCAAGGCATCCAGGGAGCTTACACTGGCGCAATGAATGAAAAGTAGAAAAAAGACTTCTTCCGCTACATCAGAGTGAAGAAAGAGCAAGGATCAGCTGGTGAGGATTAAGGATGGGGGTGGGTGGAGAAAGGTGTGGAGCAGGCAGAGGCACTGAACGAATACTTCTGCTCAGTATTCACTCAGGAGAAGGGGGGCAGGTACCCTGGTGAGGGTGGGTGGGTGGGAGAGGGATGACAGATGTAAGGATTACAGAGAGCTGGGTACTAGATGAGTTGAGGGCATTAAGGGTGGCCAAAGCACCTGGACTTTATGGCATTCACCCTAGGGTACTAAGGAGTTGGCAGAGGTCCTGACAGGGCCACTGGCTGACCTATTCAATACCTCCCTGGATACGGATGTGTACCATAGGAATGGAGAAGGCCCATGTGGTGCCCATCCACAAAAGTGGCCCAAGGGATGAACCAGGAAACTATAGACCAGTGAGCCTCACATTGATCATGGGAAAGCTCATGGAGATCATACTAAAAGAGAAGCTAGTGAGCTTCTTGGAGGAAAACAGTCTCCAGAATGGTCAACAGCATGGATTTATAGTTGGCAGATCCTGCTAGACAAACATTGTAGAGTACTATGACTGGGTGACGTGGGAGCTGGATAAGGGCCATGCAGTGGATGTCCTGCATTTGGACTTCAGCAAGGCCTTTGTTTCAGTGCCACGTTGAAGGATGGGGGAGGGACGGGAATATTTGGGGGAGGGACCAAAAATGGTGAAATGGATCACAAACTGGCTAAAGGGAAGGCTGAAAAGGGTGGTAGTGGGGAGGACCTCTCGTCACTGAGATCGGTGACGAGTGGAGCACCACAGGGATCAGTACTGGGACTGGTGCTGTTTGAGATTTTTATTGCAGATATCTCACACAGGATCTGGAGCAAGATCAGTCAGTTCACAGATGATACCAAGATGGGAGCTGTGGTTGATGACGCGAAAGGGTGGAAGGGGTTGCAAGAGGACCTGACTAAGCTGCAGGAGTGGGTAGACACATGGCAGTTGGGGTTCAACGCCAAGAAGTGCAAGGTTCTGCACTTTGGAGCCAGGAACCAGGAAGTAATTATCACTTGAATGGGGTACTGTTTGGGAGCTCCACAGAGGAGAAGGACCTAGGAGTGATCATTACGGGAGCATGAACAACTCTGCTCAGTGCAGGAAGGCAGCAGCAAAGCCAACAAAATGCTGGGGTGTTCAGAGAGGGATCTCTCCAGAAGGAGGGAGGTTATCCTGCCCCTGTATAGGTCATTGGTCAGGCCCCACCTGGAGTACTGCATGCAGTACTGGTGCCCATTCCTGAAGAAGGACATCAAATTGTTGGAGGGGTGCAGCGAAGAGCTACAAAGATGATCCAGGGATTGGAAAGCAAGCCCTACAAGGACAGGCTTGGATAGCTGAATATGTATTCACTAGAGAAGAGGAGGGATGGGGGGATATGATTGAGACCTTTAAGTATTTAAGGGGAAAAAAGATCAACACAGAAGGAATTTTACAGATGAGAAGGGGATGGACACAAGAGGGCATGGACTGAGATTGGAGAGGGAAGATTCAAGAGGAGATGAGAAGACATTTTTTCACGGAAAGAGTGGTGGACAAATGGAACACCTTACCAGATGAGATAGTGTCCTGTAAGATGGTGAGCAGTTTCAAGAGGGGTTGGGACAGGGAAGGGAAGGGATACTGGGAAGGGGGGTGGAGGGGCAGCTGTGAGATGAGGGCTAGCTGCACACTTGAGCAGACTCGATGAGACCATGAAGCCTGTTTCTGCTGGCAATTTTGTATGTTTGTATGTTTTATAGGTGAGCACTCTTGTGTAGCTGTTGTGAAAGCTGGTGCAGACAAAGACTGATATTTAGGGCACAAACGTTTGCCAAGTGCACAGTTTTTTAAATCATGACCTGGGTTGTAAGCAAAGTTTGTAACCATCTGCTTTTGCAAGCCAGTGTTTACATGATATACATTGTTTAAATATTGAAGACCGTATTTTCTTTTTTGGATTTCCTATCGTGCCAATTTGATAGGGAGCAAATTTAATATTTGTTTTAGTAGTTGTACTGAAGAAAAAAGTACAACAATTTTAAAAATAAAGTCCAGTTTAAACAAAATTATTTAATTTTGTTTGATTTGGAAGCAGGAACTCCAAATTGGGAATCGCAACTGAACCAGTAAAAAACACTGAAATGAAAGCAATTTATGATAAACCACCATACAGTATCGAAAAAATTCAGAAACTTTGTTAAATAAGAAAATGGTAGTCAAAACTAAGAAGAAAGCCACAGGATAGAGAGGCAGTATAGCGCAGTGGTTTAAGGCTCTGAGCTGTAAACGTGATAATATCCAACAAACCAGACCTGGGTTTGAATCCCACAGCTTCCACTTACATACTGTGTGACCCTGAGCAAATCACTTAAATACTCTGTGCTCCCAGGTCGTGCCTATAAAAAAGCTTTCAGCTTAGTGTGCTAATCCTGGTTAAACCCAACTAAAAAAAAAATAATTCCAGCCTGGGCTCCAGATAAGACTTTTTGGGAGGAGTACTGTACTCATAATGAAAATGAGGTGAGTACAGCCAAATTCATATGCGTACAAATTGGCGGGATGCCATGAAGTGAGGAGTACATTTTTAAAAACTGTAGTTTTTTTTTTTAGATAAGAACTGATCAGGTGCCAACAATGCTCCAGATAATGTTGGCAGGTTGGAGAACAGTGAGTAAATAGTGTACGAGTGCTGTAAATCTGGAAAACAATTGACTCCTTTTGAATCACCAGTTATTTATTTTTTATTTTTTTATTTATTTATTCTAGGATTACAAGTACTTTTGAGCCAAGGCTCTTTTACAAAGGTTCCATATCAGAAATAACAAACAACAAAGGAAGCAACAGTGAAATAACAGTAAACAATTCTATGTACAACAGTGCTATTGAAAGGGTCAATTATAGGAAGAGTAAAGTGTAGAGGAGGAGGAGGAGGAGAAGTGTAGATAGTTAACAGAGGCAGCTATAGTAAGATGGTGAATAGCTAGGACACATATGTCCACAGGGAATGGGTAGGGTCAGGCATCTGGGGTGGCAGAGAAACAGGGATGAGAGGAGAGGGGAGGATGAAGATGCAGCTGGAGGCATTTGTCAAAAAATAAATGGGAAGGAGTGATAGAAGAAAAGGGGGCAGAGTGGGGGAGATAAGTGCTGTAATGGGGCAAGAGAGACTAATGAGGTGGTGTGAGACCTGAGATTTGGAAGTGGTGGCCCCAGGAGCTGGGGGAGGGACTGGGGGCCAGGGTTGCTGGCATATGTTAGGATTAAAGCTGTGTAGGTCATCATCTAGGAGAGGCAGTCACAGGAGATAGAGGCAATGAGATGGGCCCGAGCCTGGTTTTGAACAGACCTAGTGTTGAGGCAGAGGAGAGGTGTGACTGAGACCATTCATCCATAGAGGAGCTCTATAGGCGAAGGAGTGTTGGCCCTGCGTAATTCGACAGCGAGGAACTTGTAGAATCTGGGTTGTTGAGCTCCTGGTGTTCTGTTGGTTGTTGTTTTGATGTAGGGTGTGAGGTCATGGTTGCTTTTTCCCGCCATATGACATTTGAGATACTTTATACGGTTGGAGAGTTGGAGCCGTCCAGATTGTTCATAAAGGGCACAGTTGTGGGTGAGGTGGTGGGCACCAGTTGTGAGTTGGCATGCTTTGTTAAGAGCAGTTTTTGTAGGTCGGAGAGTGGACGTCGTGGCAAAGCCATAGATAATGAGGCCATAATCAATAATTGACACCACAGAGCTCTGGACAGCAATCTTCAGGGCCTCTGGGGTGAGGTGCTGCCTGTGCTTGTAGAGTAATCCAAGGTGTGTGCTGGCAGCTTTAGCCACGCTGTCAATATGAGCCATATAGGAGAGATTGGAGTCAAGCAATCCTAGGTATTTGAAAGAGTAAACTTGTTCGAGGACAGTCCCTGCTTGGTGGAGATGGCTAGAGGTAGTGGTGGGCGAAGTGGACTCAATCTGCTCTGCAGAGTGTTTCAGGAGCAAGGCGGGATCATGAGTGCTCGCAATGTGAAGCAGAGTACTTCGTCATGAATGAGAACGCAAAGTCTATTGCAAACCACTTATCATACATTCTCGCCTTCCCTGGTCACTACTTTAATTTTAATGCGGCATTGATGAGCTCCAAAGTGGATTTTGCAGTGATTCATGGAGTTCAGGTCACATGGGCTCTATATTGATCTCGCAGCCTCAGTTCAGGGTAGTATGAGTATGAAGAGAGTAGGAGACAGTGTGCTCTGATAGCTGGCTGTGGAATCTTGTAAAGCTGTTGAAAAAGCATTTTTGCTTTTTTGGGGGGTCCAACTGTAGTTTATCGATTGTAGGAAACCCTCCTGTGCTCACATCATCGAGCGTTTTTATTTGTGTGTGGGTTTTGAATGTTAATTTACAACATTGAGTGTGTGTGTGTTGAAAGACAGTGAAAGTGTGCTGTGTGGGGGAAGGGTGTATCTGTGTGTAGGTAGATTTAAGTTGGATAACTAGTGATTTCTTTATTTTTTGGTTATATTTTTGTTATATAACTGACTGTGTTAATGTACACATAGTACAATTGTCAGTAATAGTAGAAATTTTCTTGCTGTTTGTTGTGTGTATATGGTGCAGCATTTCATAAGATCAGGTTGTTTAAAGTAGAAATTTACATTTTGTGGCAGTATACTGAACTTTGCATTTGAAGGCCACATTCCTCGTTGAGCATTGTACACAACTGTTCTGTGTTGTGTGCATCAAATATAATACACCTTTTAAAATTTGTGACACAGACTAGTGTAAGTGCAACTAAGAGCAGCAGTGTGAACCTGCTATCCACTTCAGCTGCCTGATTTTGTACTGCGATCGTGAGTCCCTCCAGTCAGAAAGTGAACGTATCAAAATCTGAATTCGGTAAAAATATTTGTGATTGATCCCCCAAAATGCCTGCAAAGAAATGTACAAGCAAAGCTGTTTCTGGCCATGGCAATGTTGGCAGTAAGAGGGTCTGTGGGCGTGGTAGTAGTACGCAGACAGAGAAGTGCATTGCTGATGTGAGAAAAGGTATTTCTCCTGCAGTGTTTTTTACAGCCCAATCAGTAGCTTCACTCATAGTTGGAGGAGATGATGTTTTCCCAGCCAGTAGTGTTAGTGGTGCTGGAGGTAGTATTAGCATTGTTACGTCAAGTTCTAATTCCGACCAGTGTACCGTATCCAAACATATTGAGTGTGATGCAGTGCAAGTGAGTGATGACAGCGTAGCTGATGTCATACTTCCCAGTAACATCCCATTAACTGAACCTGAGAATTCTGATGATCATATCAATGATAGCAAATGTGATATTCCGTCCACCGTGGCACTTAACGTCACGCATTTTCTATGCAGTGATTCACAGTGTGGTGAAAAAATATCAGGTGATGGTGGTGTAGATGCTGATGATGAATGTGATGATGCTGATGATGATGATGTTGCTGTTGTTGCAACATGCAGTCCACATGCTAGCATCCAAGCAGAAGATGTGGATGTGTGTGAGTGACACTGATGAATATGATGATAATATAATTGACCCCAGTTGGGAACCGGAGAAAAATAAATTAAAAGTGGCTGTGTCTGAGTCTGTTTCCGAACTCGTAGAAGTTGTGATATACCGTTTTAGTTGATGATGATGATGACAACCCAGTAATCAGTATGATAGATAGTCATGGTGTTCATTTGCAGTCCAGGTGTGCAGTGCTCGAATCATCATGTGCCCCCCCCACTTCAGTGCTTAGAATAACAGACTTAAATAAGCCACATCATCATGGACATGTTAAAAGCAGAGCATAATAATCCCTTGTTTGAGATTTTTTTGTTCAAGATGCAAATGATGATTCAGTTGCAATCTAACAGGTTTGCCATGTGCGTGTGAGTCAAGGTAAAAAGGGGAGCCATCTTGGGACAGGAGGACAGCATGCGCATCTGAAGAATAGGCACTTGGCTCTGTGGACCCAGCACAAGCTGGCAGCTAATACCACAGTGGGGCATTCACCCATGTCACCGGCAACCATAGCCAGCATGTTATCCCCTTCCATGACTGTTAAGTCCAGTAGGAAATGAAACGTGTGCAGTAGTGTGGTAATAACAGCAGAGGATTACTACAGGCATAATCGGAGGGTTCCTTGCCCCAAGCAAGCGGCCATTGCCGTCACTGAGGAGTGAGTGGGAGCCCTAATCGGAGGGTTCCTTGCCCGAGCAAGCTGGCCGTTGCCGTCACTGAGGAGTGAGTCGAGGTACTGTGTGCTGTGTGCTCTGCTTCTGAAACTGTTTCAAAGCGTCTGCCTTTGTTTCCGTTTTGAATTTTGGCGCCTTTTCTGAAACCTTCTGCCCGCAGCCAAAATTAAATGAAAAGGCGCTATCTCAGCTGAGTTGTGGACAACCGAACTCTACCAAGCCTAGAGCTAGCATGATGTCAGGCTTCTAGGTGCGAGTGACCTGTTGTTAGTGTCCACAGGCAGCCCGATCCAAACAGCAGCTGCACCACGATCTCTCAGCCCCCAGCCCAAACTCCTGACAATAGCGCTGTTCCAGAGCTGCTACACGGCTGCTCCCCACCCGCCCCTCACCACACCCACCCTTGTCTGGCATTAGTTATATGGGGTGGTCTTCCGCCTGCTACCCACCTACTGTGGCTGCACATGTGAGGATTTTAACTATCTCCTCACTTTCTCATTTGCAGCCTATACGTCCTTGCCACTAGAGGGCATCTAGAAACTCAGACACTGATAAACATTCCTGCATCTACCCTTGATAGGAAAGCTCATTTAAATTAGTTATTTTCACCTTGGCTCTCAGATATCTGTGTTTTTCATCCCTCCCCATAGCAACCCGGCATCATTACTATCGCATCCTTCTTTTATAAAAATTGGGTCAATAATCCCAGTGTAACTGTCCTACTAGTCTTTTTTTATCTTACTACTTGATGTGTTACTTAGGCTTAGCCATCCACTCTCTTGTGAGGGCATCTCCCCTCACCCTACCTTTTCTTCATATACACTCACTCTATCCAAATGGTCCCTTGTGACCTTTCCTCTCTTGGTCCATAGCAACAGAGCCGTAGGAAGGCATTTTGGTGCCCTGGGCAAGAGACTAATTTTGCCCCCCCAGAAAACAGCCGGTGGTCTGGGGGCCTTGCAGCCCCAAGAAGCTCTAGGTTATTTACATGCTCTGTAGTGAGTTTAGGGCTTTTCTTGAAGGAAAAACATACTTTTGTTGTCGTTCCTACCCTGATTTCAGAGAAAACTTTGCTCATAGAATCTGAGGTGTGGGAGTCGAAGATGCTGGCTGGCTGTCATCAGAGTGTGCAGTGCAGCTGCAATTGTTGTGGACAACTGTCTGACCAACAGTTCCATCGAGAGTGGCTCATGGGGGCATATATAGGCACCTCAGTGGCATAGATGCAGTCCTCGAGTGCTGGACACATGTACCTCTGAGATGCCCCACCTGCAACCACCCATCCTCGCATAGGGGTATGTATCCCCATGAGCCCACTCACTCAGCCCTGATGTCAGGCTCCACTACCCCTGTAGTGGAATCACCACCACCTAACAGAAGGAAAAGCCTCCACCCCCCGACCATCCTTCCTTCAGCTAGACTATCTCCAGCACTCATTGCTGTTTGACCACACTTCTAGACCATAACAGACTCCACCCCCCAACCATCCTACAGTAGCTTGAACACCTCTGCAACACCACACTCACCTTAGCTGCCTACCTTCCCTATAGTTGAACCACCACCCTACACCAAGACAAGTGCCCATGAACCCGAACAATCTCTGCAACTAGACCAACCGCGCATACCTCTAAACTGTCCTTGATTTTGCAACTAAATTAGCATTTGTCCATCATAAAGTTTGTTTTTATGGTAGAGAACAGTGGGGTGAGGGGGTTAAAATCACGAAATAATGTAAAACATTAAAGTTACAGACTTATTCTTCTTTAGAAAATGCAGATGAATACAAATCCCCTTTTTCTATCAGCTTTTTGAGTGAATAATGTCAATTTATAACATGTGTCCAAGATTTTGGATCTTTGTCCCTGATTATTTTAAGTCTTGTCCCTGATTCATGAGGCAAGAGGTTTAGAGGTATGTAGCCCCAAGTCTAGCATCCCTCCAGAGGACCACTCTTTCTGCAGTGGCATCCCCCACCAAACAATATTCGGACTGTATCCAATCCCCCCACCACAGGAACCCCCATAGAAAAGCACCCCCTGCATCTGCCTCTACCCTCGCCCCCCAGGTGGGAGAGGGCCAAGGAGTGTAAGATTTACATCATAGAACTGCTGCTATGGTGCTGTCCAGGGTCCCACAGTATAACTTCTGTCATACAAAAAAACGTGCTGCTCCTCTGGTCCACTCTCTCCCTCTCTCTTTCCCCAGCTCAGACTCATATACTCTGTGGGCAATCACGAACATGGCAGGTATTTTTATATGTAATTTACAAGCACTCCAGAAACTGTCAGATGTCAAGATCCAGAAGCGGCCAACTGACATCCATGATTTAGGTGACATGATCAGTCTATGCAGTGTTATAAATTATTAATAAAACTGTCATGTTCATGGATGCAAGCCAAGCAGTCCTGGTGAGTCGGGGAGCTTTCCTTTTCTGCCAGAAGTTTTACTGTGGGACCCTGGACAGCACTGTAGCAGCAGTTCTCTGCTGTGGATCTTCTGCTTCCTGGCCCTTTCCTGACCTGTGGGGAGGGACAGTTGCAGGGGGTAGCTTGTCTGGCGGGGGTCCAGCTGTGGGATGGGGATGGGATACGTATGTAGTAGTGTCCCCAGGTTGTAGTGTCTGGGGCGGGGCCTGTAAAAAAAAAAAAAAAAAAGCCCAAGAGGGCATGATAGGTGCTTGAGCTTGAGGACATCCCCAAGGGCCCATTTAGTTAGCCTGGGTGAGAGACAGTGTAGGGGCCCCATGGTGCAGTGAGAAGTGTCATTAGGGAAAAACATTCTGCCTAGCCTATACCAGTTTTCAGTATGCCTTAGCAGTGCAGCCCTCTCCTCTGCCCAGTAAATAACCCTTGCACAGCACCTCCCCAGTACAGCTGAGCCAGCCCAACTGCTCCAGTCAGCATCCCTGCAGCTAGAAGGAGCCCCACTGCAAATCCCTCATTCTCCTGATTCCCACAGTTCCCTCCACAGCCCAAGCCAATCCAGATACATGTAACTGTTAATATGTTATGATCTAAACTGTACAGATCCCATCACATGGCATCCAAGACAGCTAGGCAAGGCACTAGCAGGCAAGGCCTCATTTTCTAAGCAAGACAGGTGTGGGTGGCGGGTGAAAATGGAACAAGGACCCTGCTAGGAGAATCAGAAGGAGAGGACAAAAAAAAAAGGCAATGGAATGGGTGTGCAGGAGGGACGGGTCAAGAGGAAAGAAAAGAAAATGTAACAACGTGGTGAAAGAAGGGATAGTGTGCCATATGCCCACGCCATAGCAGTCAGGCCAAGGCTGAGGCAACCGCTTCAAAATCTTCACTCCCACCCCAGTCTCCAGTCCAGTGCATAAAGTTCAAGTGAATTACACAGTCGCTGCCCACCCACCAGCAGAGCCGACTCCAAGACAGGCCCACCCAGGCCCAACAATTCAGTGGCAAGGAAAGCAGATCTTTGTCTCCCGACTTCCTGAGTGAGACTATCAATCCCTCACCCCCCCCCCACTGCGCTCTCACCACATAGATCCCATCTCATCATCTCACAATTTGGATTCAGAAATTAATTTGGAATTATTCATCACTTCGCTGGGTCTGCTCTTCTGCTTGTCTGCAATGCCATCACTTTTTGCTACAGACACTCTGTCACTGACGAGTGACAATTACCAGTCTCATCTACATAGACAACAACAGACAGAGTACTTAGTGTGGTGTGCATTCTGCTTATGCTTACATTACACAAGTGATGAAAAAAAATATAAGACAAGGATCTCTTCTGTCTTCTCTGTCTCTCGTGACTCATCTCTCCTCTCTGACTCTCTCACTTTTTTTAGTCTCTGTGACTGTCTACTACTCTACGTTAGTACGCTCAACAAATTGCTCCACACTCTCCCTGTCTCCAACACAAACCGCCTCTCACTCAGTGCCAAATGCTCCGCCCGTACCTTTTATACTAATGGGTGGCACACTGGCCCACTCACAGTTTCTCTTTCTCAGCACAACATGATTATTTTCTGCAGTAGACTGTGCAACCATGTGCCCCCCCCACCACTTGCTGGTCCTTGGTCCACAGATGCACCCCTGCTGACAGTCATTTGTAATTACAGAACCAAAATTAAAAAAAAAAAGATTTAAAGTGGCAGCACAAGTGAATTAGAACATGAGCTTCAGTGGAAAAATGTGCCCCTCGGAGGCTTGCGCCCAGGGCGGGAGCACCACCCGCCCCACCCTTCCTACGGTACTGCATAGCAAAATCACCTACCATGTTGCTTACATACTACATAGAAACATAGAAACATAGAATTTGACGGCAGATAAGGACCGCTTGGCCCACCCAGTCTTCCCATTTCCCTACCTACTGGATAAGCTGCAGATCCTAGTTAACCAGCAGCCTACTTCTTCCTACCCCACCCCCTAGAATGGCCTTATGACTGTCCCATGCATGCTTGAATTCCACCACTGTTTTTGACTCCACAACCTCCTCCGGAAGGCCGTTCCATGCATCCACAACCTTCTCTGAAAAATACTTCCTTAAATTACCTCTGAGCCGCCCCTCTATCTTCAAATTGTGCCCCTTGTTCTTGTACACCTCTTTTTTGAAAGATGCTACCTCTTGGACTTTGTTGATTCCCTTGAGGTACTTGAACATTTCTATCATGTCCCCTCTCCTCCTTTCCTCAAGGCTATACATATTAAGCTCCTTTAGTCTCTCTTCATATGTCTTCCGGTGCAGACCCTGCACCATTTTAGTTGCCCTACGTAACTCCCTATCACCAATTACCTCCCTGCCCTCCTGGTTACCTTATCCTAAACTATGGTACCTGCTCCTACTATCATTAATGTTAGCAGGAGATGTTGAACTAAACCCAGGACCTGCTGATAACATAGCCCATCTGGCTACAGCCTGGAAGGACCTAAAGGGGCTGCGTATTGTACGCCTGAATATTAGGAGTCTATCCCATAATTTAACAGAACTAGAGGCCTGGGCCACCCAACACAATCCTGACATCCTATGTCTCTCTGAAACCTGGCTAAAACCCTCCACATCTGATAACTTGTGCAAGCTACCCAACTACAAAATATTCCGACATAGATCCACATCCAAACGGGGGGGGGGGGGTTGCAATCCTCTTCAAAACTCACCTATCCCTACACCTAAATGTCTCCCTTACCCGCTCACATTGTGAAGCCATTCATACTACCCTACAATTAGGCTCTAAGAAACTGCATATAGTCTGTGCCTGTAATCCCCCCTAAGGGTAGCACTGCTGGGCTCAAGGAACTGTTATCACAGGTGGACACGGTCGTTGGTCTAAAATGAGGTCCTCATTATGGAGACCTAAATATCAACTGGAATAGCAAATCAAACCAGTCCCTTCACACAATGGTTCATGGTCATAACCTGCACCAGCTAATCACTGACCCCACAAGGGTTCTTGCCCCTCCTTGTTCTAGTACCTTAATTGACTGGGCTCTCATGAACCGTCCTGATAGCATAGTCTTTTCTGGTACTCTGCCCGATGCAATAACCGATCACTCCCCAATATACTGCGTCTGGTGATTGGCAAGACCACCATCTCCTCCACTGAAACTGATTACCTTCCGTAATCTGGCTAAGCTCAATCAGGCACAATTTTTGCTTGACCTCTCTATGATAGACTGGTCTCCTATCTTTGCTGCCCCAGATTCTCAATCAGCCCTCGACTACTTCCTGGTTAGGTTTGGATGCCTACAGGACATCCATGCCCCCAAAGTCACTCGCCGCTTACGTGGAACACAAACCAAGTGGCTCACTAAAGACCTCCGCACTCAACTAAGGGCTAGGGATAAAAGCTGGTCGCATTTCAAGGCCTCGGGACTCCCAGCAGATTTTAATGACTATAGGACCCAGAGAAATTTCTGTAAATGAAACATTCGACTATCGAAAAGCTCTTTCTGTAAGGATCTACTAACAAAATCTGCTGGTGACCCTAAGAAGTTTTGGTCCGTTATAAAAACCCTTCTTGGTACCAATAAATTATCCACTGCAGATGATATGCTGATAAATAACATACATTGTAATAATCCCGAGACTATAGCCAATACTCTAAACTGTCATTTCTCTGATCTATCAAGCTACTCTGCCTCCTCCCCCCCCGCCCCGAGTCCCCCACTAACAGCTCCCTGGACACTCAACCTCCTCCCCCTCACCCACCGTTCCGGTTTTGGATCATCATCACAAAAGAAGTCCTAAAACTGCTACTCTTCATCTCCGAAAGCACCAGCCCTGGTGCTGATGGGCTGGAACCCAAGCTCCTGAAAATTGCTGCCCTCCTCATCGCCTCCCCCATAACAAAAATCTTTAATCTATCGATATGTCATGGCACTGTTCCTAATATCTGGAAGATAGGCAGAATAACTCCCATCCTTAAGAAAGAGGATCCTAAAGAATTGTCAAATTATCAACCTATTGCCATTCTTTCTGTCCCTGGCAAAATCCGAGAAAAACCGGTGGCAACCCAAACTTCAGCTTATTTACAGAAGTATAACCTCCTGTCAAGCTCCCAGCATGGTTTCCAAAAAGGCCATAGCACTACCACAGCTATACTAAAACTTACAAACGACATATACGGCACTATGGAAGCTGGCTTACTGACAGGAGCCATATTCATTGACCTTATGAAGGCGTTTGACCTGGTCAATCACTCCATTCTCCTTACCAAACTTTCTTCGCTTGGTTTCTCTGTCAACACAGTTGACTGGTTCAACAATTACCTAACCAACTGAATGCAGGTGGTAGTTTTTAACTCGGCCATTTCTCATCTTTCTCCCTGTGCAGATGGGAGTTCCTCAAGGCTCTGTACTAGGTCCGTTACTTTTCTCCATTTTTATAAATCACCTCCCTTCTGCTGCTCCTGACTGCTCATCCTTACTGTACGTGGATGATCTTGTCATCTACCATAGTGGAAGTAATGTCATGGATATAACTCACTCCCTAACAGAAGGCTTCCACAGTATTCAAACCTGCCTAAGTGATAACTATCTGGTACTTAACGAGACAAACACACTCCATGCTTTTGGCTCTCCAGCCAGACTCAAATCAACTCAGTAATTCCTTTCAAATTTCATGTGCAAATGGCTCCACGGTAGTAAGTACCAGCTCTTTCAAATACTTGGGCATCCTCCTTGATGAATCCCTGGACTTTGACCTTCATATCACCTCCACCTGTAAATCTATCAATGCAAAAATCGGAGGAGCCTATCGTACAAGTTATGCCCTCACACCATCCGCCAGGCTTGCTGTGGCACAAGGATTTCTACTTCCAGCTCTGGCTTATGGCTCAGTCACATACCTAGGAGCTTCTAAAACCTCGCTTCTCAGATGGGACACCACCTACAATAGCATCTGCTGCTATGCCTCTGGGGCGCCACACTTCAAACATCACTGTCAGCTTTATGCTGACCTAAAATGGCCTAGTCCCTCTGCCCACCGGCATCTAGCCTTTGACTCTCTACTACACGGTATAAACAGCTTAGGTCTGCCTAGATCTCTCTCCTCACTGTTATACTCCCAAACCTCCACCTATGGTCTCCGATCAAATGACTATACCCCTCTTTTCATCCCCAGATGCAAAACCTCTATGGGTACATGTGCTTTCTCTTACTTGGCACCTAAGTACTGGAATGCTATCCCACAAACTATTCGCCAAGCCCCTACCCATGCTCACTTCAAGAAACTCCACCATAGATATCTACTGGCTTCAAACCCCTGTACATGCTTCCAGCCACCATAGCCCACTACACTCACTTCTACCTTCTACCCTGCTCTCTCCCATTTCTACCCTGCCTCTCCCACACTTGCCTTCCTCCTCTTACCCCATCTCTCCCTGTCTCCCACCCCATATTTCCTCTCTCATAACCTTGTGTCACTTGGATGGCACTTACTGTTAGTCTGAACCTCCTGATAGTTCTAACATAGACCTATTGTATACATGTTCTGTGTAGCTTTACTGTTCTAGCTCACTGGCAATATTTGTTGAACGCTGTAAAACAATCTACTTGTCTAATACTGTTTGTATTGCTATTGTCCTATTGTCTACCTCCTCTCCCTTGTGCTACATCACATTGTACTGCTCATGTATTTTCACTTGTATACTCCCCCGGTCGCGGCCTGAAAAATAGGCATCTCTATGTCTAGCGCACTCCACCTGGTTACCAAAAGCAAATAAAATAATGAAGTGGAGGACCATAATGACTTTGAAATGTTGTCCAGTGCTGGTGAGTAGAGTTTTGTGGTGGTGGTGGTGAATGCAGTATGTCTAGTGCAAGTGGTACATCAACCCTGGTTGGCAAATCTGACAAAAATGACATAACTTGGGTTTGTCTTCATCACATGTGCAACCGTCTTCATCAAATGTCCACATTCCACCCCCTGCCAATGTCATTCATCATAGAGCACAACCATTTGTGAGCAACAACACACCCAGTGTAAAATGTTTAAGTCAGCCCATGTTACAGAATGTTTTTGCGCATAAGCTGAAGTACCCCCCCCAATCATACAGTGTCACGTGAACTTAATACTGCTGTAGCAGAAATGCTGGCAATTGATCTTTTGCCCTTCTCCTTTGTGGAGAATTCTGGGTTCCGGAGGTTTGTTGCACATGCCTGTCCAAAATGGAAAGCCCCATCCAGGACATACTTTTCACCCGTTGTTCTCGCCAGTTGTTATGCACTGTCTCCGACTCAGTAAGACATGCCTTCAACATTCCTCCTCTCTATTCATCCATTTAAGTATGGATATGTGGACAGATGGCAAAACAGCTGAGAGTTCATATCTGCACACTGGGCAGGTGCGGGTTGTTTGTGATGTTGTAGTGTGAATAAGCAGTGCAGTAAGGTGGATTGTTGCGGTAGCAATCTTCCTGAATTCACCAGCAAGCAACAATTGCTTTGTACAGTGTGACCTGTTCACACACTGGTGAGAACATGTTGGACATGGTACTGACTGAAATTGACAGATGGCTAAACCCTCTGTCCCTGAGAGCTGGGTTCATTAGTAGTGACAATGGGTCAAATGTGGTGGAATGCATCACTAATGGTGCTTTTTTTGTGTGTTCCATGCATGGCTCACTGTTTAAATCTTGTTGGTCAGGAGTTTCAGCACTGACATAAAGGAGATGCTGACCATTGCATGACGTATCTACTCTCCTTTTCAAGATCTGAAAGGCCCGTGACCAACTGTGGCAGTTGCAGATACAAAATAGCCTACCTTAACACCGCTTAGCTGGAAGTTGTCACTTGATGGAACTCCATGTTATACATGGCAGAGAGGTTGTATGAACAATACAAAGTCATCTCAGAATATCTTGTTATGCACACTAGCGTGACAGTTCCGGGGCCTCCATGTCTCATGACAACTGAACAGTGGTGCCTTATGGACTCTGTAATAACAATTTTGGCCTTTTAGAACATGCCACATAGGCAGTGAGTGACGAGTCTGCCTCCATTAGCCAATCAATTCCACTGCTGCGGGTGCTGAGGCAGACATTGGTGAATGTGTAGCATAGCCTTGATGTTGCCGGAGATGGTGGTAGCAGTATGTTGCTGCAACACATGCTGACAGTATTCAACCAGAATCGTCATATTGTGAGCATTCAGCGTAGTGACAACTTTGCCATGGCAACAATGCTGGACTCACGATACAAACGTGGAATTGCATCAGTACTGGAGGGAGGGCCTGAACAGGTAAAAAATATGAGTGGTCAACTGGTGCACTTGGTTCATGGGGCACAGAAGTCACGTGCCAAGGTAAGCAAACCTCAGCAGCATCAATCCAGCTGAAGGTGTAGTTGGAGGACCATCAAGCATATCATGCAAGGATAAAGGGGACTGTTGTTCCAGGTGGTCTGTCATCCAAAGCGGTGGTGTCAACCCTCTTTGGGAGGCTTTGTCCCAGGTGGGTATCTGTGAAATAAATGATTCTGGAGAACAGGCTGATGCATCAACAATTGGACTTAGTGGACACAGAGAATGGTTGAATCATATTTGTCTGAAAACAGGCATCTAACAATAAGTGAAGATCCTCTTTGTACTGGAGTGGAAAGGTCAGTGAATGCCAGAGCTGACTGCAGTGGCACTGAAGTACCTCACATGCCCACCCTCCAGTATAAGTGTAGTAGGCTAGGCCGAGACGGAAAAGGGAGGCAGGTAGTCCCAGCACCACTCTCACGGGCAACCTAAAGGGGAAAAAAATGGCGTGCTGCGAGCCATAAACAAAAACAGCGCCATTTCATGGCGTCACGTCGCATGTGTTGCGGCTTTCTGGCTGAGAAAGAACTTCCAACCTCTTGCGAGACCCGTGGCCGCAAGATGGCTATGTCTCTAGGAGCCATGCATGCAGGTTCAGTGGCGTAAGTCCGGGTGGACCAGTGAACCTTCCTCCTGAGACAAGAAAGGAGCTGAGCGACAGCAGGGCGGAGGTTCCGGGATAGCTGAATCAGTAAAGGGAACCAAATCTGTCTGGGCCAAAGGGGCCACAAGGATCATGGTTGCTTGCTCCTCGCGGTTGAGAAAAGAATTCTCTGGATCAGCAGGGAAGGAGGAAAAGCGTAGGGAATCTGTCCGCCCAGGGAGAGGAACAGCGTCTGTCAGAAAACACCAGGCCCTGGATCTAGCGAGCAAAAATTGGACAGTTTGCGTTGGATGGGGATACGAACAAGTCAACTCTGGAGTTCCCCATCGAAGAAACAGATCCTCTGCTACCTCTTGAAGAGTTCCACTAGTGGACTCTGGCCTGGGAGGCGACTCAAGCCGTCTAGCAATTGTGTTGTCCACCCTGGGAACATGTACAGTGATCAATTTGTGCCGTGATCGAATTACCCAATCCCACACCCTCATGGCCTCCTGCAAAGGTAAGAGTGGCGCCTCCTTGTTTGTTGAGTATTACATCACCCGTGTTGTCTGTCTAAAGCAGGGAGAGTACTCGGCGGGATTTCTGACTGAAAGGCCTGCAGGGCATAAAGGACGCCCTCATCTCTAGGACATTGATATGGAAGAGTCTCAGAGGGGTCCCGTACACTGGACTTTACCCGTCCAGGTGTGCTCCCACCTAGAACCTGAGGCAGTCTGTGGTGAGGATTACCTCCAGGGATAGGCGCTATAAGCAGGACACCCGTGGAGAGACCCTGGGTCTAGCCACCACTGCCAGTCTCGAGATCACGGTGTTCGTGATTCTGACGGATGCTGCATGTGGTCTTGCCTTTGATCCCATTGCACCTTGAGCATCCACTGGAGTTACCGCATGTGGAGCCTTGCGAAGGGACGGTGGAATAGCGCAGCCATGTGTCTGAGCAAGCGAAGGACCGACCTGGCAGGGATGGTCTTGTTCGACGACAGCTCCCTGATGAGGGATCTGATGCGCTCTGCTCTGTCATCTGGAAGAAATGCTCTTCCCTGAATGGTGTCCAGTACTGCGCCTATAAATTGCAGCTTCTGCGATGGTACCAGGAGAGACTTCTTGTGGTTGATTAGGATGCCCAGAGATCGGAACAGGTCCTGGGTGCTCTGGATCGCCCGTAACAACGCCTCTCTGGAGGCGGCCATGAGAAGCCAATCGTCCAGTGCGGGAACACATAATGGCCCTGTCTCCTTAAAGATGCTGCCACGACTGCCATGCATTTGGTAAAGACCCTGGGTCGGATGACAGTCGAATGGAAGGCTCAGAACTGAAGGTGGTGGCGAGAAACTTCGAGCGCAGGAACCTCTTGTGCGCCTGAGCTATAGGGATGGTGCAGGTATGCATCCTGCATGTCTAGAGGCAGCAAAGAGGCGTCTTGCTTCAGCATAGGAATGAGACCGGAAGAGTCACCATGCGGAATCTCTTGTATCACGACCGACACGTTGAGTCGCTGAGATCAGAATCAGGCGGAGGTCCCTGTTTTCTTTGGAACCAGGAAGAAGTGGGAATAGTATCCTTGTCCTCTCTGGTTCTCGGGACGTACTCTATAAGCTCCCTTTTAGAAGCGCGGTACTTCTTGCCAGATCAGTGACTTGTGCTGACCGGGTGCCGAGAGGCAAAAGAGCCTCGGTGGCTTTTCTGCGAAGTCCTATAAAGTGGCCTCTTCCGACCAACTGAAGAACCCACCTGGGAGTGGTTATAGCCTGCCATCCTGGCAGGAAGTTTCTAATCGACCCTCGACCATGATTTCCGTTGATCCTGAAGGCGGGGCGGAAGGAGTCAGGCTGTGGCGGCTGAGGTCCCATGGCTGGACCAGCTTGGAGAATCGCTGGCCGGCCTGCGGGTTGTTTCCCTGGGCTCTCTGCAGCGGAGCCCCTCTGTTAATGGAGCAGGCGGACTGTTGCCTCTGCGTCCGTCCACGAAATCAGCTTTGGTTCCTGAGAAGGAACTAAGCTTGGAGTCGATACATGGCCTGAACACGACCTCACCGCCTCCGGCCTCTTGGAGTTTGGTAATAATCTTCTCTGAGGCTTACAAATAAGACTTCTCCCTCAATGGGCGTCCATGATATTCTTCTGGACGTCGGGTAAAAACAGGAGACAGCCAAGAGTGTCTCCGGATGCCTCATACTGAAGCTGCTGCTCAGGCGAGGAGTCACGGAGTCATCACTGACTCGTAGCACCAGGTTTCCGTCCGAACCCGTGCGAAGGAGCTGAAGCATCTCCTCCTTCTGCTCACCTTCCGGCAGTTTTCAGCGCTTCAGACCCTGTTCCACAAGGCGTTTTGGAACTGCACCATGTGGGTCAAGTAATTCCAGGGATCTGATGGCGCAGGTAGTGGAAGCTATCGTGCGCCTACCATAATGTCCAGCTGTTTGGACTCTAGGTCCAGTGGCAGGGGTGCTCAGATGTTGCGGTCTCTGGGACCCGGTCATGTGAGCTGTTATGACCAGAGAGTCGGCCTGAGGATGCTGAGTCAAGTACTGGTCTTCCCTGGGAGCCTTGTACAAGCAATCAGCTTTCTTGGCATCGCCGGAGGCGAATGGCGCTTCCACGCTGCTGAGTGGCGTCCACAGAAGTGTCTACAAGGTGCTTCCACCATAGGCTTGGGTCCTTCTGCGAAGATACTTTGCAAGCGTAGCCTTTCGAGGTCTAGCTCTTCCGTCCCATCCCATGTTCTCTTGGATGTGTCTCATAATATCCGAGCGAAGGGTCATCCGGAGTAGACTTTGGCATCTCGCGTGGAACCGGAGAAGGGATGGAGAGGGGAGATGGGGATCTGGATGTTGAGAACTCTGATCCTGTGTCCTCCGTCGAAGGCGATCGTCAGTGTCTTCTGGGTCTCTTAGGGCTGGGTGACCTGGAAGAGGTGAACGGAGGTCTCCGTTTGTCTGGTCTCCCCCTTGGAGGTGTTCTGTGCTCCTGGGGAGGAGGTAGTCGGCCTGCCGACCCCGATGGGAAGGGGGGCGCAGGAACCGGAGGAGTAATCGGTGTAGGAGGAAGGGAGGAGGAAGAGGAGGTGGAGTGAGAACCATGTCCTTCTTTATGGTGTCTCACCAGTAAGTGAAAACTCCTTCACTTCTACCATGGAGAAGGCCAGCGACAGTCCAGGCGCCGGTGGAGCAGTCGTCGGGTCGATGTCGGCTCCACAGGGGAGCTCGGGTAATGGCGAGGTTCCTAGGCGTCTCGACTGGGACCGGGGTCGCCCGTCTGGTCCTCGGGCTGAGTCAATTCCTCCTCGGTGATGGTCTCCTGACCGGCGTCGGTCGAGGCGTCGGGGTTCTCTTCTCAAGCAAGGCGGGCGCGGTCCCCTACCGGCGTCCGATGATCGCTGGCCTGGCGGCGGCGATCGTCTGGCGGCGGCTCCGAGGATCTATGGCGAGAGGGCGACTGGCGCACGGCGTCGGGTCCTGCGATCTCTTCAGAGAAGTGCGCTCAGGTCTTGCAGGATTCAAGGAAGCCGACCTGACGTCGGGTTCAGAAAGGCGGGAACCCGACTTATGGTGATGGTGGCGATCCCCAGACTTGACCAGGGCCCTGGAGGACGAGCAAGGTCTGGCAGTCTTGGCCTGAGAAGAGGAAGAAGACTTCTTGACCGCAGCAGAGGGAGGCTGAGAGCTGGCCGGGAGAGGGGAGCGGTCGGACCTGGAACCAGAGCTGCGTGAGTCTGAGGCCCTAGACGGGGACCTGGAAGGGGCCTTCTCCCTACGTTTTTCAGCGTGCTTGTGGGCCTTTTGAAGAGTCCCCCTTGGAAGACATGGTCTTAAGCTTTTCTTCCAGCAAAAAAGCCTGAAGGGCCTTCTGGCGACGGATCTGGGTTCTGCTATTAAACCCTGGCAAAAACAGGCCGGTGTCATGGTCTGGGCCTAGGCACGGGCGCAGGCAGCGTGAGGTCCTTGAGGGGATCTGTTTCCCACAAGCACACTTCGAGGAGTGACCGGAGGTCGGAGGGACATCAAGAAAACTTGAATGAAGAAAATCGAATTTCCCGTGAGGAAAAGAACTTAACCACCTTGGCTAGAGACTGAACGAGGATCGAGACATGCAAGTCGGCGGGAAAAGAACTGAGGAATCGGTAGGACCGCCCCTTATGTCTCGTCTGGCGTCGGAGGCGGGACCGGCGTCGAGGCGGTCCCGCTGAAGATAGCTAGCTAGAATTTTTCGTGGGTCCTGGCGCCTGCCGGCTTCAGTCCTAATGGTGTAACCTGCTGCAAGAGCTGTGTCTCGAAGTAAGATCTGGAAGTAATAAGAGTTGATAAAGCAATGGGGCCAGATGGGGTGCACCCCAGGGTCCTCAAAGAACTAAGAGAGGTGATGGCTGAACCTCTGGCTATCCTGTTTAGCCGATCACTGGAAACAGGAGGTACCCAAAGGCAGGAGGACAGCAGATGTAGTCCCCTTATACAAAGTGGGAACAAAGAGGCAGGAGACTACAGACCAGTCAGCCTCCACCTCGGTAGTGGAAGATCATGGAAGCACTATTGAAGGACAGACTGGGAACATCTGGTTGTCAGTGGACTACAGGACCCAAGGCAGCATGGTTTCACCAGGGGCGTCATGTCAGACCAACCTGGTTGAATTTTTGACTGGGTGACTAGGGAGGTGGATCAGGGGAGGGCAGTGGACATGGCCTATCTGGACTTCAGCAAGGCCTTTGACACTGTGCCACACAGAAGACTATTACACAAACTGGGAATATGGGTGTGGGCAGGACAGTAGTGTGGTAGGTAGGTAACTGGCTGGGTGGCAGGACACAGAGGGTGGTGGTAAATGGCTGTCACTCCACAGAGGGAAGAGTGACCAGTGGGGTACCATAGGGATCAGTGCTGGGACGGTCCTATTCAACATCTTCATCAGTGACATTGCATGGGACCTAGAAGGCAGAATTTCACTATTCACTGATGACACAAAGCTCTGTAACAGAGTAGACACACCAGAGGGTGTAGACAGAATGAGAAGGGACCTGCAGAAACTTGAAGAATGGTCAGGGGTTTGGCAGTTGAAATTCAATGCAAAGAAGTGCAAGATAATGCATATGGGGCACAAAAACCCTGGCACAATGTATCAGTTGAGGGGTGAGGATATAGCATGCACCAAGCAGGAAAGGGATCTTGGGGTTATCATCTCTGATGACCTCAAGGTAGGGAAACAGTGTGACAAGGCAGCAGGTAAAGCAAATAGGATGCTGGGATGCATAGGCAGGGGCATCACCAGCAGGAAAAGGAGTCATAATTCCACTATACAAGACACTAGTGAGGCCCCACCTGGAGTACAGTGTACAGTTCTGGAGACCTTACCTCGTAAGGACATAGACAGGGTGAGAAGGTTCAGAGAAGGGCAACAAAGATGGTACATGGATTGCATCACAAGTCCTATGAGGACAGGTTGAAGGAACTGAACACGTACTCCCTGGAGGAGAGGAGGAGAGAGGATATGATAGCAACATACAAGTATCTTACAGGGAGGAACAGGGTGCAGGAATACACTATTTTTAAGCGAAAAAGATGTTCCAGGACTAGGGGCATGGGATGAAGTTGGAGGAGGACAATTCAGAGGAAGCGTGAGGAAGAATTTCTTCACAGAACGGGTGGTGGACAAGTGGAACACCCTGCCAGAGGAAGTGGTGGGGGCTGAAACAATCACGGGATTTGAGAATGCATGGGATAGACATAAAGGAATTCTGGAGGTCGGGGTAAGGGGCAACAGACTTCTAGGAAAACATAAACTGAACTTACAAGCTCAAATGGGCAGACTGGGTGGGCCATAGGCCCTTATCTGCCGACACTGTCTATGTATCTATGTAATGCTAAAGTTTTCAGTATACATAGAAACATAGAATTTGACGGCAGATAAGGACCGCTTAGCCCACCCAGTCTGCCCATTTCCCTACCTACTGGCTAAGCTACAGATCCTAGTTAACCAGCAGCCTACTTCTTCCTACCCCAACCCCCTAGAATTGCCTTATGACTGTCCCATGCAAGCCTGAATTCCACCACTAGCATAGTCAGTAGCTGGTGTCGGGTTTCAATGGATTCAGTTAACAGCCAGCTAAAATGGAAGAGTTCATCATCCCACGATTCTACTGGCATGGTGGCTTACTGTAATTTATGGAAGAAAGTGAAATGCACAGATTCATGTTAAACTATTCTCAGTCCAGAAAGTAAAAGGAATTTTCCTGTACTCCTTTGAGGTCCTATTGGGAGGCAGTAATCCTACATTGTTCCCTTATCTTAAAAGACGTCCCTTCCAGCAGATTCTGGTCTTTGGCTATTAGGCCTTATACCCGAGGCTCTCACTCTCCCCAAAGCCTCTACACTGTGGCTCATACAGGCCTCGGTAGAATGTAAGCGTCTTATCACATGTCGCTGGAGATCCCTAGAGGTTCCATCCCTGGTAGAGTGGCTCAGTGCCATAGAAAGGTTGGCCGCCCTGACCAGGACATCTTGTGTTAAAAGGAAAATACGTACCTACAGTAATTCTTGATCTTCTCTTGTATCTTCACCATTCATTACTTACTGGGTGTAAGCGGGGCGGAGCACCGTCACCGGAAACTTTTTTTTTTTTTTTTTTTAAAGGTTGCCCGGCCCGCCCTCGAGGTGGCGTCATAGGTCATGCGGCGGTGGCGGTCAATGTGACAGACTCCTCCTCCAACTCAGTTCTGTGAGCCGGAGGCAAAAATGAAAGCAGAAAATATAGATAGCAGGCAAGATAGCCGAGGGATAGCAAAGCAAGGAAGAAATGAACTGAAAAGGAATAAGCCAATGGAGGAAGGACAGAGGAGATAAGAACATCCTAGCCTAGGGAGTGCAGGGCCTCTTACCTGGGCGACTCTAGGAGGAGAGATGAGTAAGGAAATGAGAAAATAGAAGAAGAAGAAGAAGAGAGAGAGATGGGATGTTGAGGGACCAGAATGCCCATGAGCATAGTTAGCTTGTAGCTGAAGGCTCGACTAAAGGGGAAGCAAGAATCCCGGAGATAGAGCTGAAGAGAAGGTTCACCGAACCCGCTAGACAGACTCAGGAGGGCATAGTCCTCATCTTCAACATGCCATTGTTCTTGACACCCACCTGGGGCTCCTGGCCGCTGGAAGGCCTTTAACTGGAGGGCAGCCGAGGAGGAAGAATAAAACCAGCAGCATGAGGAGCTGCTCAGGGGTTTAGAAATGGAAAATGAAGCCTTTCAGGCGTTCCAAGATAGAAACGGACTCAGACTGACTGGCTAAGGCCGCCAAGGCTTAGGCTGGCTAAGATTGGATATGGTCAGCAGAGCTCTACTGTAAAATTGTCCAGGAGGACACTTAAAGGGAGAAACCACTTAGCAAACCAGCGAGAAGGATAGCCTACCTTCTCATTTGCCTTCTTGTTTGATTTCTCCTATTCCCTTTTTTTTTTTTTTTTTTTACAGATAACTAACTAGATGCATGACCCAGATACCAAGATGCCTATAGCAGTCGGAGAGAGTTCCCTCAGCATTTTTTTTTTTTTTAGAAGAGAAAGGAACAGACGTACTCGTTCCTCTGCTCTGCAAGGCAAGAATAGAGGGGGTTAGATTTCAGGGCAACTACCTGAACACGGATTGCAGGATCAAACTGAATAGCCTGAGCCAGGGCCAAACAACCCCAGAGGTATCTTGCCATAAGAATAGCAAGAGATAGTTGTGCAGTCTGATCGCCAATGCAATCATGAGATGGCCCATGAATCTTAGAGTAAAAAATTTTGTGGATTTAAACCCCCAAGAAGATTTTTTTTTTTTTTTTTTGGAAAATGAAGCAATTTTCCTATATTTTATATAATGCGAGAGAGGAAGGAGGCGGAGAGAAGCCACAGGAAGAGGCCACTGAGGGGATGGTGGGAGGCGTAAGTAATGAATGGTGAAGATACAGAGAAGATCAAGAATTACGGTGAGGTACGTGAATTTTCCTATCTTCCCTTGTCAATCTTCACCATTCATACTCCTGAGTGTACAGCTTCTCTTCCCAGGAGGGAAGAGGCCATACCCTGAGGGAACAAGACCCCCAGCCTTCTGCTGGTGAGAAACAGAAGGAGAGACCCTGGCTTATTCAGAAAGCCTAAGTGGGAGAAGAGCTAGGGAGGTGCCTCCGAGGGCGAGGAGACGGAGGAGCCCTGTAAAGTCTCCTAGCTCTGGATGAGAAAAAGACAGGTCCCCGGCGGAGCGCATCACCCTCGCCGGCCAGGGTGACAACCTGGAGAGGCAAGCCATGCCGTCCGCCTGATGCAGATCGCTGTCCCGCCAGCCTAGAAGCCACCTCATTGGCGTCATAAAGATGCCCTTGCTTGGTGTCTTGCCAGCTCCAGGCCTACAGCGGAGAGGCAGCCGACTTGTCTGGTTTGCTCCGTGTCAGGCATAGATGCCAGCAGCTGGGACATCATCGACCACAGATGCGGTTGTCAGGCAGCGTGGTGAGCCTGATAGTGATGAATACATGCACTGCGCCGCGAAGAAGAGAACACTCGCCCCCAGCGGTCGAACTGGAAAGTCCGAATCCGGTAGTGGTCGGCGCCAGGCAACGGCTACCAGAAGGAGTATCCAGGTATACCAAACCTGAGGACGGGTTGGGAAGGGGAACCTAGAGACTCAGAGGGGCACAATACCTACGCTGGCAGTCCGCGGGGCTGGGAAGAAAGCGGCGAGAACTGCCAGGACCGGATAGGCCGCCTCCTGGAAGGGATAGCCAGGAAGGTACCACTAGATGCTGGGCACTAGAATTCACCAAGAATTCACGCGTCACCCGTTCGGTATTGTCTCTCGAGCGTAGGAAATCCGAAGATCCTCACCATCCTCGAGGAAAGCGCTGATATTCTGTGAAATCAGCATCGGAGGACAGATGAGCAGGGGGTTCCTCTCCCTCAGAGGAGGGAGACGAGGATGATGGGGAACTGGAATGTCCAGAGGATTCCTGCGGCGGTGGGGAGAGTCGAAAGACCCGCTCATGCATGTAACTAACATATGAGGGGAAGGCCGCCGCAGAACCCCTGAACTGCTCCCAGGATAACGGACCCGTAGGACCGACATGGCCTGGGAGCGGGGGTGGTGAAGGCAGAGAGAGATGGGAAGGGCACCTCCGAGGGAGGCAACTGCTCTCTGCGAGCTCTGGAATCCAGGGAAGGAGCTCTAGTAGGAGGGATCCGGATATCAAACCAGGCACATGAAGCGGAACTCTGGGAAGCGGAACCTGGAAGAGCCCTGGGAGAAACTCCCCTGTGCGCCTCGGGACTGCATGGATCCAGAAGGGCAGTCCACCTGGCCGCCAGGACACCCCTAGAACCCTGGAGGCGGGGCTCTGCGCTCACGGCTCTGGCCACCCCCCTGTAAGGGTGGCCAAGAAGACGAGCAGCAGGGCCTGCCCCTCAACCCTCCAGTTCCGAGAGGGCCCTCCTCCCGACTGCAGCGTCCCCTAACCCCAGAGGAGTAACAGCACCCGGAGGGTAGCTGTCACCCGGACCTCCAGAGGGGAGCCTCCCCTCCGTCACCCCCGTCTGCCCCGGGATCTCGGCCACCCCAGCCGAGGAACCCTCAGGAGGCAGCGGCAAGGGGACAGAGGGAGGGGCCACTAAATCGCCTGGTACCCTAGCCACCGGACCCAGATTCCGAAGAAGAATGGGGATGCCAGGATGGGTCCACATCTAGTCATCATCCCTCCAGGAGGGCGGACCAGCAGGACCTCGATGCTGGCCACCCAGGGTCCCAGGGGAGCGGCCCGTACCGATGCGACACCGCTTCGCCCCAACACGCCCGGCAGCATGAAGGCCCAACCCCACACCCCAGCGGCTCCGGCAGACCGGCACCGCCCGGAGGAGGAAGGCGCCCGGCTTGCCCGCCCGGCCAGCGTCCCGGAAGCGGCACCGTCAGCAGCGCCGCCAGGCTCCTCCGGCACGCGAAGCGGCGCCAAGGCCAAAAGCAGCACACCAGCAGCGCCGCCCCACAATCCGGCGCCCCATGACAGCGCCCCGAGATCGCGGCGCCCTGACAGCGCCCTCGATCCACCGGCAGCACATGGCGGCCCGGGATCTAACGAGCGCGAGGAAGCAGCGCCGCGAATCACCGGCACCGTGAGCGGCGCCGGGATCCAAAGCAGCGCCAGCGGCGCGTCGAAATCCCACCAGGGCGGGCCCAGCCAAGGAGCCTCGACACGAGAGCCTGCACCTCGAAGTGACTGCGGCGGTGTCAGCGCTGCGGCCCGGAGAACTACAGCGCTCCCCAACACCGCGGAAGGGCCTCCCCTCGGCAAGAAGGAAGAGAGCCCCTCCTCCTCGGACCGTATAGGCCAGGAGGGACCAGGGAAAAGCCTAAGGATCTAGCCCGAGATTCCCATGACAACCTTACGTCCCAATCAGCGGGAGCCTTACCCGACTTATGCCTATGGACTTGAGGCCTTGACGAGTCCATCGAGACAAAGCGTCGCCGCGAATCCATATTATGGTTGGGTCCCGAGCAGCGAAGACAGGCGTCATGCGGTCAGGGCCCGGAGAAATGCCCGACACAGAGCACCCGACGCATGGGAGCGCAGCCGATCTTAGAAACGTTAGCTCAGAACCCGGACATAGCAGCGAAATAAACAAGATTAAACACAGTCGGAAATACACCGGCGCCCGTACAAGGAAAGAAAAGGAACAGTCTTACCGTAGGCGTCGAGTGTAGAAAAAGTCGGATCACAGCACTTGGGTTAGCTACGCGAACAGGTGCTGCCTCTCGGCGGGAGAAACAGAACTGAGTTGGAGGAGAATTGATCGCTACTAACGGCACCCTGCGCATAGCGTCACTCTCGGCGGGCGTTAGGCAACTTTTTAAAAAAAAAAAAAGCTCTCCCGTGGCGATTACGGCGCCTCGGCTTACACCCAGGAAGTAATGAATGGTGAAGATTGACAAGGGAAGATCCAGTGCTATAAAAAGTTTGAAGCACTTTGGGCCCCTTATTTAACCTATGTTGACCACATTACCCATGCCTTGCTCTCCAGATATTCGAAGGACAAACTGAAACCTCCATGATCACCCTAGTAGTTTTGGTTGATTGATTGTTAAAAGATTGCAATTGCTTTTCCTTATAGCTATCTTGAGTGTTTCGCCTCCAGATAGTCATACAGGTTCCCCCCCATAAGCAAGTTTCTACACTTCATGGGAAGAGAAACATAGAATTTGACGGCAGATAAGGACCGCTTGGTCAACCCAGTCTGCCCATTTCCCTACCTAATGGATAAGCTGCAGAGCCTAGTTAACCAGCAGCCTACTTCTTTCTACCCCAACCCCCTAGAATTGCCTGATGACTGTCCCATGCATGCTTGAATTCAGCCACTGTTTTTGACTCCACAACTTCCTCCAGAAGACTGTTCCATGCATCCACAACCCTCTCTGTGAAAAAATACTTCCTTACATTACCTCTGAGCTGCCCCCTCTATCTTCAAATTGTGCCCCCTTGTTCTTGCACACCTCTTTTTTTGAAAGATGCTACCCTCTTGGACTTTGTTGATTTCCTTGAAGTACCTGAAAGTTTCTATCATGTCCCCCCTCTCCCTCCTTTCCTCGAGGGTATACATATTAAGTTCCTTTAGTTTCTCTTCATATGTCTTCTGGTGCAGACCCTGCACCATTTAGTTAGCCCTCCTCTGGACAGCTTCCATCTTGTCTATGTCCTTGCGGAATTGGGTCTCCAGAACTGCACACAGTATTCCAGATGGAGTCTCACCAGCTGTCTGTACAGAGGGATAACAACTTCCTGTTTTCTACTGGTGATCGTCTCCCTATGCATCCCAGTATCCCCCCAGCCCTCCTTACTGCCCTCTCAAATTGCTTGCCCATCTTTAAGTCATCTGATATGACTACTCCCAGGTCCCTTTAGATTTCTGTTGTTGTTAGCATCTCACCCCCCATTGTGTACTCTTCCCCTGGGTTTTTGTTTGCCAGGTGCATTACCTTGCACTTCTTAGCACTGAATCTAAGCTGCCATACATTTGCCCATTCCTTTAACCTTGCCAAGTCCCTTCTCATCCTTTCCACCCCACCTTGTGAATCAACTCTGTTGCAGATCTTTGTGTCATCTGCAAAGAGACATACTTTCCTTCCAGTCCCTCTGCAATGTAAACATAAAGACATTGAAGAGGACCAGATCTAATACTGAACCTAGGTGCCCACTAGTAACCCCCTCTTCAGAGTGGACTCCATTTACTATTACCCTCTGTGTCCTATTCTCCAGCCAATTCTTTACCAAGGCTATCATCTTGGGACCCCTCCCAGGCTGGCTAACTTGTATATTAATCTTTGTGTGGGACTGAGTCAAATGCCTTGCTAAAGTCTAGGTAGGCCATGTCCACAGCCCTTCCCTGATCTACTACTTTGGTCACCCAGTCAAAGAAATCTATTAGATTCATCTGGCATGACCTTCCTGCTTTGAATCCATGCTGCCTTGGGTTCTGTGCCCCTCTGGCCTCTAGGTACTCGACAATTCTTTCCTTCAGAAGTGATTCCATCATTTTCCCTATCACTGAGGTTAAACTAACAGGTCTGTAGTTTCCTGTTTCTGCCCTGCTCCCACTTTTGTGAAGCGGAATCACATCTGCCCTCCTCCAGTCCTCAGGTACCACCCCATCCTCCCATGATTTGTTAAAGAGGGTAGTCAGTGGTGTCACTACTTCTACCCTTAGTTCTTTTAGAATTCTGGGATGAATCCCATCAGGCCCCATTGCTTTGTCCACCTTCAGTTTTAAGAGTTCTTTCACAACCCTTTCTTCTGTAAATGGGCTGGTATCAACTTCTGTATCCAGAGTGTTTCTATTGTTTGTTTTAGGTACCCCCTCCTCTTCATTTGTGAATACTGAGCAAAAATATTTGTTTTAGTATCTCTGCCTTTTCAGTGTCACCTCTGCCCGCCCACCCCCTCCCTTTATTAAGCCTCACTATCCCTCCCTTAGTCTTCCTCCTCGCTCCCTGATGTACCTAAAAGGTTTTATACCCCTTCTTAACTGAGTTGGCTATCTTTTCCTCGGTTCGGGCCATTGCTGTTCTGACTGCCTTTCCAGCTTCCTTTTGTTTAACTGATACAATTCTCTGTCCTGCTCCTTCTGTGATTCCTCGTACTTTCTGAATGCTTTCTTTTTCTCTTGAACCTTCACTGCCACCTCCTTTGAGAATCATAGTGGTTTCTTACATCGTTTTGTTTTATTTGCTTCACACAAAGGCTTGTTACCTCTGTGATGGCAGATTTTATTATTCCCCATTGTTCTTCCATCCCTCTTTCCTGCCCATTTGCTATTGTATTCCTTAGGCACTCACCCATTCTGGCAAAGTCAGCCCTCCTGAAGTCCAGTACTTTTGCCTTTGTATGACTTGACTCTATTGCTGTGTTTATTGTGAACCATACTGTTCGATGGTCGCAAGTTCCCAGATGCTACCCACTTCTACATCTGTGATCCTCTCTCCATCTCCATTTGAGAGGACCAGGTCTAAGATTGCTCCTTCTTGAGGGGGGTTCCAATACTAGTTGTCTAAGGCATGCCCCCTGTAGGGCATCTAGAATAACCCCACTCTTAGAAGTGGCTGCTGAGGCTTTGTCATTCTTGATCCCACCTGTTTAAAGTGAGTAAATACCTTTCTCTGGATTTTTCTTAGTATACCCATGGTAGGATTTTCCAGGTTTAAAGATGTTTCACAGTTAATACTTTGTTAAGCCAGTTGTAATACATATAGATCAGCACGATATGGTTGTTTGTTTGGTGCCTCGGCTGTTTGTATTAAGTGATATGTTTGTAACCACTCTGTCAGCCATTTGGTCTAATGGTTCTCCATATGTAATAATCTGAAATGTCCTAATAAAAAGATTAACTGCAAAAAAAGAAAGTAAAAATAATTTACCTTAAGTGCTAGAAGACTTTTGTTAATTTCAGCACCTTCAAGTCGTGTTTGTCTGTCTGCACTAGAGGTATCTGCTCCTCTTTCATTTCCTGCCAAGTCAATCAGGGAAAACTTTCCATGTAATTTCCCTTTTTTTCTTAAAATGATTTGAAATACTGCATGGCTTCGAGATGAGTGGGCATTTGCAGATGTCTGACCCGATGTTCTACAATAAAAAAATTACAAATTAAATTGACGATACTTGATCTTGGGTTTCAAGTTAACCTAAATCTGGCATTCATTAAAAAACAAACTTTTTCAGACTTACTAAAATGTATTTTTCAGTTAGCTCCAACATTGTCACTAAGAGTCATATCATGTGGTAAGATACACCCCTGAAAGGGACACATTAGCACAGAAATGAAATTACATACCTACCGTAATTCCTGATCTTCTCTTGTATCTCCACCAATCATTACTGCTAGATGTAAGCTGGAAGTGCGCACCTGCTCAAGGAAGTGTTGTTTTGTTTGTTTTGTTTTGGTGGAACAGCATGAGTGGCGCCACACACGAGCCCATGCACTGTGCAGCGCATGCTGGTTGGCCGTTAGGACAAGGGGGAGGGTTAATGAAGGTGAAGGGTGGAAGGGAGGGGCAGCTGCAGAATAAGGGATGCTAGTTGCACATTCGAGTAGACTTGATAGACCTCTAGGCCTTTATCTGCTGGCAAATTTTGTATGTTCGTATGTTAGGCGCTGCAGTTAAATCCTCCACCCAGTTCTATTACGCTGGCAAAGGAAAGAAAAAGGGGATAGAGAAACCAAAGATGAGGCAAGAGAGCCGAGGGATAGGAAAAGGAAAGGATAGGTCATCCCACGGAATGTACTGACGAAGTCCCCACCTCTTAAAAGCCTATAATGTATCCCACGACATGTGAGGACCCCAAGTATACCCCACTGAGAACCCTGGGGAGTTCTTGCCAAAGTCAAGGTGAGGACCCTACTCACCGCCCTCCAAGGCTGGATGCTCTGTGACTTTTTAGAGAAGGAAACAGAGGGCCCTGAGGTACCAGGGGGACTCTGCCCCAATTGGCCTCGAAGAGGAGGAGGGCGTGCAGGGTGGTGGCACCCAGGAGCTGAGGACCAAGAGGGGAAGGTGGGCGGGATCAGTAATGAATGGTGAAGATACAAGAGAAGATCAAGAATTACGGTAGGTAAGTAATTTTCATATCTTCCCTTGTCAATCTTCACCATTCATTACAGCTGGGTGAGTACCAAGCTCCCTGGAGGGGATCTGGCATTGCCCAGAGGGAACAGATTCCCTCTGCCTCCTGTGGGTGAGGCGCAGGAGAGGGAGACCCCATAGACCTATTAGACCGTACAAGGCCCAAGACTGGTCAGGCTGAGGTGGTGTCCCTCGTGGCCGGGGAGGACGTAACACGCCCCTGTAAGTTCCTCCTCACCCTACAGGAGAAAAGATGGGTCCCCCGGAAAGCGAAGGAAATAACCCTACACTGGGCAACAGGTAACAACCTGAAGAGACGAAGTCATGCTGTCCACCTGATGCAGATCGCTGTCCCTGCCAGTCTGGAGGCCACCTCACTGGTGTCATAAGATGCCCTTGCTTGGTGCATTGCAAGCTCCAGACCCTGTGCAGAGAGGGCAATGGCTTGCCTAGATTCCTCTGAATCAGGCAAAGATGCTAACACCTGCGCTAACATTGACCACAGGTGCCTGTTGTAGGCAGCGTGGTGAGCCTAATGTGAACAGATACAAAGCAGCACACAAGCCAAAGAGAAAACTCTTCTTCCCCACACGTCAAACTCAGTGGAATCTGGATCTGGTAGTTGGTCAAGCGCCGGGTGTTGAAGCCTGGAAGGAGTATCTAAGGCCATCAGCCCCGAAGGTGGGTAAGGCAGAGAACCAAGAGAATCCTGAGGAGCGCAATATCTCCTCCTGCATTCCGCTGGGGCTGGGGATGAGGCAGCTGGTGACTGCCAGGTGCGAACTGACGCTTCCTGGAATGGAATAGACCAGGAAGGTACCACTAGGTGGTGTGCACTAAACTTGCTCAAGAACGAGTGCATCTTCCGCTCGGTATTGCGTCTTACCATATGGGATATATGGAGTTCCTGTACCAACCTCGAGAGGAACCTCTTATATTCAGTGAAATCAGCATCGGTGGAAAGGTGGACAGAATGGTCCTCTTCCTCAGAAGAGCAAGCCGAGGAAGTAGAGGACAGGTGCTCAAAGTCCTCCTGTGGTGGTGGAGACAGAGGAAGACCTGCTCGTCCATGGCTCCTAACATACATAGGGAAGGCCGCGCAGTGGCCCTGAACGTCTCCCAGGTTAAGAGCCTGTAGGATCCACATGGCCAGGGGAGAGGTGGAGGGACTGCAGAGGAGTTGGAGAAGAGCACCTAACTGAAAGTGCCCAGCCTCTCCAGGCTCTGGACCTCGCTGAAGATCCTCTAACTCAAGGGGATCGAGGGATCGACCCAGTCAGCGTACATTGTAGATGTAAAAACATATCCTGGCTGGCCCTAAGGGGGAATCTCCCTTGTGGTGCGTCCAGGGTTACATGGATCCAGAAGGGCAACCCCCAGCGCCACCCACTAAGGGCACCTCTGAGGACTCCGAGGAGAATCGGGGCTCTACACTGTGACTCCTCCCAACCCCCCACAGGGAGGTTGGAAGAGGGCCCCTGTACTTCACCCTGGCCCCTCAACCCCTCTGACTCCAAGGCCACCCTCTTCCACGACCCCAGTGCAAAGGGGTCCCCTGATCCCAGGCCCCGAGGAGAGCCAGAAGAGGAAGTCCCCATCCCAACCGAAGGAGCCAAAGCAGCACCAGACATGGCAGCTGCCCTGGCCCCCAAGGTCGAGACCGCCACACAACGTCCTCCAGGATTGCTATCCACTGCGGGCCTGCCCCCCCGAAACCAGAGTTGGCAAAGGGGCCCACAGAGACCACAGACTCCGGGGAGCCCGGGAGGCGAACACTGGGCCACCTGGTGCCGCATCCAGGGGGCTTTCCGATCCAGGGGAGTCGGGACGCCAGTCTGGATTGGCCAGTGAGTCATCCTCCTCTGAAGAAGAGGAGACCACACATATTACCAAACTAGCGACTCCGGGAGCCCCAGAACCAACGGCGCCACAAACGGCACCACCACAGGGTACGGCACTGCCTATAGCAATGCCCTGATTCCCGGCACTGCAAATGGCGCCAGGATCCGAAGCAGCACCGGTAGGCGGCATTGAGTGTCCACCAGTGCCGGGCCTAGCAGCCGTGGGCCGCAACACCAGGGGAACCTGCACCTCTGAGGAGGTGACTGCTGTGGCAGTGCTCCCAACCTGGCTCTGCAGGGAACTGACGTGTTCCTCCGGCACTGCAGAAGAAACCTCCTCGATGGCAAGGCTGGAATCCGAGGAAGTTTCCTCCTCACCGGGCTGTATAGACTTGGGAGGGGACCCAGAGGTAGGGTCAAGAGATCTTGCCATGGCACCCCTAAAACGATGCTGTCCTCCGAAAGTTGGAGGGGCTCTGCCAACTTTAAACACGCAGATTTCCAGAACACGGTGGTGCATGGAGAAACAGGCATCGCATGATTGTCCATATCATGGTTGGGACCCAGGCATCGCAGAAAACATCATGTCGGTCCATCACAGAAAATGCCAGCCACAGGGGCACTGACACATGGGGCAGACCGGTCCAGTTTCTCTTAGCCCTCAGACCAGACATGATCGAAAAAGAATACAACAAAATTCACAGGAAAAGGACCGCGCCACTGGCAATAATAATAATAAAAGGAACGGTCTTACCGGTATCCAACAGCGTCGGGTGAAATCAGAACCAGGATGGAAAAGCTAAACGGCGTTAAAATGCAGAACAGGCCCGATGATGCAGCAAGCACTGAAACTCACACAGCAGCTATGACCTCGATGGCGAGAGAAACAGAACTGGGGTGGAGGAGGAGCCTGCAGTGCTTAATGGCCAACCCGCATGTGCCAAGCAGTGCGTGGGCCTCGTGGGTGGCACCATCGGTGCCGACTCCTCCCCCCCCAAAAAAATAAAACACTCCTGTGCTGCAGGTGAATGCCTCCGGCTTACACACAACAGTAATGAATGGTGAAGATTGACATGGGAAGATTGTTTGTAACATAAGGATCCCACAGCCTAAAACAGTGTCCACACTTCTTGACATACAGTGTAACAGTAATAATAACCTCAGCAATGCCAAAAGTATAATATTCAACATGTCATGTACGACATAAAAGAAAAAGAAATGCATGGTTCTTTGTGAAGGATCAAATTACTTTCTGGGGGCAGGTTTAGCAGCTGAACGGAGTACACACTCCTCTACAGAGCTCCTGTAAGTCTGAATCTTAAAAGTACTTAAATTTAATATTTGGGCTACAAGTTCGATGTGGATTCAATTAAGCTAACAACTCTTAGTGCAATTGAATCGACAATGAGCAATCCAAGAAGTGCTACGGCTCATATGGACTTTTTTAAGCCTAAGCCATCTCAGCCACGAGGTGGTCGGCCTGCACAGCATGATGGCACCTCAGGCAACAGTAGTTCTAGTCATGACGAGGTGTCGCTGACAACGGTACACTCGACCATAATCAAGCTCATCAAAACCATGCAGGTTATGGATAAAAAAAATGGATGCCTTGACTATTAGGGTGAATACTCTTGAGACAGTGGTTGATGCTATTGAACAGAACATGCAACGGACATAAGGCTCCACTAGCAAATCTATGGAGGCAATGGCAAAACTTATTAAAGAAAACTCCTTGCTGAGGCAACGTTTGGAAGACGTTAAGAACCAAACCAGGGAGTGTAACATCTGCACTACTGGGCTCCCAGAACAAGTGGAGGGAGATCATCCCCTAAGCTTTGCACAAACATTCTTATCACAAATCCTAGGAATGAGAGAGGAGAATTGTGCCCTTGCACTGGTGAAATCCTACAGAATTACACCATGCGCAGACATGGAGGACGGAGGGGAGACCAGGACATTTCTAGTGGTCTGTACTGGTGCTGGTGTATGGGATCGCATTTTGAGCCTGGCTAAATGGAAGAGGCAACTCCATGGGGAGGCAGATATTTCAATGTTTCGCAGACGTGTTACTTAAGCTCTGTGAAATAGGTGTCTGAAATGAAGGAAGGCACTCACCGGGGTGGTGGGTCAGAGTTGTAGTTGATTGTTACTAGAGGGCACAGGCCAAGTCCCATGCACCCCACCCACCCAAAGCGCATCATTTCCTTTATATCACGGGTTCTGACATCACTTCCCCAAACGTGCAAAGGCCATGTACCTGTTCATATCCTTAAAAGCACAGCACACTGAATAGGGGAGAAACACATTCACACGCTTGCACACACTTAAAAAAAAAAAAAAAAAAAAAAGAGAACATCTTAAACAGGAGGGGAGACAGATGTGGGGAGTGGTGCAATGCACTGGTTGTGGAGCGGCAGTCTTCCGGGAGATGTTCTGGAGGCTGTGTTGCTGCTCTACTTCTAGGAACCTCTCTGGTCTGAAGGAGGAGGTTGCCGTCTCTATGCTTGACCTGGCGAGGGTTCAGGAAACCTCCTCCCCAACCCAGGCCACCACCTCTGCCTCAGAGATTGTCAAGAAAGAGGAGCGGTTGGACCATGGTGGGTTCAGGGAGGGTGAGGGTGGTGGAACAGAGGTGCATCCTCCAGCTGCGCCTCCCACAATTCATTCACCATTCTGGTGGAGCGTGGTTCCTCTATGCAGGCACCGCAGTGGAGACCAAGGAGGATGCTGGGACCTCCACAAGGAGACCCACAGGAGGGTGGCACAGGAGCCCACAGGGGAAGGAAACAACTCCTGGTGGGGGACTCAATCATCAGGGGGATAGAACTAGGGAAGGGAGAGGGAGCCATGGCTGGGAGGGACAGGAAGTGAATCCTCAGGATCATGGGAGCAGCTGCACGGGGGAGACAGCTGGATGTCACTGTCTACCTATGGATAAATTACCTGGCTGGGAATAGGATCACAGCAGTGCAGCAGGAGTTTGTGGAGTTGGGGAGGGGCCTTAGACAAGTGACATGCACAGCAACTTTCTCGGAAGTGCTAACTGTCTATGGCATGGGTGAGGCTAGGGTACTCTGCATCATGGGATTCAATGACTGGTTGAAAAATTGGTGCGGAGCTCAGGATTTGGCTTCATTTGGGACTCAGGATCCACCTGGAGGGATACAGGCCTATCCTGGCGTGATGGTCTGCATCTGTCCTGGAGGGGAACCAGGATTCTAGGTGATAAGGTTTAAATGCTGCACTGGTAAACATTTAACCCTTGCAGAAACGGGCACTGATATATCAGTCCAGAATTCTTATACATTCTAATTCTGTCGGCAGCCTAAGGGTTAAGCTAGCCAAGGGGGGAGGCACTGAAGAGAAGCAGAGAAATCCCAGCCCTCCCCCAAACACACAAAACAGGGTAGTTAACGAAGTAGATACAAAGGTAGAGATGTCGATAGGGAGCAGGACAGGGGTAAATCCAGAAAAAGGCAGTAAGGACAGGGATGGGCCTAAAAGGGGTAAGGCCATCAAAAAATGGAGGGCGATGAGTACCAATGCCCATAGTCTGGGTAACTGTGACAGGGTAGAATAAGACCCTGTCCCATTTGTTATGGAGAAAGTGTTTAAATGCAAGGATCTTTCTTTTTCTGTCTCTTCTCTGTCTGGTTGCGCAACCAAATTTTCCTGTGAGACTTCAGACTTGATCAACCCGACAGGCTCGCAGTTCTTTGCCTCTCACTGTCTCTTAGTTTTCTCTTGCTGTCTGTCTTTTCCTCCCTTGCAAATCTGCTAATATAAAAACATGTGAAAATGAAACTGATATTGGGATCCCTTTTGTTTAGAAAATATATAGCATTACTGTTGAAATGTATATAATTATATTCTGAGATGATTGCAGAAAGCTATTGTAAACTCTAGAGGTTACTTGAGTGCAAATCTTCCAGCCTTTTGCAAAAGCTGCAAAAGGGGGCCTCAAGAAGCATACTGTGTTCTAGCAGCTCCTGCCTGATATTTACCAAAACAGGATGCTTGCTAAGGATGGGGGTTGAAAGGACTTATAAGAGCTAAGCTACAACTACAAGAGAGATTAGAAGAAAAAGGGACACAGACTCAAGGAAAACTACTGTTTTTTCTTCCTTGTACATAGTTATACTGAACAATTTTATTATTTTTTTTATGCTACTGTAAATAAATATTTTTGGTGAATTCTACAACTGCTCCTGGTTTTCCCTATGCTTCCTGACCTGCACCTCGATGACAGATGGTGTCAGCCTACGTGAGATTTAAGCCATGCATACCCTAAGACAGGAGTTTTGTGCATGGGTACTGGACCTAGTACAAGGGAAACACAGAGGAATGTATGGACTCTGCAGCAGCAAGTCCAGGAGTGGTTACCAGAAGAATGGCAGCCAAACTAGCAAAGACAAAAGTCCAGTCTGAGATTGTACAGCCAGCATAAGTTATGGAAAAGAACAGGCAGTGACAAAACCTCGAGCCTGATGGACTTTTTCAAATGGTGGGCTACACAACAAAAATGAAAATTACGTACCTACCGTAATTCTTGATCTTCTTTTGTACCTTCACCATTCATTACTGTTGGGTGTCAGCTGAAGGCGTGCACCCGCCATGGGAGATTTTTTTTTTTTTTTTTTAGAGGAGTCGACGGCGCCGCCCCCTAGAGTGACACACTGTGTGGAGCACGAGGGGTGGTCGTTAGGCATCGCAGATTCTGCCTCCATCCCAGTTCTGTTAGCCGGAGAGGGGAAATAAGGATCAGAAAAGAGAGTGAGGCAAGAGAGCCGAGGGATAAAAAAGGAAAGGATATAAACTGAAAAAGGAATAAGCCGGTAGAAGACAGGAAAAAGAGAGGGAAAAATGCCTACCCTAAGGGACCACAGGGCCTCACTTCTGGGGCGGCTCTAAGGAAGGAACAGATAGGGAGGAGAAAGAAGAAGAGAAAAGGGGATGTCAGGAGGGGAGAATTCTGCCATTAAGAGATTGGCTTAGGGTTATAAGCTAGGGACCACAAACAAGACAGCAAGGATCCCTTAGAAAAATCAGGGAGAGGCTCAACCCGAACCTCTCATACAACAGGGTTCCACGTCTTTTTCATATGAAATTTTACGTTCGCGGTTAATTACATGTGGTAATTAGAGTCCGATACATTTCAGTGCATAGACTCTATAGTGCATGACAGTTCAGCATATATTAATTTGCTGTTCTGTTGCGCCGCCACCTACTGTGCAATTGGGAGTTTTGACAGCCATGCCTCTAGACTTTGTCAAAAGCATCAGAGGCCAGCCGATGCTGTGTGATGCTGGATTCCTATACTGCCTGGAGCGTACTTATGGGGGTAAACAATACTGGAAGTGTTGTCAATATGATACTTTTAAATGCCCCGCTAGAGTGCACACTAGTAATGATGTCATAGTAAAATATGTACAGGAAAATAACCATGTTCCTGATGCTGGTTCCACAATGGCAATAAAAGCAGTATCTGATTTTAAGGATAAAGCTAGTTCTTCACAGGACAGCACCCAGCATCTGGTTGCAAGTGCTATTAGTGGGCTTAGCCAGGCAGTCAGTTCCCAGTTGCCATCCACTGCAAGCCTTAAGCGCACTGCACAGAGAGCACGCCAGACAGTCGCTGCATTGCCTACTCAGCCTACATCTCTTGTAGATTTACTGATTCCAGCTGAGTACTGGAACACCGAGAGAGAAGAGCTCTTTCTGCAGTATGATTCTGGGTCTGAAGATAACCAGTGTTTTACCATTTTTGCAACAACAAAAAACCTGCACTACATGCGCTCCACGCCACACTGGTATGCAGATGGGACATTTAAATGTGCACCAACACTTTTCACATAGCTCTACACTATACATGGAGTCCGCCAATCTGCAGTTATCCCATCTGTTTTCATATTGATGTCAAACCATGCCACTGACAGTTATGTAAGGGCTCTGCAAAAACTAAAACAGCTTTGTCCTGAAGTATCCCCTTCATCAGTAAATACAGGTTACTCACCTGTAACAGGAGTTCTAGGAATAGTATATGTTGTTCATCCACACTGTCTGGCAGGTTCCTTGCCACTTTAAATCATGCGGAAGGTCTTCAAGCTGGCTCCTCCCACCCACCCGGGTGGTAAAACTCTCGGCTCCACCCCATGACACCAGATCTAGCCCGCTGGAAGCCAGGTTGTGCGTTGAAGCTGGGGAGGTCGGGTGGGTCGTGTGGATGAACAACATATACCATTCCTAGAACTCCTGTTACAGGTGAGTAACCTGTACTTCTAGGGACATGGATATGTTGTTCATCCACACTGTCTGGCAGACTCCTAGCAGTTCTCCGGGAGGAGGGAGGCAAGGCGCACACCCACTACTTAGGGAATAAAGACTGGAGAACCGAGGCCCCAAAACCAGCATCCCGGCGTGACTCAAGGTCGATGTGGCAGTAGGAGATGAAGGTATGTGCTGACTTCCAGGTAGCAGCCCTGGAAGCAGCTATCGATGCAGCGGTATGGCGGGTAGAATGAGCTCTTATCCCTCTGGGAGGCTCCATGCCCGCCAACCTATAGCAGAGATCTATGCAGGAGGTGACCCACCTGCCTATCGTCCGCTTGGCTGCAGGTCTGCCAGGTGCGGCTTCAGCGTAGGTGACAAACAGCTGGCGAACCTCTCCCCGAACTTCAGCCGTCCACTCCTTATAATAAGCGAGCGCTCTTCTAGGGTCCAAAGTATGGAGCCTATATTCAGCCTCTGAGGTGTGATTGGGGTAGAACACAGGCAGAGTCAACACCTGGTTAAGGTGAAACTCCGACACCACCTTCGGAAGGAATTTCGGGTGGGGGCGCAGGACAACCTTGTCCCTGTGGAAGACCAGATAAGGAGACTCAATGGAACGCGACTGGAGCTCTCCCATCCTTCTGGCTGACGTGACAGCCACCAAGAAGGTGGTCATCCATGACAGGTGGGAGATATCGCACCTGTGCATCGGTTCGAATGGCCTGCCCATGAGCTTAGCCAATACCAGCAGTAGATCCCACGGAGGTGGAGGTTCTCACACCGGAGGGGATATGAGATCAAGGCCATTGAAAAAGTGCCCGACCACCTTCTCCTCGGCCACCGACTGCTTCGCCGCCCGCGTAAGCAGAGATGGCTGCCGGTGCCTGTAAGATTAATGCGCCGAAGCCCTTGCTGAGAAGGGACCACAGGTAGTCCAGAATGCGTGCCAAGGAACAGGAGGAATGGTCCAGGCCCTTGCCCTGACACCAAATGGAAAATCACTTTCATTTGAAGGCGTAGCATTTTCTGGTCGACTCCTTACGGGATGCCTGAACGACATTGAGGACCTCGTCGGAAAGACCCAAGGCCTGGAACTCTAGCCGCTCAGGAACCAGGCCGTCAGGTGCAGGGATTGAAGGTCCAGATGGAATACCTTCCCCTGAATGACTGAGATCAGGTCTGGGCAGGCTGGGAGCCGCCTCGGGAGCCTGGAGCTGAGACTGAGGAGATCTGGATGCCAGAACTGGCAGGGCCAGTCTGGGGCTACCAGAATCACCTGCGCCTTGTCCCTCCTCGCCTTGAGAAGCACCTTGTGGATCAAGGGAAATGGGGGAAAGGCGTAAAAGAGGCCCGGGGTCCACGGCCTCGAGAAGGCATCCTCCTGCAGCGAGCCCTGCTCAGGGGGGTGGGCATGGAACAGCCTCAGCTTCACATTCTCCCTGGAGGCAAACAGATCCACCTGAGGTGTGCCCCAATGGGAGAACAGATCTTGTACTACCTCCGGCAGGAGAGACCACTCATGGGATACAGCCCTTATCTGGCTTAGGGCATCGGCCAGGGTGTTGGAGGCTCCTGCCACGTGAATGGCAAGGAGATCCACCTCCAGGCTGCGCACAAGTGACCAAATGCAGAGAGCTTCCCTGCACAGAGGCATGGAGCGCGTCCCGCCCTGGCGGTTTAGATAGTAAATGGTTGTGGTATTGTCCGTCTGGACCTGAACCACTTGACCCCGTAGAAACGGAGCGAAGGCGGTGAGGGCTAGATGAACCGCTCGAAGCTCCAGCAGGTTGATGTGGCATCAGGACTCCAGAGGGGACCAGAGGCCGTGCGCTCTGTGCTCCCCCAGATGGGCACCCCAACCCATCAGAGAGGCATCGGTCGATAGAGAGACCATCGGCTCGGGACGGACAAACGGGATGGCCTCCTGCAGATGTGCCAAAACGGTCCACCACTGGAGAGCGTTCCACATCCCCTGGGTCACTGTCACTAGCTGATCCAATGTATCGAAGCGCTGTGACCATTGGCTGGCCAATCCCCATTGAATGGGACGCATGTACCAGCGGGCCCAACGGACCACGCTGGTGCAGGCCGCCATGAGACCCAGGAGGCGCAGGAAGTCCCAGGCAGGGCGCGACTGCCCAACCAGAAATGATTAGGCAAAGGAGGAAAGAACCTTGGCCCTGTCCGCCGGGAGCTGCGCTCTGGCTCGAAGAGAGTTGAGCTCTGCCCCGATGAAATGTATCACCTGCTTTGGCACGAGTTCCGACCTGGCCTCGTTGATGAGGAGGCCAATCTGAGAGCAAACCTGCAGGGCCAGATCTCTGGACTGCTCCACCTCCGCTCTGGAGGGGGGCTGCAATCAGCCAGTCGTCCAGGTAGGGGTACACCCGGACCGTTTGGTGCCGCAGGAATGCTGTCACCACTGCCATGCATTTGGTGAAGACCCTGGGAGCTAGGGGAGGCCGAAGGGCATGGCCCGGAACTCAAAAAGGATCCCTCCGCTCTGAAGTGGAGGAATCTTTGATGAGACGGACAGATTGGGACATGAAAGAACGCGTCCTGGTGGTCCAGGGAACAGAACCACACGCCTCGTTCCAAGGATGGTATTATCTGAGCCAGAGTGACCATCCTGAAGGTCCGAGACCTTAGGAACCTGTTCAGGTCGTGCAGGTCGAGAATGGGGCGCCAGCCCCCCCGTCTGTTTTGGGACCAGGAAATACCTGGACACAAACCCCGGGTCTGGTGGAGGATCTGCTACCTTCCTGATCACCTCT